>CM077015.1:100364411-101564411 GCA_039090855.1 Macrothele yani
ATGCTTTGGCAGTGATCAGATACCAAAATACGTTAGATGTGTTTAAATTTAGTGACAGTGAAAACCCAGAACAAAAAGTAAACCTGTTGGTGCAAAATGACCTCACCATTGGTATCAAATTCATTTATGGTCCTAACGAACAGCAATTTCTAATTTAAAAATTTCCAAGGGCAAGCATAAGCACTGTCACGTATTTGTTTAAAATTTGTTTTGAACCCAAAGATTTACATTAATATATAATATGTAGTTACAATTAATTATCAAATGTAAAGCCAAATGTTGGTACTAATTTCAACGCAAACCACAAGTTACAAAGGTTTATTGAAACGATATTCAACGTTTTCGTTTGTGATAATCAAAAACATTTTATTTTAAACTTTGTTCCTCTGTTCATTCTAAGTTCCCTTGCTGAAATTAAAACCCAGTTTAAATCATGAGGTGGAAACTACAAAACTTTGTTAATGTTTGACTGAACTTATTTATTTTATACCGTTTATAACCCCCATTAAAATTCAGGTATCGTTCCAATTTATTAAAATGCAGGGTAGACATTTAAGTAGGCTGGAACCAATTTTGAAAATATAGTAGATTACATATGTATACACTGAGTGGCCATTTTATTATGACCACCTGACAATTTTAAGCAAATGAGGTATGGCTGCACGCTGTTGCCGCCAGAGAGCGAGGCTAGTATAAAAAGGGAAAGCTTAGTGCTTGCGACAGTAGTAGACGTGATTTTTGGGTGACGAGATGGGTACAAAAATGAGATTTAACGGACTTTCAACGTGGGATGATTGTAGGAGCTCGGAACCATGGAGCGATTAGCACCGAAACCGCCGCATTCATGAAATGTACCAGAGCAGCTGTTGTTAAAGTGTTTAAAGACTGGGCTGTCAGCCAAAAAACTGGGTCTCTACGTGCAACGTGTGGTCCTTATCGACTAGTGACTGCTTGGGCGGAACGGAGAGTGTCGAGACTGTTAACAGAGAACAGAAGGGCAACAGTGCAGCAAATTACAGACCATTTTAGTCAAGGATCCCCTCAAAGGATTTCTGCACGCACTGTTCGCCGTACACTGCATCGGATGGGATATGGCAGCCGAAGGCCTGGTCGAACACCTTTGCTGTCTGCAGTTAACAAGAGAAAACGTCTCCCGTTCGCACAGGAGCACAAGGATTAGACAGTCGACAATTGGAAATAAATTATGTGATCCGATGAATCACGTTTTCAGTTGCACTATGCCGATTGCCGAGTGAGAATTTGGCGGAAATAGCACGAAAGCATAGACCCCAAATGCAGTGCTACAACCCTTTAAGCTCGTGGAGGCAACGTTATGGTTTGGGGGATGTTTTCCTGGCATGCATTGGGGCTTTTAATTCGTGTTGATCAACATCTGACTGGCACATCATATCTAAACATCGCTGCAGACCAAGTGGATCCTGTCATGTGGATGGTTTATCCCAATGGCGACGGCTACTTTCAACATGATAATGCGTCCTGCCATAGTGCTCGAATCGTACAGGATTGGTTTCAGGAACATGCCGGTCAGTTTACTTTGCTTAGGTGTCCCCCATAATCCCCATTGAGAATTTGTGGGATAAAGTTGAAGGAGCCATCATACAGCTGGATCTACAACCCTGCAATCTCACACTCCTGGAAAGTGCTGTTCATCAAGCATGGTCTCAGATTCCACAAACCACCTATCAACATCTCGTGGAGTCGGTGAAACGAAAAATCGACGCAGTATTAACGGCAAAAGGTGGCCCAGCGATGTACTGAGGGGGTCGTCATAATAAAGTGGCTACTCAGTGTATAACTGGATGCGCATTCGCAACTGAGGCTCGTTTAAAAGAGTTCGGTAATTTTATGTTATTGAGATAATCGTTCGAATTTGCATCTTGACGGTACTCACCACAGAGTAGAGATACACACGCAAAACAGACATGGCCGGCCCCGGTGGCGCAGTGGTCTAAGCGATGGCCTCTGATCATTCGTCCGAACGGTGTCCGGGTTCGAATCCCGGTGAGGCATGGATGTTGTGTTTGTCTTACGGCACTGGCTCTCTCCGTTCCCTGGAACCAGTGACCCTAAATTAGGGACGGGCGAATTCTTATAGCCCATTGAGTTGCTCACGGTGGTCGTTAAACCTCCAATAAAAAAAAAACAGACATGTAAATTTTTGGCGAGGGGAAATTTTGTGGTGAAAGGGAAATTTTAGTAAATGATGTGGGAATTTTCATCTTAAATTGTTGGCATCATTGTTCTCAGGGACATATTGTATTTCTTTTCCTGTGTTTTGCCTTTCTCTGCCATGGATAATGAATGCAATCAAAGATTGTGTGTGTCCCGAAACGTGATTTTAAACCCGCGTTATACGCATTGATTTGTGAGTCTACTCAAAACTTGGGTAAACGAAAGCTACCTTTGAGCCAGGGTGTGAAATGGGGCGCAGGATCACTTTTTCGGAGTTTGATTTGGGAAATAAGATTTTTTTTTTTAATTGGAGGTTTAACGACCACCGTGACCAACTCAATGGGCTATAAGCAGTCGCCCGTCCCTAATTTAGGGTCACTCGTTCCAGGGAAGGGAAAGAGCCAGTGCCGTAAGACAAACACAACATCCATGCCTGACGGGATTCGAACCCGGACCCCTTACGGACGAATTATCAGAGGCCAACGCCTTAGACCACTGCCTTCAAAATAAGCCTTTATTAGTCTAAAAGCAAGGTACATGTGATGCGCTTCAGTCACATGAAACTGTATTAAAAGAGACGAGGCCAAGAAGTCTCAACACAAATGAAAGGAGGAAAGAAAACTGGTAACATCAGAACAAGATTGAAATATATACAGATAAAAGAGGAACACAGAACACAAAAACAAAAAACACACACATCACAAAACCCAAACCCCAGAGAGAGGGAAGAAAACACATTCCAAAGACTAGTACATAGCAGCGCAAACACAAAAGTGACAGGTAAAAAACACAACAACAATACAACACAACACAAATTGACTGACACTGCAAGACAGTGACAGGAGAAACAAAACTGTACTTCTGAAAACATGCAGCAGCGGCCAAAACATTAGTACAAGAAGAACACAAAAAACAAAAAAACCGTGCAGATAAAGAGGGGTGTTAACCAACCGCTATAACTAAAAACGAAATACGAAGCGACGCATGTAGGTCAGAAGGAACACTATACAGAAGAATACATGATAATAAGGGGGAAAACCGCCGCATCACACAAAATAAATGTAGCCAAAAAGGCACACGAGGTTCACACACAGAAAAAAATCGCACTCAATTCAAATTTCATACTCAAAACAAGAAGTCGTGCGTTGACAAACCCCGAAAGCCGACGTAGCGCTATAGAGAGAATCACGCGGAAACAAGATCGCATAGCACCATAACACATTGAAAACAACACAATGTACGTCCAGTCGTGCACGGCAACAGAAGCCTGGGCCGAGAAAAAATACAATATTACAGGAAATACCCGGACAGGAGAAACACGAAGCAAGACGTATAACCCTAGCTTGAGTGCAAAGAAACACAAAAAACGAAAACACAAAAAGTGCACTTAAAACATAATCAAAGACAAAACTGCCCCAAACGACAACTTCACTACACATGTAGTCGCATACAGTCAAGAAAAAAAACACAAGAGGCACAGTAAAAAAAAAATGAGCACAAGGCAAATAGTGCGTTGACTAACTCCTTGGGTCAACGTAACCCAATAGACAAGATACACACGAGAAGCACACTGTATAGAAAACGAGAGATAAGGCTGAGTACTCAATGAAAAAACACAACGAGACCAGCAGGGCCGCACTAAGTAATTAAAAGTTCATAAAAAGCAAAACAAGTGAACATGAAACACAGGGCATGAGAAAATAAAGGCTCCCTAAACTGCGGAGCCAACTGAAACACGAAAGTAGAACATACACAAACAAGTAAAAAACAAGATTATCACATTAGCAGTATAGGTAAAATGCAATCACAGTATTAAAAAAACTCACACAGGAGCAGAGCTAGTAGGACAGCCGCCATCCGAACAACTAAACAAAACACGTGCAAAAAAACAAGAGCAATTACAAAAACACGGGAATACCCTACAGTACAATACGGGAATACCCCACAGTACAAAAAAGAAAATCAGGAACAACAACAAACAAACAAGCACAAAAGAAACACAACACGCCAAAAAAATTTTGCAAAACTAGACAACACAGACTAGCCGAACGGAAAACAACAACACCCAACAAGCATCACACTATTACAAACAATAACACTGATCACAAACAGTTGGTGGCCAACCAGTACAACAAAAAAAAAAACAAGAAATGCGTCGACCAACAACTGTGGCCAACGAAAACATAGAAAGCAAGCACACAATAATACATAGACAAACAACTCAACAAAAATACCGACACAAAAAACGATAACCGATTGCACAGCACCACCAAGAACCAGAAAAAAATACACACAGAACACAGGAACACAAATGCCCACGGACTCCGGACAGCAAAAAAGTCAAAGCAACTAGCTGTAAAACATCCAATCACAGCGCAAAACGGCAAGAAAATTCAGACAAAGAGGCCGAGGCCGCTTGTAAGAGGAAAAGTATAGAAAACACTATCCAAGAAAGAATATACTGACCAGTAGAATGAGCTAACAAAGCACATGGGAAAAAGCAACAAAAAGACCGGAATCTCAAGGAAGCAAAACAGTACAACATTACCAAATGGCCATCAAAAACAAGAAAAGGAAAACGGTAAAAAATTTAAAAGGAAAAACAACAGGATCAGAGGAAATGAATGAATACAAGGGAAAAAAACCTGCAACTCAATCAAAAACAGAGCAAGACAACAACCCGGAAAAGCAAAAACAAACAAAGTGAAGAAACCAGTACACCAAAACAAAAACAAGAAAAAAACTGATCAAACGAATTCAATCAACCCATGCTCAACCCGAAACCATGGGAGGTGGGGGGGACCAGGTCGAGAAGAAAGCAGGACCTGCCTGCCGGGCCAGAGCTACCTCGTACTCAAGTTGGATGACGGACTTGATCGAGGAACGAAACCTACGGCACAGAAAAACTCTCGCAGGATGATATCGACGAAGAGCAGGCCGATCAATTATGGTATGATAGTATAAATAAATAGTCAGTTTGGCCTGCAAAATTAAAAACGCGCAAAATGGATTGTGAACAGCAGCGGAAGGATGATGACGGCGAAGAAAATAGTAATGTGAAACAGAGTGAAAGGAAGGACAGACCTTGGAGAGAAGAGCAAACATCAATGAAAAAAGAGGCTGTAAAATTAAACAGGAGTCATATGCGTGATGAACATCACCGAGCGTTGAACAGAAAAAACACAAGGGAGAAGACAGGCGACCAAAACAATGAAGAGTCCGCGGTGTGAGCAAGCGACAATGAACATGGATCCAATGAATATCAGTAGCTTTTGGGGAAGCCAGAGAAGTGTGTGAATCGATCCATGTCTGAGAGGTTTCATCAGGTGGCACAAAAGGAATAGCGAGAGGTGTTCTAAAATAAGTAAGAAAGTGGCGGTACAAGAGTTTTGCAGTAACGTGATGCACCAGAAAGGGAACATCATTCAAATAAACCAGAAAAGGAAGGCAAGGGGACGCCAAAGAAGAAACAAATAACCCATAAGAATTCACGAGGGACGGGTAAAGGCGTTGAAGCTGAATATGAAGCAACCGGAGCTGGGCGCGATGTAAGGGAGTGTCAGCAATAGAGGGGTCGATTTGGGAAAGAGACTTCCAGCGGAGAGAAGCATCTACAAGTTGGGATACCTCTACCACGCCACTGGCGAACCAGGTGGAGAAGCACAAGTACGGTGAAGAGGAGAACGGAGTGCAGAAGAGTAAAAGAGAGGTTCCGCAAGCATATCATTAGTTGAGGTAGGTGGGAGACGGACGGGACATGAGGAATGCCAGAAAGAAAAGACGGTGCGATAAGTATCGGGAAAGTGATCTGGAATGAGGGGGAACAGATCCATACGGAGGAAAGTAGCGAGAGTGAGAAACGGACTGCGACGGAAAAGTAAAGTATCAACAATAGTAATCGATGAAATCTGAGGATGAGAAAAGAACGGAGAAAGGTCTGAAGATGAATAGCATTAGATTTTTGAAAAAGATCTGGGAGGGCAAGACCTCCAAAGGACAGAGGAAGGACGAGAGTAGAACGATGAACCCAGTGAACTTTATTCCAGATGAAATCAGTAATCAAACGTTGAGCGGATTGGAGAAAAATGGGTGAGAGAAAATAAGCGAACCACGAATGTGTCAGAATGGGAAGAAGAAAGGAAGAAACCAGATGTTCTCTGCTAAAAAAGGACAAAAAAGGTTTGAACCGGCAAAAAGGAGCAAGACGGCGATTGAGCTGCTGAACAAAAGGAATCCATGTGGCATCAGCAACCGCCACGGGATTTCCAACGTACACACCAAGAAGTTTAATGACCGAGGATGACCAACGGGCACTCCAAGGGCGATCACCGTGTGCCACCCCCGATCCGGCCCACAGACCAACAGATTTAGACAGAATAAGTTCGGAACCGGAAATTGAAGCATACTCACGATAAGCAGAAAGGACAACACCGAAAAAACGTTCAGTGCGAAGAAAGAGAGTGAGGTCATCAGCATATGCTGACAACACTATGTGGTGGTGACGAGTAGGAGCAATACTGCGAGGAATCACAGAAAACAAACGAGAACGCAGACAAATTAAGAGAAGTTCAAATGCAAGCGTAAAAAGTTGACCCGAAAGGGGACAACCCTGCCGGATCCCGTTGTCAAAGGGGATGGTAGCTGTCATGAATGTGGAAGTGCGAATATGGAAAGAAGAGTGTGAGTAAAGATTAATAAGAGCTGGACAGAAAAGAGTAAGAAAGCCAAAATGACGAAGAACAGCAAAGAGGTAAGAGTGATTAATGGAGTCAAAAGCTTGTTTCTGATCATTATTAAAAATTGCGAGAGGTTCGGAAAGATGGGAAGCAAGAAAATATAAGTTGCAAATGGTGGAAATGTTGGTAGTAATCGAACGGGAGGGAATAGTGTAAGTTTGATCGGGGTGGATTAAATGCTGCAAGACGGGATTGAGGCGAAAAGCGAGAATTTTAGCAAAGGTTTTGTAGTCAGTATTAAGAATAGAGATAGGACGCCAGTTAGAAAAAAGACCAAGGTTTCCGGTTTTGGGGATGAGACGGAGAATAGCAAAAGTGAAATCAGAAGACTGAAAATTTGAAGAAGTAAAAACGCCATTAAAACAAGCAACGAGAAGCGGGAGGAGAGAAGTAAGAAACGTCTTATAAAATGAGAGCGGAAGACCGTCCGCGCCAGGTTAAGAACGGTCATTCAGACTGGAAATTGCAGAGCGGACTTCAGAAGGAGAGATAGGAAAAACAAGATAATCGAAAAAAACAATGTGGAACCTGAGGGAGGACATGAAGAATAGGGGAGGTATCTGCAGGAGAAAAGAGTCGGTGTTGAAAACCATCAGAATAATGGGGAAAAGTAAGTTCATAAATACGATAAGGTTCGGTAACTGTAGATCCGTCAGGTAGTAAAAGAAAGGAAATTGTGTTGCTTTTAACATGATACTCCTCAAGGGACTTCAAACTAGAAAAGGGGTCGTCGTGAAACCGCAAGTGAGTGAATTTCAGACGAGTATGGGCTGATGAAGCAAAACTAAACAGAATACGACGAAGTTGAGCTTGAAACACGGGAAAAGAAGGATCAGAAGGAGAAATAGTCTCAATTTACGACGGAGAACATCAATATCTTAAAAGAGAGAAGTACGGGAACAGAAAGAAAACTGACGTGTGAAAGAAATAATCGAAATTTTCGTGGAAAGCCACAGAGCCACTGGGTCGTCAGACGAAGAAAGTTGTTGCACAGAAGACGAAATCATAGAGCGAATTTCAGCACAGAAAACATGATCAGTTAAAACTGAATCGTCGAGCGACCAGACTGGGGAAGGGGGAACAGAGGAAGAATGCAAAAACAGTTTTAAAAGGACGGGGCGATGATCTGATGAAACGGAAGGATGATGAGTAACTTCAACTAGAGAGAAATGGGAAAAACTGGACACATAGAATCTATCTAGGCGTGCTGCGACACAGCGTGAAGCAGCCGAAGGGGGAGCAGGAAAATTCCTTGGACCGGGGATGGAGGGAACGGAATGCATCAATCAAATCAAAATTAACAACGAGTTGAGTGAGATTGGAAATAAGGTCGGAACGGCTTTCGGTTGAACCATCTCGGTCAAAACCGGGTTGCAAAGTGCAATTGAAATCGCCTGCAACAATGACTGCATCATTTGGATGGAGGGTCGAAAGGATAGAAGAAAGATGTTGAAGGAGAGTTTCTGCATCCGTAGCAGATTGCGAAATATGAATATTGAAAACATGAATACGTTTAGAACAAAAACAGAAAGACATATGTTGAAAAGAACATAGCAGACTCTGTGACTCAACAAGATCAGAAAGGGAAGAATGAAAACGCACATGAAATGCTATAGCAGTACCAGACCTGAGATGGGTCCGGTAATTATGATAAAAAATGTACGGCCAGCATCTCCAGCGGGAACACCCGGCATCCAAGGAACAGTTCGTCTCCTGGAGGAGGAGGATATTAACCCCCAGGTAACGAACGTCCCCGAAAACCAAAGCATTCGCCGCAGAAGACGCAAGCCCTCTACAATTAAAGCTAAGTAGTGTTAACAAGGACATCACTGGTAGGTTGCATCCAGCCTTCCAGTTCAGCCCTCAAAATCTTGAGTAAGTAGCCCAGACGGCGAGCATATTGCTCAGTCCCGCCAGGCAAAGTAACATTATTTATAAATGCATGGAACTAGTTTAGCTGTGCAATCATTTCAGGCAGCAAGTGAAGCTTACTCTTAATGCAAGGTAGTGTGATCAACGTCGCTTTACGCGGGCGAGTGGTCAATGCATACAGATCAGATAAGGTAAGAGGATGCAAAGGCACCGCAAGTTCTTCAAACATAGTAGAAATGTCAAGAAGTGTAGGAGAAGGAGAATCATCGTCAGAGTCCACTATTGCAGTGTCATCAGGATCAGAGGCGACCGTGTCCATAACATTATCAGCCTGAAGACATGTGAATCGGTTCGAAACTAGTAATTCAGAATTTGGCTCATGATGGCTAGGTGAACCCGAGGTAGAATGGGCTGTTTTCTTGGACCGTAGACGTTGAGACGAACGGGAAGAGCGAGTGGAAACACCAGGTGTGCTGGGGGTTTATGCTGTGATTTAGGTGCAGACACTTCCAGCGATGGAAAATCCTCATTGGATGGCTCCAAACCATCCAGTACGACGAGAGGAACCGGGAGGGAAGGAACGACTGGAGAAACAGCAGGCAAAATTGATGAAGGTAGAAAGTGAGCAGGTGCCTCAGCGGCCTGCACAACATCCGCAGGGGCAGGGGCAGCGGCCACTGGAACTGTAGTAGCTAATGAAGAATCAGATCTAGCACCAGGAGTAGCATGAGGACAAGCAGAAGCGAGATGACCTTCCCCTTTACAGCGGAAGCACTGAACCCCTGCGAAAAGATTAAAAATGTACGTCCGGGTATCAATGACTAATTCCAGAGTTGCAGGACTAATTCCAGAGTCGCAATTGACTGAGAAGTTGGAAAAATAACCCGGTACTGGCGGCGCCCACCCTGCACATGTTTCAGGGGGGAATGACGGGCTGTAGCTGGAAGAATCTTGGTCACTCCCACAACACGACCCATTGTGTTGAGGGCATCAATCAATAGAAAATCAGGAACAGCCGTTGGTACAGGAGAGAGGGTCTCCGTAACTGGTCTTTGGGCTGCAGCGACAGGTTGTAGATGAAAGGACCCAATATCAACCCCATGAACTATAATAAAATCTACTGCTTGCTGGTGGGTGAAGAGAACAACCACCCCTCCACCCAACCGAATAATGGACACAATGCTTTCGGCTGGAACGACCTTCGACACAGCATGCAGATACTGGGGGAGGGGGGTGTCACGCAAAGCAGGAATGAAAACACTTAATAATAAGGCAGACGACAATTGCTTACCTTGCGGTGAATCACTTGGAAGAATAATTTTCCACGCCAAAGCTACACGTTTGAAATGTGGTGCAGAATCACTAGAAATATATGAGGTACTTCCCACAGCTTGTGCGAACGACGTTGAAGTAGAACTAGCAAAACCAGGAATATTAGACGCAGCCGGCACACGGGTGGCCAGAAGCACAGTCTCTGGAAGTCCAGCAGCGCTAGTCTGCGCAACATTCCCCGAAGAAGACACAGAACTATGAAGCGAAGACACATCAGCAATCGACGAAGCAGCTGTAGACGACAGTGACTTATTCACAGTGGTAGTGGACATTCTCGACCACTGGCCCACCAAAACTCATGTGTCGTAACTGACGACACACGAAAATTAAAAAAATAAAAATGAGCACTCACTCGGCACTCAGCCTCACTGCTCGTAAAGCGAGGATACGAAACACTGCAACCAAAACACAAAACGACGAAATACCACAAAAAGAACAAGTAAACAAACGGACGTTGGCTTCTACGCAGGAGCCGAAAAAATGCGATTTGCCTGTTCAACGACCACTGCGCCACCGGGGCGGCTAAGATTTTTGTAAAACGTTATGGGTTTACACACACACACGCCAATTTGTGACAGCGTGTTAAACGTAATGGCGAAGTCGTTGTCTTGTGGATGAGTGCTAGGAAATGTATTGCACATCTTATTAGTATTTGAGGTGAATTTATTTCCGTAAGGGATTGTTTGCTATAATGTCGTTGCATAGAATTTGCACAGAGAGAGAGAGAGATAGAGGTGGGGGCGGGGCAGGCAGGCGGGGAGACGTGATTCGCTTTCTAACTCCTTTAAGATTTCCTTTTTAATGTTGACTCTGGATAACTCCATTTGGTCTGAATTTCAATATTTTCGTTACTTTCACTTTACGATGTCATTAAGAAATGTCATTTCAAGTACAGAATATTTTCTTCGGTGAACGTCGCACAAAACCAGAAAGAGCGCGTGTTTGATGGTGACGTTTTACACTGCGATGTGGACAACAACCTAAGATTGTTTGGAATATCTGTAACTGTAGAACAATCACTGCAGCTGCTTTTCTTTTAACAGATGAAAAAAAAACAGAATTAGACCAGTGTGACATCATAAATTTTCGCTACTTTCGTACATGCCTTGGGCCCCCTTATTTTCAGTTCATTCTTTTCAACCATTGATACGTTCTGATTCTATTACGTAGAGATTTTTTCTTCCCCATCGAAGAGGCGGATTTGTAATAATAAGAAACCTTTGTATAATGTGATAATATAATACGATTCTGTCATAATGGAAAGCCATCACGTATGTAGTACGCCTAAGTATAACCTAAAAATTGGAACTAAGTAAAACAAACCTAATTCATAGGTGACGAAACGGGAAGATTTCCCTAACATTGGCATTTGCGAAGTTCCTGCAAAAAATTCTCAGGATGTTTTTTGTTTTTGAAATTCACAAGAAAAACTGAAATGGACGTGTTGTCCTGAGTATAAGTTTTTGGTGGCCTCTATCGACGTGGAATCGTTATTTCCCAGCGTTCCTGTCACGTTTGTTCTTGGAATTATTGAGTCCAAACTGTTAGCAGCTGACGTCCCACCACTAGAGGTTCAGACCGTGCTTAATGCGTTGCGCTTTGTTCAGACTAGATCCTATTTTAAGTTTAATGACACTATCTACCGTCAGGTGAGTGGGGCGCCTATGGGCTCCCCCTCTCCCCCATACTTTCAGAGATCTTGATGCAGTCTTTGGAAGAGGACATCTTATCTGTTTACTCTCAAAAACCGTTATTATTTGTGAGATACGCGGATGACATTTCGCTGTTTTGGTCCTTAATTTCACCCTTGAAAGTGAACAAAGTCTCTTTCAGATCTAGGTTTATTTTCTAATCATTGTTCCTCAAAAGTTCCGTCCGTTAATTTCACCCTTGAAAGTGAACAAAACCGGAGATTACCTTTTTTGAATTTCATTTTTGAATAAACCCAATCGAACCATTTTGCAGTTTTCCGTTTCTACAAACCCGTCTTCCACTGTTGAAATTATATCCTTCTCGTCATATCACCCGACTAATTACATATTCGTGGCTATTCGGGTTCTATTACGTAGAGAATTGTTTCTCAAACTTTTTCAATTCTCGGCGCCCTTGCTGAATCCATTTAAAATACATGTTTTTGCAATCAGGGTGAATACTGAGTTGCAGGTATTATCAGGGACAACAGACGTGTAATTTTCCCTAAGGTAAGGCGATAGTATAAACAAAGACACTCCTGAAGATGAACCAAAGGTTTTGATGGCACGTGTTTGTGCTCATATCAATGGAATGCCATAATCTGCTTCACGTTGAATGACAACAACAGCTCAATGACTGGAGATTGATCAACTTGGAAAACGTCACAACGGGGGTTAAATGAAGTTTCCACTGTGTGACGTACCTGCCAGCAGGACGCACACGACATAAAGGCAGATAGGAATCAGAATAATCGTCTGCGTAGCTCAGTTGGTAGAGCGACTTGTTCCGGAATAAGCGGCCTCGGGTTCGAATCCCGGCGTAGACCAAAAATGACGGAGAAATTTACTTCGTTATAATGGCGCCCGAACTATCCGGATGACCCGACCGTTCAAAATCTCGCATTGGTGTGATGTTATTTCCACACCGCGAGATAGGAAAAATCAGAGAATCCCTTCTTCAGCGCTTCGAAAAATAAAAAATGTGTGATGTTGCATTCCACACAGCAGATTGACTGGGAGTTCTCAAGTGCACGTTCTACAGTGGATGGCTGCCTGCAACGATTCATGGTCACGGCTGACCCGTGGGCCATGCCCCCGGCCCTCTTTCGGGGGGGGAGATGTGACGTACCTGCCAGCAGGACGCACACGACATAAAGGCAGATAGGAATCAGAATAATCGTCTGCGTAGCTCAGTTGGTAGAGCGACTTGTTCCGGAATAAGCGGCCTCGGGTTCGAATCCCGGCGTAGACCAAAAATGACGGAGAAATTTACTTCGTTATAACTGGTCATGCCATAGACCTGTGGTGCATTCGAACATATGCATGTGCATTAGTTCGAGTGTACAATAAAGTTTTTGATTACACAGAAACATGCATTTCGCAGCATACATGCATACCCAGAGCAACTGGACTGTATGTTCACAAAATTATGGCACATCGAAAGGCAGAATAACAAAATGAAATTTGGATACTAGCATTTCGTTCTTTTGCTACAGTGGTAAATTGAAGATGGACTGAGGGAAGAGTGTTTATAACACGAAACTCGATAAGAGCAGGTGATGTTTGAAACTTGCACGGAAAACATTAGTGAGGCCCTTTCAATAACAATCGTAAATATCCCTGATCTTTTATGTCATTCTGGTTCAATGCTTCAACTGTTGGAGCCGTTTTTTGAAATTTAGGATAAACTAAGACAGATTCCGTACGAGGGGGAAAACGCAGTTCTTGTTCCGTTGCAACTGTCGAAGGGAGTACAGCTTGAACTGAAAAATATAACTCATGACTGCTGAAATGTGGATAAACTCCTTAATTATCTGACAAAATGAGCTGATAATATCTCAATTCAATATATTTGCTGTTTGAGAAGTGGGCCGAAAGCTTCTGTAACGAGTGAAGTTACGCACCTGATAGCCATTCTTTCTTTTAACTTTGCTATTCAAAGTTTTCATTTAAAGAGATGACCGCACGGCAAACTTCTGATTGATTACTAGTTAAAAGGATTGTAATAACGTGTACGATTCCAAACGTCTTAAACGAAGATGTATTGCTCACGAGTTTCTACCCAGTGGAATGATTTCTTTGTCAAAGGGACTAACACTTCCCCATCATGCGTTTGCATAATGGATCGAAGTGCAACGAACTAAGACGTACTGTTCTTTAAAATAAAAATACCAACGTTTACCACAATCAAAGATTTATTATACATCGACTATAGTTTCGCAAAGCTATTGGCTCCTTATCAATAAACATTGGTATTTTTATCTCAACACCACAAAGTGTGTAGTCCTAAACTATATGTAGTGTTTTTTACCCGAGGAAATGTTTTGAATGGTCGGAACTGCAGAGATAAAATGAATGTTTTTGCTGCGGTTTTCCTAAAACCCAGCAGCAACGTGAATTTGTTACTTGGGGACTGTAAAAAGTTGTGTGCTAAATTACGTTCAAGTAATCTCGCCGCTGAAAGGGATAAAATGTATTATGAAGATCATGCATCACTGAAAAAACAGGGTGTTATTTTCATAGATATTTCAAAATAATTCGCTTGCTCTTAATTTCTGCGACTGCTGCTGAAGTTTTGGAACCTTTGGTTCAGGCTCGTACAACAGCAAAATTCGATACTGCTAGCATAATCCGTTTTGCATTTCTTTAATGATTATGCGATTAGTACAAAATAAAAAACGAAAATGAAAAATAGTTTTCACTTCCCGACTCTTTGGTCAAAAAAATTCTTAAGCTGTTTGTTGATCTGAATTTAAGGATACTGTTATTCTTTCTGGAGGAACTGCTATTTCTAAGAGACAGGCATTCAGGATCTACAGCTCAAATTCATTCAACAATAACCATTGTAAACTACCAAAAAAATAATGTTATTTAGAAGAGAGTTTATTTAGGCACCATTCCGCAACACACTCTCATCATTAACAGGTTTTAGAATATGAAAACCTGAGGAGAAAACAATGCGTTTTTTCCTGGGATTTTCAGTGTGTCTTGTCAGCCCAATCAATGATGTTGATAATATTAAGGTGAACATAAAGTGGAAATGCGCCGCTATACTTGTAAGTGGTGAGAATTTAATTACATAAGTTTACATACAGAATACGATTCCCGACTCAAGAAAATTGGCACACGAATCAAGAAGACGCTGAACTATAGTCAGTGGCTTGCGAATTTGAGAAACAATTATGGAGAATATTTTAAAATTAAAGTTCCGCGTGTTTGAATAGTGTTACATGTCGTTAATAGGGGGCGCTCTATGTACGCCAAGTACTGGAAACGTGCCATTTCCGTACCTTTTTTTCTGGAATATTAAAAGTTTTCATACAAACAATAATAACTGAGAGTTTATAGACTTTTGTTTAGGACGTTAGTAATTATTTAAATCACTTATAGTACAGTTTATTGGTTTTTCTAACCGCAAACTGATGTAAATCAGAAAACAGATGTTGGTTGCAGACCGAAGCTTTTTCAGAAATAATCATCTGATAAGGGAAAGACCTCACGAATTTCACTCACAAAACTAAGACCCCACAAGATGGGGTCGTAAAAAAAAATTGCGATTTTCAGCGTCATCTATGAACAGAAAGCTGTATTAGATAAGTCTTTATTTCCACCTTAATCTTGGAAATTCGTCTTCATACGTTTGTTAACGAAACCAGCTGAATTTCATTCGTGTTATACCAAATCTTTCGTTTCAAGGAAAAGTTATTTAACAATGTATATATTTATATAAGGATGTAAGGTCAGGTGATGCCCAACATCACAGCCTCTCCTTGACAAATATCAACTCCGCCTTCTCGTGGTGCATCCTGTTCCCCCTAAAAGGGGCTCTGACGACCGGCAATAGCGGTATAACTATACCATCGGGATTAGAGGAAATGATATATATACCACACTCACAAATCTGCTTGGCCAGCGTGGTGAGATATGGCCAAACACTCCAAAATGACTCCACAACTTAAATCTTGGCCCTCAGTCTCCGGCAGCTGTATTGTACCTGGCCAAGGCAGCGGCCAGTGCGACATCAAGGCAGAGGGTGTTAAGAATCACCGGAAGACAGGACTAGGCTGCCATTTGATGCTGACCTTGGCTATTTACAATAGACGCTCCCTATCTTCTGATTCAAGGCTTCTTGAATTGGAAGAGGAACTACAAAGTATCAAGTGGGACATCGTCGGGCTAAGTGAGGTAAGTAGAAATGCAGATCTCACTTAACTGAAAAGTGCGCATCTCTTCTACTGTCGTGGGACAGATACTGGCAGAACTAGTGGTGTTGGATTTATAATAAACAAGAAACTGAAGGATAAAGTTGTAGAAGTTGAAAGTTCCTCTTACAGAGCTGCACGACTCGTTATGCAACCCTCGAGAAGATACCAGGCTCAGATTATTCAAACGTATGCACCCACCACAAGTCATCCTGAAGAAGAAATTGAAGAAATGTTATGAGGAAATTCGTCATCTAAATAATAAAGGCAAGCAGCACTTAAAGATAATTATGGGAGATTTCAATGCAAAAATAGGGCAACAGCAACAGAATGAAACTTCAGTAAGTATATTCGGTCACGGCAACAGAAACCAGCGTGGAAATACTCTCGTAGAGTTCGCAGAGGCAGAAGGGTTTTCATCATGAACTCCTTTTTCAGAAAAAGGCACACAGGAAATGGACATGGAGATATCCAAATGGGACGACAAGTGAAATTGATTTCATTATGTGTAGCAAAAAATTCGTCATCGAAGACTGCAGTGTGCTAAACAAGTTCAACACAGGTAGTGACCATAGATTGGTGAGATGTAAGATGCACACCAACACTAAACTCGAACGTGGCAAGCTCATAAGACAAACAAAATATATTGACATAACCAATCTTAAAAGACACCATAATACCTTCAAGTTGGAACTGAAGAACAGATTCTCTGCTTTAGAAGGCCTAACATCGGAAGAAGTGGATATTTCTGAAGTTAACAAAAACGTAACCAAAGCTCTTATGGAAGAAGCAACAAAATTAACTGTGTCTAAGAAAAAGTTGCATTTGAACAAATTATCAGGAAAAACCAAAATGTTTATGCAAAAAAGAAAATAGATGAGGACAACTAAAGAAGATGTGACTTCCAAAGTGGAATATATAGAGCTATGCAAGTAGTACGAAAAAGTATCACTGAAGACGTAAGAAAGTTCAACTGTGAACTAGTGAGGAAAGTAGTTGAAAACAACCAAAGCCTAAAAATAGGAATGGAACATCTCAGTAAGGGAAGGAAACATATTATGGCACTGAGATAAGAAGATGCTTCTGTAACAAGAAATAGAGACGAAATTTTGACAAGTGTGAAAGATTTCTACTCCAAATTATATGAAAGGGATGATAAATGTATTCCAGACATCATGAAAGGTACCAGTACCAGAGTTCTTCCAGTCCTCTCAGCAGAAGTTGCACATGCAATCAAGAACACGAAGCGAGGAAAAGCTCCAGGAGATGATGGAATTACTGTAGACATCATACAAGAAGCAAGCGGAAAAATTGTAACAGTACTCGCCCAAGTTTTCACTTGATGCCTTAATGAAGGGAAGATACCTGATCATTGGAACAACGCTACAATGATCCGGCTACATAAACAAGGTGATATTGAGGATCTCAGGAACTACAGCCGTATCAGCCTCCTATCAGTGGTTTATAAAATCTTCACTAAAGTTCTTTCACACCGCTTGGAGGTAACACTGGACATGGCTCAACCGAGAGAACAAGCTTGATTCAGGAGTGGCTACAGCACTATAGATCATATCCACGTACTGAGACAACTAATTGAAAGAGCGAGGGAATATGAACTTCCATTGTGAATGGCTTTTATCGATTATGAAAAAGCACTTGATTCGGTGAAAACAATAAACGGTTACAATGGCTCTGAAATCCTGCGGTATTGAAGATGTATACATTAATATTATTAATAACATCTATGAAAATGCAAGTGCAAAGATCTGGCTGTTTGAAAATACAACACACATAAAAATTGGAAAGGGAGTCAAAAACTGGAAAGTCTTGCAATCACTGAACAGGGAAAACAAAGGGATAAAGATTGATGGAGATTATCTAACTCACCTTCGTTTTGCTGATGACGTAGCCATGTTTGCAACTACTCTATCAAAGCTGCTGATTATGATTCAGGAACTTGCTGACAAGAGTAAAGAAGTTGGATTAAAAATGAACTTTCAGAAGAAAAAAGTGACGTACAATGCTTTTACAAGAAATGAAGATTTATCGATTGTGTTAGAAATGCTGGAGATAACAGATACGTACCTTTATCTTGGACAGCAGATATCAAGAGAGGGTCACATTGATGAAGAAATTAATCGGCTTATAAATCTGGCCTAGAGAGCTTTTGGAAAAAAATATATATAATTTTCTAGAGCAATATGCCAATATGTCTTAAAAAAAGTGTTTGATCAATGCATCCTTCCAGTGCTTGCGTATGGTGCAAAGACCTGTAATTTAACTAAAACAGACATACAAAGGCTGCAGACAACTCAACGAAGCATTGAGAGGTGCATGCTTGGTGTAATCAGATAAGAATAGGAACTTCTGGATCCGAAAAATGACAAGAGTGGAAGACATCATGATCAGAGTAAAATCCCTGAAATGGCAATGGGCTGGACATACTGCCAGAATGACAGACCATTGATGGACAGGCGAATTTTTAGATTGGATTCCAAGGGACAGGAAAAGACCAAGAAGAAGACCACATGGGAGATGAATGGATGAAATTCGAAATTATGCGGGAGTAACATGGAGGAGACTGGCACAAAGCAGACCATTGTGGAAAAGTCTTGGAGAGACCTTCGTCCAGCAGTGTATTGATAATGGTTGACAATGATGATGATGACATTTATATATGCAGTCAGATATTTATTTTAAATATTAACGAGGATTATTTAACTCACCTTCGTTTTGCTGATGGATCAATCATTTTTGCAAATATCACTTCAGAGCTGCAGATTGTTATTCAGGAACTTGCTGACAAAAATAACGGATTGGGATTAAAAATGAACTTTCCGAAAGTAAAACTTATTCGAGGTAACCGATATCAAGCAAGGGTCAAAATGATGGGGAAATTAATCTGGGTATAAATTTAGCTGGATAGCTTTTGGAAGAAAGAGTACAATTTTCAAGAGCAATATGCCATTATGCTTTGAAAGAGAAGTGTTTAATCAACGCATTCTTCTTCCGATTCTTAGATACAGAGCAGAGACATGGACCTTAACTAAAAACACATATAAGGACTTCAGGCAAGTGAAATAAAATTTGAAAGATGCGCGTTCTTGTTGTATCCAAGAAAGGTAAGAACAGCAAATCTTAGATAAGCAAAATGACAAGAGAGGAAGACATCATGATCAATGTAAAATCCCTGAAATGGCAATGGACTGGACATGCTGCCAGAAAAACGGACAACAGATGGACAACAGAAATTGTAGACTGTGTTCAAAGGAAAGAAAAAGACCCTGAAGAAGATCGAATGGGTGGAATTAGAAAGCATGCCGGGGTAATATGGATGAGACAGGCTCAAGGCAGACAGTTGTGGAAGAAATTTGGGGATACCTTCATCCAGCAGTGGATTGATAACGGTTGACAATGATGATGATATTTATAAATCGAAAAATAAAGAGAGAAGTAGCATTTAATGTTTCGTTTTATAAACATATTTCTCGAAGTTCGTGTAACTTCATTGGCATTGTATTTACACCGCATTTTGTTAGGTGGTGTTCGTAAACGTTTTTACGTGATTTCTCGCTGCTACTCAAATTCACACTAGTGAAATAGTAAAGAAAATAAATGCGATGACTGCTGGCAACAGGAGGTTTGCATTTATTAATATGAAATTTTGTTCATAGAGAGAAATGTTAAGTACCAATATTAATATTCTAAAACTTTACGGTCATTTTCGGTAGAATTTGTGTGCGTAAGAACGACGGTGAAACATCTGACAACAATAATGTATCTCAGAGGTGTTACTATTTAGTCATCTAGCTTTATTAAAAGCATAAAATAATGTTCCGTAACGTCAGAGGAGAGCAAAAGCACAAAGCAAATGCATAAATATTCCAAACTTCCGCTCCCAAAATTCAAAACGAAAAGAAAGGGCGTCCGTAAAATTTCCTACGCAAATTTAAATGAGTGTATACTTTCGATTCTGCTATAGATAGATGTACGGACAAACTACACTACTGGCCACCCAAAATAAAACAGCAAGAAGGACACGAGATAGCAAAGTCAGATTTACTGGACACATAACAGATACAAAGATGAAACGATTGAATTTACAGGCCCGTGCGACTTGCGAAACACGCAGACATCAATAGTTCGTGTGGCCCCCATGGCTGGCAATAACGGCCGCTACACGCCGCGGCATCGAACGAAAGAGGCTTTGGATGTGGACTTGGGGTATGTAAGTCCAGGTTGCTTCCACACGGTTCCACAGTTCATCAGGCATAGCAGCAGGTGGTGCTTGCCGGGCCACTCGGTTCCCGATCAGCAACCAACCGTGTCCGATGGGCGACATATCTGGAGAACAGGCGGGCCACGGTAACAGTGACACCTGGTAGGCCATGAAGAATTGTTGCACGATGCGTGCTACGTGCGGGCGTGCATTGTCCTGTTGAAACGTTGCCGCTGTCAGGAACTGCAGGTAAGGAAGGACTACAGGCTCCAAAACGTCGGAGATGTGGTGGTGGCTGTTGAGTGTACCGGCGATGCGTACCAGAGGGGTGCGGATGTCATATCCAATTGCGCCCCATACCATAACGCCAGGCGACGGACCGGTATGGCAATGCATAATACAAACGCCATACAGTCTCTCGCCGAGGTGCCGCCACACGTGGATCCGACCATCGTGGTGTTGCAGGCAGAAGCGGGATTCGTCGGAGAAGACAATGTCGTGTCATTCCGTAGTCCAGGTGCGGCGTTCAACGGCTCACTGCCGCCGCACTCATCTGTGGTGTAACGTCAATGGCAATCGGACAATGGGCGCCGTGTGGCAAGTTCCCGCTCCTGCAGACGATGTCGAACGGTAAGTGCTGACACAGGTTGTTGCGCAACACACCCTAATTCTTGCGCTAACGTTCGTGATGTGACTGTGCAAGCCATCAATGCCCGCCGCACAGCATGCCGGTTAACTTGTTCGGTGGTGTGCCGCGGCTGCTGAAATCGCTCACGTCGGTCCGTCCGTCCCTCCGGCACCCACCGAATCCATACTCGCGTCATTGTGGCTGGATGTCGTCCCGCACGGGCGCCGATGTCTCGGTGCGATACACTGCTGTCGCGATAAGCCAATATTCGTCCTCCGTGGAACTCCGAAACGGGATGGAATGACTGCCGTATTTTGCGACGAGGCATAAAAAAGCTTCCCACGCACAGGTCCGGCAGCACAACCCACTTCCATTACTTACACCCCGCCTTCTGTGCACCCTTCTTATAGTGCTTCTCGGTGCCGTGCTGGGCGCACATGATTTGCATATGCCCTGCAATGCTAAGCGTTTGCATGTCCTCTCGCGGGCGACGCATGCTGCGAATTTCAGGCCAATCGGATGCTTCCTTCTTGGTGCTGCATTTTGGGTTGCCAGCTGTGTATGTGCTGTAGTTTTTAATTTAGGTGCGAAGTGTTTGAACCCACGCATAAAAATACTAAATGTTTCTTAGATTTTTCTTAAGAACACGAATTCAAATTCGGCTAGAAAAATTATATGATCTAAATTAAAAAACAATGCCGCCTTATGCACGATTCAAAAATTTAATGTTAAAATCATATATACAAGTTATAGTTTAAATACATTAGACCTTTCGAGTTTACAATAAACTGATCCTTAGATGTAACAGAATGCCAAACACAAGCGACAAGCTGTTAGTTATATATACACATGGTAGTCGTGTCACAAGTGACGTATGTCCAATGACGTTTTAACGCATGTGCGGAAATAATCGGTCATACTCCATTTCTGGAGACTCAGGGTATTCTTCTCGGTCCATTAACTGTTTCCAAGGGAGGGGTAAAGTACAAGGAGAGTCATCATTTATTTACAAATCAGTAAACGTTCTGTGACTGTATTTACAAATCAGTAAACTTTCTGTGAAATAGACAGAAGAACGATGTTTAGGGGTATTCAGTATAATCGCTGCCTCCCAAATAGGAGTATGCGTACCCGTTAAATAGGACCTGAAGAGAGCTGTAGAAGTTGGAGGGGTTTTAATGTTATATTTTTGTTCCGAAACTCTACATTTCAATGAACGAGAGGTCGAACCCACATACATCATGTTCTGCCCTTCTTCGAGCGAAGCCTTTAGTAGTATGTCATAAATGCCATGTTGATTGTCCAGTTCGACCCTGTCTCTGACACTTTTTATAATTACTGAGATGTTATTAGTCTTGATCCCGAATCCGATGTTATATTTTTTACAAATACCTTTCAATGGGTTGGTAACTACAGGTATAAAAGGAACGGATCCGACATATTTGATGGATTGATGATCTTTAGGTAAGGATGAAACAGAGTTTAAATAAATTCGTCGTAGTAGTTTATCCACAGTGAAAGCTGGGTATCCATAGTTACTGGCCAACTTTTTTCAACTCTAAGTTGCGTTGGGCAATGTCCGATGAATGCGATATTGCTCGTCGCAGCAAAAAATGTAAGGGAGATAACTTTGGACAAAGTGGATGAAAAGTGTTATAAAGGATCAAAGTTGTATTAGAAATTGGTTTTCTGTAGACGGAATAAGAAATAGAGTTAGTAACAGAGTCTCGACGCAACAAGACGTCAAAATATGGGAGAGAGAAATTTGCTTCCAACTCAAGTGTAAACTTTATAGGGGGGAATTTAGAGAACATTAACGTGGCAAAGGTACTGAGATCATCCAGAGTTGAGGGCCAAAATATTAAAACATCCTCTACTTATCGTAAATACAGCGAGGGTTTCATTTGTGCCAAAGGAATCATAACTTCTTCTAAATGTGGAAGTAAAATATCCGCAAGAATGGGGGACAATGGTGATCCCATTGTCCCTCATAATTTTTATTAAATACATTTTATATGAATAGTATTTAATAAAAAATATCACGTACGAAATGTTCAGAAATTTTCCTTAAATTCCAATATTTTGTAAAATGAAAACTTTTTCGCATAGCCAAGTGTTTATTTCATATGGATTCCCAGCAATATTAGGATTTCCGACTTTAAAATTTCCATGTTATTGGAAGTGTGGTTATTATACAAAAAAACCTTGACATTGTTATTGGCGTAAGCTCGTGCAACTAAAAGTTTGAGATGCTCCATATTTCATGACAACTGTTCAAAGGCAAAACTTGGTTACCGTTGTACAATGGACGCAGCAGTTTTTCTGATGCAAAAAGTGATACAGATAACTCAGTTCATTCTTCTAAGGACGCACATTATTCCGGTATGTACTGAATGTAAAGTAGCCATTTTGTCAAACACTTCTCTCGTCGGTTTCAATGGAGCAATTGTTACAACAAAAGAAGTTCGACACATTTTGTTACATCACTCGGAAAATAAAATAATTATTTTTTTCAGAATACAGAGTGGTTTTCATTGAAAAATATAAGGATTAATTAAGTACCCAAAGGGATTTTATTAGCGTGCAGTATTGAAACTAAAATATTGTAATAACGATTTTCTGTTAAACTCTAGTAGTATTTGTCAACTAGAATTTTATTTTACGTGAGGCAAGTCTCACAATAATTTGGAGCAAATGATATATATGTTACCGCTAAAGTGCAGAAATCAGTTATTCTACAGATTATCTAGGTAATGTGCAGATTAACTCGGGTGATCCGTTAAAGTGCCGAAAATTGTTTCATTTCTCAAATTACCTAGGTAATCTGCAAATTACCTAGATAATCTGGACATTACCTACTAGGCACTCGTTAAAGTGAAAATAAGATTTTTGCTGGAACAACAGCAACGTTCCTGTACGCTTAAATTAACATAATGAAGTGGTCTTGGTATACGAGAAGAAACTTAAACTTTCCATCTGGCTGAGATTAATAATAGATGAGATCCACCTGGCATCTGCTGTTGAAATTTGATGAAATAATCGGCTTTATAACAATCCCTTTTTTTGGCCTTTTTTGTTTTTGTTGACAAGGCTCGCATAAATCCAAAAAAAATTTTTATTTGAGCTTGGGTTATTTTTTTATAAAGTGTATTTAATTGCTTGATCATTCTGTCTCTTCCACCGTGGCCAATTGACCAATGAGTAAAATACCACATGTCAAACAATTCTTCGGCATGGACAAACTTATTCACACTTTCTCGCGCATATGACAACGGCTCAATGAGTTTTTCACAGCCTTGTACAGTCAACACATCATACCTTTGAATTATTCGATAATCTCGAGATGATTCTTTTTTCTTGGAAACTTTTATTCGCTTTACATCTTCAATTATGCAATCATAATTTCGTTTTGTCATTAAAACACTATATTATATTTTGAATCTTCGCTAAAGAAGTTTTCGAAGAACCTTTTCTTCATTTTACTCACCAATTCTGTGCTTGCTTGCATACTAGGAGTTCAATTTATCTGCTTTAAAAAAAATCACGACACAAATTCACGCGCTAACAGGCAGAAACGAATTTGAAAACAGAATTAGCTATGCTACGCACTGGCAACCGACGCCCATTATGAGAAATAAAAACAAGCGGCGACGACTACATGCTGGCGAAACGAAACTAAAAGTCGAGGGAGAGGGGGAAGGTGTAGGGAAAGGAAATGAGAGAAACACACTTTTCAAATTTAACGATACGGAAGCCCTTAATGTGCACATTACCTAGGTAAAATACGGAAAACTCTTGATTCCGCACGTTAACGGAGCAAATCAGTTAATCTGCAGATTAGCTAGGTAATGTGAACATTAACGGCTTTCGAGCTTTAGCTGTAACATATACACTGCTGGCAACCCAAAATGCAACACCAACAAGGACACCAGATAGCAAAGCCAGATTTACTGGACACCTAACAACAGATACAAAGATGAAACGATTGAGCTTACGGGCACGTGTGACTTGCGGAACACACAGACATCAATATTTCGTGTGACCCCCATGGCCGGCAATAACGGCCGCTACACGCTGCGGCATCGAACGAAAGAGGCTTAAGATGTGGGCTTCGGGTATGTCGGTCCAGGCTGTTTCCACACGTTGCCACAGTTCATCAGGCGTAGCCGCGGGTAGTGCTTGCCGATCCACTCGGTTGCCGATCAGTGACCAGACGTGTTCGATGGGCGACATATCGGGAGAACAAGCGGGTCACAGCAGCAGTGACACCTGGTGGGCCGTGAAGAATGTTTGTACGATACGTGCCACGTGCGGGCGCGCATTGTCCTGTTGAAACGTGGCCGTTGGCAGGTCCTGCAGGCAAGGGAGGACTGCAGGCTCCAAAACGTAGAAGATGTTGGAGTGGCTGTCGAATGTACCGGCGATGCGTACCAGAGGGGCGCAGGGTGTCATATCCAATTGCACCCCAAACCATAACGCCAGGCCATGGACCGGTATGGTGATGTATAATGCATGCGTCATACAGTCTCTGGCCGCGGTGCCACCACACACGGATCCGACCATCGTGTCGTTGCAAGCAGAAGCGGGATTCGTCGTCCAGGTGCGGCGTCGTGCCATTCCGTAGTCCAGCTGCGGCGTTCAACGGCCCACTGCCGCCACACTCGCCAGTGGTGAAACGTCAATGGTAATCGGAGCAATGGGCGCCGTGCGACAAGCCCCCGCTCCTGCAGACGACGTCGACTGGTACGTCCTGGCACAGGTTGTTGCGCAACACACCCTAATTCCTGCGCTAGCGTTCATGATGTTGCGGTGCGAGCCGTCAATGCCCGCAGCACAACATGCCGGTCCTCTTGTTCGGAGGTGCGCCGCGGCTGCAGCAAACTCTCACATCGGTCCGTCCGTTCCTCCTGCACCCACCGAATCCAAATTCGCCTCACTGTGGCTGGATGGCGTCCCACACGGGCGCCGATGTCTCGGTACGATAAACCGCTTTCGCGATAAGCCACTATTCGTCCTCTGTCGAAATCCCAAACGTGCTGGAATGACTGCCGTATTCTCCGAAAACGCACCAGGAGACTTCCCATGCACAGGTCCATCAGCACAACACACTTCCTCTACTTACACCCCGCTTTCTATGCACCGTTCTTATAGTGCTTCTCGGTGGCATGCCGGGCGCACATGATTTGCCTATGCCCTGCAATGCTAATCGTTTGCATGTCCTCTCGCGGGCGACGCATGCTGCGAATTTCAAGCCAATCGGATGCTTCCTTCTTGATGTTGCATTTTGAGTGGCCAGCAGTGTATTTGAGCTTTCTTGCTCCCGTTAAAAATCATATTACAGAAATCTTATCCTACTTGCTGAGTACGAAATTTTGGCTCTGCATGCAAAATGGTGTAGTCAAATGGTAAAACACCAAGTGCGATCTCCCGATCTAAGGAAGATACGGAAATCTGACACCACTTGTTTTAAAGCTTAGAACAAGTATTATCTGTAATATATGGTCGGTATGGATTCTTGGTTAATATCGAAATAGCGATCAAACGTTATCGCCCTGACAGCAGGTAAAGCAATTTGAAAACTAATGAAAATAATACTACTTTTGAATACAAAGCTTTTATAATGCACTAACAGTACTTCGGTGGAAGCTCAGAATTGGCAATTCCTGCTTGCAATGCCACTTTAGTAAGTTGTATAATATCTATTTTTCTGACTTGCTTAAACAAGACGATTTGTATATTTTATGCTAAGCATTATACACTGCCGGACAATTGCTAAGGACGGATGACAAAAGCAACGATAGCAACCATAAAATGGAAGGCAGGAAAATGTGGAAGTTAGCATAAGTGCGGGATACAGTAAGACCTGTTGTGCGTATGCAAATTTTGGATTACCGAACTTGTTCGTGACATCTTGGCACTGATAAGAGATATAAAGGATTTGACGCATATTGGCCGTTGTTGCTCAAACGCAAAGTTGAAAGGGAAAGAATCAATTGACGAACTTGCAATTTTCAGTATGTCTTCCCGACATCATCCAGATGATTTTACGCGTAGCCTTATTATTGGCAAGATTGAAGAAGGGCGAAAAATAACAGATGTTGCCAGGGAGTTCGATGTCAGCCACAGTTTTGTTTCAAGGCTTTGGAAATAATTTCAAACAAATGGAGAATGTAGCAAACGTCACGGGGGAGGTCGTGTTCGCAGTATGACACCTGCAGAAGATCGGTACATAGTGCTATCAACAAAAAGACACCGACGCAGCACAGCTAGAGAGGTAGCAAATCAGTTTATGGCTGCTACTGGCAAGTGGATCTCTCGAAAAACTGTCGCCAGACGTTTGCATGAAGGAGGACTATACGCCCGCCGTCCTGTTGTGTGCATCCCATTGTCCAGACATCACCGTACCGCCCGTTTGCAATGGTGCCATCAACATCGCAATTGGACTGATAACGACTGGTCGGCTGTCCTCTTCTCAGATGAGAGTAGATACAGTCTATCGTCTGATTGTCGACGACAACTGATCTGGCGTGATAGTGGTACTGCATATTGTCCAGCAAACATACAGGAAGGAACCGATATCCGACATGTAGTGTCATGGTATGGGCTGGCATCATGATCAATGGCCGTACGTCCCTCTATGTGCTTCCAACTGGGAATATGACTGGCCAACGATACATTAATGATGTTCTGCACCTCATGTTCGCATGTTCCGTGGTGCTGTAGGTGATAGATTCATTTTCATGGACGACTACGCATCATGTCATCGAACAGTCGCTGTCCAGGAATGTCTTGAGAGCGAGGATATTCAACGCCTCGTATGGCCAGCACGTTCTCCAGATCTGAATGCCATTGAAAATGTGTGGGATGCTTTGGAGAGGAGTCTTGCTGGTCGCCAATGCCCTCCAATAAACAAAGACACCCTCATGCGTGTACTGACAGAGGAATGGGATAAATTACCCCAACAGCTGCTTGATAATGTTGTGCAAAGCATGACACGACGTGTGGAATCTTGCATCGCCCTCCATGGTGGCCATATCCCGTATTGACATCTTACGCCGAACGCCTGCGGACGGTAATTGCATTTTTTTCACGTTTACGTATTCTGCACAAAATGGCCTGTTTGTCCCTTGAACACGTTCCAAAGCCTTCTGGATTTCAGAGCACAATAAATTGTCTTTTTTGTAATGCCCTGGCATTCTGACATTATTTTATTTCACCTGGCATGCAACCACACTTACTTTTTTATGCGCTATATAGCCGTTTATGATCCGTCCTTAGCAATTGTCCAGCAGTGTATGAGAAACCCTATGCGTTGATATGAGATTGATAGATAGCTACTGCTATAACCTTTTTTCAAGGTCATATTCACCTTCAGCGATCGTAGACTATACCTTTTTGGTCTAAATTAAGCAAATGCATACAGGGAATGGGCTAATCCGAGAGGTCATGTATGTGGAAATTATTTCATGCAAACAAATATGCAGGCGTTGATGTCTAAATATAAAGGTATGCTGCACATCACAAACGCATATTCAGACTGAATTTCTAAGCCCTGAGTTCACTTAAAAGGAATTCCAGTTTTTAACAGAACATCTTTGTTAAGAAAAAATTTCTTTCACACCCGTCCACACTAAAGATGGGATAGAAATTATGTCACTGATCCGAGTATGTCACCATCACCATCTGTGACTTGTTTGCTGAAATATCAGTGGCAAAATCACTGTCGGCGCCACCTGTCGCTGTAACCGGCCGAAACTTCCAGCTCCACAGTTCCTGCTCATTGGAGGCGGGTTTGTCGCTTTTGAACTGGGACAGCAAGAAAAAACAAATTTTTTTATATTACATGCAAGTTAATAAAAAAATAAGCTTGTATATTTGTTGATTATTAAATTCCTCATTTTCTCTGTCTATACGCCTCGTAGAGCTACAGTTCCATTGGTTTCCGTAGTTTCAAAGCAGCTTCTTGCCTGGATGTGACGTCATCGGTAGCGCGGCCAGTGCTGCGTGGATAAAAGCTCGATGGTTCCTGTAGCTATTACACTGAGTCAGTAAGAGTCAAGTGTTACAGGGTCAGGAGACGCTGCTGTCACCGACTGTTATTATGACACTGATACTTCTCTGGAACCGTCGCCGTTGTCACTGATACTTAAAAGTCACCTTCAAACACATCTCTAGCGGATATCAGATTATGTTTTTCTACTGTTTTCCGGATTTAGCAGGGAAAGCGTTTTGCAAAGGCGAAAAAAATACTTGTGTTCAATGAGAACTTTAAAATGTATTATAAATAAATTATTTTAGAAATTATTTACTGCAAACAAAGAAATTAAACTTGTTTTCAGATTTTAACAATTGCACAAAATTTATACAGTGAAACTTGTATAGGACAGAAGCCTAGGGTCTGGAATTATGTTCGGATTTAGGCAGGTTTCCGTTTTAGACAGGTGCATCCGTGAAAGCAATTTAAATATTATCATTTGAATTTTTGCCATGAAAATAACAGATTCAATATAATTAAGA
The DNA here is from genome assembly GCA_039090855.1 of Macrothele yani. Lineage (NCBI taxonomy): Eukaryota > Metazoa > Arthropoda > Arachnida > Araneae > Macrothelidae > Macrothele > Macrothele yani. Next base: position 100,393,802 of record CM077015.1, read on the forward strand.
ATTATTTAAAGAAGGTATTGCTCCTTGTACCTCTATCAACTAAAACTGACAACCGTCTATTTTTTGTGTAATCTATTAGTGGTTTCTGTACTATAACACTTGCACTATGACACAGTGACCGCTAGGGCGCCGCTCTTGCGCTGACAAACAACTACACACAATCTTATTGAATTCTTCATTTTCTCTTAGTTTTTCTTTTATTTAGCAGTTACTTCCTGCTCCTTATCTCATTTCGCTTTATTATATCATAAACGTAGGCTCTTCCAGCATTGACATTTTCTACCAGATGTTTGACACTCACACTTTCTTTTTCATACATTTCTGTATCTCTAAATTTGTATCCAAATCAAACATACTCTTCCTTTGCGCCCCGTCAAAAGGCAAAGGAAGCAATGCAATTCACAACAAGCAAATGCTGTGAATGATCATCATAATGAATACATGTTAGAGAATTAAATTATAGTGTCTCTTTGAATTACGTGCAAAACAGATAGCTGCGAAAATTATCTGGCTTTGCATGAAACAAAGATGTCAACGCTGGTCACATGATCTAAACCTCAGTTGCGCAATGTGCTAAAACAGAAGTGTAACAGTTGGTGTGCTGCAGTATATTTTTCTGTAAACAATCCATAAGCAATCACTTTGTATTTTTTACGTTTTCTTGAACATAAAGCAAACTTCTTCCGCGTGAAATCATCATTAGACTTTCTTGTCTAGTGTGTTGCATTCAATTAAAATACTTGACGGCACGGAAACAACTGTAAAAAAGATGGCGTACCCTCAGGGGATGGTTTCCCAAAATTCATTCAGTGCGTACATTCTCTTTCTTACATCTTACAACTGTTAGCGTTTCTTTCCACACTTAGTTTTGACACTTATCCACTTCTGCATGATTCAATCAGTGTAGCCCAAAATGATTCTTCCAACAGAATCTAGGGGATTTCCTAAACTGCCAGATTTTTGGCACTTCTCCATTTCTGCGTGATTCATTTGCTATAAACCAAAATGGTGCTTCCCTCAGAAGCTAGGGGATTTTCTAAACTGCCAGAAGTTTCACTTGCAAATTCGATTTTTCCACTGACATAAGCCACCACCATCAAATACACCATGTCTTGAATGTTTTTCCCCTGCAACCCTCTGCTTAACCCAAAGCTCTCGCACAAAGTTTTTTATTTACTTCAGACAGAATTCTTTCAAAACTTTCTGTTTCATATTTTTCGGATTCCAAATCTTTTTCCTGAACGAATATAGAAGTTTTTACGTGCAAAGAACTGAGATGAGGGCACCATGAAATCGTCATTACTATGGATCTGGTTATTTTATACATGTTTTCAAATAAGAGATAAATTAGATCACGTTTCATGAAGATTTGTTGGCACTACTACCACCTAAGTAGCTGTAACTAAGGTTGTCTGTTTTTCAAATATATGTATCCCCTGAACAAACATAAATGAATGGATAAATAAATAAATAAATAAATAAATACTCGTGTGTAGTTCGCCAAGTCTCGAGAGTATATTGCTGGTGTTTATTTGGGAAAGAAAACTCCTTTAACTCCATATCACGGCAATCGAAGAGCCATGATTTATGTTCATTTCGTATCTACCAGTATTGCATTTTAATTTTGCAAAATGGTCGTTACGAAATATGTTAGATATGAAACAAAATTGGATGACGGAAACTAAGTTAAATAACTATAGCCCCTTAAAAAATAAATATTCTGGAAAATGCCCACATATATATTATGTTCATACTACCTTCGCGTGACACACGTTTTTGTTAAATTTCACACATTAGGGTTTTCATGGATAAACCTCATTTAGCAGGGTAGATTATCATGATTCGCTATGTTTATATTTAATTTATGACTACAGAAATTGTAATGTTGGGATCAAATAAAAAGGCCAACGTTCGCCACAATTAAAGGTTTATTATACATCGACTATGCCATCCTTGGAGAGCCAGCTCAGTGTAGATGAAGCATTTTTACTTATTTCGACTGGCTCATGAAAACTGATTTAGCCACTTCAAAAACACCATTGAAATCCGCAGCACCAGCGTTAGAAACAGCTGGAATTACATGAGCGAAAGAGACAAATCCCTTTAGGACGAAAACCGGTCTTGCACTGTGAAACCGTAAACGTTTCTATGGTCTGGTTTACTGAACGACACTGAATTGGTGATTTGGGTACTTTCGCAATGCCGAATAACATATTTCCTAAAGAAAAACACGACCAACATAAATTTTTGCATTCACTCAATGCAGAATTCAGTATATTAAAATTTATATTACCAAACATCCATGAGAGCAATATATTTCTCAGCTCAAATCCTGCACTTTTAAATCCAGTTTTCTGAAATAAGTGAAACATTTAAGAAAGTAAATATGATATTTTACTAAGCATTTTCTATCCACCATTTTGAAATTCCTTTTAAGTCATAATGTTTTTTACTTAACATTTATGATCTGCTGTAAAACATTCGCAATTATGTAAGCCTTTTGTTATTTGCGGGAACACTTATACCAAAAAGGCTCCACAAAACTTAAAAAGATAAAGGTTGAATATGTTTGTTACAGTTGGAAGGAAAGTAGTCACAGAAGGTCAAACTGTTTTAAACATGGGGACGTTGAATTCGCTCATTGCGTTCAAACCGCTAAAGAACAAAAACTCTGCTAACGAAATTTAATTTTGCAAATATGTGTTTTAAGATAAGGAATATCAAGAAAAGTGTTTATACCTTTACACCGTTAGTGAGGCCAGCTGTGCAATATTTAAAGATTGTAACGTTCCCAATACTCAGCGTACATGATAACATACACGAAAAACAAAACTTTGTACGATTCTTAGAAGCTGACATACGTACAGTTTCAAACAGAAATAGATTCTAAAACCACCTAGCGGCAGAACTCTGGGATACAAATAATCCACCAGTATAAGCAATGCATTTCCATAATTTGAGTAATATCCCTTTATTGTGAAGCAGATCTGTGTCGATCGCTAACGGTTCGTTCGAAAAGAACGATTCAGCAAACTAAGTAGTTGGCGAACGAATCTTTCCCGAAAAGAATCGATTCCGCAAAAGAGCCAATTCCTGGAATGAATCTGTCGGAATAACTCAAAGCTAATGTCTTTGGAACAACTTTTTAGAAGGCATCAAAGTTTCACCACGTGTCTCGGTGATGTTCATGTTCTAGTCAAAAATTCTTACCTGTTTCAGAAGCGTGCAAATGCAGCAAATTACATGAACTTTCGAAACGAACTTACGAAAACCCAGAGGAACAAAATTTCCGTGAGAATCAAAAACAAATTCAAACTTAAAAATCGTCTACTAAACTGGAAACTGTCAACGAACGAAAGAATACGATTCAGAATATTTTCGCTAGATACAAATCGTCCTCTAAACCAGAAGAATCACAGACCGAATCGAATCAAAGGAATTGACTCCGAATTGACTGAGAATTGACTCCCAGATACATCTCGTTCTCTAAATTGGAAGAATCAAACGACCGAAACAAACGAATCTGTTCGAACGAATCTTTTCAGAGTCGAATCGAATGAATCGCTTCTTTCAAAAGAATCGGTTTGTGCATCTACTTCACCATAGAGATGGGCAAGACGATGAGAAGACAAACACTAGGTGACATACAATAGAGAAGAACACTCCGTGTACCTTCTGGATAGGATATTCAGTTTCGGTCGTTAAATATTTGGGTGGTGAAGAAACCGCTTTCATGATTGTTAGATGGTACTAGATTTATTTTAAATTTTCCCTTTACGAGTTACTTAGTTTATTTTAAAAAACCCATAAGTGTCCTGAAGTCCGGAACTTTAATTTGGCACGTGGTCAATGGGTTATCTCAAGTGTTTCTTCGACAGCCAAGTAGTATGTTGATTATGACTGAGGCCTTGTATCAGCTTTTAACTTGTGTTTTGGAGAGCAGGCTGCAGCTGATTCGTAGAATGTGTAGTGGAGATCTGGGATTCGGCTCTGAACCCGCGCTCATTACGAAAAATGGAACAAACAAAAATAAGGATATACGAAATGTAAAAAAGCTAGCTGACTGTTTTTACTGGGAGTCGTTTTTATGTGTTGGAGCGAATGCTCACTATTTAGCATAGATGCTCATCGGAAATTTTCTAGATTTCTGACGAAATTTACGTATATATTTAAATTTCCCATTTTACTCTAATTCCTATGTGTAGGAAGATTGTGATTGTGTTCGTTTCTGTTTAAGCACTGTTAAGAGATTAGAATATGCACTTTTTAAAATTAAATGTTTTCTAGTAAATTTCTGCGTATCACTGGTTATGTAATCTGAGAGCACGATCCCTGACTTTTGGTCGTATCCCTGTAACGTATACTCTATATTCACTTTCCTTTTGATTTTACTATCTCTGGTTATTTTATTTTACTATGTAAATTATCTTCCTACTGAACGAAATATGATTTCACCCGCTGAATGTGATCTGGCAATGAGTGTAAGTCATGACGTGGTGGTAGCTAGTATATAGGCGCGTTCATCGAGACTTATGAGCGGTGTGTTGTGCGTTGTGTGTTGTTATGAGGTGAGCGTGGTGTGTTGTTATGAGGAGGAAAGATTATTCATTATTGTGTACAAGAGTGTTGAGTGCCTTAGTTGACCAAGAGTCATTCTAATAAAGAAGTTTTCAGTAAGTTCAGTCTTTCTCAATTCATAGTTTTTGTCAGACCTCTGTCTGGCTGTTAGGTTTATAACTTTTATTACTTACTATAAATAACCAGCGTTGAGACTTTGTTTAAGTTCGTAATTAACTAGTAACAACACCCTTTTGGGAATTCATTATTTTGAAGCTTAGTGCAAGTATATCATTAGCTAGCTGGTAAGAAGAGAATCATTCATAATAATTAGCTTAGCGGAAAGCAAATAAAGCTAATTCATTATATCCCTTATGTGTAGCCTTACGAAATCAAATCGGAACAGTGGTTACGAATTCCGTAACAATAATCAATAGTATAACATATGTTTAAAAGTTGATCACATGTTTGCCCTATAATACTAAAAAACGTGAATACGGTTAAAAGTGGATATTGCCTTGAGAAAAGAACATAACTTCTAGTGAACTTCACAGAGACGTCATCCGAATAAACGACAATACACTGGCGGAAAGTGAAAAATGAACACCAAGAAGGAATTGGCGGACGATAATAAAATTTACATATGTTAATGGGGTCGAGTTTACGTAGGTGTGATGTTAATTTCGGGACCAACCGGTGAGCGCTTATGCCACAGCACGGCATAATATGCAAATTATCGTCGGTGGTATTTAAGAAGAACGGAGAAGTGAATGTAATCAGTCGTCTGCGTACGGACACGTGCAAAGACCATGAAGAAGCTGCAATGCCTGGACATGGAAGACGTGTACGATTTCAGCAGTTATCGGACTTTGAGCGAGGTCGTCTAGTCGGACTCCGCGAGGCCGGGTGGTCGTATCGTGGTATTGCGGAGCGAATTGGACGGGAAGTATCGGTGGTGGTACGATGGTGGCGTAGATGACCCGAGGAACATTCCCACATGAGAAGACGTGGAACTGGGAGTCACAAACGGACTGATGAGCGGACCGATAGACGCATAAGAAGAGCGGTGTTGTCAAACAGAACATCCACTGCGACGCAAATCCGAGCTGCCGTTGCACCTGAGGTGACTGTGCAAAAAATCTGCAACTGTCTACTGGATGCAGGACTACGTGCCCGCGTGCCTCTGGCATTTGTAGCTCTGACCCCAGCCCACCGTCCGGAGAGGCTGCAGTGGTGTCTCCAACGTCCGCACTGGAGAACGCAATGGCGATCTGTCGTGTTCAGGGATGAAAGCAGATTCTGCTTGGGAGCCTCCGATGGCCGTATGCGTGTTCGTAGACTCACATGGGAGCGTCTCCACTCTTCTTGCATCCGCCAACGAAACACAGGGCCTACACCTGGTCTCCTGGTGTAGGGAGCATTCAGCTATCACTCATGTACACAACTAGTGTGTAACGTACCAGGAGATGTGACGTACCTGCCCGAAGAAAAAAATAAGGGGGAGATGATGTAACGTACCAGGAGATGTGACGTACCTGCCCGAAGGACGCACACGACATAAAGGCAGATAGGAATCAGAATAAAACGTCCGCATAGCTCAATTGGTAGAGAAACTTATTCCGGAATGAGGGGACCTGGGTTCGAATCCTGGCGTGGATAAAAATGACGGAGAAATTTACTTCGTTACAAGTGTTTGTACTGGGTACGTTAAGCAGCACCTCCTACATCTACAACATCATTCAGCCCGCTGTGTCATTGGTAAGGTCGGTCCATCTTGGTGTTTTCCAGCAAGATAACGCACCCCCACACACGGCACGTGCAACGCAACATGCACTTCAGGGTGTGAGACAACTTCCATGGCCTGCACGTTCACCGGATTTTTCCCCCATTGAGCACGTGTGGAATTCTATGGGACAACGACTTATCCGATCTCCACGGCCAGCCACGACCATCCCCGATTTACGCGTCCAGGTTGAGGGTGCTTGCAACTCAAAACCCCAAACTTACATCCAACATCTGTACGACAGACTTCATGCCAGAATTGCACAGTGTGACGCAGTTCTTGGCGGTTCAACCTCGTACTAACCATGTTACATGAAAATGTTATTTTTCAGTTTGATCACGTTACCCTATGTATTCCGTTATTATTCTGCATAAATTTCGTTGGTATCAGACGTCTCCTTCTTGGTGTTTTTTTTCACCTTCCGCCAGTGTAGTTGAAGGAAAAATATCAACTAGCAACCAGGTACACATGCGTAAAGTTTTTAATTGTGGCTCATCAAATTTAAAACTAAATACAAAAAAAAACTCATTGTAATTTTTGGGAATAAAAAGGGACTTAATGATTTCGAAATAAGGAGATTGCTCAGTGAGAGATTTTATGTCGTTTCAGAATCTCATCTGAAAAAAGGAATAAAAATACATAAAAAGTACACCTAGAGTTATTTTAAACCTTTTAGAGGTAATAAATTTTAGAAAATGTCTGTTTCTTTAATGTTTAATTTGAAAAATCCTGAAGGACTATGTTTGCACTTTATATCGTACCTCAAATAAATGCCATTAAAAGTTTTCATATTTTTTGTAGTATTAGTTATAAAATTCGGAAAAATATGTATTTATTACGTAAATAATCCCAGGACTATGTTTCAAACAAAATCGCATTTCTCTTGTAAAACAGCTTTCTCTGACAACAAGAGAAGGTGTTGTCGAAAATCTTGCTAAACAAAAGATTTTGTTATTTTGTTTATATTAGACAACGTAAAAATACGAACTTTGAATGGAGATGATTTGTTCAGTTATTCTCGGTACGACCAACCACTTGCTACACCAAGGGACATTTTATCTGCATACAGATAGTAGCATCTGTACCAACAAATTAAAGGAAGGCGTTTGAAATTATTTGGACAATTTTCATAGGTCGTTTTGTGTTCGGTATATGTTATGTGCAGGAAAAACTTGTTGCAGTTTTTTTGCCACCAATGGGAAGAAGCGCATAGTGATGAAATTGGGTTTCTACTGATATCAATATCGGTAACTTAGTCTTTTACTCTTTTACTAAACTTTCTCTGGAAACTATGGTGCAACTTCACCACGATTAAGCGATTTCATTTGTTGCTTGTGACGATGCTACCAGTTTACGTGTGAAACGTCTCGTGCGGGCATTGGTTTTAATCAGTGCTTTCCTTGGGCTCAATAGGTATGGAGAGGAAGATAAATCCTTTAGCCCGTTATTACGGTTTTGAAAAATGTTAAAGGCTTCTAAAAAGCCTACGTCAAATATTGATTTAGGTCAAGCTGATAGTTTTGCGTTATCAAACAGAAATTAGTGTTTATTTTCCCAACAGTTCTCAGTTACGGAAGACTTTTTAGCCCACACTGACACTGGATGCGATAGATTCCCCGAGAGTTTATGTTCGGAATTTGTACCTTTTTTGTAGAGTAAAGCATTTTAGATACAGGAGTGAAAATCACTTTAAAATTTGATGACCTAAGGATTTTTGATATTTTGAAATATTGCATTCATAAACGTTGTTTTCTGAATTTACTGTAATGAAATATGATTATGCAATGCCTGTAATTCAACTACTTCGTCTTATTATAATGTTCAATATGAGTATAAGGACCCACAAGCCGAGGTTCCGGATGTGAAGTACCGTTATATGCTTTAGGCGAAGTCAAACATTGTATATGTTACTGTGTGTGTTTGGAAAACAAACAAAAAACATTATCCCTACCCCTCTTTAAAGAGGTTATCTTTAAACTCAAGAACACTTGCTCCGTCTAAATTCATCATTACACTTTACCGCATGACATTTTGTACCGAACTGAAATATTCGATGGCACGACATCATCGGAAAACATTCCGTTGTTGCAAGGGTCTACTCCCTTGCCATTTCCGTTTCCACGTTAAGTAAGTCCCGTTTATGCAGGTTAGGTTTGTAGGAAAGTATTTGTTTTTCATTTGAGGACCAAGAAAATGTTCCATTTTGGGCAAGTTTCCGTTTCATTCAGGTTTTGTTTCGAACAAAAAAAACCTGCACAGGATTTTTATACTGTTTCTTATAGATTTTTACTCACTGAAACCGGGAAAAATACTCAAAAAATTCCAACACATCAGGTTTTATTGCAAAACTCGTGTTTGTAGTTTCATTTAGAGTGAAACTCCCGTTTAACTCGAAATCTGGTATCTTATTCTTGAATCTAAAAATCCTATGAAAAAGTGATTTCTTACTTTCATTTAATATGTATTAGAGTGAGATTCAAGAATAAATACAAAGAGAGAATGAGCGGAAAGGGGGGGCAGTGGAAGGGTGGCAGGACAAGGGTAGTGTTGTCGGTGTGAGGAAGCTCAGGTTGATCATGTCCCAACCGGTTTAACTTGTTCATAGCGAAAAGTAAGGAATCTTACTGGCTGGGTTGAGCATGTTTATAAACGTTCTCTACGGTATTAGGAATGAGTATAAACAAGCGTATTGTCAGATTTTATCATGTTTCAACATGCTAAATAAGTTCAGGATCAAGGTTGTTTTGTATTTGTCATTTTCTTGTAGGACTTCCGTTCACAGTGTGTAGAGTTCAGGTCCCAGCCACTTACAGCGAGATCGCCTTTTGGGCAGGACACAGAAACGGAAGGAATGAGAGCAAGTCTAGCGACTTTGACAGAACAGTTTGTAGTGAGATCAGAGTACAGTAGATGGCGCCCCCGTACAAGTACGATGTTGCACACAGAGGGGTGAGAGAATTTCAGGGGGGGCATACGAGAGAATACCCATTTAACCAGTGGGTCCAACCTGGGGGCCGTCACTTAACGTGCTCGTCCGATGCACGGCGGATATTCAGCGATTGTTAGTAAATCGCACCATCTATGCGATTGTTAGTAAATCACACAATCTATGAAAGATCAGCCCGGGAGGATCGATCTGGGGACCGTGCTTTGATAGTCTGACTCGCTAACCACTAAGCCATCCGCGGCTCTAGGTTGTTTTGGTTATGTTGCATAGCTTATATAGATGACTACTGGATATTCGAGGCTAAAAGTGCCTAGAGAATCCCTCGAAAACATTAATTTTTATCTTTAAGAACAAGAAAAAAAAACTTTTTGCTGTTTTCTTTTATTTATGTGCAGCGCCATTTTGGAATATTTTTTATCGAGCCAGAGGAAGAAGCAGGTGTTGCACATTAACCTACCCAGCTACATAGAGAGACGATCGGCAGACGTTCAGGTGTCAACATAACCTCGTTCGCTCTCGTGTTCACCTAAGTTTTACGTGTTATTTCACTGGTCTTCTTGAAAAACGCGAAGCTAGTTTCCATCTGCTTCACCACAGGAAAAGCGTTTGCTTCTAGATGTACGGAGATTCAGTGTGTGTACTCAATGCGGCATATACAAACAGCGAGGAGCCACACTCAGTTTACATTTGGCATTCAAAGGTGAATGTGCTCGTGTTTTTTGTTATATATTATGGCTCCAAGAGGTTGTGTTATTTCTCCTGACAACATTTGTTTTATTTGTGGTGAATACACTGTTAAAAAGCAACAAAGAAACATAAGTGATTTCGTGAAGAAAGTGTATTTTGCGTACTTCAAGTTGAAACTAGGGGATCAAGACAAAGCCTGGGCTTCTTATAAGGTGTGCAGAAGGTGCGAGGAAGATCTCCGTTTGTGGTTTAAGGGTAAGAAACACTCATTTCGTTTTGGCATTCCTATGATGTGGCGTGAACAGCAAAACCACACTATCGGTTGCTATTTCTGTTCAGTAGATGTGAAAGGTTGCAATACAAAAAAGAAAAAGAAAATATCTTACCGAAACCTAAATTTAGGTATTCGTCCAGTGCCTCATAGCTCTGCAATACCAGTTCCACACCCACCTTCCAGTTTGGATGATATCCTGAGTGATTCTGAGGACGGAAACACATTACCTCCCCAAGACGAATCTAAGTGGAATTATGTATCCCAGTAGCAAATGCCATTTCTGCTGCTTTCTGAGGTTGCTTTTCGACTGTTTGAATCGATAAACTTAGAAAGTGTCCGATTTAAATGACTGTTCCACTTTTTTAGCACTTTTACTAGAATACTATGAACGAGCTATGTTGAGTAGTGAAGTCAGCAACTTAGTCACTTTTTTATTGGAAATTTTAATTTCATAATACATTTTTTCAGATGATTGGTATTAATAGGTTTTTTTATTGATTTTAAAACGACGGTGGTCGCATTGAGATGTGTCTCCGTTGGAAAGTTTTCACCCAACCTTTCACACAACTTTCTTTCTCTTTTACTCAACACAAACGATCTTACACACCATACAGCATTTATTCTCATTCTTATCCTCATTCCAGCCGAGCGAAAGCAGGCAGGCATCTCCCGGTTGTCAACCTGGAATGAAAGCAGCTCCGAAGTATATTCAGAGGCAGATTCGGAAAGCAAAAAACGAAAAAACCTGAGGAAAGGGCGCACCCTCCTCAGGACGCCCTGAGGTCCAGACCTCAAGGCATCTCTAAACTACTGCACTATATTCTCTAACTGCTAAATTTCACCAAAGTGACATTCAAGAATTTCAACACTTAGTACGTATCTAAATTCAAAAATTAACAACTTTTAAGCACTCACTTCTGAACACTATAATAAATTAGATAAACAATTATGTTGTTTCTACAACTTAAGAACTATAACTATCCTAGATCCTGTACAATTCCTTCAGGACGTTCAACAGTATTATTTAACTACAAATGTACTAATTTTTTTACACAGGAAGAGAGAAAAGATTAATCTCCTAAAATTTACAGCGAACTTACACATTTCACTAACATACTACTAATTTTCAAGAAACTATTAAATTATTTCAATTTTTAACAAACGAATTATAGTAACTCTTACTGCAGGCTGAAAACAAATCAACCTTTACATTTGGCCCATTCTCCTGATCTCTGACACTGACCTGTACATGGTGGAGAAGCCACAATTATTTTAATTCCAGATGATGTATGGAGCTTGCGGAGAACCTCCATTTATTCTTCTCCATGACATCCATCGTCGAATGAACTGTGATTCGGATAATCAGGCGTTATCAGTCACCATCCGGTTTCTGATCGTCCCCTTAATGTGCCAGATGACTTGCTGAGTGTTACCATTTGATTTTTCACTATGTATAACTTTGTTTCGTTCTAGCCAAATCTGGTAACTTGTTTCAACTACTATGATTAGATATAAAATATTTTCCCCAGAGGTGATTGGATGCAGTTTAATTATCTGAGAAGCACTCGGGGAAGCGAAGCCGGCCCACGACGATACTCCCGCCCAAACACGTTTGGTGAAACGACAGTTCACAAAAAGGTGAAGTCTATCTTCTACAAAACCGCAATTCCAGCAGTGAAAATTTGAACGTCCTGCCCAACGACAGGTTCTCTGTCGGGTCGGAAGCACGTCGTGTTCCAGCTTAAAGACAAAGTCCCTTCTTGTAGAGTACAAGAAGCGAACTGCCATGTTTTCCCAAGCTTTCTCATTACAAAATGTCGGTGGAACATGAAACTCATGGATCTCAATATTACTTGGAGGAAGCATGAAAAAAATACAAATCTTTAACACTTTTCGCCTTTTCAAAGTTGTTGCACTGTACAATACCAAATTCTTCCCTGTAAAATACAGGGACAGTGTTTTTAACCGGACCATGCCACTGAGGTTCATTTGTCACATATTTCTTTGAGTCCAGACCCGTTAAAAACTTAAGGAAGTTATAGTTCGGGTAGGTCTTTTCCACAAGCCATTGTCGGATTAGCCAAAAACGGATAGTTTTAAACCAAATTTTTAAATTCCGTATTTCCAGGCCACCATTTTTAATTCTTTGATACATCACTTTTCGGCCAATGTCTTGTTTGACGTTTCCATTCCAAAGGAATGTGAATAGAAGTCTAGTCATTAGCACCATTATCGTCCTTGGGGGGGGGTCCCAGAGGAGCCCCGCATAGGCACATTTAGTCACCACCAAAGTGTTGACCACTTTAGCTCTATTGCTGAAAGAGATTCTGTGGACCTGCCACTGTTGGATCACTTTTGTCAGTTGGGCAGTTATTTCCCAAAGGGGGTCACTTGTCCCAAAATGGGTAAAGTTTATCCCTAGAATTTTAAACTCTTTCACACTGGGAATTCTTCCTTGGTATGTCCATTTTTTCCAAAGGAGGGCTTTGGAGTTTGTGACACTAAGACTGGCACCTGTGATCGCACCCTATTCTTCGAAGTCCTGTAGGGCTTCGATTACAGATTGTTCACTTTTATGAAGAGCAGAACATCATCAGCATATGCTGAAAACTTAATTTCTTCATCGTTCTGAGCCGGGATTTGGAATCCGTGGATTCTGGTGTTAGACAATATTTTCCTTAAATATAGCTCTATAGTCAGCACAAACAATGTTGGAGACAGGGGCGAACATTGCTTGATCCTCTTTCGATTTTAATTTCCTTTGTCTTGTGTCCACTTATCAAGACCTGAGCAAATGACTCTCTATGTAACTTTTCTATGATTTTCACCATGGATTCAGGAAACCTGTACACCACCAAAATACTTAAAAGCGCCTCTTAATCTACGGAATCAAATGCCTTAGCTTGGTCTAACGAAAAAAGTCCAAACTTTACTTTTCTTTCATTTATTAAGTAGATGATATCTCTTGTGAGAAATAAGCTCTGGGAGATGTTTCTTCCAGGAATAGCACAATACTGTTGACAATTAATCAATTTCTTAATGGCACTTCGAACTCTGGAATTAATGATTGTTGCGAACATTTTGTAATCTACATTGAGTAATGTAATTGGTCTTATTTTATCAAAATTAATTTCTTCCGAATCTTCTTTTTTAATCAATTTGATGTACCCTTCTTTAAATTCTTTCGGAATTCCCAGCAGGATCATCTCATTAAACATTTGGATCAAGAACATTGCTATTTTATTTTCAAACATTTTATAATATTCTGCCATTATACCATCCGGTCCTGGGGACCTCTCATTCATTTGTTTTTGAATAGCTTTTTTAACTTCAGTTAACGTAATTTCGTTTTCCAACATCTCTTTCTTAATTTTAATCTAGTTTTGGAACTTCGACGTATCCGGAGATATTTGTTGATAGTGTCACCTGTTTTCTATAGAGATCTTGAAAAAAACCTGTGCTTCTGTGATTGTGTTATGTTTTCTGTTATAACTTTCCAACGGAGCCACATCTCAATCCGACCACCGTTGTTTTAAAATATATTAGAAAACCTTTTACTACAAAACGTCTGAAATTTTTTTTTTATAAAATCAAAATTTCCAATAAAAAAGCGACGATGTTGCTGACTGCACTACTCAACGTAGCTCGTTCATAGTATTCTAGTAATAGTGCTGAAAAGGTGGAACAGTTATTTAAATCGGACACTTTCTAAGTTTATCGATTAAAATATTCGAAAAGCAAACTCAGAAAGTAGCAAGAAATGGCATTTGCTACTGGGATACATAACTCCGCTTATTTTCGCATTAATGATTTTAGGGGTGTACATGCAAGAATTTTATGGTAGAGAAACGAATGTGTTGATAGGTATTCAGCATGGTATTGTATCTGGCTCTGGGCATTCAAACATCTGACGTTTCTTATCTGTTGATCTTTACAATCAAGCTGTATTATATCTTCCACCTTTCATTTTACTAGATACAAAAAAAAACTGTTTTGAGTCAGGGCATGTCTAAACTTTTCTCATTCCCACAACATAAAACTCACTCCGAGATGTCTTTTGGGTCTAACTGTTGTGTCTAGATTGCCCTTTACTTCCAGGTTTTGTTAATAAATGATAAGAAACATTGATGTCTGTCGCTACCAGTATCATGGAACATGTCTGAATGATCAAAGAGAAGGAATTTATGCCTTGCATCCAGACAGCAATCACGGATATTCACAAACAGAAGAAAAAAACTTCGCGCTGTGTTGGTGGGGAATTGGTTCGGAGTTTAATGACCATCTAATTCAATGAGGTATAAGCAGTCCACGGTTTATAATTTAGGATCACTGCTTCGAGGGAAGGAAACGAACCAGTGTTGTTAAACAAACACAACATCGATACCACACAGGGATTCGATCCCAGATCTGTCACAGGCGAGTGTTCAGAAGCTAGCGTTTAGACCACTGCGCCATCGGGGTACGTATTTCACAAGTGTATACACTGAGTGGCCACTTTATTATGACCACCTGAAAGTTTTAAGCAAATGAGCTATGGCTGCACGCTGTTGCCGTCAGAGGGCGAGGCTAGTGTAAAAAGGGAAAGCTTAGAGCTTGCGACAGTAGTAAAAGTGATTCTTGTGTAACGAGATGGGTAAAAAACGTGACTTGACGGACTTTCAACGTGGGAGATTGTAGGAGCTAGGAGCCATGAAGCGAGTATCACCGAAACCGCCGCTTTCGTGAAATGTTCCAGAGCAGCTGTTGTCAAAATGTTTAAAGACTGGACTGTCAGCCAGAAAACTGGGTCTCTACGTGCAACGTGTGGTCGTTATCGACTAGTGGCTGCTCGGGCGGAATGGAAAGTGTCCAGACTGGTAACATACAACTGAAGGGCAACAGTGCAGCACATTACAGACAATCTTATAAAAAGAATATCCTCAAATGATCCGTCCACGCACTGTTCGCCGTACACTTCATCGGATGGGATATGGCAGCCGAAGGCCTGGTCGAACACATTTGCTGTCTGCAGTACACAAGAGAAAACATCTCCAGTTCGCACAGGAGCACAAGGATTGGAAAGTCGATTATTGGAAACAAATTATGTGGTCCGATGAATCACGTTTTCAGTTGCACCATGCTGATGGCCGAGTGAGAATTTGGCGGAAACAGCACGAAATCATGGACCCCAAATGCATTGCTACAACCCTTCCAGCTGGTGGAGGCAACGTTATGGTTTGGGAAATGTTTTCCTGGCATGCTTTGGGCCCTTTAATTCGTGTTGATCGGGTTTTTAATCCCTTAGATATTGCTGTAAACGGAATCGTGAGCTTACGAAATCTTAGAAATAGAGATATCGACAAAAATAAGATGTGACTTTACGTCCCCTGGTGGGAAAACCATGCAATATTTTAGGAAGAAAATATTCTCAACAGGTTTATCCGTATTAGCGGTATCGGCCAAAAAAAAAAAAAAAAAAAAAATAGTCGAGTTTTTAGCAGCCCAGATTTTGCAAAAAATATTTCAGAAGCAGAAATTAGCACATATGACCCCTGGTGGCTAAACCATTCTTTACCAAACATTAGAAATTATGTGAAAAAATATTTCCCATCAAGTCTTGTATGCGATGAATTTTTCAAATCAGAGCTTTAGGAGCAGAAATAACGCGGAAAACGCAATTTACCTTTCTGCCCCCTAGCGCAAAGTATATGATTTACTTGAAAATTT
The DNA here is from genome assembly GCA_039090855.1 of Macrothele yani. NCBI lineage: Eukaryota > Metazoa > Arthropoda > Arachnida > Araneae > Macrothelidae > Macrothele > Macrothele yani. The sequence continues at coordinate 100,409,756 of CM077015.1, forward strand.
TGAATTTATAGGAAAAACATTTCGCATCGGAAACACTATCCAACAAAGAAGGGATTTTTTTAAATCGTACTCTTAGAAGTAGTGATATAGACAAAAATAAGATATACATCTACGCCGCCTGGTGTAGAAACCATGCATTTTTTCAAGAAGAACATTTTCCTAAAAGGTTTGTCGACATGAGTAGTATCGGTCAACAAACGACGTTTTTTTCAGTCGGGAATTTAGGAGCTCATATTTTGCTGCAAATACAACAGAAGCGGAATTTAAAATTTACGCCGCCTGATGGCCAAACTATTTTTTTACAAAAATTAAAAATTATGTGCAAACGATTTCCCATCAGGAGCTGTACCAGGTGCAGAAATAATTTTTCAAATCGGAGATTTAGAACCAGAGATATAGGGGGAAACGCAATTTACCGCTACGCCCCCTAGCGGAAGGTCTATGAATTACTTAAAAATTTTGAAATTATATGAAAAACATGTCACACGGAAAACACTATACAACAAAGAAGGAATTTTTCAAATCGGACTCCTAGAAGTAGAGATATTGACAAAATGAGATGCACATCTACGCACCCTGGCGGAGAAACTGTGAAATATTTTAAGAAGAAAATAATCCGAAAAGGTTTATTCGATGTAAGTCGCATCAGTCCACGAAAGAATTCTTAATCGATATTTTAGAAGCCACGATTTTATTGCAAATACAACAGAAGCAAAAATTAACACTTACGCCCCCTGGTGGCCAAAGTATTCTTTACCAAAAATTTGAAATTATATGTAAACGATTTTCCATTAGGAGATGTATCCGCTGAAGAAAAAATTGTTCCAGTCGGAGTTTTAGAAGGAGAGTTATCGGGGGAAAAGTAATTTACTTTTACGCCCCCTAGCGGGAAATCTATGCGTAATATGAAAAAGAAAATATATCTAACATACTCTTCGACATAAATGAAATCGAAAGATATAATTTTTTTTATAATCGAATGTTTAGAAGCAAATATGTGGAATAAAACGTATTTTTGAATTCGACATCTGCATTTACGCCCTCTACCGGCGAAATTCTACATCGTAAAAAAAACGAAATAAAGGATCATCATTTGCATATTTCAAGCTTCCCAATGCAAAAATAATTTTTAAAATCGGGCTAATGGTTGCTGAGATATCGTGGGTACAGACGGACGGACGGACAAACCGATATAAGAAGCAAGATTTTTTTACAAAAGACGTGATAAAAATGTAAATTCTTTGGAAGTAATTTAAATATCTATTTTGTTTTGCATATATTACTGCAAGTTTGCAGGTGCAAATGTTAAAGCAATTATTATCAGCTAAAAAGGAAGAATTAATTTTTTTCGGTTTTATATACTTTAAATATATTTATAACACAGTTAGTTCTATTCAAATTATCTCACATTAGGGCTTCATTAAAATAAAAGAGCATATTTTAAATTTCTATACAAAATTTAAATTACTAAAATTAAGAAACGAAAATATCAAGGTAAGGAACTAGAAGTGACATTCGGCATTATTATTGCGAACATTTTTATTCTTGTATACTGATGAGATTATTATAGCTAATGTTATGAATACAGTAAGTATATTCAGTACTATGATCCCTTAGAATAATTAGAATAATTTTTGTTCTTTTTTTTCAAAATTTTCTATAATACTTCTGATTTAATTCTACAATGAAATTAAATTTCTGGTTGTATGGACAGACTCCAAATTTTAAAGTTTTAAAGGGACTTATTACAAATATTTTCTAGCCGAACTTTCGTCCTGCAAGTTTCTACTAATATCAGTTGACGATAAATCATGAATCGCCAGACCTGATTAGTCGGTGTTCTTTCCAAAATATTTTGTTCCTTTGAATTCAGATATTTGTCCCTGCGAATGAAATTCAGGTACAAATTTTCTAAATTACACTGGATAATTTAGATATTTCTTGCTTCTTCCGGTCACTGAATTTTTGTTTTCTCAATATTTCTCAGAGGAGCGTTTCCGATTTTTGTGAAGAAATTTTGTTTTTCTTTAATACTTGTCTCACTGAAAGAAACACATGGAAGTCAGCACGTGTCAAATTAGATTTCAATTTCAATTACAGGTTCACTACTTTCACAGTTTGAATATAAAATAAATATATACATTTGATAACAGTAATTAACATTTACCGCAATTAATTTTACTTACAACAGTGTCCATTATATTTCAATTTTGATTTTGTACATACTGAACAACAGTGATTTTTATAATGCTGAAGAAAGATTTCAATGGACGAACTCAAATACTAAATGGAAACAGATGTTCCCAGTAGATGAAATTCAGTGTTAAAAAAATGCTGAATAAATTATTTTTGGATAAATTTTGTAAGAATTTTTGAAACTATTTATAAACAGGGTTGTGCAGCCAGTTACGCGTCATACTAATACAATATCTTTTAAACGGTTTAATGCATTTTATAATGCAAATCTGTTTTCCAAGTATTTCATAGCATAAAAAATCTTTACAAGTCCATATTATAACTTCTGCAAAATTGTTTTATATAGTAAATACAGTCCAGTACAAAAATTTAGAAGATATTCTTCTCAAGAGTTCTCCTTTATGGTTGGCTGTAAACGATAACTTCAACAGCTTTTTCCTTTCCATACATGAAAGGTTAAAGCGGACTGGTAACTAAAACGCATTTCATCATCCTCATTTTAATCGGAAAACTTCACAAATATTTATCGCATGCTCAATTCGAAAATAGATCAAATTTAAATGTTACCGCATGCATTTCTGCTAAGTCAGATTAGCCTTTGTACTTGCATTTTCTCGCAAAAATGTGCGTCGATCCCACAGATTAGCAGGTTTTTGAAACCGTTATACAGTATGTACAGCATTATCAGTAAATATTATGAATCTTGAGAATTATTTTAAGGTTAGCAGAGACATAAAAAAACGTTTGATAGAAGAATGATGGGGAGACGAAAATAAAAACCGAAGTGACGCGAAATGACCATAATACCTTTCTGGTAATTTCATCTGTGGCTCTTTCCCAACAGAGTTCCTGGCGACTACTGTTCTTTAAAATGAAACATTCAGGTAAAAAAGGTGATTACAGCAGAAATGGTATTCTTTGTTAGCTAACAAGAATTTCACGTACGCAGAGTTCAAGTAACATCGGTATTGTTATACGGAACGCATTTTGCAAACGTTAGGTACATATTGCTAATAATTCATTTTACTCATAGCATATTGAAAAATAATTCATTTCACTCATAGCATATTGCAAAACACAGTACAAATCTGAGTTTTTTCAATATGCTATGAGTGTACCGTTTCTTTTCTTTTTCCTAGAAATTGTGACAGTCGCATAAATGACTCCATCGTCAGTTTCATAAACAAAATATTCAAAAGCTACTCAACTATAGATATCGCCGTTCCACATTAAGAGAAGAGGCTAAAATGCGCTGAAGTTCAATCATAGCCATGCTTACCATGATGGCCTGAATGCAAGTGCTTCTGAATTTCAAACTGAAATACACCATTTCTTGTTCCAAATTTACGTAAAGCACCCGGAAGTCCCTGAATGTGGCGAATTGACCGAGCAAAAGTGAGTTGCAGAGTATGTTTTCCGGATGTACGAAGTTTGCATGAAATTGAAACTGATTATATATAAGCGAAAAGCCAAAGTTATGTTTTTTTAGAGAATGTAGGTCTAAATGGCACAGTGATTGACCAGGGAGTTCGTTTTTGTATCTAGGTAGTATGTTTGACAGAGAGAACAAATTGGATAGTGAAATCCGTAGGCGAGTGAATTCTTCATTGAAAGTTCATAGCTACTCCGGGATGTTTTCACAGGAATTGTGGGTTTCTCAAGAGGATCCCGCATGGCTATGTATGAACGTGTAATTGTTCCTACTCTGATGTATGGCTGTGAAACCTGGGTACTTTAGAAGAAAAGTAGAGTTAGTTTAGAATAAATTATCAACGTTTTTTCACAATTAAATGTTTTATTAACATCGACTATAGTTTCACAGAGCGTCTGGCTCGGCATCATCAGGACGAATGGAGCGTAAACATTCAAATCATTGTGACATCATCAGAGTTCTGACGGTCACGGTTTTTGGTGAGTTGTTTCCACGCGCTTGAAAGAAATGGCGTAGACGTCATGTCATTGACAAGTCGTGAAGAATTCCGGTATATGTGGAAGGCTTCTAATACATCAAGCTTGTTAGTCGAATCAGGTTTGTCAATAAGAATAGCGTTTCCAAACAAAAATTTATGGTTATTTTCGTGACAATGTTGGGCTATTGATGACTTCTTCAGTTCATAGTTCCGTACGTAAGTTTTGTGCTCCTTCACACGGAAACTTAAAGCCCTGCGGGTCTGTCCTATATATGAAAGTCCACATTCACAAGGTATCTGATAAATTCCCCAGGAATTTATGTCTTGGACGTAGTCTTTTGATCCGTAAAAATTCATCTTGTTTATGGGTTTGAAAATCACTTTGAAATTAAAACTTTTGAGAATTTTTGAAATTCTGAAGCAAATCTGAGGAGCAAATGGGATAACCGCCCAATTCGTTCGTACTGGGAGGTCTACTGGCGTGAGCGAGCAGACGGGCTTCGGTTTCCTAAATTTTTGGACCGCTTTTTCTATCACGGAAGGGCTATATCCTCTGTGTACTGCAGTTCGTTTAAGAAAAGCAAGGTCTTTCTGTAATGAATCCTCAGTTGAGCATATATGTACTGCACGATATACGTATGTGCAGAAAGCAGACATTTTTTGTTTCCATGGGTGATTTGATTTTGCATGTGTGGAGGTAAGGAAACAGCAAATGGCTTTCGATAAACTGTTGTACTAAAGGATCCTTCAGAGCATGACACCAGGACATCTAGGAATGGTAAGCAGCCATTATTTTCAGTCTCACACGTGAACTGTATATGAGGATCAATTGAATTGATAAGTTCAACTAATTTAGGTAGTTCGGAATTCCTGCCTTTCCAGAGGACAAAGGTATCATCTACATATCGAATCCACAGGTCGAATGTAACGAGCTGAAACAGTTTGTCCTCGAAATGACGCATGTAGATTTCGCATAAAACAGGCGACAGTGGGCTACCCATTGCAAGGCCTTCCGTCTGTTGAAAAAATCTTCCACGAAATAAGAAACTGTTTTGTTTGATACAAATTTCCACTAATCTCAAAATTTCTTCAACTTCCGGTTGGCTGAAATGTTGAACAATGAGACTTGATTTCAAAGATTCAAGGGCTCCATTTAGTGGAATACTTGTGAACATGGATTTCACATCGAAGGATAACATGAACTGATCGTTGTATGGATGCTGTTTAAGCACATTTACAAATTCAGTGGAATTTTTTACAGCAGTTTTGTTTGAAGAAGTCGTTATGGTGGACAGTTTCGAGCCAGACGCTCTGCGAAACTATAGTCGATGTTAATAAAACATTTAATTGTGAAAAAACGTTGATAATTTATTCTAAATGAACATCACAAGTGTGTAGTCTTGAATTATATATAATAGAGTTAGTTTGTTTGCTAGAGAAATGCGTTACTTAGGGGGGGGGGTTGTGGCAGTACTCGATCTGATTGTGTGAGGAATGAAGATGTGTTGCAGTTGTGTGATGTGAAGCAAAATGTTGTTAGCAAAGTGGAGACTAATATGCTCCGGTGGTTTGGCTATGTTGAAAGAATGAGTGATGAGATGCTTATTAAGAAATTTTTTAGCCCAATTGGCAAAAAGGAAAGGCAGATGAAGTCCAAGGAAATCATGGGAGGATCAGATTCAGGAGTGTCTGCATGAGAAAAATATTATAAGTATGAAGTATAGAAGATCTTGTGTACGGCGTTTAATAGTTGTCAGTGAAGCCCGAGTTGCATTTCTAAATCGCTGTAAATGCAGACGTTTGGTACGGCAACAGTAACTGAAAATTATCTGGTAGTTTGTATTTCTTTTTGGAGCTAACCTCTGAATATCAGAGAACAAGTCAGTGATATGTATGTATGCAGAGATCGCGCTGCATATCGCCACCTTCGCAATTTGCAAACAAAATTGTTTTGGCGATGGAAAAAGAGCTTTGGCGATTACCGTTTTGTACTGTTACAACACTTTGGCAATAAAAAAATGAATTTGGCGAATAAATTAGCAGAAACTTTAAAAGAGCCAACGTGACCCCTGTATGTATGTGTGTATATATGGTAAATGAATATCAATTGGATATTAATTGGAGAAAGGACCCACCAGCATAGAGTAGCTGCTTTTGTGTTTCAAAATTTTAGAGTATCTTGATATTTTATTTGAGTGCTTTTCTTTGTTAGAGAGGAAATCAATATGTTGCAACAATTTTCGGAAACGCTTCTTACTGAAAATAGCATTTACTCACGTTTTTAGAAATTATCATCTACCTTTGATGGTGCATTAAATATCGCCATATATCATAAAGTGACTGTATATTTTAGTGCAAAAAATTGAGAATTAAATATTAATTAATTGTCCATAACAGATCAAAAGTCAGTAAACGTTGTAATGGCGAATAGTAAAGGGTCAACTTCCAGAATTAAAATTTAGAAAATATTGTGACACATATTTACAGCTGTGTTAAATAAAACAAAAGAAAAACAAATTTGCAATACAGAAAATAAATGTCCACGAAACGGTAATCAGAATATAATTTAAATAATGAATTTTCCGCTGTGTGGCGTCTATGAAAACAAATTAAGTGTTTTCTGTGTCCGACTGTGTCACATTCTAGAGGGTATGTAGCAAATGCTCTGTGGACGTAAATGTCGTAAAGTACGATCAAGCGGCATACTACAATAACAACAAAAAAACTGTGTAAAGCATCTACATAAAACAAGGTCGGGCAAACTTCAAATATTGAATAAAAAAAGGAAGAGTTATTAATGATGCCGTTTATATACATTCCCTCTGTCTCTGTTTACTTTTTTTCATTTTTGTCAATGAAACGTGACCTCCCGCATTTTACTTGAAATGCATCATTCAGTTTGCAACTCGACAATTTGTATCGTACCTTTTGCGTTAATACATCGTACCTTTTGCTATAATACATCGCATTTCAGCGATTTAAAAGAAAATTCATTTTACATATTATAAAACAGCATGGAAAAACAAAACTTCCTGATAAAGAAAACTTTCCAAATAACAAACTGAAAATATATGTTCTACCTTGAGTTTAAATGCAATGCTTTCATTGATTATTGATTCCACTCAAATTGTTTTTCGAAAATTCTTAGTACGTTATGTGAAACATAATGTCCTCACACCGAAGTGCACGAGCACGCTGTACGTATGTCGCCCGTTTAAACCGTTTCTTCTGTTGTTTCCCTTTTTAACATAAATTTTGTTATATTTTTGCTGTTGCTTTAGCTTCTGGTGTAAAATATGCACCACAGCGCCATTGGCCCACTACGGCCTTTTTCATTCCAAATAAATTCCAAACAATGATCGCAGAGCAAATCCTTAATCTGAACATCCAAAGCAGTAAAAATGTTATGAATGATAATATACGAAAAAGTGTTGTATAGTAGCAGATGCATTAACGGCAACAATCATCTGTCTTAAAGCATTTGGTGTTTATCAACAAGAAGCAAATATAATTTACATATATTCTCAAAATATAAGATTATTTTTTTCTACAAGAAATAAACCTATATCTTAAATTATTCCTGAATCCTTTTATCAATGTACATTTGTATGTCATAGTTAAAGTTTTATTAATGTGTGTAGTAGCTAAATGTTTATTAATGTATGTTGTATCTAAAGCAGGAAACATAAACTTTAGGGCTGATACAAACTTTTATGCCTATCTATTTTAGCTCAAACAAAGGAATAAGTTTTATAATTCAGAATAAAGCAATACATATAAAATCATATTAAATAACGAATAGCTTTATTTGATTACCACTGTCGCTAAGCACAACTTTCAAATACGGAATTTCGTACTACCGAAGAGTGAGTGAAAAGAGATTTTTATTTTATTTTTCTTGCCAAATGATGTCCTACTTAACATAAAAAATCTATAAGATTTTAGAAGTGTCCAAACAATTGCTGGTAAATCTGCACCCCTACTTCGTATCTTCCTCCGAATGATTGTCCGAATATTTGAAACGCAAAGAAAATGTTTACATTTTACCATGATCGCATAGGAAGACGGAATAATGTCGCTATGCAAGATGGGTACCTGAAAGTCTGAGAATCTACAGCTATTAGGGGCTTTCTCAACAAAACCATTTTGTCAATGTGAAACTACACGGTTGAGTAACATTATTGTGACCACCAGCTAACATCCAGAGTAACAGCCGTGTGCAGTGTGGATATCAGCTATTAAGCTACACGGCGTATGCTCTCGCTGCTATCTGCGTTTCTCTCATGTGCGTCCTGCGCTGTAGGCACGTCACATTCCCCCCCCCCTCCCGAAAGACGGCTCGAGGCATGGCCCACGGGTCAGCCGGGATCATGTATCGCTGTAGGGAGACATCCGCTGAAGAACTTACATTTGAGAAATCCCAGTCAATTTTGTGTATGGAACGTAATATCACACACATTTTGTTTTTGAAGCGCTTAAGAAGGATTCTCTTATTTTTCAGTCCCGAGGTGTAGAAAGACCAACACACCATTGCGGGAACTTTAACTGCCAAGTCATACTTAAAATTCGGGCGCCAATATAACAAAGTAAATTTCATTGTCATTTTTGTCCACGCCGGGCATCGAACCCGGGTCCCCTCATTCCGGAATAAGTCGCTCTCCCAACTAAGCTACGCGGACGTTTGCTCTCGCTGCTATCTGCGTTTATCTCATGTGTGTCCTGCGCTGTAGGCACGTCACATTCCCCACCTCCCTCCCGAAAGACGACTGAAGGCATGGCCCACGGGTCAGCCAGGATTATGTATCGCTGTAGGGAGTCATACGCTGAAGAACTTACATTTGAGAAATCCCAGTCAATTTCGTGTGTGGAACGTCAGATCACACACATTTTGTTTTCGAAGCGCTAAAGAAGGATTCATTATTTTTTCTGTCCCGCGGTGTCGAAAGATCAAGACACCATTGCGAGAACTTATACTGCCAAGTCATACTTGAAGTTCGGGCCCCAATATAACGAAGTAAATTTCATTGTCATTTTTGTCCACGCCGGGCATCGAACCCGGGTCCCTTCATTCCGGAATAAGTCGCTCTCCCAACTAAGCTACGCGGACGTATGCTCTCCGTGCTATCTGCGTTAATCTCGTGTGCGTCCTGCGCTGTAGGCACGTCGCATTCCCTCCCTCCAGAAAGACGGCTGGAGGCATGGCCAACGGTTCAGCCGGGATCATGTATCGCTGTAGGGAGTCATCCGCTAAAGAACTTACATTTGAGAAATCTCAGTCAATTTGGTGTGTGGAACGTAAGATCACACACATTTTGTTTTCGAAGCGCTGAAGAAGGATTCTCTCATTTTTCCTGTCCCGCGGTGTAGAAAGACCAACACACCATTGCGAGAACTTTAACTGCCAAGTCATACTTGAAGTTCGGGAGCCAATATAACGAAGTAAATTTCATTGTCATTTTTGTCCACGCCGCGCATCGAACCCGGGTCCCTTCATTCCGGAATAAGTCGCTCTCCCAACTAAGCTACGCGGACGTATGCTCTATGTGCTATCTGCGTTAATCTCGTGTGCGTCCTGCGCTGTAGGCACGTCGCATTCCCTCCCTCCAGAAAGACGGCTGGAGGCATGGCCAACGGTTCAGCCGGGATCATGTATCGCTGTAGGGAGTCATCCGCTAAAGAACTTACATTTGAGAAATCTCAGTCAATTTGGTGTGTGGAACGTAAGATCACACACATTTTGTTTTCGAAGCGCTGAAGAAGGATTCTCTCATTTTTCCTGTCCCGCGGTGTAGAAAGACCAACACACCATTGCGAGAACTTTAACTGCCAAGTCATACTTGAAGTTCGGGAGCCAACATAACGAAGTAAATTTCATTGTCATTTTTGTCCACGCCGCGCATCGAACCCGGGTCCCTTCATTCCGGAATAAGTCGCTCTCCCAACTAAGCTACGCGGACGTATGCTCTCGCTGCTATCTGCGTTTATCTCATGTGCGTCCTGCGCTGTAGGCACGTCACATTCCCCATCCCCCTCCCGAAAGACGACTGAAGGCATGGCCCACGGGTCATCAGGGATCATGTATCGCTGTAGGGAGTCATCCGCTGAAGAACTTACATTTGAGAACTCCCAGTCAATTTGGTGTGTGGAACGTAAGATTACACACATTTTTTTTTTTTTTTTTTTTTTTTTTTTTGATTGAAGGTCTAACGACAACCGTGAGCATCTCAATGGGCTTTAAGCAGTCGCCCGTCCCAAATTTAGGGTCACTGGTTCCAGGGAAGGGAGAGAGTTAGTGCCGTAAGACAAACAGAACATCCATGCCTCTCCGGGATTCGAACCCGGACCCCGTTCCGACGAATGATCAGAGGCCATCGCTTAGACTACTGCGCCACTGGGGCGGCACACACACACATTTTGTTTTCGAAGCGCTGAAGAAGGATTCTCTTATTTTTCCTGTCCCGCGGTGTAGAAAGACCAACACACCATTGCGGGATTTTTAACTGCCAAGTCATACTTGAAGTTCGGGCGCCAATATAACGAAGTAAATTTCATTGTCATTTTTGTCCACGCCGCGCATCGAACTCAAGTCCCCTCATTCCGGAATAAGTCGCTCTCGCAACTAAGCTACGCGGACGTATGCTCTCGCTGTTATCTGCGTTTATCTCATGTGCGTCCTGAGCTGTAGGGACGTCACATTCCTCCCCCTCCCGAAAGACGGCTGGAGGCATGGTCCACGGGTCAGCCGGGATCATGTATCGCTGTAGGGAGTCATCCGCTGAAGAACTTACATTTGAGAAATCCCAGTCAATTTGGTGTGTGAAACGTAAGGTCACACATATTTTGTTTTCGAAGCGCTGAAGAAGGATTCTCTTATTTTTTCTGTCCCGCGGTGTAGAAAGGCCAACACACCATCGCGAGAACTTTAACTGCTAAGTCATACTTGAAGTTCAGGCGCCAATATAACGAAGTAAATTTCATTGTCATTTTTGTCAACGCCGGGCATCGAACCCGGGTACCCTCATTCCGGAATAAGTCGCGCTCCCAACTAAGCTACGCGGACGTATGCTCTCGCTGCTATCTGCGTTTATCTCATGTGCGTCCTGTGCTGTAGGAACGTCACATTCCTCCCCCTCCCGAAAGACGGCTGGAGGCATAGCCCTCGGGTCAGCCGGGATCATGTATCGCTGTAGGGAGTCATCCGCTGAAGAACTTACATTTGAGAAATCCCAGTCAATTTGGTGTGTGGAACGTAAGATCACACACATTTTGTTTTCGAAGCGCTGAAGAAGGATTCTCTTATTTTTCCGCACCCGCGGTGTAGAAAGACCAACACACCATTGCGAGAACTTTAACTGCCAAGTCATACTTGAAGTTTGGGCGCCAATATAACGAAGTAAATTTAATTGCCATTTTTGTCCACGCCGGGCATCGAACCCGGGTCCCCTCATTCCGGAAAAAGTCGCTCTCCCAACTAAGGTACGCGGGGGTATGCTCTCGCTGCTATCTGCGCTTATCTCATGTGCGTCCTGCGCTGTAGGCACGTCACATCCCCCCTTGCCGAAGGACGGCTGGAGAAATCTCCCAAAGGTCAGCCGTTATCATGTATCGCTGTAGGGAGTCATCCGCTGAAGAACTTGCATTTGAGGAATCCCAGTCAATTTCGTGTGTGGAACGTTAGATCACACACATTTTGTTTTCGAAGCGCTGAAGAAGGATTCTCTTATTTTTCCTGTCCCGCGGTGTAGAAAGACCAACACACCATTGCGAGAACTTTAAATTCCAAGTCATACTTGAAGTTCGGGCGCCAACATAACGAAGTAAATTTCATTGTCATCTTTGTCCACGCCGGGCATCGAACCCGGGACCCCTCATTCCGGAAAAAGTCGCTCTTCCAACTAAGCTACGCGGACTTATGCTCTCGCTGCTATCTGCGTTTATCTGATGTGCGTCCTGCGTTCTAGGCACGAAACTCCCCCCTCTCCCAAAAGACGGCTGGAGGCATGGCCCACGGGTCAGCCGGAATCATGTATCGCTGTAGGGAGTCATCCGCTAAAGAACTTACATTTGAGAAATCCCAGTCAATTTTGTGTATGGAAAGTAATATCACACACATTTTGTTTTCGAAGCGCTGAAGTAGGATTCTCTTGTCTTTTCTGTCCCGCGGTGTCCAAAGTTCAAGACACCATTGCGAGAAATTAAACTGCCAAGTCATACTTGAAGTTCGGACGCCAATATAACGAAGTAAATTTCATTGTCATTTTTTTCAACGCCGGGCATCGAACCCGGGTACCCTCATTCCGGAATGAGTCGCTCTCCCAACTAAGCTACGCGGACGTATGCTCTCGCTGCTATCTGCGTTCAATCTCATGTGCGTCCTGCGCTATAGGCACGTCACATTCCCTCCCTCCAGAAAGAAGGCTGGAGGCATGGCCAACGGTTCAGCCGGGATCATGTATCGCTGTAGGGAGTCATCCGCTGAAGAACTTACATTTGAGAAATCCCAGTCAATTTGGTGTGTGGAACGAAAGATCACGCACAATTTGTTTTCAAAGCGCTGAAGAAGGATTCTCTTATTTTTCCTGTCCCGCGGTGTAGAAAGACCAACACACCATTGCGAGAACATTAACTGACAAGTCATACTTGAAGTTCGGGCGCCAATATAACGAAGTAAATTTCATTGTCATTTTTGTCCACGATGTGCATCGAACCCGGGTCCCCTCATTCCGGAATAAGTCGCTCTCGCAACTAAGCTACGCGTACGTATGCTCTCGCTGCTATCTCCGTTTTTCTCATGCGCGTCCTGCGCTGTAGGCACGTCACATTCCCCCCACCCTCCTGAAAGACGGCTGGAGGCATGGCCCAAGGGTCAGCCGGGATCATGTATCGCTGTAGGGAGTCATAAGCTGAAGAACTTTCATTTGAGAAATCCCAGTCAATTTGGTGTGTGGAACGTAAGATCACACACATTTTGTTTTTGAAGCGCTGAAGAAGGATTCTCTTATTTTTACTGTCCAGCGTTGTAGAAAGACCAACACACCATTGCGAGAACTTTAACTGCCAAGTCATACTTGAAGTTCGGGCGCCGATATAACGAAGTAAATTTCATTGTCATTTTTGTCCTAGCCGGGCACCGAACCCGGGTCTCCTCATTCCGGAATAAGTCGCTCTCCCAACTCAGCTACGCGGACGTATTCTCTCCCTGCTATCTGCGTTCATCTCATGTGCGTCCTGCGCTGTAGGCACGTCACATCACTCCCCCCTCTCCCGACTGACGGCTGGAGGCATGGCTCACGGGTCAGCCGGGATCATGCATCGCTGTAGGGACTCATCCGCTGAAGAACTTACATTTGAGGAATCCCAGTCAATTTGGTGTGTGGAACGTAAGATCACACACATTTTGTTTTCGAAGCGCTTAAGAAGGATTCTCTTATTTTTGCTGTCCCGAGGTGTAGAAAGACCAATACACCATTGCGAGAACTTTAAATATCAAGTCATACTAGAAGTTTGGGCGTCAATATAACGAAGTAAATTCCATTGTCATTTTTGTCTACGCCGGGCATCGAACTCGGGTACCCTCATTCGGGAATAAGTAGCTCTCCCAACTCAGCTACGCGGACGTATGCTATCGCTGCTATCTGCGTTCAATCTCATGTGCGTACTGCGCTGTAGGCACGTCACATCCCGCCGCCCGTCCGAAAGACGACTGCAGGCATGGCCCACGGGTCAGCCGGGATCATGTATCGCGGTAGGGAGTCATCCGCTGAAGAACTTACATTTGAGAAATCCCAGTCAATTTGGTTTGTGGAACGTAAGATCACACATAATTTGTTTTCGAAGCGCTGAAGAAGGATTCTCTTATTTTTCCTGTCCCGGGGTGTAGAAAGACCAACACACCATCCCGAGAACTTTAACTGTCAAGTCATACTTGAAGTTCGGGCGCCAATATAACGTAGTACATTCCATTGTCATTTTTGTCTACGCCGGGCATCGAACCCGGGTCCCCTAATTCCAGAATCAGTCGCTCTCCCAACTAAGCTACGCGGACGTATGCTCTCGCTGCTATCTGCGTTCATCTCATGTGCGTCCTGCGCTGTAGGCACGTCACATTCCTCCCCCTCCCGAACGATGGCTTAAGGCATGGCCCACGGGTCAGCCGGGATAATGTATCGCTGTAGGGAGTCTTCCGCTAAAGAACTTACATTTGAGAAATCCCGGTCAATTTGGTGTGTGGAACGTAAGATCACGCCCATTTTGTTTTCGAAGCGCTGAAGAAGGATTTTCTCATTTTTTCTGTCCCGCGGCGTCGAAAGATCAAGACACCATTGCGAGAACTTTAACTGTCAAGTCATACTTGAAGTTCGGGCGCCAATATAACGTAGTACATTCCATTGTCATTTTTGTCTACGCTGGGCATCGAACCCGGGTCCCCTCATTCCGGAATAAGTCGCTCTCCCAACTCAGCTACGCGGACGTATGCTCTCGCTGCTATCTGCGTTCATCTCATGTGCGTCCTGCGCTGTAGGCACGTCACATTCCTCCCCCTCCCGAAAGATGGCTTAAGGCATGGCCCCCGGTTTAGCCGGGATCATGTATCGCTGTAGGGAGTCATCCGATGAAGAACTTACATTTCAGAAATCCCAGTCAATTTGGCGTGTAGAACGTAAGATCACACACATTTTGTTTTCGAAGCGCTGAAAAAGGATTCTCTTATTTTATCTGTCCCGCGGTGTCGAAAGATCAAGACACCATTGCGAGAACTTTAACTGCCAAGTCATACTTGAAGTTCGGGCGCCAATATAACGAAGTAAATTTCTTTGTCATGTTTGTCCACGCCGGGCATCGAACCCGGGTCCCTTCATTCCGAAATAAGTCACTCTCCCAACTAAGCTACGCGGACGTATGCTCTCGCTGCTATCTGCGTTTATCTCTTGTGCGTCCTGCGCTGTAGGCACGTCACATTCCCTCCCTCCAGAAAGACGGCTGGAGGCATGGATACCGGTTCAGCCGGGATCATGTATCGCTGTAGGGAGTCATCCGCTGAAGAACTTACATTTGAGAAATCCCAGTCAATTTGGCGTGTAGAACGAAAGATCACACACATTTTGTTTTCAAAGCGCTGAAGAAGGATTTTCTCATTTTTTCTGTCCCGCGGCGTCGAAAGATCAAGACACCATTGCGAGAACTTTAACTGTCAAGTCATACTTGAAGTTCGGGCGCCAATATAACGAAGTAAATTCCATTGTCATTTTTGTCTACGCTGGGCATCGAACCCGGGTACCCTCATTCCGGAATAATTCGCTCTCCCAACTCAGCTACGCGGACGTATGCTCTCGCTGCTATCTGCGTTCAATCTCATGTGCGTACTGCGCTCTAGGCACGTAACATCCCCCCGCCCGAAAGACGACTGCAGGCATGGCCCACGGGTCAGCCGTAATCATGTATCGCTGTAGGGAGTCATCCGCTGAAGAACTTACATTTGAGGAATCCCAGTCAATTTGGTGTGTGGAACGTAAGATCACACACATTTTGTTTTCGAAGCGCTAAAGAAGGATTCTCTTATTTTTCATGTCCCGCGGTGTAGAAAGACCAACACACCATTGCGAGAACTTTAACTGCCAAGTCATACTTGAAGTTCGGGCGCCAATATAACGAAGTAAATTTCATTATCATTTTTGTCCACGCCGCGCATCGAAACCGGGTCCCCTCATTCCGGAATAAGTCGCTCTCGCAACTAAGCTACGCGGACGTATGCTCTCGCTGCTATCTGCGTTTATCTCGTGTGCGTCCTGTGCTGTAGGCACGTCACAATCCCTCCCACCAGAAACACGGCTGGGGGCATGGCCCACGGTTCAGCCGGGATCATGTATCGCTGTAGGGAGTCATCCGCTGAAGAACTTACATTTGAGAAATCCCAGTCATTTTTGTGTGTGGAACGAAAGATCACACACATTTTGTTTTCGAAGCGCTGAAGAAGGATTCTCTTATTTTTTCTGTCCCGCGGTGTCGAAAGATCAAGACACCATTGCGAGAACTTTAACTCCCAAGTCATACTTGAAGTTCGGGCGCCAATATAACGAAGTAAATTTCATTTTCATTTTTGTCCACGCCGGGCATCGAACCAGGGTCCCTTCATTCCGGAATAAGTCGCTCTCCCAACTAAGCTACGCGGACGTAGGCTCTCGCTGCTATCTGCGTTTATCTCGTGTGCGTCCTGCGCTGTAGGCACGTCACATTCCCTCCCTCCAGAAAGACGGCTGGAGGCATGGCCCACGGGTCAGTCGGGATCATGTATCGCTGTAGGGAGTCATCCGCTGAAGAACTTACATTTGAGAAATCCCAGTCAATTTCGTGTGTGGAACGTAAGATCACACACATTTTGTTTTTGAACCGCTGAAGAAAGATTCTCTTATTTTTCCTGTCCCGTGTTGTAGAATGACCAACAGACCATTGCGAGAACTTTAACTGATAAGTCATACTAGAAGTTCGGGCGCCAATATAACGAAGTAAATTTCATTTTCATTTTTGTCCACGCCGGGCATCGAACCCGGGTCCCCTCATTCCGGAATAAGTCGCTCTCCTAACTAAGCTACGCGGACGTATGCTCTCGCTGCTTTCTGCGTTTATCTCATGTGCGTCCTGCGCTGTAGGCACGTCACATTCCCTCCCTCCCGAAACAAGGCTGGGGGCATGGCCCCCGGTTCAGCCGGGATCATGTATCGCTGTAGGGAGTCATACGCTGAAGAACTTACATTTGAGAAATCCCAGTCAATTTGGTGTGTGGAACGTAAGATCACACACATTTTGTTTTCGAAGCGCTGAAAAAGGATTCTCTTATTTTTCCTGTCCCGCGGTGCAGAATGACTAACACACCATTGCGAGAACTATAACTGCCAAGTCATACTTGAAGTTCGAGCACCAATATAACGAAGTAAATTTCATTGTCATTTTCGTCCACGCCGGGCATCGAACCCGGGTCCCCTCATTCCGGAATAAGTCGCTCTCCCAACTAAGCTACGCGGACGTATGCTCTCGCTGCTATCTGCGTTTATCTCATGTGCGTCCTGCGCTGTAGGCACGTCACATTCCCTTCCCCCTCCCGAAAGACGACTGAAGGCACGGCCCACGGGTCTGCCGGGATCATGTATCGCTGTAGGGAGTCTTCCGCTGAAGAACTTACATTTGAGAAATCCCAGTCAATTTGGTGTGTGGAACGTAAGATCACACACATTTTGTTTTCGAAGCGCTGAAGAAGGATTCTCTTATTTTTCCTGTCCCTCGGTGTAGAAAGACCAACACACCATTGCGAGAACTTTAACTGCCAAGTCATACTTGAAGTTCGGGCGCCAATATAACGAAGTAAATTTCATTGTCATTTTTGACCACGCCGCGCATCGAACCCGGGTCCCTTCATTCCGGAATAAGTCGCTCTCCCAACTAAGCTACGCGGACGTATGCTCTCGCTGCTATCTGCGTTTATCTCATGTGCGTCCTGCGCTGTAGGCACGTCACATTCCCTTCCCCCTCCCGAAAGACGACTGAAGGCACGGCCCACGGGTCTGCCGGGATCATGTATCGCTGTAGGGAGTCTTCCGCTGAAGAACTTACATTTGAGAAATCCCAGTCAATTTGGTGTGTGGAACGTAAGATCACACACATTTTGTTTTCGAAGCGCTGAAGAAGGATTCATTATTTTTCCTGTCCCGCGTTGTAGAAAGACCAACACAACATTGCGAGAACTTTAACTGCCAAGTCATACTTGAAGTTCGGGCGCCAATATAACGAAGTAAATTTCATTGTCATTTTTGTCCACGCCGGGCATCGAACCCGGGTACCCTCATTCCGGAATAAGTCGCGCTCCCAACTAAGCTACGCGGACGTATGCTCTCGCTGCTATCTGCGTTTATCTCATGTGCGTCCTGTGCTGTAGGAACGTCACATTCTGCCCAGCCCTCCCGAAAGACGGCTGGAGGTAAGGACCACGGGTCAGCCGAGATCATGCAACGTTGTAGGGAGACATCCGCTGAAGAACTTTCATTTGAGAACTCCCAGTCAATTTGGTGTGTGGAACGTAAGATCACACACATTTTGTTTTCGAAGCGCTGAAAAAGGATTCTCTCATTTTTTCTGTCCCGCGGTGTCGAAAGATCAAGACACCATTGCGGGAACTTTAACTGTCAAGTCATACTTGAAGTTCGGGCGCCAATATAACGAAGTAAATTCCATTGTCATTTTTGTCTACGCTGGGCATCGAACCCGGGTACCCTCATTCCGGAATAAGTCGCTCTCCCAACTCAGCTACGCGGACGTATGCTCTCGCTGCTATCTGCGTTCAATCTCATGTGCGTATTGCGCTGTAGGCACTTCACATCCCCCCCCGCCCGAAAGACGACTGCATTCATGGCCCACGGGTCAGCCGGGATCATGTATCGCTGTAGGGAGTCATCCGCTGAAGAACTTACATTTGAGGAATCCCAGTCAATTTGGTGTGTGGAACGTAAGATCACACACATTTTGTTTTCGAAGCGCTGAAGAAGGATTCTCTTATTTTTCCTGTCCCGCGGTGTAGAAAGACCAACACACCATTGCGAGAACTTTAACTGCCAAGTCATACTTGAAGTTCGGGCGCCAATATAACGAAGTAAATTTCTTTGTCATTTTTCTCCACGCCGGGCATCGAACCCGGGTCCCCTCATTCCAGAATCAGTCGCTCTCTCAACTAAGCTACGCTGACGTATGCTCTCGCTGCTATCTGCGTTCATCTCATGTGCGTCCTGCGCTGTTGGCACGACACATTCCTCCCCCTCCCGAAAGATGGCTGGAGGCATGGCCCACGGGTCAGCCGGGATCATGTATCGCTGTAGGGAGTCATCCGCTGAAGAACTTACATTTGAGAAATCCCAGTCAATTTGGTGTGTGGAACGTAAGATTACACACATTTTGTTTTCGAAGCGCTGAAAAAGGATTCTCTTATTTTTCCTGTCCCGCGGTGCAGAAAGACCAACACACCATTGCGAGAACTATAACTGCCAAGTCATACTTGAAGTTCGAGCACCAATATAACGAAGTAAATTTCATTGTCATTTTCGTCCACGCCGGGCACCGAACCCGGGTCCCCTCATTCCGGAATAAGTCGCTCTCCCAACTAAGCTACGCGGACGTATGCTCTCGCTGCTATCTGCGTTTATCTCATGTGCGTCCTGCGCTGTAGGCACGTCACATTCCCCACCCCCTCCCGAAAGACGACTGAAGGCACGGCCCACGGGTCTGCAGGGATTATGTATCGCTGTAGGAAGTCATCCGCTGAAGAACTTACATTTGAGAAATCCCAGTCAATTTGGTGTGTGGAACGTAAGATCACACACATTTTGTTTTCGAAGCGCTGAAGAAGGATTCATAATTTTTCCTGTCCCGCGGTGTAGAAAGACCAACACACCATTGCGAGAACTTTGACTGCCAAGTCATACTTGAAGTTCGGGCGCCAATATAACGAAGTAAATTTCATTGTCATTTTTGTCCACGCCGGGCATCGAACCCGGGTACCCTCATTTCGGAATAAGTAGCTCTCCCAACTCAGCTACGCGGACGTATGTTCTCGCTGCTATCTGCGTTCAATCTCATGTGCGTACTGCGCTGTAGTCACGTCACATAGAAAGACGACTGCAGGCATGGCCACGGGTCAGCCGGGATCATGTATCGCGGTAGGGAGTCATCCGCTGAAGAACTTACATTTGAGGAATCCCAGTCAATTTGGTGTGTGGAACGTAAGATCACACATAATTTGTTTTCGAAGCGCTGAAGAAGGATTCTCTTATTTTTCCTGTCCCGGGGTGTAGAAAGACCAACACACCATCGCGAGAACTTTAACTGCCAAGTCATACTTGAAGTTCGGGCGCCAATATAACGAAGTAAATTTCTTTGTCATTTTTGTCCACGCCGGGCATCGAACCCGGGTCCCCTCATTCCAGAATCAGTCGCTCTCCCAACTAAGCTACGCGGACGTATGCTCTCGCTGCTATCTGCGTTCATCTCATGTGCGTCCTGCGCTGTAGGCACGTCACATTCCTCCCCCTCCCGAAAGATGGCTTAAGGCATGGCCCCCGGTTCAGTCGGGATCATGTATCGCTGTAGGGAGTCATCCGATGAAGAACTTACATTTCAGAAATCCCAGTCAATTTGGCGTGTGGAACGTAAGATCACACACATTTTGTTTTCGAAGCGCTGAAAAAGGATTCTCTTATTTTATCTGTCCCGCGGTGTCGAAAGATCAAGACACCATTGCGAGAACTTTAAATGCCAAGTCATACTTGAAGTTCGGGCGCCAATATAACGAAGTAAATTTCATTGTCATGTTTGTTCACGCCGGGCATCGAACCCGGGTCACTTCATTCCGGAATAAGTCGCGCTCCCAACTAAGCTACGCGGACGTATGCTCTCGCTGCTATCTGCGTTTATCTCATGTGCGTCCTGTGCTGTAGGAACGTCACATTCTGCCCAGCCCTCCCGAAAGACGACTGGAGGTAAGGCCCACGGGTCAGCCGAGATCATGCAACGTTGTAGGGAGTCATCCTCTGAAGAACTTACTTTGAGAAATCCCAGTCAATTTGGTGTGTGGAACGTAAGATCACACACATTTTGTTTTCGAAGCGCTGAAAAAGGATTCTCTTATTTTTCCTGTCCCGCGGTGTAGAAAGACCAACACACCATTGCGAGAACTATAACTACCAAGTCATACTTGAAGTTCAAGCACCAATATAACAAAGTAAATTTCATTGTCATTTTCGTCCACGCCGGGCATCGAACCTGGGACCCCTCATTCCGGAATAAGTCGCTCTCCCAACTAAGCTACGCGGACGTATGCTCTCGCTGCTATCTGCGTTCATCTCATGTGCGTCCTGCGCTGTAGGCACGACACATTCCTCCCCCTCCCGAAAGATGGCTGGAGGCATGGCCCACGGGTCAGCCGGGATAATGTATCGCTGTAGGAAGTCATCCGCTAAAGAACTTACATTTGAGAAATCCCAGTCAATTTGGTGTATGGAACTTAAGATCACGCCCATTTTGTTTTCGAAGCGCTGAAGAAGGATTTTCTCATTTTTTCTGTCCCGCGGCGTCGAAAGATCAAGACACCATTGCGAGAACTTTAACTGTCAAGTCATACTTGAAGTTCGGGCGCCAATATAACGTAGTACATTCCATTGTCATTTTTGTCTACGCTGGGCATCGAACCCGGGTCCCCTCATTCCGGAATAAGTCGCTCTCCCAACTCAGCTACGCGGACGTATGCTCTAGCTGCTATCTGCGTTCATCTCATGTGCGTCCTGCGCTGTAGGCACGTCACATTCCCTCCCTCCAGAAAGACGGCTGTAGGCATGGCTACCGGTTCAGCCGGGATCATGTATCGCTGTAGGGAGTCATCCGCTGAAGAACTTACATTTGAGAAATTCCAGTCAATTTGGCGTGTAGTACGTAAGATCACACACATTTTGTTTTCGAAGCGCTGAAGAAGGATTTTCTCATTTTTTCTGTCCCGCGGTGTCGAAATATCAAGACACCATTGCGAGAACTTTAACTGTCAAGTCATACTTGAAGTTCGGGCGCCAATATAACGAAGTAAATTCCCTTGTCATTTTTGTCTACGCTGGGCATCGAACCCGGGTACCCTCATTCCGGAATAAGTCGCTCTCCCAACTCAGCTATGCGGACGTATGCTCTCGCTGCTATCTGCGTTCAATCTCATGTGCGTACTGAGCTCTAGGCACGTCACATCCCCCCCGCCCGAAAGACGACTGCAGGCATGGCCCATGGGTCAGCCGTAATCATGTATCGCTGTAGGGAGTCATCCGCTGAAGAACTTACATTTGAGGAATCCCAGTCAATTTGGTGTGTGGAACGTAAGATCACACACATTTTGTTTTCGAAGCGCTGAAGAAGGATTCTCTTATTTTTCATGTCCCGCGGTGTAGAAAGACCAACACACCATTGCGAGAACTTTAACTGCCAAGTCATACTTGAAGTTCGGGCGCCAATATAACGAAGTAAATTTCATTATCATTTTTGTCCACGCCGTGCATCGAAACCGGGTCCCCTCATTCCGGAATAAGACGCTCTTGTAACTAAGCTACGCGGACGTATGCTCTCGCTGCTATCTGCGTTTATCTCGTGTGCGTCCTGCGCTGTAGGCACGTCACAATCCCTCCCTCCAGAAAGACGGCTGGGGGCATGGCCCACGGTTCAGCCGGGATCATGTATCGCTGTAGGGAGTCATCCGCTGAAGAACTTACATTTGAGAAATCCCAGTCAATTTCGTGTGTGGAACGTAAGATCACACACATTTTGTTTTTGAAGCGCTGAAGAAAGATTCTCTTATTTTTCCTGTCCCGTGTTGTAGAATGACCAACAGACCATTGCGAGAACTTTAACTGATAAGTCATACTAGAAGTTCGGGCGCCAATTTAACGAAGTAAATTTCATTTTCATTTTTGTCCACGCCGGGCATCGAACCCGGGTCCCCTCATTCCGGAATAAGTCGCTCTCCTAACTAAGCTACGCGGACGTATGCTCTCGCTGCTTTCTGCGTTTATCTCATGTGCGTCCTGCGCTGTAGGCACGTCACATTCCCTCCCTCCCGAAACAAGGCTGGGGGCATGGCCCCCGGTTCAGCCGGGATCATGTATCGCTGTAGGGAGTCATACGTTGAAGAACTTACATTTGAGAAATCCCAGTCAATTTGGTGTGTGGAACGTAAGATCACACACATTTTGTTTTCGAAGCGCTGAAAAAGGATTCTCTTATTTTTCCTGTCCCTCGGTGTAGAAAGACCAACACACCATTGCGAGAACTTTAACTGCCAAGTCATACTTGAAGTTCGGGCGCCAATATAACGAAGTAAATTTCATTGTCATTTTTGTCCACGCCGCGCATCGAACCCGGGTCCCTTCATTCCGGAATAAGTCGCTCTCCCAACTAAGCTACGCGGACGTATGCTCTCGCTGCTATCTGCGTTTATCTCATGTGCGTCTTGCGCTGTAGGCACGTCACATTTCCCACCCCCTCCCGAAAGACGACTGAAGGCATGGCCCACGGGTCATCCGGGATCATGTATCGCTGTAGTGAGTCATCCGCTGAAGAACTTACATTTGAGAACTCCCAGTCAATTTGGTGTGTGGAACGTAAGATCACACACATTTTGTTTTCGAAGCTCTGAAGAAGGATTCATTATTTTTCCTGTCCCGCGTTGTAGAAACTCCAACACAACATTGCGAGAACTTTAACTGCCAAGTCATACTTGAAGTTCGGGCGCCAATATAACGAAGTAAATTTCATTGTCATTTTTGTCCACGCCGGGCATCGAACCCGGGTACCCTCATTCCGGAATAAGTCGCGCTCCCAACTAAGCTACGCGGACGTATGCTCTCGCTGCTATCTGCGTTTATCTCATGTGCGTCCTGTGCTGTAGGAACGTCAAATTCTGCCCAGCCCTCCCGAAAGACGGCTGGAGGTAAGGCCCACGGGTCAGCCGAGATCATGCAACGTTGTAGGGAGTCATCCGCTGAAGAACTTACATTTGAGAACTCCCAGTCAATTTGGTGTGTGGAACGTAAGATCACACACATTTTGTTTTCGAAGCGCTGAAAAAGGATTCTCTCATTTTTTCTGTCCCGCGGTGTCGAAAGATCAAGACACCATTGCGGGAACTTTAACTGTCAAGTCATACTTGAAGTTCGGGCGCCAATATAACGAAGTAAATTCCATTGTCATTTTTGTCTACGCTGGGCATCGAACCTGGGTACCCTCATTCCGGAATAAGTAGCTCTCCCAACTCAGCTACGCGGACGTATGCTCTCGCTGCTATCTGCGTTCAATCTCATGTGCGTACTGCGCTGTAGGCACTTCACATCCCCCGCCCGAAAGACGATTGCATTCATGGCCCACGGGTCAGCCGGGATCATGTATCGCTGTAGGGAGTCATCCGCTGAAGAACTTACATTTGAGGAATCCCAGTCAATTTGGTGTGTGGAACGTAAGATCACACACATTTTGTTTTCGAAGCGCTGAAAAAGGATTCTCTTATTTTTCCTGTCCCGCTGTGCAGAAAGACCAACACACCATTGCGAGAACTATAACTGCCAAGTCATACTTGAAGTTCGAGCAAAAATATAACGAAGTAAATTTCATTGTCATTTTCGTCCACGCCGGGCACCGAACCCGGGTCCCCTCATTCCGGAATAAGTCGCTCTCCCAACTAAGCTACACGGACTATCTGCGTTTATCTCATGTGCTTCCTGCGCTGTAGGCACGTCACATCCCCCCCACCCCAGCTAGAAAGACGACTGGAGGCATGGCCCACGGGTCAGCCGTTATCATGTATCGCTGTAGGGAGTCATCCGCTGAAGAACTTACATTTGAGAAATCCCAGTCAATTTGGTGTCTGGAACGTAAGATCACACACATTTTGTTTTCGAAGCGCTGAAAAAGGATTCTCTTATTTTTCCTGTCCCGCGTTGTAGAAAGACCAACACAACATTGCGAGAACTTTAACTGCCAAGTCATACTTGAAGTTCGGGCGCCAATATAACGAAGTAAATTTCATTGTCATTTTTGTCCACGCCGGGCATCGAACCCGGATACCCTCATTTCGGAATAAGTAGCTCTCCCAACTCAGCTACGCGGACGTATGCTCTCGCTGCTATCTGCGTTCAATCTCATGTGCGTACTGCGCTGTAGTCACGTCACATTCCCCACCCCCTCCCGAAAGACGACTGCAGGCATGGCCCACGGGTCAGCCGGGATCATGTATCGCGGTAGGGAGTCATCCGCTGAAGAACTTACATTTGAGGAATCCCAGTCAATTTGGTGTGTGGAACGTAAGATCACACATAATTTGTTTTCGAAGCGCTGAAGAAGGATTCTCTTATTTTTCCTGTCCCGGGGTGTACAAAGACCAACACACCATCGCGAGAACTTTAACTGCCAAGTCATACTTGAAGTTCGGGCGCCAATATAACGAAGTAAATTTCTTTGTCATTTTTGTCCACGCCGGGCATCGAACCCGGGTCCCCTCATTCCAGAATCAGTCGCTCTCCCAACTAAGCTACGCGGACGTATGCTCTCGCTGCTATCTGCGTTCATCTCATGTGCGTCCTGCGCTGTAGGCACGTCACATCCCTCCCCCTTCCCGAAAGACGGCTGGAGACATGGCCCACGGGTCAGCCGGGATTATGTATCGCTGTAGGAAGTCATCCGCTGAAGAACTTACATTTGAGAAATCCCAGTCAATTTGGTGTGTGGAACGTAAGATCACACACACATTTTGTTTTCGAAGCGCTGAAGAAGGATTCATAATTTTTCCTGTCCCGCGGTGTAGAAAGACCAACACACCATTGCGAGAACTTTAACTGCCAAGTCATACTTGAAGTTCGGGCTCCAATATAACGAAGTAAATTTCATTGTCATTTTTGTCCACGCCGGGTATCGAACCCGAGTCCCCTCATTCCGGAATAAGTAGCTCTCCCAACTAAGCTACACGGACTATCTGCGTTTATCTCATGTGCTTCCTGCGCTGTAGGGACGTCACATCCCCCACCATAGCTAGAAAGACGACTGGAGGCATGGCACACGGGTCAGCTGTTATCATGTATCGCTGTAGGGAGTCATCCGCTGAAGAACTTACATTTGAGAAATCCCAGTCAATTTGATGTGTGGAACGTAAGATCACACACATTTTGTTTTCGAAGCGCTGAAAAAATATTCTCTTATTTTTCCTGTCCCGCGTTGTAGAAAGACCAACACAACATTGCGAGAACTTTAACTGCCAAGTCATACTTGAAGTTCGGGCGACAATATAACGAAGTAAATTTCATTGTCGTTTTTGTCCACGCCGGGCATCGAACCCGTGTCCCCTCATTCCGGAATAAGTAGCTCTCCCAACTCAGCTACGCGGACGTATGCTCTCGCTGCTATCTGCGTTCAATCTCATGTGCGTACTGCGCTGTAGTCACGTCACATAGAAAGACGACTGCAGGCATGGCCCACGGGTCAGCCTGGATCATGTATCGCGGTAGGGAGTCATCCGCTGAAGAACTTACATTTGAGGAATCCCAGTCAATTTAGTGTGTGGAACGTAAGATCACACACAATTTGTTTTCGAAGCGCTGAAGAAGGATTCTCTTATTTTTCCTGTCCCGGGGTGTAGAAAGACCAACACACCATCGCGAGAACTTTAACTGCCAAGTCATACTTGAAGTTCGGGCGCCAATATAACGAAGTAAATTTCTTTGTCATTTTTGTCCACGCCGGGCATCGAACCCGGGTCCCCTCATTCCAGAATCAGTCCCTCTCCCAACTAAGCTACGCGGACGTATGCTCTCGCTGCTATCTGCGTTCATCTCATGTGCGTCCTGCGCTGTAGGCACATCACATTCCTCCCCCTCCCGAAAGATGGCTTAAGGCATGGCCCCCGGTTCAGTCGGGATCATGTATCGCTGTAGGGAGTCATCCGATGAAGAACTTACATTTCAGAAATCCCAGTCAATTTGGCGTGTGGAACGTAAGATCACACACATTTTGTTTTCGAAGCGCTGAAAAAGGATTCTCTTATTTTATCTGTCCCGCGGTGTCGAAAGATCAAGACACCATTGCGAGAACTTTAACTGCCAAGTCATACTTGAAGTTCGGGCGCCAATATAACGAAGTAAATTTCATTGTCATGTTTGTTCACGCCGGGCATCGAACCCGGGTCACTTCATTCCGGAATAAGTCGCGCTCCCAACTAAGCTACGCGGACGTATGCTCTCGCTGCTATCTGCGTTTATCTCATGTGCGTCCTGTGCTGTAGGAGCGTCACATTCTGCCCAGCCCTCCCGAAAGTCGGCTGGAGGTACGGCCCACGGGTCAGCCGAGATCATGCAACGTTGTAGGGAGTCATCCGCTGAAGAACTTACATTTGAGAAATCCCAGTCAATTTGGTGTGTGGAACGTAAGATCACACACATTTTGTTTTCGAAGCGCTGAAAAAGGATTCTCTTATTTTTCCTGTGCCGCGGTGTAGAAAGACCAACACACCATTGCGAGAACTATAACTGCCAAGTCATACTTGAAGTTCAAGCACCAATATAACAAAGTAAATTTCATTGTCATTTTCGTCCACGCCGGGCATCGAACCTATGACCCCTCATTCCTTAATAAGTCGCTCTCCCAACTAAGCTACGCGGACATATGCTCTCGCTGCTATCTGCGTTCATCTCATGTGCGTCCTGCGCTGTAGGCACGTCACATTCCTTCCCCCTCCCGAAAGATGGCTTAAGGCATGGCCCACGGGTCAGCCGGGATCATGTATCGCTGTAGGGAGTCATCCGCTGAAGAACTTACTTTTGAGAAATCCCAGTCAATTTGGCGTGTAGAACGTAAGATCACACACATTTTGTTTTCGAAACGCTGAAGAAGGACTCTCTTATTTTTTCTGTCCCGCGGTGTCGAAAGATCAAGACACCATTGCGAGAACTTTAACTCCCAAGTCATACTTGAAGTTCGGGCGCCAATATAACGAAGTAAATTTCATTTTCATTTTTGTCCACGCAGGGCATCGAACCCGTGTCCCTTCATTCCGGAATAAGTCGCTCTCCCAACTAAGCTACGCGGACGTATGCTCTCGCAGCTATCTGCGTTTATTTAGTGTGCGTCCTGCGCTGTAGGCACGTCACATTCCCTCCCTCCAGAAAGACGGCTGGAGGCATGGCCAACGGTTCAGCCGGGATAATGTATCGCTGTAATGAGTCATCCGCTGAAAAACTTACATTTGAGAAATCCCAGTCCATTTCGTGTGTGGAACGTAAGATCACACACATTTTGTTTTCGAAGCGCTGAAAAAGGATTCTCTTATTTTTCCTGTCCCGCGGTGCAGAAAGACCAACACACCATTGCGAGAACTATAACTGCCAAGTCATACTTGAAGTTCGAGCACCAATATAACGAAGTAAATTTCATTGTTATTTTCGTCCACGCCGGGCATCGAAACCGGGTCTCCTAATTCCGGAATAAGTCGCTCTCCCAACTAAGCTACGCGGACGTATGCTCTCGCTGCTATCTGCGTTTATCTCATGTGCGTCCTGCGCTGTAGGCACGTCACATTCCATACCCCCTCCCGAAAGACGACTCAAGGCACGGCATACGGGTCTGCCGGGATCATGTATCGCTGTAGGGAGTCATCCGCTGAAGAACTTACATTTGAGAAATTCCAGTCAATTTGGTGTGTGGAACGTAAGATCACACACATTTTGTTTTCGAAGCGCTGAAAAAGGATTCATTATTTTTCCTGTCCCGCGGTGTAGAAAGACCAACACACCATTGCGAGAACTTATACTGCCAAATCATACTTGAAGTTCGGGCGCCAATATAACGAAGTAAATTTCATTGTCATTTTTGTCCACGCCGGGCATCGAACCCGGGTCCCCTCATTCCGGAATAAGTCGCTCTCCCAACTAAGCTACACGGACTATCTGCGTTTATCTCATGTGCTTCCTGCGCTGTAGGCACGTCACATCCCCCACCCCAGCTAGAAAGACGACTGGAGGCATGGCCCACGGGTCAGCCGTTATCATGTATCGCTGTAGGAGTCATCCGCTGAAGAACTTACATTTGAGGAATCCCAGTCAATTTCGTGTGTGGAACGTTAGATCACACACATTTTGTTTTCGAAGCGCTGAAGAACGATTCTCTTATTTTTCCTGTCCCGCGGTGTAGAAAGACCAACACACCATTGCGAGAACTTTAACTGCCAAGTCATACTTGAAGTTCGGGCGCCAATATAACGAAGTAAATTTCTTTGTCATTTTTGTCCACGCCGGGCATCGAACCCGGGTCACCTCATTCCAGAATCAGTCGCTCTCTCAACTAAGCTACGCTGACGTATGCTCTCGCTGCTATCTGCGTTCATCTCATGTGCGTCCTGCGCTGTAGGCACGACACATTCCTCCCCCTCCCGAAAGATGGCTGGAGGCATTGCCCACGGGTCAGCCGGGATCATGTATCGCTGTAGGGAGTCATCCGCTGAAGAACTTACATTTGAGAAATCCCAGTCAATTTGGTGTGTGGAACGTAAGATCACACACATTTTGTTTTCGAAGCGCTGAAAAAGGATTCTCTTATTTTTCCTGTCCCGCGGTGCAGAAAGAATAACACACCATTGCGAGAACTATAACTGTCAAGTCGTACTTGAAGTTCGAGCACCAATAAAACGAAGTAAATTTCATTGTCATTTTCGTCCACGCCGGGCATCGAAACCGGGTCCCCTAATTCCGGAATAAGTCGCTCTCCCAACTAAGCTACGCGGACGTATGCTCTCGCTGCTATCTGCGTTTATCTCATGTGCGTCCTGCGCTGTAGGCACGTCACATTCCCCACCCCCTCCCGAAAGACGACTGAAGGCATGGCCCACGGGTCATCCGGGATCATGTATCGCTGTAGGGAGTCATCCGCTGAAGAACTTACATTTGAGAAATCCCAGTCAATTTGGTGTGTGGAACGTAAGATCACACACATTTTGTTTTCGAAGCGCTGAAGAAGGATTCATAATTTTTCCTGTCCCGCGGTGTAGAAAGACCAACACACCATTGCAAGAACTTTAACTGCCAAGTCATACTTGAAGTTCGGGCGCCGATATAACGAAGTAAATTTCATTGTCATTTTTGTCCACGCCGGGTATCGAACCCGGGTCCCCTCATTCCGGAATAAGTCGCTCTCCCAACTAAGCTACGCGGGCGTATGCTCTCGCTGCTATCTGCGTTTATCTCATGTGCTTCCTGCGCTGTAGGCACGTCACATCCCCCCCACCCCAGCTAGAAAGACGACTGGAGGCATGGCCCACGGGTCAGCCGTTATCATGTATCGATGTAGGGAGTCATTCGCTGAAGAACTTACATTTGAGGAATCCCAGTCAATTTCGTGTGTGGAACGTTAGATCACACACATTTTGTTTTCGAAGCGCTGAAGAACGATTCTCTTATTTTTCCTGTCCCGCGGTGTAGAAAGACCAACACACCATTGCGAGAACTTTAAATTCCAAGTCATACTTGAAGTTCGGGCGCCAACATAACGAAGTAAATTTCATTGTCATATTTGTCCACGCCGGGCATCGAACCCGGGTCCCCTCATTCCGGAAAAAGTCGCTCTTCCAACTAAGCTACGCGGACGTATGCTCTCGCTGCTATCTGCGTTTATCTCATGTGCGTCCTGCGTTGTAGGCACGTAACTCCCCCCTCCCAAAAGACGGCTGGAGGCATGGCCCACGGGTCAGCCGGGATCATGTATCGCTGTAGGGAGTCATCCGCTGAAGAACTTACATTTGAGAAATTCCAGTCAATTTGGTGTGTGGAACGTAAGATCACACACATTTTGTTTTCGAAGCGCTGAAGAAGGATTCATTATTTTTCCTGTCCCGCGGTGTAGAAAGACCAACACACCATTGCGAGAACTTATACTGCCAAATCATACTTGAAGTTCGGGCGCCAATATAACGAAGTAAATTTCATTGTCATTTTTGTCCACGCCGGGCATCGAACCCGGGTCCCCTCATTCCGGAATAAGTCGCTCTCCCAACTAAGCTACACGGACTATCTGCGTTTATCTCATGTGCTTCCTGCGCTGTAGGCACGTCACATCCCCCCCACCCCAGCTAGAAAGACGACTGGAGGCATGGCCCACGGGTCAGCCGTTATCATGTATCGCTGTAGGAGTCATCCGCTGAAGAACTTACATTTGAGGAATCCCAGTCAATTTCGTGTGTGGAACGTTAGATCACACACATTTTGTTTTCGAAGCGCTGAAGAACGATTCTCTTATTTTTCCTGTCCCGCGGTGTAGAAAGACCAACACACCATTGCGAGAACTTTAACTGCCAAGTCATACTTGAAGTTCGGGCGCCAATATAACGAAGTAAATTTCTTTGTCATTTTTGTCCACGCCGGGCATCGAACCCGGGTCACCTCATTCCAGAATCAGTCGCTCTCTCAACTAAGCTACGCTGACGTATGCTCTCGCTGCTATCTGCGTTCATCTCATGTGCGTCCTGCGCTGTAGGCACGACACATTCCTCCCCCTCCCGAAAGATGGCTGGAGGCATTGCCCACGGGTCAGCCGGGATCATGTATCGCTGTAGGGAGTCATCCGCTGAAGAACTTACATTTGAGAAATCCCAGTCAATTTGGTGTGTGGAACGTAAGATCACACACATTTTGTTTTCGAAGCGCTGAAAAAGGATTCTCTTATTTTTCCTGTCCCGCGGTGCAGAAAGAATAACACACCATTGCGAGAACTATAACTGCCAAGTCGTACTTGAAGTTCGAGCACCAATAAAACGAAGTAAATTTCATTGTCATTTTCGTCCACGCCGGGCATCGAAACCGGGTCCCCTAATTCCGGAATAAGTCGCTCTCCCAACTAAGCTACGCGGACGTATGCTCTCGCTGCTATCTGCGTTTATCTCATGTGCGTCCTGCGCTGTAGGCACGTCACATTCCCCACCCCCTCCCGAAAGACGACTGAAGGCATGGCCCACGGGTCATCCGGGATCATGTATCGCTGTAGGGAGTCATCCGCTGAAGAACTTACATTTGAGAAATCCCAGTCAATTTGGTGTGTGGAACGTAAGATCACACACATTTTGTTTTCGAAGCGCTGAAGAAGGATTCATAATTTTTCCTGTCCCGCGGTGTAGAAAGACCAACACACCATTGCAAGAACTTTAACTGCCAAGTCATACTTGAAGTTCGGGCGCCGATATAACGAAGTAAATTTCATTGTCATTTTTGTCCACGCCGGGTATCGAACCCGGGTCCCCTCATTCCGGAATAAGTCGCTCTCCCAACTAAGCTACGCGGGCGTATGCTCTCGCTGCTATCTGCGTTTATCTCATGTGCTTCCTGCGCTGTAGGCACGTCACATCCCCCCACCCCAGCTAGAAAGACGACTGGAGGCATGGCCCACGGGTCAGCCGTTATCATGTATCGATGTAGGGAGTCATTCGCTGAAGAACTTACATTTGAGGAATCCCAGTCAATTTCCTGTGTGGAACGTTAGATCACACACATTTTGTTTTCGAAGCGCTGAAGAACGATTCTCTTATTTTTCCTGTCCCGCGGTGTAGAAAGACCAACACACCATTGCGAGAACTTTAAATTCCAAGTCATACTTGAAGTTCGGGCGCCAACATAACGAAGTAAATTTCATTGTCATATTTGTCCACGCCGGGCATCGAACCCGGGTCCCCTCATTCCGGAAAAAGTCGCTCTTCCAACTAAGCTACGCGGACGTATGCTCTCGCTGCTATCTGCGTTTATCTCATGTGCGTCCTGCGTTGTAGGCACGTAACTCCCCCCCTCCCAAAAGACGGCTGGAGGCATGGCCCACGGGTCAGCCGGGATCATGTATCGCTGTAGGGAGTCATCCGCTGAAGAACTTACATTTGAGAAATATCAGTCAATTTTGTGTATGGAACGTAATATCACACACATTTTGTTTTTGAAGCGGTTAAGAAGGATTCTCTTATTTTTCAGTCCCGAGGTGTAGAAAGACCAACACACCATTGCGGGAAATTTAACTGCCAAGTCATACTTAAAATTCGGGCGCCATATAACGAAGTAAATTTCATTGTCATTTTTGTCTATGCCGGGCATCGAACCCAGGTCCCCTCATTCCGGAATAAGTCGCTCTCCCAACTAAGCTACGCGGACGTATGCTCTCTCTGCTATCTGCGTTTATCTCGTGTGCGTCCTGCGCTGTAGGCACGTCACAATCCCTCCCTGCAGAAAGACGGCTGGGGGCATGGCCCACGGTTCAGCCGGGATCATGTATCACTGTAGGGAGTCATCCGCTGAAGAACTTACATTTGAGAAATCCCAGTCATTTTTGTGTGTGGAACGAAAGAACACACACATTTTGTTTTCGAAGCGCTGAAGAAGGATTCTCTTATTTTTTCTGTCCCGCGGTGTAGAAACACCAACACACCATTGCGAGAACTTTAACTGCCAAGTCATACTTGAAGTTCGGGCGCCAATATAACGAAGTAAATTTCATTGTCATTTTTGTCCACGCCGGGCATCGAACGCGGGTCCCTTCATTCCGGAATAAGTCGCTCTCCCAACTAAGCTACGCGGACGTATGCTCTCGCTGCTATCTGCGTTTATCTCATGTGCGTTCGGCGCTGTAGGCACGTCACATTCCCCACCACCGTCCCGAAAGACGACTGAAGGCATGGCCCATGGGTCATCCGGGATCATGTATCGCTGTAGGGAGTCATCCGCTGAAGAACTTACATTTGAGAACTCCCAGTCAGTTTGGTGTGTGGAACGTAAGATCACACAATTTTTTTTTTTTTTTTTTTTTGATTGAAGGTTTAACGACCACCGTGAGCAACTCAATGGGCTATAAGCAGTCGCCCGTCCCTAATTTAGGGTCACTGGTACCAGGGAAGGGAGAGAGCCAGTGCCGTAAGACAAACACAACATCCATGCCTCACCGGTATACAAACCCGGACCCCGTTCCGACGAATGATCAGAGGCCATCGCTTAGACTACTGCGCCACCGGGGCGGCACACACACATTTTTTTTTCGAAGCGCTGAAGAAGTATTCTCTTATTTTTCCTGTCCCGCGGTGTAGAAAGACCAACACACCATTGCGAGAACTATAACTGCCAAGTCATATTTGAAGTTCGAGCACCAATATAACGAAGTAAATTTCATTGTCATTTTTGTCCACGCAGGGTATCGAACCCGGGTCCCCTCATTCCGGAATAAGTAGCTCTCCCAATTAAGCTACACGGACTATCTGCGTTTATCTCATGTGCTTCCTGCGCTGTTGGCACGTCACATTCCTCCCCCCTCCCGAAAGACGACTGGAGACATGGTCCACGTGTCAGCCGGGATCATGTATCGCTGTAGGGAGTCATCCGCTGAAGAACTTACATTTGAGAAATCCCAGGCAATTTGGTGTGTGCAACGTAAGATCACACACATTTTGTTTTCGAAGCGCTGAAGAAGGATTCTCTTATTTTTTCTGTCCCGCGGTGTAGAAAGACCAACACACCATTGCGAGAACTTTAACTGCCAAGTCATACTTGAAGTTCGGGCGCCAATATAACATAGTAAATTTCATTGTCATTTTTGTCCACGCCGCGTATCGAACCGGGGTCCCCTCATTCCGGAATATGTCGCTCTATAAGTAAGCTACGCGGACGTATGCTCTCGCTGCTATCTGCGTTTATCTCATGTGCGTCCTGCGCTGCAGGAACGTCACATTCCGCCCAGCCCTCCCGAAAGACGGCTGGAGGCAAGGCTCACGGGTCAGCCGGGATCATGCAACGCTGTAGGGAGTCATCCGCTGAAGAACTTAAATTTGAGAAATCCCAGTCAATTTGGTGTGTGGAACGTAAGATCACACACATTTTGTTTACGAAGCGCTGAAAAAGGATTCTCTTATTTTTCCTGTCCCGCGGTGTTGAAAGACCAACACACCATTGCGAGAACTTTAACTGCCAAGTCATACTAGAAGTTCGGGCGCCAATATAACGAAGTAAATTTCATTTTCATTTTTGTCCACGCAGCGCATCGAACCCGAGTCCCCTCATTCCGGAATAAGTCGCTCTCCCAACTATGCTACGCGGACGTATGCTCTCGCTGCTTTCTGCGTTTATCTCATGTGCCTCCTGCGCAGTAGGCACGTCACATTCCCTCCCTCCCGAAACAAGGCTGGGGGCATGGCCCCCGGTTCAGCCGGGATCATGTATCGCTGTAGGGAGTCATACGCTGAGGAACTTACATTTGAGAAATCCCAGTCAATTTGGTGTGTGGAACGTAAGATCACACACATTTTGTTTTCGAAGCGCTGAAAAAGGATTCTCTTATTTTTCCTGTCCCGCGGTGCAGAAAGAATAACACACCATTGCGAGAACTATAACTGCCAAGTCGTACTTGAAGTTCGAGCACCAATAAAACGAAGTAAATTTCATTGTCATTTTCGTCCACGCCGGGCATCGAAACCGGGTCCCCTAATTCCGGAATAAGTCGCTCTCCCAACTAAGCTACGCGGACGTATGCTCTCGCTGCTATCTGCGTTTATCTCATGTGCGTCCTGCGCTGTAGGCACGTCACATTCCCCACCCCCTCCCGAAAGACGACTGAAGGCATGGCCCACGGGTCATCCGGGATCATGTATCGCTGTAGGGAGTGATCCGCTGAAGAATTTACATTTGAGAAATCCCAGTCAATATGGTGTGTGGAACGTAAGATCACACACATTTTGTTTTCGAAGCGCTGAAGAAGGATTCATAATTTTTCCTGTCCCGCGGTGTAGAAAGACCAACACACCATTGCAAGAACTTTAACTGCCAAGTCATACTTCAAGTTCGGGCGCCGATATAACGAAGTAAATTTCATTGTCATTTTTGTCCACGCCGGGTATCGAACCCGGGTCCCCTCATTCCGGAATAAGTCGCTCTCCCAACTAAGCTACGCGGGCGTATGCTCTCGCTGCTATCTGCGTTTATCTCATGTGCTTCCTGCGCTGTAGGCACGTCACATCCAACCCACCCCAGCTAGAAAGACGACTGGAGGCATGACCCACGGGTCAGCCGTTATCATGTATCGATGTAGGGAGTCATTCGCTGAAGAACGTACATTTGAGGAATCCCAGTCAATTTCGTGTGTGGAACGTTAGATCACACACATTTTGTTTTCGAAGCGCTGAAGAACGATTCTCTTATTTTTCCTGTCCCGCGGTGTAGAAAGACCAACACACCATTGCGAGAACTTTAAATTCCAAGTCATACTTGAAGTTCGGGCGCCAACATAACGAAGTAAATTTCATTGTCATATTTGTCCACGCCGGGCATCGAACCCGGATCCCCTCATTACGGAAAAAGTCGCTCTTCCAACTAAGCTACGCGGACGTATGCTCTCGCTGCTATCTGCGTTTATCTCATGTGCGTCCTGCGTTGTAGGCACGTAACTCCCCCCTCCCAAAAGACGGCTGGAGGCATGGCCCACGGGTCAGCCGGGATCATGTATCGCTGTATTGAGTCATCCGCTGAAGAACTTACATTTGAGAAATCCCAGTCAATTTGGTGTGTGGAACGTAAGATCACACACATTTTGTTTTCGAAGCGCTGAAGAAGGATTCATAATTTTTCCTGTCCCGCGGTGTAGAAAGACCAACACACCATTGCAAGAACTTTAACTGCCAAGTCATACTTGAAGTTCGGGCGCCGATATAACGAAGTAAATTTCATTGTCATTTTTGTCCACGCCGGGTATCGAACCCGGGTCCCCTCATTCCGGAATAAGTCGCTCTCCCAACTAAGCTACGCGGGCGTATGCTCTCGCTGCTATCTGCGTTTATCTCATGTGCTTCCTGCGCTGTAGGCACGTCACATCCCCCCCACCCCAGCTAGAAAGACGACTGGAGGCATGGCCCACGGGTCAGCCGTTATCATGTATCGATGTAGGGAGTCATTCGCTGAAGAACTTACATTTGAGGAATCCCAGTCAATTTCCTGTGTGGAACGTTAGATCACACACATTTTGTTTTCGAAGCGCTGAAGAACGATTCTCTTATTTTTCCTGTCCCGCGGTGTAGAAAGACCAACACACCATTGCGAGAACTTTAAATTCCAAGTCATACTTGAAGTTCGGGCGCCAACATAACGAAGTAAATTTCATTGTCATATTTGTCCACGCCGGGCATCGAACCCGGGTCCCCTCATTCCGGAAAAAGTCGCTCTTCCAACTAAGCTACGCGGACGTATGCTCTCGCTGCTATCTGCGTTTATCTCATGTGCGTCCTGCGTTGTAGGCACGTAACTCCCCCCCTCCCAAAAGACGGCTGGAGGCATGGCCCACGGGTCAGCCGGGATCATGTATCGCTGTAGGGAGTCATCCGCTGAAGAACTTACATTTGAGAAATATCAGTCAATTTTGTGTATGGAACGTAATATCACACACATTTTGTTTTTGAAGCGGTTAAGAAGGATTCTCTTATTTTTCAGTCCCGAGGTGTAGAAAGACCAACACACCATTGCGGGAAATTTAACTGCCAAGTCATACTTAAAATTCGGGCGCCATATAACGAAGTAAATTTCATTGTCATTTTTGTCTATGCCGGGCATCGAACCCAGGTCCCCTCATTCCGGAATAAGTCGCTCTCCCAACTAAGCTACGCGGACGTATGCTCTCTCTGCTATCTGCGTTTATCTCGTGTGCGTCCTGCGCTGTAGGCACGTCACAATCCCTCCCTGCAGAAAGACGGCTGGGGGCATGGCCCACGGTTCAGCCGGGATCATGTATCACTGTAGGGAGTCATCCGCTGAAGAACTTACATTTGAGAAATCCCAGTCATTTTTGTGTGTGGAACGAAAGAACACACACATTTTGTTTTCGAAGCGCTGAAGAAGGATTCTCTTATTTTTTCTGTCCCGCGGTGTAGAAACACCAACACACCATTGCGAGAACTTTAACTGCCAAGTCATACTTGAAGTTCGGGCGCCAATATAACGAAGTAAATTTCATTGTCATTTTTGTCCACGCCGGGCATCGAACGCGGGTCCCTTCATTCCGGAATAAGTCGCTCTCCCAACTAAGCTACGCGGACGTATGCTCTCGCTGCTATCTGCGTTTATCTCATGTGCGTTCGGCGCTGTAGGCACGTCACATTCCCCACCACCGTCCCGAAAGACGACTGAAGGCATGGCCCATGGGTCATCCGGGATCATGTATCGCTGTAGGGAGTCATCCGCTGAAGAACTTACATTTGAGAACTCCCAGTCAGTTTGGTGTGTGGAACGTAAGATCACACAATTTTTTTTTTTTTTTTTTTGATTGAAGGTTTAACGACCACCGTGAGCAACTCAATGGGCTATAAGCAGTCGCCCGTCCCTAATTTAGGGTCACTGGTACCAGGGAAGGGAGAGAGCCAGTGCCGTAAGACAAACACAACATCCATGCCTCACCGGTATACAAACCCGGACCCCGTTCCGACGAATGATCAGAGGCCATCGCTTAGACTACTGCGCCACCGGGGCGGCACACACACATTTTTTTTTTCGAAGCGCTGAAGAAGTATTCTCTTATTTTTCCTGTCCCGCGGTGTAGAAAGACCAACACACCATTGCGAGAACTATAACTGCCAAGTCATATTTGAAGTTCGAGCACCAATATAACGAAGTAAATTTCATTGTCATTTTTG
This sequence comes from Macrothele yani, assembly GCA_039090855.1. Classification (NCBI taxonomy): domain Eukaryota; kingdom Metazoa; phylum Arthropoda; class Arachnida; order Araneae; family Macrothelidae; genus Macrothele; species Macrothele yani. The sequence goes on from CM077015.1 coordinate 100,448,090, forward strand.
TCCACGCAGGGTATCGAACCCGGGTCCCCTCATTCCGGAATAAGTAGCTCTCCCAATTAAGCTACACGGACTATCTGCGTTTATCTCATGTGCTTCCTGCGCTGTTGGCACGTCACATTCCTCCCCCTCCCGAAAGACGACTGGAGACATGGTCCACGTGTCAGCCGGGATCATGTATCGCTGTAGGGAGTCATCCGCTGAAGAACTTACATTTGAGAAATCCCAGGCAATTTGGTGTGTGCAACGTAAGATCACACACATTTTGTTTTCGAAGCGCTGAAGAAGGATTCTCTTATTTTTTCTGTCCCGCGGTGTAGAAAGACCAACACACCATTGCGAGAACTTTAACTGCCAAGTCATACTTGAAGTTCGGGCGCCAATATAACATAGTAAATTTCATTGTCATTTTTGTCCACGCCGCGTATCGAACCGGGGTCCCCTCATTCCGGAATATGTCGCTCTATAAGTAAGCTACGCGGACGTATGCTCTCGCTGCTATCTGCGTTTATCTCATGTGCGTCCTGCGCTGCAGGAACGTCACATTCCGCCCAGCCCTCCCGAAAGACGGCTGGAGGCAAGGCTCACGGGTCAGCCGGGATCATGCAACGCTGTAGGGAGTCATCCGCTGAAGAACTTAAATTTGAGAAATCCCAGTCAATTTGGTGTGTGGAACGTAAGATCACACACATTTTGTTTACGAAGCGCTGAAAAAGGATTCTCTTATTTTTCCTGTCCCGCGGTGTTGAAAGACCAACACACCATTGCGAGAACTTTAACTGCCAAGTCATACTAGAAGTTCGGGCGCCAATATAACGAAGTAAATTTCATTTTCATTTTTGTCCACGCAGCGCATCGAACCCGAGTCCCCTCATTCCGGAATAAGTCGCTCTCCCAACTATGCTACGCGGACGTATGCTCTCGCTGCTTTCTGCGTTTATCTCATGTGCCTCCTGCGCAGTAGGCACGTCACATTCCCTCCCTCCCGAAACAAGGCTGGGGGCATGGCCCCCGGTTCAGCCGGGATCATGTATCGCTGTAGGGAGTCATACGCTGAGGAACTTACATTTGAGAAATCCCAGTCAATTTGGTGTGTGGAACGTAAGATCACACACATTTTGTTTTCGAAGCGCTGAAAAAGGATTCTCTTATTTTTCCTGTCCCGCGGTGCAGAAAGAATAACACACCATTGCGAGAACTATAACTGCCAAGTCGTACTTGAAGTTCGAGCACCAATAAAACGAAGTAAATTTCATTGTCATTTTCGTCCACGCCGGGCATCGAAACCGGGTCCCCTAATTCCGGAATAAGTCGCTCTCCCAACTAAGCTACGCGGACGTATGCTCTCGCTGCTATCTGCGTTTATCTCATGTGCGTCCTGCGCTGTAGGCACGTCACATTCCCCACCCCCTCCCGAAAGACGACTGAAGGCATGGCCCACGGGTCATCCGGGATCATGTATCGCTGTAGGGAGTGATCCGCTGAAGAATTTACATTTGAGAAATCCCAGTCAATTTGGTGTGTGGAACGTAAGATCACACACATTTTGTTTTCGAAGCGCTGAAGAAGGATTCATAATTTTTCCTGTCCCGCGGTGTAGAAAGACCAACACACCATTGCAAGAACTTTAACTGCCAAGTCATACTTCAAGTTCGGGCGCCGATATAACGAAGTAAATTTCATTGTCATTTTTGTCCACGCCGGGTATCGAACCCGGGTCCCCTCATTCCGGAATAAGTCGCTCTCCCAACTAAGCTACGCGGGCGTATGCTCTCGCTGCTATCTGCGTTTATCTCATGTGCTTCCTGCGCTGTAGGCACGTCACATCCAACCCACCCCAGCTAGAAAGACGACTGGAGGCATGACCCACGGGTCAGCCGTTATCATGTATCGATGTAGGGAGTCATTCGCTGAAGAACGTACATTTGAGGAATCCCAGTCAATTTCGTGTGTGGAACGTTAGATCACACACATTTTGTTTTCGAAGCGCTGAAGAACGATTCTCTTATTTTTCCTGTCCCGCGGTGTAGAAAGACCAACACACCATTGCGAGAACTTTAAATTCCAAGTCATACTTGAAGTTCGGGCGCCAACATAACGAAGTAAATTTCATTGTCATATTTGTCCACGCCGGGCATCGAACCCGGATCCCCTCATTACGGAAAAAGTCGCTCTTCCAACTAAGCTACGCGGACGTATGCTCTCGCTGCTATCTGCGTTTATCTCATGTGCGTCCTGCGTTGTAGGCACGTAACTCCCCCCCCTCCCAAAAGACGGCTGGAGGCATGGCCCACGGGTCAGCCGGGATCATGTATCGCTGTAGGGAGTCATCCGCTGAAGAACTTACATTTGAGAAATATCAGTCAATTTTGTGTATGGAACGTAATATCACACACATTTTGTTTTTGAAGCGGTTAAGAAGGATTCTCTTATTTTTCAGTCCCGAGGTGTAGAAAGACCAACACACCATTGCGGGAAATTTAACTGCCAAGTCATACTTAAAATTCGGGCGCCATATAACGAAGTAAATTTCATTGTCATTTTTGTCTATGCCGGGCATCGAACCCAGGTCCCCTCATTCCGGAATAAGTCGCTCTCCCAACTAAGCTACGCGGACGTATGCTCTCTCTGCTATCTGCGTTTATCTCGTGTGCGTCCTGCGCTGTAGGCACGTCACAATCCCTCCCTGCAGAAAGACGGCTGGGGGCATGGCCCACGGTTCAGCCGGGATCATGTATCACTGTAGGGAGTCATCCGCTGAAGAACTTACATTTGAGAAATCCCAGTCATTTTTGTGTGTGGAACGAAAGAACACACACATTTTGTTTTCGAAGCGCTGAAGAAGGATTCTCTTATTTTTTCTGTCCCGCGGTGTAGAAACACCAACACACCATTGCGAGAACTTTAACTGCCAAGTCATACTTGAAGTTCGGGCGCCAATATAACGAAGTAAATTTCATTGTCATTTTTGTCCACGCCGGGCATCGAACGCGGGTCCCTTCATTCCGGAATAAGTCGCTCTCCCAACTAAGCTACGCGGACGTATGCTCTCGCTGCTATCTGCGTTTATCTCATGTGCGTCCTGCGCTGTAGGCACGTCACATTCCCCACCACCGTCCCGAAAGACGACTGAAGGCATGGCCCATGGGTCATCCGGGATCATGTATCGCTGTAGGGAGTCATCCGCTGAAGAACTTACATTTGAGAACTCCCAGTCAGTTTGGTGTGTGGAACGTAAGATCACACAATTTTTTTAATTTTTTTTTTTTTTTTTTGATTGAAGGTTTAACGACCACCGTGAGCAACTCAATGGGCTATAAGCAGTCGCCCGTCCCTAATTTAGGGTCACTGGTACCAGGGAAGGGAGAGAGCCAGTGCCGTAAGACAAACACAACATCCATGCCTCACCGGTATACAAACCCGGACCCCGTTCCGACGAATGATCAGAGGCCATCGCTTAGACTACTGCGCCACCGGGGCGGCACACACACATTTTTTTTTTCGAAGCGCTGAAGAAGTATTCTCTTATTTTTCCTGTCCCGCGGTGTAGAAAGACCAACACACCATTGCGAGAACTATAACTGCCAAGTCATATTTGAAGTTCGAGCACCAATATAACGAAGTAAATTTCATTGTCATTTTTGTCCACGCAGGGTATCGAACCCGGGTCCCCTCATTCCGGAATAAGTAGCTCTCCCAACTAAGCTACACGGACTATCTGCGTTTATCTCATGTGCTTCCTGCGCTGTTGGCACGTCACATTCCTCCCCCCTCCCGAAAGACGGCTGGAGACATGGTCCACGTGTCAGCCGGGATCATGTATCGCTGTAGGGAGTCATCCGCTGAAGAACTTACATTTGAGAAATCCCAGGCAATTTGGTGTGTGCAACGTAAGATCACACACATTTTGTTTTCGAAGCGCTGAAGAAGGATTCTCTTATTTTTTCTGTAACGCGGTGTGAAAAGACCAACACACCATTGCGAGAACTTTAACTGCCAAGTCATACTTGAAGTTCGGGCGCCAATATAACGAAGTAAATTTCATTGTCATTTTTGTCCACGCCGCGTATCGAACCCGGGTCCCCTCATTCCGGAATATGTCGCTCTATAAGTAAGCTACGCGGACGTATGCTCTCGCTGCTATCTGCGTTTATCTCATGTGCGTCCTGCGCTGCAGGAACGTCACATTCCGCCCAGCCCTCCCGAAAGACGGCTGGAGGCAAGGCTCACGGGTCAGCCGGGATCATGCAACGCTGTAGGGAGTCATCCGCTGAAGAACTTAAATTTGAGAAATCCCAGTCAATTTGGTGTGTGGAACGTAAGATCACACACATTTTGTTTACGAAGCGCTGAAAAAGGATTCTCTTATTTTTCCTGTCCCGCGGTGTAGAAAGACCAACACACCATTGCGAGAACTATAACTGCCAAGTCATACTTGAAGTTCGAGCACTAATATAACGAAGTAAATTTCATTGTCATTTTCGTCCACGCCGGGCATCGAACCCGGGTCCCCTCATTCCGGAAGAAGTCGCTCTCGCAACTAAGCTACGCGGACGTATGCTCTCGCTGCTATCTGCGTTTTTCTCATGTGCGTCCTGAGCTGTAGGCACGTCACATCCCCCACTCCCGAAAGACGGCTGGAGGCATGGCCCACGGGTCTGCCGGGATCATGTATCGCTGTAATTAGTCATCCGCTGAAGAACTTACTTTTGAGAAATCCCAGTCAATTTGGTGTATGAAACGTAAGATCACACACATTTTGTTTTCGAAGCGCTGAAGAAGGATTCTCCTATTTTTTCTGTCCCGCGGTGTTGAAAGACCAACACACCATTGCGAGAACTTTAACTGCCAAGTCATACTTGAAGTTCGGGCGCCAATATAACGAAGTAAATTTCATTGTCATTTTTGTACACGCCGGGCATCGAACCCGGATTCCTTCATTCCGGAATAAGTCGCTCTCGCAACTAAGCTACGCGGACGTATGCTCTTGCTGCAATCTGCGTTTTTCTGATGCGCGTCCTGCGCTGTAGGCACGTCACAATCCCCACCCCCTCCCGAAAGACGACTGAAGGCACGGCTTACGGGTCAGCCGGGATCATGTATCGCTGTAGGGAGTCATCTGCTGAAGAACTTACATTTGAGAAATCCCAGTCAATTTGGTGTGTGGAACGTAAGATCACACACATTTTGTTTTTGAAGCGCTGAAGAAGGATTGTCTTATTTTTCCTGTTCCGCGTTGTAGAAAGACCAGCACACCATTGCGAGAACTTTAACGGCCAAGTCATACTTGAAGTTCGGGCGCCAATATAACGAAGTAAATTTCATTGTCATTTTTGTCCACGATGTGCATCGAACCAGGGTTCCCTCATTCCGGAATAAGTCGCTCTTGCAACTAAGCTGCGCGGGCGTATGCTCTCGCTGCTATCTGTGCGCTTATCTCATGTGCGTCCTGCGCTGTAGGCACGTCACATCCCTCCCCCTTCCCGACAGACGGCTGGAGACATGGCCCACGGGTCAACCGAGATTATGTATCGCTGTAGGAAGTCATCCGCTGAAGAACTTACATTTGAGGAATCCCAGTCAATTTCGTGTGTGGAACGTTAGATCTCACACATTTTGTTTTCGAAGCGCTGAAGAACGATTCTCTTATTTTTCCCGTCCCGCGGTGTAGAAAGACCAACACACCATTGCGAGAACTTTAAATTCCAAGTCATACTTGAAGTTCGGGCGCCAACATAACGAAGTAAATTTCATTGTCATCTTTGTCCACGCCGGGCATCGAAACCGGGTCCCCTCATTCCGGAAAAAGTCGCTCTTCCAACTAATCTACGCGGACGTATGCTCTCGCTGCTATCTGCGTTTATCTCATGTGCGTCCTGCGTTGTAGGCACGTAACTCCCCCTCCCCCACCCAAAAGACGGCTGGAGGCATGGCCCACGGGTCAGCCGGGATCATGTATCGCTGTAGGGAGTCATCCGCTGAAGAACTTACATTTGAGAAATATCAGTCAATTTTGTGTATGGAACGTAAGATCACACGCATTTTGTTTTCGAAGCGCTTAAGAAGGATTCTCTTATTTTTCCTGTCCCGAGGTGTAGAAATACCAACACACCATTGCGAGAACTTTAACTGTCAAGTCATACTTGAAGTTCGGGCGCCAATATAACGAAGTAAATTTCATTGTCATTTTTGTCCACGCCGGGCATCGTACGCGGGTCCCTTCATTCCGGAATAAGTCGCTCTCCCAACTAAGCTACGCGGACGTATGCTCTCGCTGCTATCTGCGTTTATCTCATGTGCGTCCTGCGCTGTAGGCACGTCACATTCCCCACCACCGTCCCGAAAGTCGACTGAAGGCATGGCCCATGGGTCATCCGGGATCATGTATCGCTGTAGGGAGTCATCCGCTGAAGAACTTACATTTGAGAACTCCCAGTCAGTTTGGTGTGTGGAACGTAAGATCACACACATTTTGTTTACGAAGCGCTGAAAAAGGATTCTCTTATTTTTCCTGTCCCGCGGTGTAGAAAGACCAACACACCATTGCGAGAACTATAACTGCCAAGTCATACTTGAAGTTCGAGCACCAATATAACAAAGTAAATTTCATTGTCATTTTCGTCCACGCCGGGCATCGAACCCGGTCCCCTCATTCCGAAATAAGTCGCTCTCCCAACTAAGCTACGCGAACGTATGCTCTTGCTGCTATCTGCGTTTATCTCGTGTGCGTCCTGCGCTGTAGGCACGTAACATTCCCTCCCTATAGAAAGACGGCTGGAGGCATGGCCAACTGTTCAGCCGGGATCATGTATCGCTGTAGGGAGTCATCCGCTGAAGAACTTACATTTGAGAAATCCCAGTCAATTTGGTGTGTGGAACGTAAGATCACACACATTTTGTTTTCGAAGCGCTGAAGAAGGATTCTCTTATTTTTTCTTTCCCGCGGTGTCGAAAGATCAAGACACCATTACGAGAACTTTAACTGCCAAGTCATACTTGAAATTCGGGCGCCAATATAACGAAGTAAATTTCATTGTCATTTTTGTCCACGCCGGGCATCGAACCCGGGTCCCTTCATTCCTTAATAAGTCGCTCTCCCAACTAAGCTGCGCGGACGTATGCTCTCGCTGCTATCTGCGTTTATCTCATGTGCGTCCTGCGCTGTACACTGTAAAAAAAATTCCGTGAATTAACGTAAAATCTTATGGCAGCACAGTTGCCAAAATAATTCCGTTCCGTTAATAAAAATTCTGTTTTTTTACAAAACTTCCGTTTTATAATATTATGTTTTTCCACAAAATATTTCCGTTTTCTGACAGAATTATTACGTTTATTTACAAAAACAGTTTTATACCATTCTGTCTTTTCACAAAGTATTTACGTTTTCTGACAGAATTATTACGTTTTTTTACAAAAACCGTTTTGTGCTATTCTGTATTTTCACAAAATATTTGTGTTTTCTTACAAAATAATTACGTTATTTTACAAAACCTGTTTTATACCATTCCGCATTTTCACAAAATATTTCTGTTTTCGGACAGAATTATTACGTTTTTTCACAAAATTTGTTTTGTAACATTTGGTGTTTTGATAGAAATATTATGTTTATTTACAAAAACTGTTTTATAACGTAATGTTTTTTCACAAAATATTTGCGTTTTCTGACAGTTACTATGTATATTTTTACAAATATTATGTTTTATATTTTATCCAATTATTTATTCCCTGGGCATAATTCTTTACATAGAAACGTTATGTTTAATAACGTTTTCCCACAAATTATTTCTTTCTGATAGAATTATAAATTTAATTACGAAACTTTTATATTATTTCACTTTTCCGCAAAATAATGATGTTTTCTGACAGATTAGGTCTGGTCTTCAAATTTTTTTAAATATTCTGTTTCCCAATAAAATATGTATTCAGACAATGTTTCTTTTCATAAATTTTAATTTCTAAATATCATTTTTGTGATATTTAAGTTTTCTTTTAATTACATTGTTTTTTACATAATTTCTTTGCACACATTATGGTCGAAACAAGTATCATATAATATTGTATGTAAGAAAACACCGAAAGACATTTCGCATAGAACATGCATTTACACAGAACCAGGCGAAATATAAGGTGTGAAAACTAAATAGGCAAAGTACCTCAATAATATTTTATTTCTATAAACTGTTTATGTAAGTAGTATTTGTTTTCAGCAGGCAAATTTTGTTTTGTACAATGTTTTGGTTTATACTTACCACACATATTTTTTTTTATACTCACCACAAAATTTTTCCTTTGTAATTAATATTTTAGTCAGTTCTGTTTATGTAAATAGTATTTACATTTCTGGCAACAAAACGTCCTACAGGAATTCTTATTTAAAAAGAACTGGCAGGTTTTTTCACACAATATTTTTTTTGTTAGATGATTTGTTTTATAAAACCGTTGTTTACAAATAGTTTTTGCAGGAATATTTCAGATTTTCATTTTTAGAAACCACCTTATACAAACAGTACAAATACCACATGTTAATGGTCAATGTGTTCTGTTTACGAATGACAGTATGATCAATAGCAGATCTGTACTTTTTCTTGTTGCCGTCACTCATATGTTTAGTATCTTTTAGCACCAGCTTATGTGTATAAAATTTTTTGTCATTGTTTCAGCAGAATTTTGGAAGAATATTGTAGAATTAAAAAAAAAAAAATTGCCTGTTCTTAACACTTCAATGAATGGCTTTTGGGTTTTCTTCTGAATCTATGTTCCAAGTTATAAACATGGCTGTTGTATAAATCAACTTGTAATTTTAATGGAATGAAAAGATTTCATAGGAGTAGAAATCGGTCATGGCAACTATGTAAGCATAAAAAAAAACAAAAAAACTTCAAGTGTTTTGGTAGGAATTTAATGTTCCAGAGTTTTATTTTCCTGCACAGTAAAATGCTAGGACACAACAATAATAAACAAATGAAACATTAATTACAAATTGTAATTACCCACAGCTCGCTGTTTTCAAAGATGTTGTTAGCCAGCTAACATTTCTTAGGTATATTTGAATTTCTCCAAAACCACCAGATTATTCAAAGCTAGCTGGTATGATTAACAGCTTGTATCAAGCTGAAAGCTCTGTAAATGCCTACATGTGTTTACACTAAGACTAGAAATTACCATTGCTTATAAACAGGAAAGATAAATGTAGATACATTTTGTAATTGTGATTTTCAACACTACATCTGTTAATGCTACTGTATCATATAGGAGTGCTAGCATTTTCCTTGCATTACTAGTAGTTAGAAAGAGAAAAAAAAGATCAAAGCTAATTACTGCAGTTTTCATAGAATATTAATGAGATTTGACCATTAACATAAAGATGGATGATTTTAGAGGAGCATTCGTGCTCTTTTAAACCTTCAGTATTAACATTAACGTCTGTCATGATATTTGTTCTATAATTATTCTTATACCAAAATGCAAATACGTATGTCAGATTTCAAAGATTCAGCAAACTACATTTAAGGATATGTGCCCCACTTTATTTCCGATTATGTACAGAAAAAAAATGCTTCAATTTCATTTCTAAAACTGGACCAAATTTGAAAAATTGTTTCAACAATGTTTTTATCTTTTCTTCAAGTTGCAACACCCTAGGTGCTATTGCAGGCTGCTGCACCTTCTTTTTGGAACTTTCGTTCTCCTCCGAGGGTTTATGTTTGCAAAGCACCCTGAAAAACAGAAAATGCAAAGAATTAGTATTAAACACATAGCATTAAATATTGTGCAAAGTAGGGTAATGATACGTATAACTGTTGTGTACATTTGGTTAAACATTAAAATCATTAATATTCTTGATGATTATGAAATTGCAATATCATATCTCAAAATATATGTATGCACCTAAGAAAACTTAGTAAGGCTCGTGATGATAATGGATAAACAAATTTAAATAAATAAATTACGCTGCCGCAATATCCCCAAAACAAAAATAGACTAGTTTGTTTAAAAAAAAAAAATGACCTGCCAATGGGATTGTATGAGATGTCACTAAACAAAACACAAAAATTGCACATATTATCCTAGTGACTCAGAAATTGGATGAGAAAGCTGACCAGCTGTATTTATTTATTTGCAGCTGAGGCCTCTTGCCTGGCTGAAAAGAACTTTTTGTTTCACAGAATTTCTTTAACAGACGAATTTGAGCATTAATTTTAACACATCACACCCGAGAAGGCCAAAAGAGGTTTACACCCAAGTGAACTTTGAAGGGACTCATATTTCACAAACTACACCATTGATTAGTTCCTTCACTTAATTTACATTCATTTTGGAAATATTTTTCACCGAAATAAATTATCACAAAAGCATGGGATAACTACTCTTTTCACAACTACCAAATTTACACCAATATACCAAAATTATATAGAATGGCCTTGTAATTATTCACTCATATTTATTAACAGGCTTTGAAGACAATCACATTTCTAACTCCCCACCTCCCCCAGCTTGAATATACCACTCCATCCACATGAATACATCACACATCTTTACACTTTGGCCAATAAGAAAAAAATAACAGATACAGAATTTTTGAAAGACAGTAATGCATTACATTACCTCTTCTTCTAGCTTTGCAAATTTCTAAATTTTCTACCCCAAATCCTCTTAACATAAGTACCTTCTCATTCTCTATTTCAACATTTTGATTTAAAACTCCAATTTAAAAATTTAGCATACCCTTTCGGGGCATCTGATGGGTCAAACAGAAAAGAACATTCTTAGCAATTCCCCTTTCATTCTTCCTTCACAAAGACATACAAAAAATAGGAAACAAAAATGTATTCAACACTTGCTCAACATCAGAAACTCATTGACTTGAATTTTTTTCTTCTATCAGGCAAAATGTATCATGTTTCATATCTGAAACAATCATTTGATGTTTCTGAATATTTCTGTTTCACACGTTATGTTCTGTGAAGGTTCAACTGGCTGATACGTAGCGTCCGACAGTGAAAATTATTTGTGTCAATTGATCATTATAGTTAAAAAATACATATTAATGCTTACCACTTGAGAATTACCCCGCTTTCCTTCATTGTCAGCGAAGGAAAGCAGGGTAGTTCGCAAGTGGTAAGCATTAATACGCTTAATATGTATTTTTTAATTATAATGGTCAATTGACACACAAATAATTTTCACAGTCGGACATTACGTATCAGCCAGTCAAATTTTCATAGGACATAACGCGTGAAACAGAAATATTCAGAAACATCAAATGATTGTTTCAGATACTATATATGTTCCACGTATAATGGCATGATTTGGTTAATACCATAATGTGCAACTAGAAAGTATCATGTTTCATCAGAATTATAAAATAGCAATCAAACACTTTCTATTTGGAATTTCCGCTTCCTGCTTTTTTCTTTTTCTGCATATGGAGATGGGCCTTCATTGTTTATGAAGAATTTTGATGGCCAAAGGAAAAAAAGGAAATATTTAAGGTTTTACCTTTCTGGTGCACTCAACTCATCGGTGAGGGTGGAGCAGTCATGTTGAAAACCGTCCAAGAAGACGTCAAGGAAAATGGGATGTCATTAGACCTCAGAACAATGATGCACAACCTATGTCTCAGGATGGGTGTCGCGTTGGCCTGCCATCACGACACTACCAAAACTAAATTTTTCGTAATTGTACGCCAAATTATTTTCTTCCATGCTGAACGCTGAAGTTCAAACCTGCACATGTGCGGCGTAATGGTTCGGAGAATGGCCAGTCCAGCGCTGATGCTCCTTTTGTTTACTTTGTTCCCATTGGCTGTTGATCTTCTAGCAGTGCTTGTTTGTTCTCGGTCGACACTAAAGTGGATGGCGTCCAGGTATTGTGACGTAACATCATTCGTTCCACTGATTCCACATTAACTGGTACTCCGTGTTATGGTGACTTGCACTTTTGAGCGAGGCCTTTCCCTCTGCTTTTCCAGTTAGTATGGATAAATGCTGATGGTTTTCTTTACTGGAATACCTTTTCTGATGATTGATTTCTTGCAACAACCACCTTAACCCCCACCCCACCCCCCACGCAGTCTATTTTGAATTTAAACCACTTTTTTAGCTTCCCACGTCACTCGAACGCATGTGGTTTCTACTTTATTTTGTGCGCCGTTTGGACTTTTTTTTCTTAAGAGAAAAATGCATGCTTCTCTTATAATCTAATTTTATTTCTATCAGAACCAAATTTTGTCTCCTTGTTCTGGATTTTTCCAGAGGGGCGGAGCAAACTTCCTCCAGTTCTTGCTGTTTCATGCATTTACAGCTTTTCGCTTACTATCTTTATTTTTAAGGCTATTTTGCTTTGGGTGTTGGAGGTTTTTATTTTTGTAGCCTTTTATATCTGAGAAAAGTCCCTCAATTCACTGTTTAATTTACTTCTGGAGCACATAGATTTTTATTTAGTGCATCTGCATCATTTTGCATAGAAATGCAGAATTTATCGAAAATAATTACTGAAATGAAAATCTTTTTGGTGCTTGTGTATGTTTAAAGACAAGGAATATGCTGTCCAATTTAATTAATTCTAAATAAATTAGTGCGCAATTCCTAGCAAAAATAGTTTTTTCAGCACGAGTTTGTGCGAAAAATCCAGATTTTGCTCCGAGTTTTCTTAAGCTTTGAAAAGAGCTAAGAAAAGCACTTTTTATTGGGGAGTTTAAACTCCTCTAAAGGCAGAGAAGCCTACTTATTAAGGCAGCATACCTATTTTATAAATTCATCCTTCCGTAGTGCAATGGAAGAAAGACTTCTTGAGAACCTAGCACTTTTTATAGCAAAGCTTACCCACTGTACTTAGGCAACAGTTGACCTTTTAACTCGTCTCTTCAATTAATATTCAAAGAGAACAATCTTTATTATTCTAAGTGCAATGATAGAAAGGGCAGAGGACCCACTTTTTGCCGAAGCACGATGGGCGACCTTCCTTTTAAATCTAAAAGCCTGCTGAAATATTGTAAGTACTAAACATCCACGAAGATTCCAAGTTCTGATGTCTCCTGACTTCAAGTGCTTCCCGAGCGGCGAACTGAACGAATAGCAGTTCCGAATGATGCGATGCCATGCTGTCTGGACCGGAGGAAGTCGTATTTGATCGAGCCTTAATGTGCGGCACTGCTGTTGCGCGTGATGTCATAGCAGGGTTCTTAACATTTCAAACAAAACAGTATTGCTCGTATGTGTGAACCTTGTTTTTGATGGAGTTTACACATTCATTCGTTTATCATCTAGGATTATTAAAGAGCAAGTTCACAAACAGTTTGTTATGTTGTTATCTTCATAGATTATTAATCAAAAGTTCATAAAAGGCAAGTTTTTTGTTTCAATTTATAGGCTTCCAACATAATTCATGCATTCGTTTCTTAACAGTTTCTAATCAACTACATTTTAAACTAGGAGTTGTAAATAATAAGTTAGGTTTTTGCATCTAAACATAGTTATTCCATTTTTAATATCTACAGACCAAGCCACACAAGTCTGGGTGGGCTTTTATTAGAGCACCGAGAGATTTGTTACTCAGTGTTCATGCAAAACCTTTTTGTTTCATTTGATACGTATTTAAGGTTAAGCAGCTATAACTTTTGGAAAAGTGTTTGATATTCCACACCTATCCCCCAACCGACAGACGAATTCATGTCATTGGGTTATTTGTATTTGGTAGTTTGTTTTTTGGGAAGTGTTTCACATGACTATACTGTTTTTGTATCTGTTTATATTTCAGCGTTGGAGGGGTTTTTTTTGTGTGTCGTCTCCACGGTAAGCAGAGTGATCAGGAACAATGCTCGCTGAAAGGATTATGACTTATGACGGCATTCCCTCTTGGCTTGCTGTATGGGCCGGAATTCAGGGAAACATTTACTATTAGGGAGACAGTACTGAATTCATGGGGGAGAGGGTGGACCTCGAAGCAACTTTTTCTTGTGCTATTTTACTTAATTTCTTTTCCATTAATGCTTAAAAAAAAAAAAATTGACCTATGAATTTCCCCTTCCAACACATTTTTATTTGCACACCTGGCAGACAACTGGATTTCTTATTTGCAAGCCCAGACTAATAACTTTGATAACCATTTTATCTTGTCAATGACATTTTGCAAGTACTAATAATGATAAAATTAAAGTAACATTGAAATTTTATTTTTTAATGGAGTCTGTGGTACTGGAAAAGCTGTAAAAAAATTCAAGTGGGTTTATTTACCTTTATTAATGCAATGTAAAATAAATAACTGTTGTGGAGGGAAGTGGAAATTTTTAACTTCTACTTAATTTGCTTTTTGGTTAGGAATTCTTGCCCTGTGGCTACAAGAATACAAACAGGAGATTTTCCTTAGAAGTGCTGCCATTTCTGAGGCACATTTATAGCTGAGAACAACACAAAGTGGAAATATGTTTTGCATGACTAACACTAAAAATTTTCAAAACCAATGTTTCCTCCACAACAATTTTAAAATTTATGTTTTATCAATTATTAGTGGAGGTACCCAGCATTGTCCAGGATAGACAAAGTTTGTTTTTGAGCACTTCAAAATTATTCACCATGCTGAATCACAAAGCAGTACTTTATTTGCACCTGCCGTTCAGACAACACCTTATCACAATTTATAATGGCCGTTCTGAGCCCTAAAAACTCAAAATAGCAAACATGTACAATACACTTCGTGCACATCGCTTTCAGCTTTCTAGTGTAGATAAGGCACTTTCTAGCAAATCGCTTAGAAAACCATCAAGAATGATGCATAACCATTTGGACTCTTTCCCGTATGCCTGTACCACGGACACTTGCGAGCAGTGAGGCGTCACCTGATGACTGTTGCTCTGACATGGAGCAATACTTCAGCAGCCGACTTTCATCCAGTCTATAGAGGGCCTCATAAAAACACATTTGACCCCCTTAGGGATGGAATTTCTAAAAATCGTCCCACCTGTTTTTTAATCTGGGTGATGAAGAGTTTGTATGCTAATTTTGGTGTAAATCCATCAAACCGCTTATGAACATATGCAGAACAAACATATTGTTTATCTACATTTTATCGTTGATGTCTTTTGGAAGCAAGTAGCCCAATGCCCCAGTGGCGGACTTAAAACTTTGGAAAAGAAGAACTATTGCATGCATGAACAAACTCACCTTGAATAATGGTTTCATTAGATGAACAAAACTATTATTTAATAAAATAACGTAATAGGAGCACTATACACATAACATATTAAGGGTTCATTTCTTTTTAAAGCTTGCATTATTGCAACTGCTGATGAACAACTTACGTTCGGTAGCCACTTAGCGCATAGATTTTTTTTTTTTTTTTTTTTTTTTTTGATTTGAGGTTTAACGACCACCGCGAGCAACTCAATGGGCTATAGGCAGTCGCCCGTCCCTAATTTAGGATAACTGGTTCCAGGGAAAGGAGAGAGCCAGTGCCGTAAGACAAACACAACATCCATGCCTCACCGGGATTCGAACCCGGACCCCTTTCAGACGAATGATCAGAGGCCATCACCTTAGACCACTGCGCCACCGGGGCGGCTGTATAGAGTTCATATGATGAACCACGCACTCGACGCAAAGAGAATTTCAAAACAATTCTTTCTCTTCCTCTCATGTGTGGACTTTTTTTTAACTTTTCGACTACTGCGAAGTGCGCAGTATCTTTCCTTGTGTTTCCAACAAAACATACTTTAACTTTTATATATATAGAAATAAATAATTTCAGAGAATAACATGTGTTTTTGAATTAGTAGTAGCATCACTTTTGAGAATATTTTTGTGTTGTAAAATTTAGAAAATTATTAAGTGTTGTGCAGGGGAAATCATACTTTTAAACATGTCTTTCTTATACTTCATAACATTTTGCAGCATTTTTTCAACTGAAAAATATATTCAATCTCATACAATAAAAAGTTAAACAAGTAATTTTAAATTTAAATATTAATAAATATTGAACCTTTCACTGTATTACCTGTGCCCAGATCGACTCCATTTTCTAATTTCTTCAGGTCATTAATAAGGGGATCAAATTAAATGTTTACCAAATTAAACTCTGAACCCCTAGCACTGTACTCCAAAAAATAAAAAAAATAATGAATATCAAAAGTACTTTTGAGATACTAAATGATGATAGATCAAAAAACTAAATTTGAGTCACTAAAATAATAATGGTATCTACTGTTTTAGTAATGCCTGTATTTTAAATACTATTGCTATACCGAATTTAGTAAATGTTTACCAAATGTGTAACACTAAATTTACACGACAATGCTGAAAAAAGAAAGTTTTTGTTGTTGCAATAAACACTTTGTCAAAATAAAAAAATAAAAAATATTACATCAAATTATTATTTAGCTAGCATACACTGAAGAGCAATTGAATTAGAGATACCTGTCTAGTAACGTGTAGTACCACCTTTCGACCTGATGACGGCGGCGATTCGTCTCGGCATGCATTCGACAAGACACCTGAAGCTTTGGGAAGCCATACGGATCCACGACCAGTGAACAAGCTCCCACAGTTCACGAAGATTTCATGAGGGGGGGGGGTCAGAGCCTCGAACATCTCTCTCGATGGTATCCCAGATGTGCTCGATGGGATTTATGTCAGGTGACCTAGCTGGCCAAGGAAGCGAGGTCACGTCGGTGGAGTGTTCATCCAACCATTCGGATACAATTTGGGACCGATAGAATGATGCATTGTCTTGTTGCAGGATGAGGTCCCCAGCGGGTTCTTGAAGACTCACAAATGGGAGCAAATGGTCGTCCAGGATATCCCAGTAACGTTGATCTGTGAGGGACGATGTCGCACGTACCAGGGGTTCCATTTCAGTCCACGTAAACAGTGCCCAGACGAGAATACCACCCCCATAGCTTGAAGAGTACCCTGCTGGCAAGAAGGATCCATCGCTTCATGTGATTTGCACCGTACTCGTATTCTGCCATCCGCATGTACTAACGTGATACTGCGTCGGACTCTTACTGATTTCCGTCGCATCACTCCTTATATTGTCGGATCGTTGTATAAGTCATGTCGTTTCCGTTTATAGGGCCACCCACAGCACCACATTTGCATAACGCCAGCTGTCTCTAATCCAATTGCTCTTCGGTGTAATTATAAGCCCGGCCCCCAAACGAATTTCAGGTGGTGACGCATTGGAATGTGAAACTTCGGGCAATCCCTGGGAAACGTTCGATGAGTACAAGGAACAACATTTTAGCGAGTGGGAAGTAGAATTACCACAGGACAAGACTGATTGGCTGAATGGCACATGCAATAATTGCCCAAAGTATATCAGTGATTACGTTTGTAAACATTTAGTTGGGTTAGCAATTCGCCTGAAATATGTTGAACAACCTGCTGAAACAAAGAATGTACCAATCAGGGAAAAACGTAAAAGAGGACTGACAGTAAAATAAAAAAAAACCTTACTAATTCAATAATTTCTTATTTCACGTTTATTATGTGATTTTATTTTTAATAATTAGTGAGACTAATTTCTATATCATGATTATTATAATAAAACTTTAGCACATTAAAAGTTTAGTTTTCATTGTATTAGCTTAACACCTATAACTACAAGTATTTACAGGTAACTGCAGGCAGGCATATGGGTATTACTACTCAGGGTTAGAATAAGATCTACTGGCCCAGTGGACCACTAGAATTGGCAAACCACTGGTCCACCAAAATGCCTACTGGTCTGTAAAAAAATAATGAAATTTTTTTTTACGACATTTACAATATATGTAGAAAATAATGTATCATTTCAATGGAATTATATCCAATATTTGTTTTTAAACCTGTCATTAGTTTGCAGCCTAAAAAAAACCATACAGCAACGTAAAAAAAACAAACAGAAATTCATTTTTTAACTTGTGACAAATTTGAAAAAAAAAAAACAACTTCCTGGCCATCTGGGCCAGTACAATCAATAGTTCAATGGTCTGATGGAAGTTTTACTGGCCAATGACGACCACTGGGTAATTCGAACGCTGCTACTGTTATTTTTTGGTCAGAAAAATAACTTTAAATTTAGTCATGAATTATTAATTTTAATTTCAGTTCCAATATCATAAGAACAACATAATTATGATTACATTTTTCCCGTTTTAAAAGTATGTAGTCTTACGTTTGGTAAATATTATTTTGCTTACAAATGATAAAAGAGACTAACAAGTCAATATCAGGTTATTGATCTTAAATTAGATATCATCTAAAATTTGGTGAACATTTAGTATTTTTGGGAGACACAGTTTTTTACTGTCCAATAATTAAGAAAATGATGAGAAGTTAATATCTGGTTATCACTTTATCATTATTACGTATTCTAAAATTTGGTGAACATTTACTATTTTTGGGAAACAAAAGTTTCTTTAGTGGTGAATAATATACAGTAACAAGTAAATATATAGTAAACACTTTAAAGATTAAATATGGTCTAAAATTTGATGAACATTTATACTATTTTGGGGAAACGAAAGTATTTTTTTGTTGCATATGTGGCATGAATATTGCTTCATGCCCATAAAAATCAAAATCCACCTGTCTGCATAACAGAACTAATTGCATTAGTTCCATTTCTGATCTGAACCAAGGATACATAAATTTCATGTGTAATACACTCCCATAATTTTATGCTTTTTTTTTTTCCAAACCCAAGGGGGTTTGCTGTTTTAAAACTGTTCTGATACAGCAGAATTTTCAAATTTTCTGATTCATGAAAAAACCTAGCACCTTTGAAAATGGCCCCATCTGTGAAGTTTGATAAAACTCCTTCAGAACACAGAAGTGGAGATTTTATTTGCTTTTCTACAGAAGCATTTTGTATTAAAACTGCCAGACTTTTTAAGATTGGCACGCAGTAGAAAGTAATGTTTTATTATCACCATTTCTGCCTAAATCCATGGCAACAGTATGAACATAACTGAAATTTTGCTCAAAATATTTTTTCGTCAAATAGTCACAAGCAAACCTCTATTTGAGCATGCTTGATTCAGAAAATCGTGCTTTTGTTCTTTTTGGAGAACTTCAGTAATCTGAAATTCATTAACTTGATTACTTTTTTGCAACAGACTGCTTATGAACTGCATAATATTCTCCTGATTTATTTCATGAATATTCAGCATTTCAGTAATGATCACATCTACAACAAAAGAAGGTAAATAAAATTTGGCCAGTAGCCTTAAACAAAACAAAGCAACTGATGTGTTCATGTCTAAGGCTGAAATTTTACTGTTTGTACTGCTACTCAGTTCGTTTACATTCTCCTTATTTAGGTTACTCTCACTGTTAACATCTTCACAAGGTTGTAACGGTTCGTTGTTCTTGAATTTATCGGCTGTCAGAAACCTTGTTGTATGCTTTCGAGACAAGTGCAATTAAAATGTCGACTTGTTACTAAATTTACCAATGTGGTAAATGTGTAATTTAACGTCCTAAATTATTTAGTCGGGAAAAGTTTACTGTGTGGGGAGAGTGCGACATAAAATTTTTTAAGCATGCGAAATAATGGGGCAAGCTGCAAAAATACAGTAATTTAAAAGAATGTGAAAGAATTTCACCGAAGTATTTACCTGGAGTACGATGGTGTGTAGCAGTTGGTGAGGGAGGAGGCTTAAGCGATGTTAACGGCGACGACGTGAAGCTTCCGTGTTTTGATAGGGAGCAGAAGTTCGTAGTGAATGCCCAGAAGAATACAATAAAAGTAGAGTGTATTCTTCGGAAGAGTGTGATGCGTGCTGTAATCCGGCGCAAGTGGAAATAGTTCAAAAACTGTTTTTTTTTTTTTTTTTTTTGAGAAAGAAATGTGCGGAATATCTTTATTAGTTTCACAATGTATCCGAATGGAAACAAATGAAGGAATGTAAATGTTTTCATGTACGACAGAAGTGTTGAGTAAGAACTTTTGGTTCCGGTTGAATTTCAAGTTTTAGTTATGGTTTCAAAGATGTACAGGGGTAGTTGATTTCTTCAAGTACTTCATTTGTAGTTGTGCTCTTATTCCGTATAGTGTAGCTAATATTTTTGCGCCCTGAAACGGATATTTTTGAAAATAAAGGAGTTTCTTCAGTTTAGATATCATAGTATAGCAGGGAGGTCAAGAGTTTATTGTATTTTGCTGGATAATGAAATTTTAAGCCCTGACGAAATCTGAAATGAAGTATGGAGACTTTGGAAAGAGCCACTCACACCGTTGAAAAAGCTACCAATACCACAGTTTACAATGCTGTGTAAAGTCGACCTGTTTCCTTCAGCGTATTCCTACAAGATGCTTCTATGACTGCGTACTGCGGAACCACTTTCTTCTGTAATCTTCCGCACATTACTTGCCCTTCTAAATGAAGCTTCTATTCACCGGACTCCACTTTCACCCCATCGTCCTAGGCCTACTGCACGTACTCTTCCAAACCATCGTAGTCCCACGTAAATTTCTTTCCTTTTATCTAATACTATATTTTTGCACCTTTCCTCATTATTTTGCATGCATTAAAAATTGTACAAGGTTGTAACAGTTCGTTGTTCCTGAATTTACTGGCCGTCAGAAAATTTGTTGTATGTTTTTGAGACAAGTGCGATGAAAATGTCGACCTGTTACTAAATTTACCAATGTTTTACTGCACTGCTCATAAGGGCGTGGAACTTCATCTTGTCTTTTTATGTGTAGTTGAATATGTGAAATTAAGGAAGCTCAGTCTGCATTCTGTTACTGACATGTTTGAATGGGGCAGGCTATTTTTAATAGTCTGAGTAGTACACAATGGTGTAAGTTTCAGATGGTCATGTGAAGTATGTGTCTTCAAAGATGAAAATTTAGCAAATGTTCTAGAGCATGTTATGAAACCACAAGGAAACTGCACCCTAGTAATGTTTTTGTGTATTTTTATATGAGTTGCATAGGACTTAATTCTCGAAAAAAAGGATTTGCATATTTTACACTGGAAATTTGAAGATCCATTTGAATTCATGGTATGATACTTCCAGTGAAATAATGTCAGTTCTGCCCAAAAAAAAAAAAAAAAAAAAAAAAAAAGTGGGAGTTTTAGCATTTTTTATACATATGTAGAGAAACAAAAAATACAAATTTTAGTTTCATAGCATTCTAGACCGGTCGGTGCCTTTAATTCATTTTTTAGCGATTCTTTTTAACTCTGACTGGTCATACTCCGAGTTATGTATCTCTTTTTTTAATGGGTGCAGTGCCATACTCCGAGTTACGCATCTCTTCGTTTTATTGACCCGCAGTGCCATCGAATTGGTTTCTGATTTGGAAAGTTCGTGATAGCGATACTTAAGACTTGGCCTATAAATCAATAGATAAGTTGTTTCACCGTTAAATATCGAACCTAAATTAGATTTTTAATATAGCTGATGCAGAACTTCGAGGAAAATCATTGTTTTGGAAAATATCGCTTACGGTCCGATAAGTTAGAATATCGGTAAAAAAATGTTTGTCAGATATTTCACAAATGTGCTGGATTTGTTTCACATTACAAATGCTTTCATGTGAAATGTCCTGAAAACAAATCTTCAAATTCTCAGTCTTCGTCATTCCAAAGTCTCTTCAATCCTAATAGGAACAGAACGAATTTTGCAGGGATTTAGATTTTCAGTAAAAATTAAACAAGGGGCTCCTACCACTGCATCACCATAACTGCAAATCGATACAAAAAAAAAAAATAGCTAGAACATATAGCCTAAACTTTTTACAAAAAGAAAGTTAAATTGGATGGGGGGGGGGCGCGAGTGGGACCAAAACAGAATGCCTTATGAGCCTTTGGAAACTTGTATCTGCTGGATGGTTAAATTTTCAGGGTTGTGTAACTAAAAAAATTCTGACAATTTGCCGATTCTAATTATTTCTCACCACGTTTCTGATTGGTAATTCTTTACATTACCAATGCGATAAAAAAATGCGAAGGATTGCGATATTTCGCTATATGTATCTGTACTACACAAAACCTTAGGACCAGAGGGTTTCTGATTCGAAAATTTGGTATTGGGAGTTGCCTGTTGGCGTTTCAATTAGGCGGATCGGTTTGGTCAGGCAACGTTCCCTATTGAAATTCCGTCTTGTTCATGAAATTTTAAGTTATTTTTCTAATGTAACTTACAATTTGGAAGGTTTACCAAAATACCTTATATATGTGAATTAAAATATCATAACAAAACAGTTTGGTAAACAGCCCCGTACTGTGTAAATGATGGATTTTGAAGATGTTAGTATAACACACACAATTTCAAATATACTACAGAGCACATATCTGAAATCAATTAACTGCAGTTAATTTAAATCATAATGAAACGGAAAAATGTACTTACCAGAAAAGTTTTGTGCTACACGTGGGGTTTGCATTCACGTTGATCGTTGTTTTCGTAGTGGAGTCGAACTGCGCATGCGCGTTACCCTATAAACCATTGCCAGATGTTTCTGACTAAGTTTTTCTGTGAATTTACAAACATTTTAACACAATGTTCGAAAGTTTTACTGAAATTCCAGGAAAAACACAGATCAGCTGAAAAAACAGATTTTTTATGTAAAATCACAGAAAAAAAGTAATGTGAATTTCAGGTTTTTTTTTACAGTGTAGGCACGTCACATTCCCCACCCCCTTCCCGAAAGAAGACTGAAGGCATGGCCCACGGGTCATCCGGGATCATGTATCGCTGTAGGGAGACATCCGCCGAAGAACTTACATTTGAGAAATCCCAGTCAATTTGGTGTGTGGAACATAAGATCACACACATTTTGTTTTCAAAGCGCTGAAGAAGGATTCTCTTATTTTTTTCTGTCCCGCGGTGTTGAAAGACCAACACACCATTGCGAGAACTTTAACTGCCAAGTCATACTTGAAGATCGGGCGCCAATATAACGAAGTAAATTTCATTGTCATTTTTGTCCACGCCGGGCACCAAACCTGGGTCCCCGCATTCCGGAATAAGTCGCTCTATAACTAAGCTACGCGGACGTATGCTCTCGCTGCTATCTGCGTTTATCTCATGTGCGTCCTGCGCTGTAGGAACGTCACATTCCGCCCAGCCCTCATGAAAGACGGCTGGAGGCAAGGCTCACGGATCAGCCGGGATCATGCAACGCTGTAGTTAGTCATCCGCTGAAGAACTTAAATTTGAGAAATCCCAGGCAATTTGGTGTGTGGAACGTAAGATCACACACATTTTGTTTACGAAGCGCTGAAAAAGGATTCTCTTATTTTTCCTGTCCCGCGGTGTAGAAAGACCAACACACCATTGCGAGAACTATAACTGCCAAGTCATACTTGAAGTTCGAGCACCGATATACAGAAGTAAATTTCATTGTCATTTTCGTCCACGCCGGGCATCGAACCCGGGTCCCCTCATTCCGGAATAAGTCGCTCTCCCAACTAAGCTACGCGGACGTATGCTCTCGCTGCAATCTGCGTTTATTTCGTGTGCGTCCTGCGCTGTAGGCACGTCACATTCCCTCCCTCCAGAAAGACGGCTGGAGGCATGGCCAACGGTTCAGCCGGGATCTTGTATCGCTGTAGGGAGTCATCCGCTGAAGAACTTACATTTGAGAAATCCCAGTCAATTTGGTGTGTGAAACGTAAGATCACACACATTTTGTTTTCGAAGCGCTGAAGAAGGATTCTCTTATTTTTTCTGTCCCGCGGTGTAGAAAGACCAACACACCATTGCGAGAACTTTAACTGCCAAGTCATACTTGAAGTTCGGGCGCCAATATAACGAAGTAAATTTCATTGTCATTTTTGTCCACGCCGTGCATCGAACCCGATTCCCCTCATTCCGGAAGAAGTCGCTCTCGCAACTAAGCTACGCGGACGTATGCTCTCGCTGCTATCTGCGTTTTTCTCATGTGCGTATTGAGCTGTAGGCACGTCACATCCCCCTCCCGAAAGACGGCTGGAGGCATGGCCCACTGGTCTGCCGGGATCATGTACCACTGTAAGGAGTCATCCGCTGAAGAACTTAAATTTGAGAAATCCCAGTCAATTTGGTGTGTGGAACGTAAGATCACACACATTTTGTTTTCGAAGCGCTGAAGAAGGATTCTCTTATTTTTTCTGTCCCGCGGTGTTGAAAGACCAACACACCATTGCGAGAACATTAACTGCCAAGTCATACTTGAAGTTCAGGCGCCAATATAACGAAGTAAATTTCATTGTCATTTTTGTATACGCCGGGCATCGAACCTGGATTCCTTCATTCCGGAATAAGTCGCTCTCCCAACTAAGCTACGCGGAGGTATGCTCTCGCTGCTATCTGCGTTTATCTCATGTGCGTCCTGCGCTGTAGGCACGTCACATTCCTCCCCCTCCTGAAAGATGGCTGGAGACATGACCCACGGGTCAGCCGGGATCATGTATCGCTGTAGGGAGTCATCCGCTGAAGAACTTACATTTGAGAAATCCCAGTCAATTTGGTGTGTGGAACGTAAGATCACACACATTTTGTTTTTGAAGCGCTGAAGAAGGATTCTCTTATTTTTCCTGTTCCGCGTTGTAGAAAGACCAACACACCATTGCGAGAACTTTAACTGCCAAGTCATACTTGAAGTTCGGGGGCCAATATAACGAAGTAAATTCCATTGTCATTTTTGTCTACGCCGGGCATCGAAGCCGGGTACCCTCATTCCGGAAAAGTCGCTCTTCCAACACAGCTACGCGGACGAATGCTCTCGCTGCTATCTGCGTTCAATCTCATGTGCGTACTGCGCTGTAGGCACGTCACATCCCCCCCCCGCCCGAAAGACGACTGCAGGCATGGCCCACGGGTCAGCCGGGATAATGTATCGCGGTAGGGAGTCATCCGCTGAAGAACTTACATTTGAGAAATCCCAGTCAATTTGGTGTGTGGAACGTAAGATCACACACATTTTGTTTTTGAAGCGCTGAAGAAGGATTATCTTATTTTTCCTGTTCCGCGTTGTAGAAAGACCAGCACACCATTGCGAGAACTTTAACTGCCAAGTCATACTTGAAGTTCGGGCGCCAATATAACGAAGTAAATTTCATTGTCATTTTTGTCCACGATGTGCATCGAACCAGGGTTCCCTCATTCCGGAATAAGTCGCTCTCGCAAATAAGCTACGCGGACGTATGCTCTTGCTGCAATCTGCGTTTTTCTGATGCGCGTCCTGCGCTGTAGGCACGTCACAATCCCCACCCCCTCCCGAAAGACGACTGAAGGCACGGCCCACGGGTCAGCCGGGATCATGTATCGCTGTAGGGAGTCATCTGCTGAAGAACTTACATTTGAGAAATCCTAGTCAATTTGGTGTGTGGAACGTAAGATCACACACATTTTGTTTTCGAAGCGCTGAAGAAGGATTCATAATTTTTCCTGTCCCGCGGTGTAGAAAGACCAACACACCATTGCGAGAACTTTAACTGCCAAGTCATACTTGAAGTTCGGGCGCCAATATAACGAAGTAAATTTCATTGTCATTTTTGTCCACGCCGGGCACCAAACCTGGGTCCCCTCATTCCGGAATAAGTCGCTCTATAACTAAGCTACGCGGACGTATGCTCTCGCTGCTATCTGCGTTTATCTCATGTGCGTCCTGCGCTGTAGGAACGTCACATTCCGCCCAGCCCTCCCGAAAGACGGCTGGAGGCAAGGCTCACGGATCAGCCGGGATCATGCAACGCTGTAGTTAGTCATCCGCTGAAGAACTTAAATTTGAGAAATCCCAGTCAATTTGGTGTGTGGAACGTAAGATCACACACATTTTGTTTACGAAGCGCTGAAAAAGGATTCTCTTAATTTTTCCTGTCCCGCGGTGTAGAAAGACCAACACACCATTGCGAGAACTATAACTGCCAAGTCATACTTGAAGTTCGAGCACCGATATAACGAAGTAAATTTCATTGTCATTTTCGTCCACGCCGGGCACCCGGGTCCCCTCATTCCGGAATAAGTCGCTCTCCCAACTAAGCTACGCGGACGTATGCTCTCGTTGCTATCTGCGTTTATCTCATGTGCGTCCTGCGCTGTAGGCACGTAACATTCCGCCCAGCCCTCCCGAGAGACGGCTGGAGGCATGGCCAACGGTTCAGCAGGGATCATGTATCGCTGTAGTTAGTCATCCGCTGAAGAACTTAAATTTGAGAAATCCCAGTCAATTTGGTGTGTGGAACGTAAGATCACACACATTTTGTTTACGAAGCGCTGAAGAAGGATTCTCTTATTTTTCCTGTCCCGCGGTGTAGAAAGACCAACACACCATTGCGAGAACTATAACTGCCAAGTCATACTTGAAGTTCGAGCACCGATATAACGAAGTAAATTTCATTGTCATTTTCGTCCACGCCGTGCATCGAAACCGGGTCCCCTCATTCCGGAATAAGTCGCTCTCCCAACTAAGCTACGCGGACGTATGCTCTCGTTGCTATCTGCGTTTATCTCGTGTGCGTCCTGAGCTGTAGGCACGTCACATCCCCCCTTCCTTCCCGAAAGACGGCTGAAGGCATGGCCCAACGGTTCAGCAGGGATCATGTAT
This sequence comes from Macrothele yani, assembly GCA_039090855.1. Classification (NCBI taxonomy): domain Eukaryota; kingdom Metazoa; phylum Arthropoda; class Arachnida; order Araneae; family Macrothelidae; genus Macrothele; species Macrothele yani. The sequence continues at coordinate 100,474,607 of CM077015.1, forward strand.
CGCTGTAGGGAGTCATCCGCTGAAGAACTTACATTTGAGAAATCCCAGTCAATTTGGTGTGTGGAACGTAAGATCACACACATTTTGTTTTCGAAGGGCTGAAGAAGGATTCTCTTATTTTTTCTTTCCCACGGTGTCGAAAGATCAAGACACCATTTCGAGAACTTTAACTGCCAAGTCATACTTGAAGTTCGGGCGCCAATATAACGAAGTAAATTTCATTGTCATTTTTGTCCACGCCGTGCATCGAAACCGGGTCGCCTCATTCCGGAAGAAGTCGCTGTCGCAACTAAGCTACGCGGACGTATGCTCTCGCTGCTATCTGCGTTTTTCTCATGTGCGTCCTGAGCTGTAGGCACGTCACATCCCCCCCTCCCGAAAGACGGCTGGAGGCATGGCCCACGGGTCTGCCGGGATCATGTATCGCTGTAAGGAGTCATCCGCTGAAGAACTTACTTTTGAGAAATCCCAGTCAATTTGGTGTATGAAACGTAAGATCACACACATTTTGTTTTCGAAGCGCTGAAGAAAGATTCTCTTATTTTTTCTGTCCCGCGGTGTTGAAAGACCAGCACACCATTGCGAGAACTTTAACTGCCAAGTCATACTTGAAGTTCGGGCGCCAATATAACGAAGTAAATTTCATTGTCATTTTTGTCCACGATGTGCATCGAACCAGGGTTCCCTTCTTCCGGAATAAGTCGCTCTCGCAACTAAGCTACGCGGACGTATGCTCTTTCTGCAATCTGCGTTTTTCTGATGCGCGTCCTGCGCTGTAGGCACGTCACAATCCCCACCCTTCTCCCGAAAGACGACTGAAGGCACGGCCCACGGGTCAGCCGTGATCATGTATCGCTGTAGGGAGTCATCTGCTGAAGAACTTACATTTGAGAAATCCCAGTCAATTTGGTGTGTAGAACGTAAGATCACACACATTTTGTTTTCGAAGCGCTAAAGAAGGATTCTCATATTTTTCCTGTCCCGCGTTGTAGAAAGACCAACACACCATTGCGAGAACTTTAACTGCCAAGTCATACTTGAAGTTCGGGCGCCAATAAAACGAAGTAAATTTCATTGTCATTTTTGTCCATGCCGGGCATCGAACCCGGGTTCCTTCATTTCATGATAAGTCGCTCTCCCAACTAAGCTACGCGGACGTATGCTCTCGCTGCTATCTGCATTTATCTCATGTGCGTCTTGCGCTGTAGGCACGTCACATTCCCCACCCCCCTCCCGAAAGACGACAGAAGGCACGGCCCACGGGTCTGCCGGGATCATGTATCGCTGTAGGGAGTCATCCGCTGAAGAACTTACATTTGAGAACTCCCAGTCAATTTGGTGTGTGGAACGTAAGATCACACACATTTGGTTTTCGAAGCGCTGAAGAAGGATTCATTATTTTTCCTGTCCCGCGGTGTAGAAAGACCAACACACCATTGCGAGAACTTATACTGCCAAGTCATACTTGAAGTTCGGGCGCCAATATAACGAAGTAAATTTCATTGTCATTTTTGTCCACGCCGGGCACCAAACCTGGGTCCCCTCATTCCGGAATAAGTCGCTCTATAACTAAGCTTTGCGGACGTATGCTCTCGCTGCTATCTGCGTTTATCTCATGTGCGTCCTGCGCTGTAGGAACGTCACATTGCGCCCAGCCCTCCCGAAAGACGGCTGGAGGCAAGGCTCACGGGTCAGCGGGGATCATGCAACGCTGTAGGGAGTCATCCGCTGAAGAACTTAAATTTGAGAAATCCCAGTCAATTTGGTGTGTGGAACGTAAGATCACACACATTTTGTTTACGAAGCGCTGAAAAAGGATTATCTTATTTTTCCTGTCCCGCGGTGTAGAAAGACCAACACACCATTGCGAGAACTATAACTGCCAAGTCATACTTGAAGTTCGAGCACCAATATAACGAAGTAAATTTCATTGTCATTTTCGTCCACGCCGGGCATCGAACCCGGGTCCCCTCATTCCGGAATAAGTCGCTCTCCCAACTAAGCTACGCGGACGTATGCTCTCGCTGCTATCTGCGTTTATCTCGTGTGCGTCCTGCGCTGTAGGCACGTCACATTCCCTCCCTCCAGAAAGACGGCTGGAGGCATGGCCAACGGTTCAGCCGGGATCATGTATCGCTGTAGGGAGTCATCCGCTGAAGAACTTACATTTGAGAAATCCCAGTCAATTTGCTGTGTGGAACGTAAGATCACACACATTTTGTTTTCGAAGCGCTGAAGAAGGATTCTCTTATTTTTCTTTCCCGCGGTGTCGAAAGATCAAGACACCATTACGAGAACTTTAACTGCCAAGTCATACTTGAAATTCGGGCGCCAATATAACGAAGTAATTTTCATTGTCATTTTTGTCCACGCCGGGCATCGAACCCGGGTCCCTTCATTCCTTAATAAGTCGCTCTCCCAACTAAGCTGCGCGGACGTATGCTCTCGCTGCTATCTGCGTTTATCTCATGTGCGTCCTGCGCTGTAGGCACGTCACATTCCTCCCCCTCCCGAAAGATGTCTGGAGACATGACCCACGGTTCAGCCGGGATCATGTTATGTTCGCTGTAGGGAGTCATCCGCTGAAGAACTTACATTTGAGAAATCCCAGTCAATTTGGTGTGTGGAACGTAAGATCACACACATTTTGTTTTTGAAGCGCTGAAGAAGGATTATCTTAGTTTTCCTGTTCCGCGTTGTAGAAAGACCAACACACCATTGCGAGAACTTTAACTGCCAAGTCATACTTGAAGTTAGGGCGCTAATATAACGAAGTAAATTCCATTGTCATTTTTGTCTACGCCGGGCATCGAACCCGGGTACCCTCATTCCGGAAAAGTCGCTCTCCCAACTCAGCTACGCGGACGTATGCTCTCGCTGCTATCTGCGTTCAATCTCATCTGCGTACTGCGCTGTAGGCACGTCACCCCCCCCTGCCCGAAAGACGACTGCAGGCATGGCCCACGGGTCAGCCGGGATAATGTATCGCGGTAGGGAGTCATCCGCTGAAGAACTTACATTTGAGAAATCCCAGTCAATTTGGTGTGTGGAACGTAAGATCACACACAATTTGTTTTCGTAGCGCGGAAGAAGGATTCTCTTATTTTTCCTGTTCCGCGTTGTAGAAAGACCAGCACACCATTGCGAGAACTTTAACTGCCAAGTCATACTTGAAGATCGGGCGCCAATATAACGAAGTAAATTCCATTGTCATTTTTGTCCACGATGTGCATCGAACCCGGGTCCCCTCATTCCGGAATAAGTCGCTCTCGCAACTAAGCTACGCGGACGTATGCTCTTGCTGCTATCTGCGTTTTTCTCATGCGCGTCCTGCGCTGTAGGCACGTCACAATCCTCACCCCTCCCGAAAGACGACTGAAGGCACGGCCCACGGGTCAGCCGGGATCATGTATCGCTGTAGGGCGTCATCTGCTGAAGAACTTACATTTGAAAAATCCCAGTCAATTTGGTGTGTAGAACGTAAGATCACACACATTTTGTTTTCGAAGCGCTGAAGAAGGATTCTCTTATTTTTCCTGTCCCGCGGTGTAGAAAGACCAACACACCATTGCGAGAACTATAACTGCCAAGTCATACTTGAAGTTCGAGCTCCAATATAAAGAAGTAAATTTCATTGTCATTTTCGTCCACGCCGGGCATCGAACCCGGGTCCCCTCATTCCGGAATAAGTCGCTCTCCCAACTAAGCTACGCTGACGTATACTCTCGCTGTAATCTGCGTTTATCTCGTGTGCGTCCTGCGCTGTAGGCACGTCACATTCCCTCCCTCCAGAAAGACGGCTGGAGGCATGGCCAACGGTTCAGCCGGGATCATGTATCGCTGTATTGAGTCATCCGCTGAAGAACTTACATTTGAGAAATCCCAGTCAATTTGGTGTGTGGAACGTAAGATTACACAGATTTTGTTTTCGAAGCGCTATAGAAGGATTCTCTTATTTTTTCTGTCCCGCGATGTCGAAAGATCAAGACACCATTACGAGAACTTTAACTGCCAAGTCATACTTGAAGTTCGAGCACCAATATAACGAAGTAAATTTCATTGTCATTTTCGTCCACGCCGGGCATCGAACCCTGGTATCCTCATTCCTCCGGAATAAGTCGCTCTCCCAACTAAGCTACGCGGACGTATGCTCTCGCTGCTATCTGCGTTTATCTCATGTGCGTCCTGCGCAGTAGGCACGTCACATCCCTTCTCCCTCCCGAAAGACGGCTGGAGTCATGGCCCACGTGTCAGCCGGGATTAACACGTTTAACATGTAACTTAAAAATCTGTTGGGGAAAAGCAGAGTTGTGGTAAAGGGATTAGCCAGCACGTGTCGTGAGCATTGAGTTGAGGCGAGATGTACGAATGAGATAGAATGGCATAAATAACAATAATAGCAGGTTTGATGTGCATAATGTAAATAGGTTTTTATAGTTTAGTTACAATTGTTTGTCTTTTGGTACCTGGTTTGGGTGTGTGTGAATTTGGTGGTATGTCATAGGTTTGTGAAGTGCATGTATGTTTAATAGGTTTCCTTAGTTGCCTAAGTTTGGATTTAAGTGTTAGTAAAAGAATTCAAGTTCAGTGTAAAATATTTTTCAAGTTATGGTGAACTTCGGGCTATCACAACAATGCTTTGTGTTGCCTAATTTGCTTGTTTCACACGTGTGAAGAACAACAATGGTGAAATGAAGGAGGGGGGACCACACCAGCTGGAACCTCTACACAGGAAAACTCAGAATCCTGACGTGCAAGAAAATGTTCAACAGAAGCTAACCTTAAAGGGTAAGCTGATATTTATTACTATAGGATTTAACAATTTCATTTCCTTCAAGTTGTCATTCACCCCAGTGATCTTCAGAGCTGCCATTACATTATCAAGCTGTGTCCTGGAGACCCATAGATTCTTAAAAAGTGGCTACTTTGTGAGATACTCTGGGTCCTTTGAAAAATCAAAAGGATTAAGCGAGAATGAATATTTATACTTACATAAGCAAATGAAAAATAAATGTAATGTACATTGTTTGACACTTTAATTTATGCTCTTTGAAAACAATTTAAAAAAAAATCAAGTGCTGACAATTAAATTTCATCATTTTCAACTACATTACTAAATTTTATCATAATGGAACAACTACCCAAAGACTCATTTTAAGTCAGCTCAGAACACCAGAGCAACTTTTATTTTTCAAAACACAGGAACTGTGCGGTGACTACTCTTGAACAGTTCTGACTTTTAACGAACAATCAATGAACTAGACGTACAACTTTTAGTAAAGTATAATCGTTCAGTGTTCTCATTAAATGTAAATTCGTTTAATTTTCATATTTTCAATTTTAGCTATTCCAATATTAAGTGAGCTGAAAGATTGAATAAATTAATCAGGACATTTGTATATTTACATTTAACCTTATATACTTACATAATCTTGAGCAGTGTTCGAATTACCCAGTGGTCCGCTGGCCATTGGCCAGTAAAACTTCCATTGGACCACTGAACTTATTGACTTTACTGGCCCAGAAGGCCAGTAAGTTTTTTTTTTCCCCTCACAAGTTCAAAAATTATTTTTTCTTTTACCTTGCTGTATGGTTTTCTTCTTAGGCTGCAAACTAATGATAGGTTTAAAAACAAATATTGGATAATAATTCCATTTAAATGATACGTTATTTTCTACATATATTGTAAATATCTTAATATTTTTATTTTTACGGACCAGTAGGCATTTTGGTGGACCAGTGGTTTGCAAATTCTAGTGGTCCGCTGGGCCAGTAGAAAATCTAGTTTTTATTCTAACACTGATCTTGAGGGATGGTGCCTTTCTGGCTGTTTTCGTTCTTTCCCTAATCCTCATTGATTTGACTTTTGCCAAATGGCATGTTAAAAAAAAAACAAATTAAATGTGGGGTCCCAAAAGATACGTAGAATTTGTAATTATGGGTCTTTTTTTCTTCTGTTTTCTGGGTAACTTGCGTGTTGCAGCGCTGCCAATGTCAGTAATACTACATAGCATAGGAGTAACCACTGGAGGGTCAGACCCGCCCCATATTTTCAGAGTCGGGGATCCTCATGTATATATATATAATGTGTGATCGTACTCCCCAGATTTTAAAACGTGGTTACGCCACTGCTACATAGTAAATAATGCATAATTGTTTATCAGGTGAAAATGAATTGACAGTGTGGGATAATATACTTCTTACTCATTTATAAGCAAGTTCAGTGGTATTTGTATTTTGACCATTTTGTTAGACTGAGTTGCATCCTAGTGATGACCGCATTAGAAATTTTTATATAAATGTACATCGATCAGCCACAACATTAAAATTACCTTATGGCAACTGTATTCCCTGTCGGAGACGGTGCCTTTCAACAAGACTACTCCATGCCACACTGCGTAGAAAGTCCTGGAATGGTTCCAAGAAAATAACGAGGAATTCCCTTTAAAGCCACGGCACCCAAATTTGCCAGATGTGAATCAATGAGGAATTCGCTATGGCCCCTCAATCCTATTGAACAGTTATGGTTTCAGTTGGAAGAAAGAGTACGAGCAGCATCACCTCAACCGCAATTTACGAGAACTGGGATCTTCTGTTGCAGTCATGATACCAAAAGAGACCTATCAACATCTCGTTGAGTCTCATCAGGTGGGAGGAGGATATGCATTATATTAGGTAGGTGATTTTAATGTTTTGGCTGAGTGGTGTATATAATTACACTGTATTTTATAGAGTTTGTACAAATTAGGAACACAAAAAACTCAAATAACAAATGCACATTATAGATAAGGGAAAACATTAACACATCCAATTTTGCAAAAATAAGAGGAAAAATATGTAACTGAACAGCTTTGAGTGAGTAGTTGAAAAAGTGAACTGTTTCTATTTGCATAATATGCAGGTGAGCATATTTTGATCGAGAGAGGGCTTAAACCCAGGCAAATTAGGTGTGTGAAGCCCTAATTAGACCGAAAAATTAATTATTAAACAATGATTAAAAAACAGTCATTAACCCAAATCTAAAAAACTGTGTTTTAACATTTTTGTAAAAAAATGGTCTTTGCACCGTATTTATTTAAAGGGCTTTGCCATGTTTTTTTAAAATACGGTTTATCTACCGTAATAAATTTTTGGTTGATCTACCGTGTTAAGCCACATTTTCTGGTAGTTTTACCGTTTTTTATTTCCCAGTCATCAGACTGTTAATGAACATTACGGTATGGTACTGTAAATTTACGGTCTGTGCTCCCTGTTTATTTAACAGGCTTTGCCATGTCATTTCTTTAATATACGGTTTGTCTACCGTATTAAATTCACGGTTGATCTATCGTGTTAGGCCACATTTTCTGGTAGTTTGACCGTTTTTTATTTCCCGGTCATTAGACCGTTAATGAACATTACCGTATGGTACTGTAAAATTACGGTTTATTGACTGGCCACTCAGCTGCCGGTGTATCTACCGTAATTTGATCATGCAATTTTTTACAGTGTACAGTATATACGTTGTGAATGAAGCAGTAGGCAGTAAAATTAGTAACGTGATTTGTACACGAACGATTTAACAGACTTTGAGGAAAGACAGATTGGGGGGGTTCGAAGAGCAATTAGCTAGGTTTTCCTAACGGCTGAAGTGGTGAGTTGCTCGTGAGGCGCCGTAGATAAAGTGCATCAGGACTGGTAGCAGCACTGTTGAACTACTGACTACACTACAAAACAGAGTTCAGTCTGGAAGAGTGTATCTGATGACTATACGTCGCACGCACAGACGTATGTTCTATAACAACAGATAATTCTGGCGACATCCTCTCGAAACCCTGGTTCATCGCGCAAAAGGCTCGCCTGATGCAAAGATCATGCAAGCCGGATGTCTGATGACAGGAAGTAGTGTGCTGGTTAGCCATTGTCGTGTTTAACTCTACTCCACGGATGGTCGTATACGTATTTGGAGCAAACAATATAATGGCAACGATCTATCCTGCATAGTCTCCACAGTGCAAGCCGATGGATGTCGTTTGTACGGTGTGGGAGATGTTTTCATTGAAGGAAATACCTTGCTTGGTACATGTGGAACAAAGGATCACCGATGTCCACTATCGTGAATTGCTTGCTCACTCTGTACACCCAGTAATTATGCTCTTTTTTCCGAATGGCGACTGCATTATCGAAATGGCAATACTGCAAGCTACAGATCCAATGTTATACAAGAATGGTTTGAGGAACTCAGTTCGGACTTCCAGTTTATCGACTGGACTCTGAATTCCCCGATTTCAGTCCCTTAGGGCACTTGTGGGATACTATGAAACCGCATATCTGGTAACTGGATACGCCAATCACCTCCATATGTGCATTGATAGAAACGTTACGCCCAGCTTCGTTGGCTTCCTACTTCCAGCATTATATTGAAAAGATACGAAAACGGATAGCTGAAGTACTGAGGTCGAAATGACCTACCAAATGATAGATAGCTGGTCGTAATACATGATCAGTTAGGGCATTTGGGTAAATTCCCATTCTCTCGAATTTAATCAAACGTTAATGCAAAACAACATTGTTTCTTAATGGTATTATTGAAAACTCTGTTTCAGAAATATTACTGGAGGTATTATCTTTGTTCCTATCATTATTACACTGCATATATATATATATATATATAAACTGAATTTCAAAGCGATTAACAATCCAAATTTATGAAATAAAGTGCATAATTGCAATTTCACCTCGTTATTCGTAAGCACCATAAAACATTTTAATCAATTTTATTAGAAAGTAAATGAGAATGAATACAACATTATGAGCAGATGTGGAGAAACCATCTCCGTGATACAAATATTAGGATTAGGATTATTTTTATGAATAATATTATTATTTTGAGGTTCTTGGGAATTTAGAGAAAGGGATGACAAACTTTCCGGGAGAAATTTTGTAGTTCTTTTTCAACGCGGAGTAGAGATATGTCGAACAATATGTTTAATAAGTATATCAAACACTTTTCTTTCAAGCTACGAAGCAAAATAAAAATATAAGATAATATAACTGTACATATTTTACAATGCTCTTGGCGATAAATAACATATTCATTAAATAATCTTAAGCTGCTTTCAACACTTTTACCACACGAAGAGGCCGCATGAGGACAGAAAGAAGTTAACAGAAGTAATTTCAAGTTTCAAAAACTACATTTTTATTTTAATTGGTTTATTGGATGCCCTGATATAGAGCCCCGTGCTGTCGCACCCCTACCTCCTCTTCTGCATGCTACTGCTGAATATTGGTTCTTACAAAATATAAATGTAGATGGCCATGATCTTTCCCACTTGCACATTCAATTAATGAACTTTATCTGAGCTAGCGTAAAACAATTTGACAACATTTGAGAATGCACTACTGAATGAATTCCTTGTATTTTTACATATTTTCAGGCAGATTTATCATTCAGGTATCATTTCATCTGACAATCCAGGCTAAAAATTCTGACCTCTTTATCCTACTCTCACAAGTGTTTCTAACAAAAATACTTACTTTCTATCAACATTCAGTTTGAATTTTACACTTTTTTACCATTTCAATTTATCCATTAAGGTACAAGAAATATTTCTTGCTAAAAGAATATAATTTGCTGGAGTTAGCTTTTAAGGCACGATACCATAGGACACATGCCTTAGTTTAAATACTTTAAATTTAATGATTAATATATATACACAAGGCTAAAATACACACAGGATATTTTTCACAGGTGCATCATCAGGTGAAAGAAACTGGCAGAAAAAAGAGTATATATGATTTATATATGCATAGGTAGGATTCGTAATGCTGATTTGGAACGTAGCGATCCTGGTGGGCACGATAATATCCGGTGTAGTTGAAGATAAGGTATAGTACATAACTATACTACTCAACATGGAAGATGGAATGGCGTTCGGAAGGGGTGGCGTTTGGAAGGGGTTTAATAGACAATGATGGATTATTTAATAAAAGGGAAATGGTAAGTTACCCTTTTTATACTAACCTCGCCCTCTGGCGGCAACAACGCGTAGCCATAGCTCATTTGCTAAAAACTATCAGGTGGTCATAATAAAGTCGCCATTCAGTGTATAAAAATATACCTGCATTTTGCGGTCGCAAACACGTGAATCCTATGCACAAATCTCGTTTTAAAAGTTCAAAAATTTAACGAAAAGACCTTGAGCTTAAAATTATGAAACACGTGTTTCCATTTCTCTCTCTATCACCACTCTGCGGGAGATTGTGAATGGTGGGAGGTCCTTGGAGTCTATCTGTCAAGTCCTTAGCATTTCGTCAGCACACGGAAGAGTTTTCTTTTGACCAGAGTATACATGTTGGATGCTTAATTTTTTTAAATGAGAGCGTGAAGTATATGGAGCAGTTCGTCCCTTCACACCTACGTACAAAACTTTCTAACGTAACGACCATTTTGCTTGAACAAGCTTATTTGTTTCTCCAGATGACAAAATAACACATCACTGCCTTGAAGGAAGAGATGGGGCGGAAGGGGTAGAGCGAATTTGCTTCAGCTCTCAACTACAGTAGTACTGGTATTTTTTCTGGCTTCTTACTCTTCCATTCTTCTGGGAACCCACTTGGTAAGAAGTGCAATTTGCAGCAACGTGCATGATTCCTAAATTATACATTGGCAATGAAAATAAAATATTGAAATTTTATCATTAGAAAAACGGATAGATGTTGTAAAAGAACGTTCGACCGGCTTATCTTAAAGACAGTTATCCACGAAGTTCAATTAAAACTAAAATAGTTCCAGTCACCATTACTACCGGCGTCCCCTGGTAATGGTTTTATTGGATAATGATATCATCACGTCAGAGATGAATTTATGGAAACAAATGGAACACATACCAAGAAATGAATGTTTCAGTAAAGCCATTGAATCATTGTTTCATTGTCACATACACCTTTTCCCGAATGTTCGTTCCCTCTCAAAGGTGCTCAGTACGCTTTGTGTTTCAACTAGTACTCCGAAACAAGCTTTTTCTTAACTCAGGCGTTTGAAAACATGCTTCCGAAACTCTTCAGGACAAGAGAGGTTAACGGTCTTTGCTCTCATGAGCATCCATAAGAACATACACATCAGTCCCAAAGATTTCGGCAGCAACTTCGTTGCAAAAAAAAAAAAAAAAAAAAAGAGAGAGACGGCTAGCTTTTGTGCTATAAGAGGACAGACATTTACTAATTTGAACTTTGTGCTGCTGCACTTAATGACAAGAAGCGTGTAAGTAAAGAAAATCAAAACCAATTTGATATAATCTTATAATTCCTTACTTACTCTACTCACATATACATTTAATGAAACAAACACATATTATGGCATACGCCATACTTAAGTAAGGAGAGGGTAGATAGATCATATACGACGGTTGTACCGAAAGTAATGCAAACGTGGGCATAACTTTTTTTATTAACTAGGAGAGGTTGTTCAAATTCACATGTTGGTGGAGTAACTCTTCCTCTATAGTAACTCTTCTTCTTCGTTGCAGGTAAGTAATGGATTCCAAGCAGGAACAAAGTAACGTCATTGAGTTTTTGACAAAAGAAAGGTGCAGGCTGTCCTACATGCATATAAAGCTAGGGAATGTTTATAGGGATGACACCGCTGACAAGAACAACGTGCACACAGGGATGAAGAAGTTTAAAGAAGGAGAAACCAGCTTTGAAAACAAACCATGCATCGGGAAACCAACACCAGCGACCACTGACAGGAATCGTCAGCGAGTGTATGAATTGATTCGCGCTGAGAGACGAGTCACAATCCGTTAGTTTGTTGTACAACTGGACTGTGGCCACAATGCCATACCGAAGATGGTCGAAGACTTAGGGTATCGGAAAGTGTGTGCAAAGTGGATACCTCGTTAGCTGACACCCGATCTGATGAAGATAAGTGTTGAAGTCTGTTCTGATCTTCTGAAAGGTTTTGAATCCAACGAAGGCAATTCTTTTTCGATCTGGTGACAGGGGATGAATCATGGGTGTATTTTTAAGATCAGGAAACAAAGAATAAATTAATGGAATTGTATCATACCCTTTCACCAAGGCCTTACAAGTTCAAGAGCCAGCGGTCAGCACAGAAAGTAATGGTGACTGTGTTTTGGGATGACAGATGTGATTTTGGGATGTAATGGTGACTGTGTTTTGGGATGTTATTCTCCTTGATTTTATGGAACGTGCCTGTACCTTGTCCAGCAAACGATGCATTGAGACACTCAAGAAGCTTATAGAAGCCATGAGGAGGAGTTGACCGAACAAGAATCTGAAAAGGATCCACATTCACCATGGCAATGCCAGACCACACACATCTTTGGCAACAAATCAGGTGATCACGAAATTAGGTAATGTACCTTAATAAATCTAACCTCGATAATTCCCGTTAAATATTTATAATACTGAAAGTAATAAGAGGAAGCCATGAAGTCATTAATCATTATTGTTGTTCATACTAACTATGTAGTTTATTCCATCCGAAGATGAGGATAAGGCTGCCTTGAAAAATCTTATGGATTTAAACTAGCGTATGTGTGTTTTTATCTCATTAGAGATTTTAACATATCACTAGGTTTCATTGTTTCATCGTGCAACTACGGCTAAGTCGGCTAAATATGGGTGTATCTGCACGAAATTATCTTCTCATGCTGAAAAAAGCCATTTTGAGAAAGATGTGGTACGCTAGTTTCTGCGATCTATTTCAAACACGCTTGCGTTGCAAGGACGTCAAGTTACAAAAATCTTTAAAGTAGTGTACAGTAACGGTGTAATTTTAAAGTATATATTTATTAACCTGTTTTCTCGATTTCAATATTTTTGTGAAAAAAATGTTAATGCTTGGCTGAGCAGGAAGATTGCCCAATGACTAGGAAAACTAATACAATCTGCCATGTGCTCAGGAAAACAAAGATTACACTTGCATAAAAAAACACAATGAATACCTATTTTCAGATTTAATATACATAAAATTACCTTTCTATATACCAATATAACAAGAAAGATGACACCGAATTTTCGGGTGTAATAAGCACCACTTTTGAATCCGTTCTGACGCAAATTAAATTTGTCAAAGCTATTCAAAGTCAATGGAACCGGTATGGAAAACAATAGTATCTGACGGAAGAAAGAAGTTTTTCAATCGGGTTTTTAATCCCTCAGATATTGCTGTAAACGGAACCGTGAGCTTACGTCCTCTGGTTGCAGACATGTGCGTTAAGAAAAACATGAGTTTATATGAGAAACATTACGCACCGGAAACGCTCTCCAACACAGAAAGAATTTTTCAAATCGGACTCTTAGAAACAGAGATATCGAAAAAAATAAGATGTGACTTTACATCCCCTGGTGGGAAGACCATGCATTATTTTAGGAAGAAAATATTCTCAAAAGGTTTATCCACATGAGCGGTATCGGTCCAAGAAGAAAAAAATTAGTCGAGTTTTCAGGAACCCAGATTTTGCTACAAATACATCAGAAGCAGATATTAACCCTTATTTCAAATGGTTGGCAAACCATTCTTTACCAAACATTAGAAATTATGTGAAAAATATTTTCCATCAGGTCTTGTGTGCGATACAGGAATAATTTTTCAAATCGGAATTTTACAAGCTGAAATAACGCAGGAAACGCAATTTACCTTTTTGCCCCCTTACGGAAAGTCTATGATTTACTTGAAAATTTTTGATTTGTAAGAAAAACATTTCGCGTCGGAAACACTATCCAACAAAGAAGGAAATTTTCAAATCGGACTCTTAGAAGTAGAGTTATTGACAAAAATAAAATATGCATCTACGCCCCATGGCGTAGAAACCATGCAATATTTCACGAAGAAAATATTCCTAAAAGGTTTGTCGACATGAGTAGCATCGGTCAACAAACGAGTTTTTTTCAATCTAGATTTTAGGAGCTCATATTTTCCTGCAAATACATTAGAAGCGGAAATAGGGAATTACGCCACCTGGTCGCCAAACAGTTTTTTTACAAAAATTAAAAATCATTTGCAAAGGATTTCCCATCAGGAGCTGTATCCGGTGCTGAAAAAAATTTTCAAATCGGAGATTTCGAAACTGATATATAGGAGGAAAGCAATTTACCTTTACGCCCCGCCCCGTAGCGGAAAGTCTATAAATTACTTGAAAATTTTGAAATTATATGAAAAACATGTCACACAGGAAACACTATCCAACAAAGAAGGATTTTTTCACATCGGACTCTTAGAAGTAGAGATATTGACAAAAATAGGATATACATCTACGCCCCCTGGCGTAGAAACCATGCATTATTTTCAGAAGATAATGTTTCTAAAAGGTTTGTCGACATGAGTATTATCGGTCTACAAACGATGTTTTTTTCAATCGAGAATTTAGAAGCTCATATTTTGCTGCAAATACAACAGAAGCGGAAATAGAGTCTTGCGCACCTTGGTGGCCAGACCATTTTTTTTTTTACAAAAAATAGAAATTATGTGCAAACGATTTCCCATCAGGAGCTGTATCCTGTGCAGAAATAAGTTTTCAAATCGGAGATTTAGAAGCAGAGATATAGGAGGAAACACAATTTACATCTACGCCCCTAGCGGAATGTCTATGAATTACTTGAAAATTTTGAAATTATGTGAAAAACTTGTCACACTGAAATAACTATCCAACAAAGAAGGAATTTTTCAATTCGGACTCCTAGAAGTAGAGATGTTGACAAAAGTAAGATATAAATCTACTCTCCTGGCGGAGAAACTGTGGAATATTTTAAGAAGAAAATATTCCGAAAAGGTTCACCGATGTGAGTGACATAAGTCCACGAAATAATTTTTTCAATCGATATTATAGAAGCTCAGATTTTAAGGCAAATACATCAGAAGCAAAAATTAACACTTACGCCCCCTGGTGGCCAAAGCATTTATTACCAAAAATTAGAAATTATATGCAAAACAATTTCCATCAGGATGTGTATCCGCTGAAGAAAAAAGTTTTCAAATCGGAGCTTTAGAAGAGGAGTTATCGGGGGAAACGTAATTTACTTTTACGCCCCCTAGCAGAAAATCTGTGCGGAATTTGAAAAGGTAATTATATGTAAACTACTCTTCGACATAAATGGAATCGAAAGATAAAATAATTTTTTCAATCGGATGTTTAGAAGCAAATATGTGGACTAAAGCGTATTTTTGAATTCGACATCAACTGCGTTTACGCCCTCTAGCGGCTAAATTGTGCATCGTAAAAAACAAAACAAAATGAAGGATCATCATTCTCATATTTCAAGCTTCCGAATTCCAAAAGGGTTTTTCAAATCGGACTAATAGTTCCACAGATATCATGGGTACAGACGGTCGGACGGACGGACGGACAAACATATAACATAAGCACGATCTGTTTTTACAAAAGACGTGCTAAAAACAGTATGTGTGCCAAAATATTGCGTAACGAATAATAACCCTTTTAAAATTTGAACATCAATTTCTCATATGAAACCGTATAATATTCACTAAAATATTTCGCAGAATTTCTAACATATATGATGTCACTGATATTCCTGACCGATTGCTTGAGATGCCCCGTTCGCCGTACTTTTTCGTCCTCCCTTGGTGTTCAAGCTGGCCAAGTTTTCAAAGCGCTTAAAATGATGTAAAAACTTGGATGCCGCCCCGGTGGAACAGGGGTTTAAGCGATGGCTTATGATCATTCGTACGAGATGGGCCCGGGTTCGAATCCCGGTGAGTTATCATACAGTGCTGTTGGGTTTGTCCTGAGGTGCTGGCTCTCTCCCTTCCCGGGAAACAGTGAACCTAAATTAGGGACGGACGACTGCTTATAGCCCACTGAGTTGCTCACGGTGATCGTTAAACCTCCAATAAAAAAAATGGAATTATTTTTTAAACACTTGTCATTCAACGTTTTTACAATATTTCAGTGACAGAAATGTTGAAATTTGTGTTGTGCAGTGAGTTGCGGTATCTCAACGAAGAAAAAATCATTTAGCTCTATGCTAAAAAAAAATAAGTAAATTAAACTGAATTTTCTATATGCCCAGAAAAATATTATTTGAAGTCTTAACTTGAAACAGGCTGTTGAATATGTAATTCTTGATTTTTATATAAAAAAAAATTCTGTGTATGTATTTCATGAATTTAGCAGAAAACTATGTGATAAATGAAAAGGTATACGTTTCCCTTTCCAAATTTCCACATTTTTATAAAACGCAGTGAAACTTTCGGAAAAGTATTTATATAAGGAAATAATTTTCTGTTTTGGAATTACTCTTTGAAGGTACAGATAATTTGGCAAGTGGTTATACACCACTGAAAGTAAAATACATTGTTACTTATATCAGACCACAAGGATCTGCAGTCTGCACTTGCATGTTCATTTGGTTTTTTGGCGGAATGAACGCATATTCTTTGTTTTTTTTTAGAGCCGTTAAAACGTTCAAAGTATCTTACGGAATGTAACTCTAAAAATGCATATCAATAAATGGCGTAAATTCATTGCCCTTTCACATCAGCATGCTGGGTATACCCTTAAATGTCTGCCCTGTTTTCATTGAATTTGATTTTACGTTAATTATAAGCAGAGATTTTCATTGCAGAAACACATATATCCATCAATTACCGTGGTAATTTCTGCCTTTTCAGAAATCTTTTATTCTACTTTGCTCAGTAAGAAAAAGGAAACGTGTGTGTGTCTGTGTGTGTGTGTGTGCTTCTTTGCCATTGATATCCGGACGTGGACTTTTGATAATGTACTCTGTTCTTAAACACCACGGCGCAGACTTAACTATAAACATGCTCGTAGGCCAGTGATGGGACAATAGAATCACTGTCCACGCTAGAAGACTCCAAAGACAACTAAAATTGTTTTCAGTGCGGTTTAGTAATAGGCTGAAACATAAGCTATCTCTCCGTAGGTGATTTTCAACGGCATTGAGGATCCTTACCCTGACGATTCATGTTGAGATACATGCACATAGCCGACTGGGGCAGAATCTTCCAAGAAGCATCATGTTAATGGACCGAAGTTAACAGAATGTGACAGGACAGGACAGTACTTCAAAGGATTCCGCCCAAAGAGTAAAGTCAAAGTTATCTCAAATCAAAGAAAACTTATATATGTCTTTGACACAAGTTCAGTTGACATGACGCTGCACAAAATGGAAAACCAAGGTCGAAAACCTTCGACAATTGTCACTCAACGTTAACCCTATTGAATGTTTTTCTGGAAAATTAAATTGTAGGATATGTGGATGAAAAGATCGCCTAACAAAAAGACCCGAGGTGGTATATGTTACAATGTCAGAAAGTGATTGGGATTATGGGATATTTACAAGAAAAACTAGGAAAGAGCATTCGGGGATCAATATTAAATAATCTGTAGTTTAAGACTATCTGTAAAAAAAAATTTGTTAGAATATTAATGACAGTGCAGAGCGCGCGCCGCGGGAGCGTGTGTGCTTGTGAATGTTCACCAGCATGGGAATCTCTCCTCATTTGTACAAGTATAAGGCGTCAGTTATTTCTTGTTTTTTATATCAACTGGCACTTGGCGTTCAATTTTTTTATTTTCACAAGATATATAGATTTAATTCGGCTAAATAATGTTACTATTTCTCCCGTTTGTGGGTTAACTTTCGCAGCGTTAGACTGCACTTTTCTACGGGTTTAAAACAATGAGGGGATCTGAGACTGACAGATGATAATAGTGAAATTTTCTGCTGTATGATCTGAAATTTCTTAACTGAACAAAAATAAAGGATGTACATTACAATCTGCCATTGGTTTTTTAATGAGTCACAGGACAGCAGCCGTAAATGACGAAAACATCTAACACAATATGTAATATTTTTCTACCATTTTTTAAATTGTATTTTACATTACAGAAACGACAAAACATATTAAATTATTAAAATTAAAAAAATGAAACTTAAATTGTTTAAGTATTCAAAATGAATATCACATACCTACCTTTTGGGGCGCTGGTGTAACATCTTCCAAAAAAAGTGCGGAAATTGAATATTACCAAATTTAAAAAAAAATTACCATTTACAGTAATAAATTACTGACAGACGTAAAACTAGTGAATATGTCAAATGCTTAGTGCTTTTGTGATTTGCTTTTAAATTCTTAATATGTTGAAAAAGAAGGTGATGGCGATTCACTAAAATTTCCGGAAGCACCTGCAATACAGCTTTCAGAAATGAATTGCAGCAAAATATGTTTAAACATAATTTTATTAAAATTTAACAAGCCATGATTCTGCTATAATTTCTTTTATACACTTCGTTCTAAACGGGGATGAATTTCCTTAACTAGTTAATATGCGTGTGGTGTGAGTGAAAAGATTGGTCGAATGATTGGGTCAAAATTCGCATTCAGGACACATTTTGCTTGATTGAGAATATATCTTCATTGAAAGCTGTCTTGAATAATATCACAACAGGATGAGGTTTTATGGTTTTGCTTGGTTCATAATACATCTGAATGGCATGTTATTATTAACATTATCACAAAAGACTAAGGATTAATTAAATTAAACGAAAGCTTAATATAAAACATTTTTCATTTCTAATGTTGGAAAACGACATATTCGCGTGTGTTTCGGTACATGCAATTTTGCATTTGAAATCAAAGTTCCTCTAAGACGATTTCATGGGTCAGATTTGTTCGTAAAGTAATCCTGAATGGCTGTGTATGAAAATGGCTTCTTTTCCACTGAGGTGAACTTGTGTAAAATCTGAACACCCGAAGGAGTCCTTTGTCCGCTCCAGATGTGTTACATAAGGGGAGTCAGCAGCAACACTCATTTTGATCATGTGGAAGAGCACGATATTTCAGAAATGAGTTCTGTGAAACAAAGCGCACACAATTCATTTCTGAAGCATTAGTAAGTGGAAGGCAAATACTGTGGTATAATTGGCAATGCTAAATAAAAAAAATCATGGAAAAACTACACAGTAAATAACAAAATCAGGGACAACTAGACACCTGATTTGTAAATACACTGGCGGAAAGAGAAAAAAGAACACCAAGAAGGAATTGGCGGACGATCATGAAATTTACATATGTTAATGGGGTCGAGTTTACGTAGGTGTGGTGTTAATTTCGGGACCAACGGTGAGCGCACTACGCCACAGCACGGCATAATATGCAAATTATCGTCGGTCGTATTTGAGGAGTACGGTGAAGTGAATGTAATCAGTCGTCGGCGTACGGACACGTGCGAAGACCATGAAGAAGCTGCAATGCCTGGACATGGAAGACGTGTACGAAATGAGCAGTTATCGGATTTTGAGCGAGGTTGTCTAGTCGGACTCCGCGAGGCAGGGTAGTCTTACCGTCGTATTGCGGAGCGAATTGGACGAGAAGTATCGGTGGTGGTACGATGGTGGCGTAGAAAGTCCGAGGAACATTCCCACACGAGAAGACGTGAAACCGAGAGTCACAGACGGACTGATGAGCGGACCGGTTGAAGCATAAGAAGGGCGGCGTGGTCAAGGAGAACATCCACTGCGACGCAAATCCGAGCTGCCGTTGCACCTGAGGTGACTGTGCGAACAATCCGCAACCGTCTACTGGATGCAGGACTACGTGCACGTGTTCCTCTGGCATGTGTACCTCTGACTCCAGCCAACCGTCAGGAACGGCTGCAGTGGTGTCGCCAACGTCTGCACTGAAAGCAGATTCTGCTTGGGCGCCTCCTATGGCCGTATGCGTGTTCGCAGACGCACAGGGGAGCGTCTTCACCCTTCTTGCATCCGCCAGCGACACACAGGGCCTACACCTGGTCTTCTGGTGTGGGGACCGATCAGCTATCACTCCCGTACACAACTAGTGTTTGTACCGGGTACGTTAAACAGCATCTCCTACATCAACAACATCATTCAGCCCGTTGGTGTGCCATTTGTAAGGTCGGTCCATCGTGGTGTTTTCCAGCAAGATAACGCACACCCACACACGGCACGTGCAACGCAACATGTACTTCAGGATGTGAGACAACTTACATGGCCTGCACGTTCACCGGATTTGTCCCCCATTGAGCACGTGTGGGATTTTATGGGAAAACGACTTATCCGGTCTCCACGGCCAGCCACGACCATCTCCGATTTACGCGTCCAGGTTGAGGATGCTTGGAACTCAATACCCCAAACTTACATCCAACATCTGTACGACAGACTCCATACCAGAATTGCACAGTGTGACGCAGTTCTTGGCGGTTCAACCTCGCACTAACCTTGTTACATGGAAATGTTATTTTTCAGTTTACCAGCAAATACAGCTGTATTTTGCCACCATGTTTTGATCATGTTATCCTCTGTATTCTGTTATTATGCTGTATAAATTTCTTTGGTATCAGACGTCTCCTTCTTGGTGTTCTTTTTTCACTTTCTGCCAGTGTAATATTAACTTTATGTCCGCATGGAATGGAAGGATATGTAGTTTTAGCTGGATTTAATATCTGGAAGCGATACTCTTTGCAGTACGTAGGGTTTACACCCTGTCAGGCATTGTGGAAATGAGATCGGCAATGGTGCTGTGCGGAATTTGAGCGCGCGATTCACGGAATAAGGCTAGCAGGTGTGCCATGTCAGATGGTATATGGGCCTCCGTCGTAATTTTCAATCCAACATGTCTCCTCAGCTGGGTCCATATTAGGGCTCTGGCTTAGCCACAACAGTTTCTGAATGGCGTTTTGTTCGTGCCACGTTTGAGTACGTTTTCCCAGCGTCATACTCCATGAGCAAAGAGGTAGCCTTTGGCATCTGACCACTAGAGAATGCCCTCTCAAGGATGGATGTGTGTTTTTGTGCATTGGTGTTGCCTTCACATTCTATGAGGACTGGACGACCAGTTAACCACGTGGCTCCACATATGCTGACTGAAAAACCGCCATGTTGCGCAGTTGGCTGTAAGTGCTTCAAGCTGACTTTCTAGCTGAGCAGTCGTCAAATTCAGGCCCTGCCACTCTCTGAAATGTATGCAAATTCGGACTAATCAGCCAATACGTGCCAAAATGCGAAATGTCTCTCAGTTATGTCTGTCGCTCATGTCAGTCTGCGAAGAATATTTGCTTCTCGCCAAAGAGGTTTACCTCGAGCTGTTCTTCCATGATAGCCAAGCCGGAGAACATGCCGCTAAACTGCTTTATGGACTGTTCTGCAATCTCAGCGGCCTTGCTACGAGGACTAGTTTCCACAGAACACTAGATAGCCCGAAGACAGTACGTGAGTCTGTGCCTTCTTGAATTCTACTAGCACTCGATTAACTGTGGCAAGAGGAATCTGAAGGTTTGCAGCAGTATGACGCTCGATGCTTCCGAGAATCGATTGACCACGACCCGTCCTCTCTAAAAGTCACTTAGTTCATTGGATCCCTTGGGTCAAGGCACGATGGTTTGGTTTCGCATATTCACTGACGTTGTCTTACAAATATATTAAAAGGAATTCGGGCACCCAACACAATATAGACTCCATTACATAGCAAAAATCACATTACGACAAGTGTCTATTTACTTATGTTATATCAGTGTGGCCCTTGTTTTTCCACTTTCTAAAAGTTTCGCTCCCACCCCTTATCTTGTTCCAATCAACAAAAACAAAGTACTGTGCAAAATTTTAGCTCAATCGGACAACTGCGAGACGACCCTCATCGACCATGAAGTTTTTCAATTTTCTCCCGGAAAGACATTTTTTGAGTTAAAATATTTTTTCAGTTATTTCATTTGTAATCAGTTGTAAGAACTAGTAATGGAAATTAATGCGAGTTGTCATTTATTTTTATTAGCATGGGATTTTGTTTTCCGATAGCATGTGTTTTGCTATCTCTCAGTTTATATGAAAAACCACCAAATGTTTGCCGTGTGAAGTATGTTATGCGAGTTTTCATTAATATTATTCGATAAACTTATTTTATAACCTCTCCATTTTTATAATGTATGCTCTTCGTTTACCTGTTTTATATGATGATGTCTTTGATGAATGTTTTTTCAATTATTGTTTCAGAACTGTTTATGCTGCTGGTGTAAAGCGACTATTGTGACGTGTTCTTCCTAGACTTCAAAAATGGTATCAACTTCTTCAGGTAGTTCGTCACACAAATTAAGAAAATACTTTTATATCTCTCTTGTTGGCTACATTTCCAATGAAATCATCGTAGCCAAACTACCTTTGAACCGGCAAGTTTTAAGCATTTTGTTTCTGCAATGTAAGAGTTGTAAATCTTACAACGAAGGAAAGTGCCGCATTGGTGATTCAAGAAGTTTCCATTTTTGGCAAAAAGCAGAGATTCCTAATAGAAGAACTGACCACTGCGTTGATAAGTTACACAAACTCTATAATGAATGGAAAAGTTTACAGAAAAATTTGACTAGAACTGCAGGCAAAGAAAAAGAAAAAAAGATATATTTTTGTGGAAATTATGGACGATCTATTTGACATAGCTCATTCAGATGCTTTGGGACAGATGATAAGACGTTCTTAATGCTTCAGCGCCAAAAAGGACGACCGGGTTCCATGGTCGGTGTAGATCAAAAACTAAAACACGTGGAAGAAAGAGCACTAAAGCACACTGCAATGGAAACTGCCAGGAAAAAAATGACTTATGAAGAAATGGAACAACATTTTGATACTCATCATCTTGTTACATCACAAACTGATGATTTAACATCAAGCAGCCTAAAGTGATGGTGGTGACGCTAGTGAAAATTCCTCTGTCATCGTTCGGCAAATATCAGCAGCAGCAACAGTTCCAGCAACTCGAGGTACATTGCATTTTTTTACTCCCGTCTCTCTGAAGTTTTTGATAGGTGCAAAAGCTCTGATAGAAATGGGGTTTACATATTAATGGCTGCTGCAGAAGCTTTCGGGCGTGATACTGAAAACCTGGTAATAAATCGTACTTTATTTCCACGCCTTAGAAAAACATTTAGAGAAGCGAGACACACAGAAATTCAGCACACATTTAGCCTAAACGACTGCCAAGAATTAGTGTTGCACTGTGATGGAAAGCTGCTCCCAGCCGTCACAGGTGTTAAAAAGGTTGATAGACTGGCAATAATAGTAACTTTTCAAGGCAAGGAGCAATTGTTTGGAGTCCCTGAAATTCCATCATCGTCAGGAGAAGAGCAAGCCATGGCTGTTTACCAAGCAGTGTATAAGTGGAGTATAACCGACAAAATGCAGGCAATTTGCTCTGATACGACAGCAAGCAATACAGGCCGAGTAAATGGTGCTTGTAAAAATCTAGAAAAATTGTTCAATCGCGACATGTTGTACCTCCCTTGCCGTCATCACGTTTTTGAGTTAGTTTTGAGGAGCTGTTTCGACTCACTGATGTGTGCAACTTCTGGTCCAGACGTGGCGCTTTTCAAAAGATTTAGAGAAACCTGGACGAAACTCGACAAGAACGTTTACATGATTGGTAGCACTGAAGTGCCTGATGATGTCCGCTGTACCATTATTGGGTTTCTTGAACACCACCTTTCTACGCAGAAACAACAGCGAGATTATTACCGAGAACTGTTGGAGTTAACGATGATCTCTCTTGGCGGCTTTCCGAAGTACGGGATATCATTTCGTATACCAGGAGCTGTAAGTCACGCTAGGTGAATGACAAAGGCAATTTATGCATTCAAGTTATACCTGTTTCAAGATCAATTTCAGTTATCTCATAGGGAAAATAACTCTTTAAGAAAAATATGTATTTTTCTTGCTCGAGTGCTCGTTCGATCATGGTTTCTGTCATCAGAAGCAATTAAAGAACCTTATCGTGATTTCCTATTCATGCGTAAACTGATAAATTATCAGGATATTGATCCAAAAATCAGTAAGGATGCTGCAAAAAAAAAAAAAAAAAAATTACAACCATCTCTGGTTCTTAGTTCCCGAAACTGTGGCTCTATCCTTATTTGATGACAATGTTCCAACAGCGGTTAAGGCAGATATGGCTCAAGTTATGCTGGAAGCAGACAAAGGTGAAGAAGTAGAAGAAGAAAAAAAAATCAACTGAAGAGGTACATTCTGCACCAAAATGATTTTTCTTCCTTTACAAACATCGAGTTTTCGTCTTTTGTAACTCCTGGTATAAACTCTTTCTTCACGAGATTCTCTATCAGCACCGATTTCTTTTACAAAGACCCTTCAACATGGACGGATGATCCTGGTTGCAAAAATGGAATTGAAAAATTTCCGAAGACAGTTGTTGTGAGCGACGTTGCAGAAAGAGGTGTCAAACTCATTCACGATTTCAATAATATTCTCACAAAAGATGAAACTGAGAAACAATTTGTTTTACAGATCGTTGACGGAGACCGTACAAAATACTCAACTGCTACTAAATCCTCTCTTAGAAAAAAATAATGTTCAATGTTCCTTCGTTCACACTATGATTTGATTCTATAGAAAGTATTGTGGTAAATAAAAATGCGCTTCTCTTGTAGAAGTTGTGTGAGTCATTAAAAAAACCTAATATTTCTTAAAATTTTCATGTTATTTCAGGAAGTTTTCGAAATAACTTTTGGGAAGTTTGATTCAGAATTTTTTTAATCACTTGCTGGGGTTGCCTGGACGTGTCCACTGTCCATATAAATTTCTCTAAGAAGAAAAAAGAAAATGGTCGAGATAGGGAAGAGTATACCGCTTTTGAACGGAATTAATCGTTGCGTATACTATGTTCCAACTTCAAGGCGTTTGAGGGTCGCCTAGAAGTCGTCCGATTGAGCTGAAGTTTTGCACATCCCGTTTTTTGGTTGATTGAAATATGGTTAGGAGGTGGGTGCAGCACAGTTTTAACTTTCGGAAAATTACCTATAGCTAAGGACCACCCTACTGTGTACGAATATTATTGAACAGCAGTAGCGAAAAAAAGTGCAATTGAACTCCGAGAGACCGTGGTAGCGGAGACGTATTAACAAATTCCAGAAGAAAAATAAAGAAGGTAATGAGTGTGATTTACAAAACACTTTATGTGAGACGTCTAACGGATGCCTCTGAAGATTAACTTGTGTGCTCAGATACCTGTGAATAGCGACTTTTAATTTATTAACAGTAAAAAAATATGTTATAAAGGAAGTATCCAGTGACGTGAGACCGGATATGATATGCAGTTAAAGAGTGTTATACAACGCAACGCCTCGTCTGGAAGCAAAATCATTATGGATAATGCGACAAATACACTCGTATTTCAACTAAAATAAGGTGTATTTCGTGCATTCTACTAACTGTGTGGACACTTAATCCGTATAAGCACGATAATTAACCAACAGGCAGAATAGAGCTCACAGCATCTGCAACTATTGGTCCGGCTTCTAGCTTGGAGCAAGCAGATGAGGACGTCTGTCTTATATAGTATTGTTTACCGCGTGCGTAAATCTGATTGGTGTAGTCAGTTCACTTGGGCAACTGAATGGAATCAAGTCATGAAATTATAATTTTAAGTAATGTCATTATAGTTTGCCATACCGGGTTCCCTTTAAAGGGATTTTATTTGCTTACACAATTTTTTAAGCACAATTCAGAATTATTCGTTTCTCCAAAAGGACATTTCTTAGTATAAGAACAGGTTGCTGGTAAAATTTAGAGTTCCAATGCACGAAGTCCATCTGCTGCAAGTTTTTCCAGGAACAATTCAACTTCGTTGCTACTGTTGATAGCATTATCTTAAGATAAGTATTCCTTAATTCTAAATGCATCTGGAAATTTTAAATACAATAATTTGGCTTTAAAAATGTTATATTCCTGTAAACATTAGGTTTTTTTGATATAGTATTCAAAAATAACTTTACTGTGGATCAGAACAGACGATAAAATTATTCTTCCCATCTCTTTAGTGATGTATCGCCATACGCAAGAATTCCGATTGGTTTCCAACGCTTTGAACCAATCGGAATTATTTCGTGTGTTACGTCACATAACATTTTGAAATCTATTTCCTTTTTTAAGCTTTTCAACCGTAGGTTGAAGAAGCGTATATGCCCCAGCTTTGTCCGTCTGTCTGTCTGTCTGTCTGTCCGTCCGCACGATAACTCGCGTAAAAATGGTTCTACTTCGATGAAATTGTAGTATGTTGCAGGTGAAAACCTGGGAACAAACCCTATTGAAAACAAACGAAATGGGGTCAAAGGCCAGGACATAGGAGCGGCATCCATTCCATTGCATTACGCGTCATAACTTATGTAAAAATGTTTTGATCGAGACATGCTGTTCCGGAAGTATACTTAACTGGTTCTGTTGAATATCATCGAAATGGGGTCAAAGGTCAAGGCATAGGAGCGAGATTTATTCTACAGCCATTATCCTCATAACTTGAGTAATGATTTCTGGTATGTTGGAAAGCGTACCATAATCATAGCATCGCATTGCCTTACTAACGGTTTCTTTTATACTGTCGTATGCAATGATTTCTAACACTTATTGTTCTTTTCATTTTCAAAGTTTTTCCTTTGTTAACTTTTTGTACTCGAAACTATTCTTGTTTCGAGTACGGAAAGCTAATAGTTTTTCCTTAGCTTTCCGTACTCGAAATAAGAATAACTAATAATGAAGTTAATTACAACGCGGGACAGCATACTCGTGATCGCTTTATTAATACTCGTTGAACTTTATTTTTTCAGTGCATTATTCTCTGTGTTCTTTTAAGAACAAAGCTCTAAAATTTGTATGCTGATCCTCGGTACATAGATGGTTAAAGACATGTAACGATAACTAACGTTTGCTTGTGGTCTCTCTCAATATCACTGCGCTTTTATCTAACCGTTTTACAAATTTGAAAATTGTATTAACATTTCTGAATAATTTTGCCTTTTTCCTCCTTCGGCTGCATGATATTTTGAGTTTAACAACAATTCGTGCATATCTGTCTTTTTTACGCTTTCCAAACGTAGGTTGAAAAATCGTATATGCTCCAGCTGTTTCCGTTTGTCTGTTTGTAAGCCTGTACGCATGATAACTCGTGTAAAAGTGATTCGATTTCGATGAAATTTTAGTATGTAGTAGGGGACAACCTGAGAAGGAGCCCTATTGAAAATGACTGAAATGTGGTCAAAGGTCAGGACATAGGAGGGGATCAATTCCATCGTCCTTATGCGTTATAACTTACGTAAAAATGCTTAGATTGCGGCAAAACTTTAGTACGATGCTCCCGGGGTACACTGAAATAATTCTGTTTAATATCATCGAAAAATGATCAAAGGTCAGGGCACAGGAGCGAGATTTTTTCCACAGCCCTTATTCTCATTACTTGAAAAATCATTTCTTGTATGCTGGAAAGCGTATCATAATGAATGTACTGCATGATTATACTAACTTGTTTGTTTTGTTCCTAGAATCTGTTTCTGTCGTTCATTTTTGCGTTTTTTATTTCATTGCGCCCGCTGATTTACAAAAGAACAGTTATTTTTCGTTGTTTACAGAAAATTCTTACGGGCAATATGCGTTCTTTCGGGAGAGTGACAAAAGTGAAAATTTTTGAAGTTTTTTCGTCGTTTTAACAGTAGGTATAAGTTTACGAAGCAAGTTTTTAATACCTTTGCAGTTGCCGTAAATGATTTCTTCATTATGAAACTTTAAAAATAATGACAAAGGTATATATATTCTCAGTAGCATGGACTTCAAATATCAGCTGTGGATATTTATTTATTACGAAACGAACGTTGATTATTTCAGCATCATCATCATTGTCAGCCATTTTCAATCCATTGCTGGACGAAGGTCTCCCCAAGTTTCCTCCACAACGGTCTATCTTGTGCCAGTCTCCTCCATGTCACTCCTGCTTAAAAGGTAATATATATGTGTGAAAATAGGAAGAAAAATCAAAAGAGTGACGAACAAGGAAGCTAGCATTGCAAAATACGTTTGACCTATGTGATATGATTCAAGATCTATAGCTTAAATGTGATGTAATTTATTACACACAAAAGAAAAACCAATAATTTGAAGAGGTGAAGATATGCAATTTTGCTTTCAATATTTATCATAAAAAATACATTATATATAAAAAGAATAGTTAAATCCTTTGTTCCAGTGCATCCGTAATTCACGTCGTTGTAGAGCTTTACTGTTCCTATGTTTAAAAGTTGGCAATATTCCAGAGAAGTATAGATTAGAGGTAGATAACTATCGGTAGTTGAACAATAATAATCGATAGTACCGTCGACAGTGTGCTGGCAAAGTTTCTCAATAGTAAATTTGTTTTTCCGGGATGAAAAATAATTTGTGTCAAGAATTTTTCTAACTTTTTCACATTGTCAAAAAGCTAAGCTCCAACAAAATTTAAAATTAACCTTCCTTTCTTTTTTTCTTTTTTTTTGCTTGGGGTTTAGCGACCACAGTGAGCAACTCGATGGGATGTAAGTATTTGCCCATTCCTCATTTAGGGCCACTGGTTTCAGGGAAGGGAGAAGCCAGTGCTGTAAGACAAACGCAACCATAACAACTATGTATTTCTCACGGAATTTTAATCCGGGCACATCTCGGACGAATGATCAGAAGCCAGCGCTTACGCAACTGCGCCACCAGTGCTGGGAGTCAACGTTTTGACGATGTCCTCCCGAAGTGAGTGAGCAAAAGTCACAGAAAAATGTTTTGCCTAAAGAACCAGCTAAATCGTGACACCTTAATTCTCATTTTCTGTTTGTACTCTACGCTTTCTTTATGTTTCTGTTCAAAAACGATAAAAAAGAAAAGTCTGGAGTTGTGCATACAAAAATAATTTTTTCTATAGTGTTTAGCAAAATCCTGGTAATAATTCGTGAGAAATTCAATAAATGAAGTTTTGAGTGGGGCTGTTCCTCAATTGTTTTTTACTGAGATTTGACGTATTGCCCAACGTTTTGTAATTCTTTCCGCGAAGGCTACATTTTGTGTAGACCTTATCTTTACCAAAAGAAAAATAAAGTTGCACAAAAAATATTTTACGTTTACCCATTATTATTAATTAGCTGATTAGTTTACAGCATCGTGATTTACATTTACAGCATTGAAAAACGTAAACGTGTTGTCTACCATTGAACACCACACGCTCCAGCCACCACATAACTCTCAACAAATAACTGTTTCAGTAGTTGACACACTTTTAAACTTCCAGTACAAATAACAATTACAATACTTTTGACTTCGTCTTCATCCAACTGAAACGTGCAACAGAGTGCATAAACCACATACCCTAACCGTTTACTCTTTTGACTGCAGTTAACTTTAGTTTCGCATTGTCATCATGTATCAATTTGGCTGGGCTTGATGTTTTCGACACCAGTAGAAATGAGGTGAAAATGAGCGTTTCAGTCATCAAAGCCATCGGTGGAAGCTGAAGAGTTTACAGCATCGTAATTTACATTTACAGCATTGAAAAACGTAAATCTATCGATAATGAAAAAAAAAATTATCGATGCGATATCGATATACTGAGTTAGACAAAACTATCGATAGTACCTCTACCTGTAGTATAGATCCACCATGTTCTTTCGACATGTGAGATCTTAAGATAATCGCCTATGCATATGTAAGAACACTTATTGGTAGACGCCCCAGACTACGCAAATCGACGTGTTGTCTACCATTGAACACCACACGCTCCAGCCACCATATAAATATATGTGCAGATGTGATGCGTGTGTTAGAATGGCACTGCGTACATTCCAAAATCAGTTTCCTTTGAAATTGAACTATGCAGCACGGTGTTCAACTGTCTGAACGCGAAAAAGGTGTGATGGAAAATTATCATAGGTGTGGAAAATGTGTTAGGAAATTGCACGAGTGAATCGAAGTGCTCATAATGTTGCGGACGATTTTTTGTTTTATAGGGAAAGATATGGAACGGGTAAACGTCCGGGAATCCCTTCAATCCTATCTGAAAGGAATAAACGCAGCACTGTCAGAGCTTCATCGAATTCTTCGCTATCTACGATGGAGATACGGGGGAGGTGCAACCACAAAGTCTCCTAAGAAACCGTTAGGCAGGTTATTAAGTCGAACACTCACATTGTTCGAGCAACATTTCAGAAAGCACCGTATTTGAAACCCATGCACAAACAGAGATAACTGGAATTTCCTCGTAAAAACATGAACGGAGATTGAAGCGCAGGGTAAGACGATTTGCTCTTGACTTCACTGAATTAATCTGATTTGGTTTTGCTGATCGCAGTGTCTAATTATGGTTATATGAATCTCTACGTAGTGTTCAGTGATGAGAAAAAGTTGAAACTAGGCGATTCGGAAAGATTATATTCTTACTGTAACGACTTGCGGAAACAGCCGAAGTCCTTGCTATAGAGAAATTTTGGAGCGGTAGTTGCACGGTTTGGGGAGACTTTATTGCTCGTGGATTTGTTTCCTTGGAGTTTGTGTCAACCAAAATGAACAACGCTTTATATCAAGCAATTGTTGTAAAAAAATGTGTCGTATTTAAGTGGGTTTTGGCGAAATCTTCCCATTTAGGAGCAAAACAACGCAGAGATCTACGTTAGCAGCAGAACAACGATCAGAGTCTCAGAAAGTGTAGGTGTGGTACTGAACAATGATTAGAGGCTCCGAAAGTGAAGTGTAGGTGTGGTACTGAACAACGATTAGAGGCTCAGAAAGTGTAGATGTGGTACTGGACTGCCCAGCTTGTTCACCCGACTGTAACCCTATGAAAAAAGCTTTCGGGACTCCTCCTGCGTGAAATCTTTGTGAATAACGTGACTTACGGTTCTGTTTCAGAATTGCAGAGAGCTGTTCGGAATACATGGACTATTTTGCACCGCACCATCTTAAAAAAAACTTGCTAACAGTATGAAACACAAAATTTCCAATCTCATTCGAAAAAATGGTAGTTCCATTAATTATTAGTTTGCATAAACTTATATCTATGTGTAAGACCACATATTGCGGAAACAGCCGAAGTCTGTTTCCGCAATATGTGGTCTTTTCATTTTTCGTTCAATAAACAATAAAACAGTATTGCTTATTGCAGTTGTTGCATTTCGTTGCAGTTTATGCGTGTGTGTAATGGAGAAAACCAATAGTTACATTAAACACCTTCTCCGTGTGGCTAGTCTGTGGTGAATTATGGTGAACCTATACTTCTGTGGAGCACTGTATAATACAGCATTCAGTGAGTACCACAGTTTTCATGAAGAGCAAAATGATGACTCTAATGTGTTGCATATTGATGCAAATTTACACTGAAAAGCAATTGAATTATTAGAGATACCTGTCTAGTAACGTGTAGCACCACCTTTCGCCCTGATAACGGCGGCGATTTGTCTCGGAATCGACTCGACAAGACACCGGAAGCGTTGGGAAGCCATTCGGATCCACGATCCCTGAACAACCTCCCACAGTTAACGAAGTTTTGATGGAGGAGGTCAGAGCCTCGAACATTTCTCTCGATGGTATCCTAGATGGGCTCGATGGGATTGAGGTCAGGTGGCCTAGCTGACCAAGGAAGCGAGGTTACGTCGGTGTAGTGTTCATCCAACCATTCGGATTCAATTCGGAAGCGATGGCACGGTGCATTGTCTTGTTTTAGGATGAGGTCCACAGTGGGATGTTTAACACGCACAAACGGGAGCAAATGGTCGTCCAGGACATCCCGGTAACGTTGACCTGTGAGGGACGATGTCACACGTACCCGGGGTCCCATTTCAATCCACGTAAACAGTCACCAGACGAGAATTCCACCCCCACCAGTTTGAAGAGTACCCTGCTGGAAAGAAGGATCCATCGCTTTATGTGGTTTGCGCTGTACTCGTATCCTGCCATCCGCATGTAGCAACGTGAATCTCGACTGATCAGTCCAGGCAACATTTTCCCGCATGTCTAGTGTCCAGTGGTGATGTTTCCGCGCCCATGCTAAGCTTTGCGCCCTGTGATGTGAGGTCAGCAACGGTACCCTCATGGGACGATGGCTTCTGTACCCCATACCGAGGAGATAGTTCTGGATAGTGTGGCTGCTTACACGTTTTTGTGCGCCAACGCTAAATTGCCGAGTTATTTGTTGCACTGTGGCCCGTCTATCCGCTGTTGCAATGCGAGCTAGCCGACGATGACACCGCTCATCCACACGCTGTTGTCCATGGCAGTTGGCCCTTGCAGGGATAGTTTTACCGAATTCGATGTACTCACGGTGCATCCGCGACACAGTGTCTCGTAAAAATTCCCAGTGCCTGCACGACTTCCAAGATGGATTGACCCATTCTTCGGGTCCTGACAAATTCCCCACGATCAAATGCGCATAGATCCTTCGTCTTACCCATACTGCGTCCGACTCTTACTGATTCCCTTGGCATCACTCCTTATGCTGTCGGATCGCTGCATACGTCATGTCGTTTTCGTTTACAGGGCCGCCCACAGCGCCACATTTGCAAAACGGCAGCTGTCTCTAATTCAATTGCTCTTCAGTGTATATAAATCGATGAAAGGAATAATTTTAATATCTGAATTACTGCTTTAGATATACCGGGAAAATGGAAGGTAAGATAAAGATATCTCAAAAATTTGAATTTTAAGTACAATCTGTTCATCTGCAGTAGTCTCTTTAGACAAACAGACATTTGATTTCAAGGTTTTCTTCCATTTTTTTTCACTGCAAAAATTTTTGCAGGATGCGATGAAATGTAGCTGAAGAAAACCTTGATATATAATCATACTTAAAAATATTTACTAAGTATTACGTATGTACACTGGTTTCCATAAATTAAGGAAAAAAAGAGAAAATTCGCATTAACTCAGGCAAAAATATTCGGAACTCTACCGTATTTGTGTATGTTACATAAAAGCCACTTCCGACTCAGTATCACGTACGTAAAGTAGTGGGCCGCCCCGGTGGCGCAGTGGTCTAAGCGATGGCCTCTGATCATTCGTCCGTAAGGGGTCCGGTTTCTAATCCCGGTGAGCCATGGATGTTGTGTTTGTCTTACGGCACTGGCTCTCTCCCTTCCCTGGAACCAGTGACCCTAACTTAAGGGCGGGCGACTGCTTATAGCCCATTGAGTTGCTCACGGTGGTCGTTAAACCTCCAATCAATAAAAAAAAGTAGTGGCGCTCCAAGCGTACGATATAAGCAAGCACCGGTATAAAAACGTGAGATTCACTAGGGTCGTAGGATTTTGTGTTAAATATTGCGATCAGAAAAGTTATAGATAGCTATTGTGAAAGAATTAGTTTGTGACATCATTTACCAGAAAATTTGCAATGACGAGCTTATGGACATCTAGAGGCAGGCAAAACAGATGTGGCCAGATGGTTGAATGTGTATCCTTTGGTAATCCATAGGCTGTGGAATTCATTTTTAAGAACAAATTCAGCGTCTAAAAAGTACAGCCAAGGAAAGCCTAGAGTGACAAATGCCGTTGACGACCGTTATTTGCAGTTAACCGCACAAAGAAAAAGGATCTCAACACTAACCCAGCTCATATCTACCCTTGCTGCCGGTACTAGAAGGGTAATATCAGCTTCAACCGTACGCAGATGGCTTCATGAAGGAGTATGTATCCTCCACGACCAGAAATTTGTGTGCACCTCACCACACGGCACAGGAGCGAGGGTTTTAGTTGGGCTTGTGATAGAGTCAATGGAGGTCTGCCATCTTCACTGATGTATCAAAGTACACTTTAAATAGCTATTCCAGACTTTGTTTGATCTCGAGGAAACCAGGAACCCGTTATCTACCCAGTAACATCCGTGAAAGAGATCGTTATGGTGGAGGTAGTGTGTAATTGTAATGTTCAGGTTTGGCGCAGACCCCATGAGGCCATCGACCCGAGCTGTTAACAAGGCACTGTGCAACCTGGTGGTTGCGCCATACATGTTTGGGTTGTCGTTACGTGGCATGGTTTGGGTTCTCTGTTACGTTTAAACACGTCATTACCGTGCAATCAATTTGTTGCTCTGCATGGTAACCATTTGTAGCCCTTCATAGACTTCAAGTGCTCCAACAACGATGGGATTTTCCTGGCTGATAATGTACTACGTTATCGGGACGAAGTTGTCCAAAATTAGTTCGACAAGCATTCTGGACAGTTCCAACGGATAGTATGGGTACCAAGTTCGCCCGATATGGACCTAATATAGCACTTAGGGGACGTGGTGGCAAGGTCCATTCGCATCCAAGATACTGCTCCTACAAATACCCGCGAACTGTGGTCGGCTATTCAGACGGCATGGATCAACATCTCTCCTGAAATCTTTCTGCAACTTTTGCGATCGACGTCACTTCGCGTTGTTGGACTTCGCCGGGCTACAGGAGTTTCTTTACGATACCAGGTACGTATTCCATGACTTTGCGCACTTCAATGTATACGCGGCATGTTATCTTTACATTGAGGGCTTCTAAACATTTATTTTCAATTACAGTAATCTTAGAGTTGTTTCTAATGGGAACATTTCCTGTGATTAGCTTTGAATTTTGCTGAAAATATTATCGTGACCACATGCTTGTCGTTACGAAAATTTAAGAGGATGGAGGAAGCCACTACATGTATGACGCTATGAAGTTACATTTGTGAAGAAAGAATTGTGCAGTGCTATGAAAATGGCTATCCATTGTAGGTTCAGGTAAGTTTTTTGCCAGTATGTTTCAGTCCAACACGTAAAACAGCACACTGTCGCGTTTTTCCGCAGTACGATTTGATCAGCTCAAAAAATTCAACTGGAGTTGAATTTATGTTGTATATGCGCAAAACAAATGATCTGAGACAGTCAAAAGAGAGCGAGAAAATTGGCCACAGGTTTTAAAATTCGGCAGTTTCCTTGACCTTTCGCGTACAACTTTAGGATATGTGATTTTTTCCACACTCCAAATCATCCTACAATGTGCAGTCTTGCGAATGTCGAAAGCTGTTGAATAAGATGGATCATACCAGACTTGGTGGAATAAAACAGGGTAACAAACGATTTTTGAAAGGATCCAAAACGTACGGGATTTACCCGTACGTTTTGGATCCTTTCGAAAATGTCTCAGAATGGAGGACGTTCTAGTCACCAGACTTTGTTTTCCGGTTCTTTTGACACATTAGCATATTACTTCCACAGGATCACCGATTCCTGGATTTTTCTTGAGTGTGTCTATTACCAGCATGTCCTTGCCCCCTTGCGCACAAAATATAGCCGTTAGGGAAATCAAGAAACCAGAAAAGATGGCGCGAACTGCGTACCACCTTCTTAGTATCCCATATCATTCGTTTTGCCCAGCCTGAACCTCAAGTGAAAGCTGGCATTGTACAACTTGGTTGACTTATTCACATCGATATTTAGCCATTGATATGAATCTAAGATGTGAGCCGAATTAAAATATTTCAGTCTCATGAGTTGAGGATCTTTATCTTGCTCCTTTCAAAAATACATTTTTGAAAGGCGCATGAGAAAGACAACCACCAATATATGTGTTTATTTTTATGAATATTTTAGCATTTTTTAAAGTGGTTAGACAAAGATGTGTTCTTATTTTCATTAAATTCCATTCATCTACATTTATCCATGTAAGCCAGGCAGTAAATCAAATAAAAAATCCCTATCTGCAGAATAATTTTTCAAAGTACTTTTACCCAGTAAATATGATTGCGTATCTGTCAGTTTTAGTAGAGAAGTTATTCGTACATTAAAACATTTAGTACAGCATTTGAATGTCACGTGTTATATTAACAACACGGCAAACCAGGTACATCTTTATATTTTTAACGTTGTTCTTGATAAAGAAGGCTACTTCTGGCAGGATAACGGCCATACCGAAAGGCGTCCATCGATACACCCTGATTCCATCAGCACGACAGTTTACCTCAGTTTCAAAAATGAAACACACATCTCTGTATCTTATCCCAGTGGAACACTTTCGGGGTGTATTGACGTAATAGAGGTCCCCCTTCACCGAGTACGAAAGATGATTCTGTAGTACAAATTCATCGCGTTATTGAACCCATACTACATTAAATCCAGGCTTTTATGAAGGCCAATGGCGTCAGGGGTTGCTGTCAGCTAAGTGTGCGGTATAATTTGGTGCTTCAGTTTCTATCCTTATATCATCATCATCATCATTATTGTCAACCATTATCAATCCACTGCTTGACGAAGGTCTCCCCAAGTTTCCTCCACAACGGTCTGTCTTGTGCCAGTCTCCTCCATGTCACTCCCGCATACTTTCGGATTTCATTAACCCATCTTCCATGTGGTCTTCTTCTGGGTCTTTTCCTGTCCCTTGGAATCCAATCTAAAATTTCGGCTGTCCATCGAAGGTCTGTTCTTCTGGCAGTATGTCCAGCCCATTGCCATTTCAGGGATTTAACTCTGATCATGATGTCTTCCACTCTTGTCATTTTTCGGATCCACGTGTTCCTCTTCTTATCTCTCCTGGTTACACCAAGCATGCACCTCTCCATGCTGCTTTGAGTTGTCTGCAGCCTTTGTATGTCTCTTTTAGCTAAGGTCCACGTCTCTGCACCATACGTAAGCACTGGAAGGATGCATTCATCAAACACTTTTCTTTTAAGACATAATGGCATATTGCTCTTGAAAATTATGCTGTTTCTTCCAAAAGCTCTCCAGGCAAGTTTTGTACGCCGATTAATTTCTTCACCAATGTGACCCTCACTTGATATCTGCTGTCCAAGATAAACTTATGTGTTTGTTATCTCCAGCTTTTCTCCATCAATCGATAAATCTTCATTTCTTGTAAAAGCATTAAACATCACTTTTGTCTTCTGAAAGTTCATTTTTAATCCCACTTCTTTACTCTTGTCAGCAAGTTCCTGCATCATATTCTGTAGCTCTGATGGGGTAGTTGCAAAAATGACTATGTCATCAGCAAAACGAAGGTAAGTTAGATAATTTCCATTAATCTTTATGCCTTTGTTTTCCCAGTTCAGTGATTGAAAGACATTTTCCAATGTGGCATTTAAGAGCTTCGGAGATATGGTGTCACCTTGTCTCACTCCTTTTCCAATTTTTATGTGTGTTGTATTTTAAAACAGCCGAATCTTTGCACTTGCATTTTCATAGATGTTATTAATAATATTAATGTATGCATCTTCAATACCACAGGATTTCAGAGCCATTGCAACTGCTGATGGTTTCACCGAATCAAAGGCTTTTTCATAATCGATAAAAGCCATGCACAATGGAAGTTCATATTCCCTCGCTCTTTCAATTAGTTCTCTCAGTAAGTGGATATGATCTATTGTGCTGTAGCCACTCCTGAATCCAGCTTGTTCTCTCGGTTGAGCCATGTCCAGTGTCACCTTTAAGCGGTGTGAAAGAACTTTAGTGAAGATTTTATAAACCACTGATAAGAGGCTGACAGGACAGTAGTTCCTGAGATCCTCAATGTCACCTTTTTTATGTAGCAAGATCATTGTAGCGTTGTTCCAATCCTCAGGAATGTTCTCTTCATTAAGGCATTGAGTGAAAATTTAGGCGAGTATTGTTTCGATTTCTCCACTTGCTTCTTGTATGATGTCTACAGTAATTCCATCTTCTCTTGGAGCTTTACCCCGCTTCAAGTTCTTGATAGCATGTGCAACTTCTGCTGG
This sequence comes from Macrothele yani, assembly GCA_039090855.1. Lineage (NCBI taxonomy): Eukaryota > Metazoa > Arthropoda > Arachnida > Araneae > Macrothelidae > Macrothele > Macrothele yani. Next base: position 100,512,100 of record CM077015.1, read on the forward strand.
AAGGACTGGAAGAACTCTGGTATTGGTACCTTTCATGATGTCTGGAGTACATGTATCATCCCTTACATATAATTTGGAGTAGAAATCTTTCACTCTTGTCAAAATTTCGCCTCTATTTCTTGTTACAGAACCATCTTCTTTTCTCAGTGCCATAATCTGTTTTTTCCCCTTACTGAGATGTCCCTTTGCTATCTTTAGGCTTTGGTTGTTTTCAATTGCTTTCCTTACTAGTTCACAGTTGAATTTCCTTACGTCTTCAGTGATACGTTTTCGTACTGTCTTGCATAGCTCTATATATTCCACTTTGGAAGTCACATCTTCTTTAGTTGTCCTCATCTCTCTTCTTTTATGCAACAACATTTTGGTTTTTCCTGATAATTTGTTCACATGCAATTTGTTCTTAGACCCAGCTAATTTTGTTGCTGTTTCCATAAGAGCTTTGGTTACTTTTCTGTTAACTTCAGAAATATCCACTTCTTCCGATGTTAGGCCTTCTAAAGCAGAGAATCTGTTCTTCAGTTCCAATTTGAAGGTATTATGGTGTTTTTTAAGGTTGGTTATGTCAATACATTTTGTTTGTCGTATGAGCTTGCTACGTTCGAGTTTAGTGTTGAGGTGCATCTTACATCTCACCAATCTATGGTCACTGCCTGTGTTGAACTTGTTTATCACACTGCAGTCTTCTATGACGAATTTTTTGTTACACATAATAAAATTAATTTCACTTGTCGTCCCATTTGGATGTCTTCATGTCCATTTCCTGAGTGGCTTTTTCGTGAAAAAGGAGTTCAAGATGAAAAACCCTTCTGCCTCTGAAAACTCTACGAGAGTATTTCCACGCTGGTTCCTGTTGCTGTGACCGAATTTACATACTGAAGTTTCATTCTGTTGCCGTTGCCCTATTTGTGCATTGAAATCTCCCATAATTATCTTCAAGTGCTGCTTACCTTTATTATTTAGATCACGAATTTCCTCATAAAATTCTTCAATTTCTTCTTCAGGATGACTTGTTGTGAGTGCAAAAATTTGAATAATCTGAGCCTGGTATCTTCTCGAGGGTTGGATAACGAGTCGTTCAGCTCTGTCAGAGGAACTTTCAACTTCTACAACTTTATCCTTCAGTTTCTTGTTTATTATAAATCCAACACCACTAGTTCTGCCAGTATCTGTCCCACGATAGTAGAAGAGATGTCCACTTTTCAGTTCAATGAGATCTTCTCCTTTTCTCCTTACCTCACTTAGCCCGACGATGTCCCACTTGATCCTTAGTAGTTCCTCTTCCAATTCAAGCAGCCTTGAATCAGAAGATATTGAGCGTCCGTTATACGTAGCCAAGGTCAGCATCAGATGGCAGCCTAGTCCGGTTCTCCGGGGATTCTTAGCACCCTCTGCCTTCAGTCGCACTGGCCGCTGCCTTGGCCAGGTACATTCCAGCTGCCGGAGACTGAGGGCAAAGATTTAAAGTTGTGGAGTCATTTTGGAGGGGTTTGGCCATAACTCACCACGCTGGCCAAGCGGGTTGGTGAGTGTGGGATAGCATTTCCTCTAATCCCGATGGTATAGTTATACCGCTATTGGCGGTCGTCAGAGCCCCTTTAGTGGGAACAGGATGTACCACGAGAAGGCGGGGTTGACATTTGTCAAGGAGAGGCTGTGATGTTACGCATCACCTGACCTTACATCCCTATCCTTATATACCTGTAAATAATTAATCGGAATAAATCCAACACGTTTTCAGCAATTTCTTTTTAAAATTATATACATATACATATTTCAAACCATTGATGTCTTATTGCATTATCATTAAAATTGGTCTGTTATAACGTGTTCTCCAGCTTCAGGTGGAAGGCTGAAATAATGAAATCGTGTATGAAATGTCAATGATTTTATCTAAAATTGGATGCGTTTTTTGGAAACGGCACATTTATGTTGTTATCCATTAATTCTGAAATTAGTTATCCTTCATTATGTAAAAAAGGAAAGATATGTGTGTTCTGGTTCTTATAAAAATGATCTACAAATGTTTGCTTAAATATTTATTTAATAAAGAAATCGTTTAAAAATACTTATGTACACCTCAATAAAACAAAAGTGCTAAAATATTTTTTGAGAATCACAGTACTGCACGTAGTAATCTGTTTTCCTTTAAGAGTACAATTCGACATTATACTCGTATGATTTCATAAAGATGTGTGTCATTACTTTTTGTTGGATTTCTAAGAACACATACACACTGTTATAAAAAATTATTATAAACACACCGAGGGGCAGTCAGACACCTGACATAAAGTTTTAGAAACCTAAATATAGCGTGTAGATCTTTTTGTATAGAGTTCACCTGAAAGGTCTCACACGTGGATGATATTACACCATCAATGAGGCATTCTATCGGGCTCTTGTCTTATAAGTGTAAGAATAATTGTGACGTACTACGGAGTCGAGACAACAAATCGACTGCATCATATTCCGTCGGTGTAGGTTTTCCGGCAAGACCCACTCTCTACGGATCGAGGAGACACGTCTTCGATCCCTGTCACCGACAATTTGTGAATTTCGCATTGGCGTCCGAACGTAAAATTGGATCTTGTGGCTGTTGGGTTCTTCAAAAAATGTGTAATGTTAGTTTCTAACATCGTCTGGAGTTAAAGAAAGGTTTCTTCTTCGCTTCAAAGAAAAAGTTGAGAGGGAGGTAATGTGACCTACTACAGAGGGACGAGATAATAAATCTGCAGCGATATATTGCGTGTTGGTAGTTCAGTAATTTAGAGGGCTCCGGAGCGAGGAGTATCTCCAACAAATTTATGAACTTCGCACAAATGTATAGAGAGTTTACAAGAAAAGGTGAATAAACATAAAGTCTGTGGTCTTCTTGTGGGTGGAAACTACTGGTTTTTTTCTGAGCGCAACGGTTTGCAGAGAGAATTTTACGACATTATAAAAGCGCTGAATTGCGTGCAGTAACCACACATGTACAACAGCCGTATGGAAAGTAGAAGTAAAGCATACACTGCCCAATGCATACGGTTTCAAAGGAGTATAAAAGCACACACACCTTTCTCGTGTATGCCTCCTCTTTGCGAATGAACGGTAAATTTTTCATCACCAAGCATGAAGGCACTAAATGAGACCAGATCGACCAGCACATTTTCTGCAAATCAGGCAGACCATGGAGGACAGAAAAAATTGTTTGCTTAAATCAATTATTGTGTTCAGTGTACACACGCCGAAGGACGCACCACAATATGGGGCCATCAGCACGAACTTAAGAATTCAGACTGCCTAGTGACTAACGTTGTAACGGATGGATACAGTTTAGCGTTATGAAGATTGTTATGTGGAGGGAATCCTGTTCCATTACACCACTGAAGAAGCATGTTTGCTGAACGGTGTTTTAATCTCAATGTGGACCAGACAAATCTGTACAGGTGCATGGTATTTCCTCTCAAAGTGGGCTACGCGAAGCAGAAGTATACGCCATGCGACAAGCTGAAATCAACGCACAGAAGTATCTTTAAGACAGATGTGACTTCAGAGTGCCAAAACGTCCCAAACAGTCCCGACATTGTAACACTTTTGAAAACCTGAGGTAAACATTGCACGATTCGTAACACAGATCATCTTTCAACGGTCGTCCTGCACTTAACACACGCCGCGAGTCCTGCTTCGCTTAACGAATTTGTAGAAATATATCATACCCTCGTTAAATCCATGATACAAGACACCCTTTTCAGGATAGTGGAAATCAAAATATTACTAACAATGTGAATCCTACGTGCCTGATAACTTCGAAATGAGGCATGGAATTTTGAGGAATCTTTTTCATGGGTTCTAAAAGAAGAATCTAGTGAACTATAGGGAACGTTGTCTACCACATATACATATCTACAAGAAAATTATTAATGATAAAGCAGGCACAGCGGCTCATAAAACGATTGCTCGTAGTGTTTTCAAAACATAATTCCACATTCTCATAAAAGCGAAATCACCAGGCACACTGAAGCCTCCTAAATAGTCCAAAGGAAGAGAATGTGGGATTCCACATTCCAACTAGTATGCGGTACGAAGTAGACAAATTAAAACTTAAAAAAACACACACCTCATAGAAATGGTTCTCTCAACTAGCAATAAAACACAGCCACGTGGTCCTGGACCGGAAATTTCGCCACGTTTTGGAGGAGGGTCGGATCCTTGGGGTGCACTGTTCGGGAACGAGGTCGGTAGTCTCTTGCACTTTTCACAGCACATTAATTCTTTTGCATCAGCTGAGCTGGAGCCCATGACCAACTGGTTACCTACCATCAGTTCGAAAAACAGGTCTACTTACTGCTTAATTCAGAACACTAGTTCCGTGATTAAAACATAGGAATCCATAGTTTCAAAGGTAATAACAGATTATTTGTTAAATCCCTTACCCATGACATGAGAAATGCTGCAGTTGTCAGCAAAAGTCACTTTTTATTTCCATTTATTTTTTATTTTTCCTATGATTTCCTCTAAAAACACGAAGTTATTGACTCATTAAGATTCAGAAGAAATTACATTTCCATAATGGTTATTTTTATAGAAATGTGAACTGATAATCCACCCATTAACATAGATCAAAATTTTGCTGATTCGGGAATTTCGATTTAATAATTTTTTCACATCAAATAAAAATAACTGGATGAATTTATTTGCAGCTGAACACAGCGGCATTCTGTGATACTTTTGTGGCTCTTAAGAACTTTGACTTATCAATCGGTATGAAGTTCAAAACAGGGTTTTAAAAATTAAAGAGGAGTTCTGTAACCTACGGTGAGACATCTATGGGAGAAAACGCAAACAGGCTTGATACAATTGTGGATTTTCCCCCTAAGGTTTGGGGAAGGGGCCTTTTACCCTTTTCTTACCTACATATGATTTTTAACATTTCGGAGCTTGTTCACTTGTAGGTGGAGCGAACAGCAATGCTTTCCCTCAAAAATCTGTTTTCGAGCTTTGTGTGAAAGTGTGTGCGTGGATTGTATGAATTTTGCGGTATAAATGTTTTGTGGTGAATGGCAGTTTGAAAGAAATGTGTTTGTTCCAGAGTTTGACTATCTAGTCTCTTCCACTTGTTGAATAGCTGAGAGAGTTTTACTTGTGTTCTGAGTAGTAATCTCCTATTTCTCCTTCGGTGGAGAGGGATCCCCACTGAGGCACACTTTGTAGTTTGTCTCGCGGGGACCTTGATCTTAGAAGACAAGTAGGAGAATTTATGCGAATATGTGAAAGCGATTTATGAAAAAAAATCCTTTTTGAAGCACTACGAGCTATGAGGAGTTGCATGCCCAGAAAAACGTACATGGGTGATCACGTGGCCAGGAGGTGTATTAAAGTACGAACATGTAACATTTGGTTCAAAAGCAAATCGAGGTGCATGACTACATTCAGGAACATACGCCCTAGCTGTTATAACGCACATTACATAAAGTCTAATCAAGATAGCATATCGAATTTGTCATCTATTCAATAATAATTATTATTAATGATGAGTGACTAAAGAATACAAAATTTAAAATGATCAGCGGAGTTAACCACTTAAAGAAAGTTGGAGTACCGTAAACTCATCAACAAGTCAGGAAGTTTCGTATTAATATATTTCTTTATTCTGATACATTACTGAACGAAATAAGGAATGTTAAATTCTACAGAAAAATGTTAAGCAAAGGTTTGGTAAATGTAGTAGGTATTCCGTTGAGTTTGGACTGCGTTTTGCATGAAGTTGCAGCAGCGATACATTTCCACTTTTTACGTAAAGGAAACATAAAATAATTGTTTGGGTTCCTTCGTTCTCAGTAGCACAATTACTGAAAAGGTTATGTATAGATGTACCTTGGGTACAGCCACCAATTAATAGTAGTCGTCGTTAAGTTAGTAAAAAAATCTGATAAGGAAAAAATCATACATGCATGGTATATTTCAGAGTGTGTTTCCACTAAGAACTGCGTAACTAACTATAATAGCACTGTTGCTATGCGACTGGGTATCCCAACTATTCAAAGCTCTGTCATTAAACAAGAGTTCTGTAACCTACGGTGAGACATCTATGAGAGAAAACGCAAACATAAATGTTATTGTAATCATCTCGGTAAAAAAGTGCAAACTTTGATTTTAGCTTTTCGTTCCATCCCACCCATTTATGTTCAATACTTTAAAAGACAATATTAAAAATAGAAATTAGCAACAGTTTTCTATTTTTTTCTCCGTTTTTTCTTTCCTTCCTTTTCTTCTTTTTTTTAAAACTGAAGTTCTGGTGTTTAAGAACGCAAGTGAAAAGAACGCAAAAATGTGAAACATATTTTCACAGTCTTTTCATCGTCAAGAAAGAATACTCTTGTTGGTCAAGTATTTTGTAATAACGCTGAGCATCACAAAATAATTCTCTGGAAGGGAAACACTGATTAATTAAGCCGACTACTAGTTATTCTTATTCCTTTGATCAAATTATCATCATCACAGATTTTTTACAAATTCAGTTGAAAGTCGACAGCATTTTTTCTGTTGTTGCACCTTTTACTGCAATCTTTGGAAGTTTATAGCTCCTTGAATTATAAATATTTAATCGGGAAATTTTGAAAAATCTCGAATACGTGGAGAATCGGTTTGTTCGCCGGAATTGAAAACTATGTTGAACCAACAGCTTTATGTTTCAGCTCCAGATTTCACGAATGTCTTGGCTAAATCAGCAAGTTAGCGAATGTGTGCAGAAGAATGAAAAGCTGCATTGATACAGTACATAATGGCCAATAAGACAGAACCTTCGTTTGAAGAAATTTAAAATGCTAGAAAACGATCTGAAATTTTTTTTAGCGGTGACCTGAAATAATTAATTTTGCGCAAATTACACACCACAACTGGAATAGTAACACTCAAGCGAAAGGACGGATTTTATATTATTGGGGGGGGGGGAATGAAAAGTCATGTCTTTTTTTGGGGTCTAAGTTTGGGGAGCAGTTCTGATGTGTTTATGTACGTTCTAAGTAAAGTAAGTATATGTACAAGTGAACTATTCGCCTTTAACTTATGTATTTGATTTTGTCTTCGGGATTTGCAGAACAAAATGAGTGACAAAGCCCGGGGAGAACCGTGCTCGTCATTCTGTACTGTATGAATTTCACAACACGAACAATGCAATCGTGCGAACCAATAACATTTGCCCTGTTTATCCGAATGTATTAAATGTCCACTAGTACCAGAGTTGGTTTGCCCAAATCCCACTGTCAATTTTGACCTCTCTGATGCATCTCCTGCAGGAAGACCCATGGAGCTGGACAATGGCCTGCTGCGTGCAGTCGTTGAGGCAGATCCTCGTCAAACCATTAAAGAATTATCCCAACATCTTAATACATCATGGTCTACTGCTCAAGAGCACCTGCAACATATGAGGAAGGTCTGTAGACAAAGAGTTTCGGTCCCACATCAACTTTCTATTGACAACAAAGACCAGCATTCGACTGTCTGCAAATCTTTCCTCAGCTGACACGAAAAGGATCCATTTCTTCATCGAATTTTCACTGGAGAAGAAGAGTGGGTTCTTTACGTGAAAAACAAACGCAAAATCTAGTGGCTTCCTCGAGGTCAGACACCAGTACCTACGCCAAAACCAGGCCTACACCCCAAAATGGTTTTGCTCTGTGTTTGGTGGACTACCGCTGGTATAGTTCACTTTTAGCTCTTATGACCCGGACAGATCGTAACGGCATACATCTATTGCCAACAACTGGACCGTTTGAAGCAAGCTCTTACTATAAAACAGCCATTACTGGTCAACACAGGAGTTGTCAACCTCCAGCATCACAACAAGAGACCTAACATGGCGCGAAGGACTAAGCAGACGATCACAGATTTTATACGCAAGAAACGCATATAGCGTATTAAATCTGTTTATTTTTATGGTGTAATAATCACAGAGATTCGCCCAGCTTTCGCACTCCACTGGGAGGCTTTTTCAAGGCAATGGCAGACATAAAAAGGACAGCATTTTAAAAATCATGCAGGGATGGTTTTACCGGATTTGATGTACTGCACGACTTCCGAGATAGAGTGACCCATTCGTCAGGCCCCGACAATTTGCCCACGATCAAATGCGCTTAGATCCTTCGTCTTACCCATACTACGTCCGATTCTTACTGATTCCCGTCGCATCACTCCTTATATTGTCGGATCACTGCATACGTCATGTCGTTGGTTCCGTTTACAGGGCTGCCCACAGCGCCACATTTTCATAACGCCAACTGTCTCTAATTCAATTGCTCTTCAGTGTATAATTGATTAAGAAATAATATTCTTCTGTTACAAAAGTGTTTCCCTTCTTTCTTTTCCAAAAACGACCTTAATTTGCGGTCCCTCCCCCAATACTTGTGAAGTGAATGACTTTGCGTAAGATGAAGATTAAGTTGTAAAAAAATTCTTATTTTCATATACCATATTATATTTCTTGTGTGGCATTTTCTCCTCAGAAGTTTCAATATTACGTTTTAGAAAAAACAAATTGTGCTTCGTAAGTCGTTTAATTTCCAGAGGAATCTGCTTAATCTGACGATATGTGTAGTTTTTTTTTTTGATTGGAGGTTTAAGGCCACCGTGAGCAACTCAATGGGCTATAAGCAGTCGCCCGTCCCTAATTTAGGGTCACTGGTTCCAGGGAAGGGAGAGAACCAGTGCCGTAAGACAAACACAACATCTATGCCTCACCGGGATTCGAACCCGGACCCCCTTTTGGACGAATGATCAGAGGCCATCGCTTAGAACACTGCGCCACCGGGGCGGCTTATTGTTTATTTATTGGGGATCACTACCGAATGACCGCTGTTTTTCAGCGCATTCCAGTTACCATGAACTTATCCTGCTTGCGTACAGTTAATTATGGAACATAATGTACTTCTTATTAAAGATTATATTCTTGTAATGCATGATATTTTTTTGTTTAACAGCTTTGCTGCGTTTTTTTAAGTTTAATAATATTTGTACAATATTTCACTCTTTCGGAAAATACTTTCGATGACGCAATTATAAATACACCACATTGTGAACTCTTAAGAAACGTATACATCGTATAAAATCCCTTTATTTCCTTTGTGGCGTAGTAAGCACATTAGTATATACTTAGTACACACTAATGTACTTACTAGTACATATTATGTACTTACTACTACATACTACGTACTTACTAGTACATACTAAGTACTTACTAATGTAACTGCGCCACAAAAATAAACGGATTTATTACGCTATATACGTCTCTTGAGTGTACATTTGATGACATCTAACAATTTGCAAAATTAATGTTTTATGTTTCTATTGAAATAAAAGCGCAATAATAAAAATTGTTTTATTGTTTCTTGTTCTTTATTGAAATAAAAACGTAATTTGAAATGCTTTAATACATTTGGAATGATTTGCAGCTTATATAGTCACTGTTGTAGTTTTCAGTAAGTCAACTGAAAAATTACGTATATAAATAAAAATTTTAAATGACTCACTAATAAAAAACTTGAAATGCAATGTCAAAGGTCTTCACCTGGTTTGTAAAGGTTAATGCCAAATCATTGAAAGTTAAAATTCATGACAGAATATGGTGTCAGTGGCTCTGAGCTTTACTTAAACGTACAATTTTTTTATCGGATTCCCATTACATAAATTTCGGTACTTTATCGCACTTTACGCTGCCATGAATTTTTGAAAAGTTATTTGATTGCTATCACATGAGCTTAGCGTTTAGACGAGTGGTTCATACGTGACATTAATTAAATATTCAGTGTCTTTAAGTAACTTGAATTGGTATAAGGAAAGCAAGGATTGTTCTGTGTTCTATGAACATTTCCATGAATTAAAAATAAAATAGAAATATTTACATTTTCGGTTCTCTTTGAGCTTGACTTAGCTTTTCATTTGAGAAAAGATTTATCGGGACTCTAAAACTACGCTGTTTTAGACATGCAGGGATTGTCCAAAATATTGGAAACACCTTGCAACAATAGGTGTTACGCACCTACTATGCTGTGGGAGCACCCTTGGCAATTAAAACTGCCTGAATCCTACTTGGAATGGGTGCATATATGACCTGGATGGCGGTAAGCGGTATGTTGTACCATTCTTCCAGCAGAAACTATCCAATTACTTGAGAGACTCCAGAGGAGGATAAGGGATCGCCCTCTGTTTCTCAACACAGACCACAAGAGCTCAATGATGTTTAAGTCCGGTGATTAGGCCTGCCAGTGCAATTTCATCCTCATGTTCCTCAAACCCTGACTGAACTGTTCGACTTCTGTGAATCGGGACATTATCATGTTGAAAGTTGCCATCCCCTGACGGAAACAGTGTCTGCGCCATTGAATGCACATGATCGGCCAAAGGAGTGACATAGTCCCCGCTAGTGATCCGTCCGCGTAAGGTGATAATGGGTCTTGCTGCAAACTACGAGATCATGACCCGAACCATTAGGAAACCTTCCCCATGCTTTACTGTAGGAAGGAGACAGTCAGGGTTGTAGGTCTCTGCGGGGGTTTTCCACACGTAAACCCGCCCTGTGTTCGGGAATAGTGAGAAACTTGATTCATCGGAAAACAAGACATGTGTCCATTGATCCGCAGTATACGTTTTATGTTCCTGGCCCCACTGTAGTCTCCGTTTCATATTAATCTGTGACACAAGGGTTTTGCAATCGTAGCTCTGCCGCAAATATTGTGCTTATGCAATTCCCTTTGCACGGTATGGGTCGACGCTGGGTTTTGAAGATGAGTCATCACTAGCAAGGAGGAAGACCACGGTGACGAAAGTGACTGCTGAGCATTAAGCTCAGCAGTCACTTTCGACGCCGTGGTCTTCCTCCTTGCTGTCACAATTATCTTCAACGTCCTCCTGTCTCTCGCAATGAGCTTGGGTTTTCTTCCACAGTTGTGTCTCGCAGATGATGTTGTGCCGTGAACATTGTATCCTGTCGTTGCCTTCGACACGGTACCTTTTGATACCCACAATACCTGTGCTACTGTGGTTACCGACACACCAACCAGACATGCTCCTACAAGCTGCCCTCTTTGAAACTCCGACAGGTCACTCATTGTGCCTGCACCTGGAAAGAAATTATGCAAACATCGATTTACAATGTAATAACACAGACCCTTAAGACTATAAGCAACTCTTTTTTACAAAGAATATTAGCTACATGTTCGTTTTATTTAAAAAGCAGCATATACCAAAGTTACTGTTTTCAGCGAGGTGTTTCCGTTATTTTGGGCAACCCCTGTAAGTCACTGTACTGCAAAATGAACGTTTTCAGGTTTTAGTTGTTTTCACGAAAACATTTTCCATCCAGTACTGCAAAAAGGAGACTGAAACGACCAGACCTAAAGATATTGAAAGGAAACTAAAAGCGAGACCATAAGGAAATTTTTTTTTCCGGTTAATTAAAAAAACCTTCTTTCAGTTCTTGACGTAGGATGTCATTATCTGTTACGGAATATGTGTTCACAGCCACAGGATGGAAAACATAGAGGCGTAGGTAACGGTACATGAATAGTTTTATGTAAACGTCAAAATATTGATGGTGCGCGTTCAATTTCTCATCCTGTTTTCCCCTTTTGGTGTCCTGGGAAACTGGATGTTTCGAGGAACACTACGCCTCGCTAATTTCGCTTTGAATCAGTTGGAGTTGTAATTTGTCTTAGTGTTCCGACACATTCCGATCACCTCGGAGAAAGGCTTTTTCCGAAATATAATGCTTTATGGGTGATATAGTAAAATCAGGAAAGATTTGCTTTCTTGAAAGATAGGCGAGGATTATTTTGAGATATGCAGAAGCTACTGACATTTTCAAAGTGAAAATCAATTTATCATATTTTTCGGTTTATATTTCGATATGGAGTATAAATCGAATTGGTGAAATATTTCAATGTTCGTATCTCCATTGTTAGATAAGTCAATACTGAGAACCAGACGAATGTAGAGCAAATAGAGTTAGTGTTCCTAAATTCTATATTTTAATGTTACAGTAAATATTAAGAGGAAGGTGAAGTAAGATAATGCCACATTTTTTTCAGAAAAAGAGCAGAATTTTATAAAATATTTTTTTCTTTTGAACTTACGCTACCAAATGCTTTCCAACCGACTGAACAACACGAGAAGTAGCCTCGCAAAGGTGGGGGCTGAAACAAAAAAACAATAGAACGAGTTAACAAAACTGTACCAAATCAGATAGATCCACGCACCGTGCGTGCTTTTATTCAAGTCTGAATGAAATCAGAAACCAAAACAGCTTTTTTATTTCATTCGTAAACGTGAAATAATTTAACCTAAGTGCAATATATACAGGAGGTGTTTGATTTTAATTCAATTGAGAAATAAAATTGAAAGGTTGGCAGAAGGGAAAAGGTCTGCTTTCATTGGCATTTGTCCATTGCTATCCCAAAAGGCATTGGTCTCCGGCTGTCCACGCAATTGTTACCAGCCAACTAACTGCGTGGTAGAGACAAGTTTCAGAAGTTTATTCTTTGCAAGATGAACGGGATGCACCCATTGTAGGCTTGGTGGCTCTGAAAAAAACAGAGGTGAATGCCATCCACGGTGTATCTGAGAGCAGTGCTGTGTTTCGGATCAAATTTAAGTAAATGAGCCTATTCGAGCCTGAAGTTTGACAGCCCGTGATTGAATTCTATATTTCAAGAAAAAGCCGTGACTCGAACGAGCCCGGGAAATAAAATCTTAGACATTAATAAAAAAACATATTCTTACAAACTTCCTTTCTATCCTCCCCTTTAAAAAATCGAAGATTTTCTCAACTGGGGAGTGAGAGAGGGACTTCTATCTGGTTGTGTACTATAAATACAGTAGTTCTATACTTTAACCATTCGTTTCCTTTTAAAATTCTTCCGGCGGCCGGGCGTCTGACAAAATGGCTTTGTGCTGCAATCTAAGTACGTTGCTCAATAAAATTAGCAGGGAGCTGCTACTTGGAGGGAAGATTGAAATTTTGAAGTCGTGGTACCTACTACCCAATAACTGCAGTTTTTGAACAATATTCTTACATCATAGAAATCGACTAAAGCTTGGCCTTATGGCGCTTACTCCCCAAGCCGGGAATAAATAGCTCTCCTTTGTTTTGGCTCTACTCCCAAACTCAGTTGATGAATAATTCCATTTACCAACTCCAAAGTCTAATTTAAATCTTGTATCTCTTCTAAGGTCAAAGGATGCACTACATCACAGCATCTCCTTGACAAATGTCAACCCCGCCTTCTCGTGGTGCATCCTGTTCCCACTAAAGGGGCTCTGACGACCGCCAATAGCGGTATAACTACACCATCGGGATTAGAGGAAATGCTATTACCCACTCACCAACCCGCTTGGCCAGCATGGTGAGTTATGGCCAAACCCCTCCAAAATGACTCCACAACTTTAATCTTGGCCCTTAGCCTCCGGCTGCAGGAATATACCTGGCCAAGGCAGCGACCAGTGCGACATGAAGGCAGAGGGTGCTAAAAATCACCGAAGGACCGGACTAGGCTGCCATCTGATGCTGACCTTGGCTACGTATAATGGACGCTCCCTATCTTCTGATTCAAGGCTTCTTGAATTGGAAGAGGAACTACAAAGGATCAAGTGGGACATCGTCGGTCTAAGTGAGGTAAGGAGAAAAGGAGAAGATCTCATTGAACTGAAAAGTGGACATCTCTTCTACTATCGTGGGACAGATACTGGCAGAAATAGTGGTGTTGGATTTATAATTAACAAGAAACTGAAGAATAAAGTTGTAGAAGTTGAAAGTTTCTATGACAGAGCTGCACGACTCGTTATCCAACTCTCGAGAAGATACCAGGTTCAGATTATTCAAATTTCTGAACCCGCCACAAGTCATCCTGGAAAAGGAAGTGAAGAATTTTATGAGGAAATTCGTCATCTAAATAATAAAGACAAGCAGTACTTGAAGGTAATTATGGGAGTTTTGAATGCAGAAATATGGCAAGGGCAACATAATAAAACTTCAGTAGGTAAATTCGGTCACGGCAACAGAAACCAGCGTGGAAATGCTCTCATAGAGCTTGCAGAGGCAGAAGGGTTTTTCATCATGAATTCCATTTTTAAGAAAAAAGCCGCAAAGGAAATGAACATGGAGACATCCTAATGAATGGACATGTGAAATTGATTTTATTATGTGTAACAAAAATTGTCATGGAAGACTGCAGTGTGCGGAACAAGTCAACACAGGTAGTGACCATAGAATGGTAAAATGTAAGATGCACTTCAATACTAAACACGAGCGTGGCCAGCGCAAAAAACAAGAAAAGTGTATTGACGTGACCAACCTTAAAAACATCATAATACCTTCAAATTAGAACTGAGTACCAGATTCTGTGTTCTAAAAAGTCTAACATCAGAAAAACTGTACATCTCTGAAGTTAACAGAAAAGTAACCAAAGCTCTTATGGAAACAGCAACAAAATTAGCTGGGTCTAAGACCAAGTAGCATGTGTACAAATTATCAAGAAAAAACAAATGTTGATGCAAAAAAAAAAAAAAGATAGATGAGGACAACTAAAGAAGATGTGACTTCTGAAGTGAAATATACAGAGCTATGCAAGACAGTACGAAAAAGTATCGCCGAAGACGTACTGTAATTCAACTGTGAACTAGTGAGGAAAGCAAATGAAACAACCAAAGCCTGAAGATAGCAAAGGGACATCTCAGTAAGGGAAAATAACAGATTATTGCACTGAGAAAAGAAGATAGTTCTGTAACAAGGAATAGAGGCGAAATTGTGTCAAGAGTGAAAGCATTCTACTCCAAATTATATGAAAGGGATGATACATGTACTCCGGACATCATGAAAGGTACAAGTACGAGAGTTCTTCCAGTCCGCCCAGCAGAAGTTGCACATGCAATCAAGAACATGAACCGGTGAAAAGGTCCAGGAGAAGATGGAATTACTGTAGACATCATACAAGAAGCAAGTGGAGAAATTGAAACAGTACTCGCTCAAATTTTCACTCAATGCCTTAATGATGGGAAGATTTCTGAGGATTGGAACAACGCTACAATGATCCTGTTACATAAAAAAGTGACATTGAGGATCTCAGGAACTACAGACCTATCAGCCTCCTATCAGTGATTTATAAAATCTTCACTAAAGTTTTTTCACACCGCTTGAAAGTAACACTGGACATGGCTCAACCGAGAGAACAAGTTCGATTCATGAGTGGCTACAGCCCTATAGATCATATCTACGTACTGAGAGAATTAATTGAAAGAGCGAGGGAATATGAACTTCCATTGTGCATTGTTTTACCGATTATGAAAATGCTTTTGCTTTAGTGAAACCATCAGCAGTTACAATGGCTTTGAAATCCTGCGGTATTGAAGATGCACACATTAAAATTATTAATAACATCTATGAAAATGCAAGTGCAAAGATTCGGCTGTTTGAGAATACAGCACACATAAAAATTGGAAAGGGATGGAGATAAGGTGACACCATATGTCCCAAGCTCTTTAATGCCACATGGGAAAATGTCTTTCAAGGACTGAACGGGGAAAACAAAGGGATAAAGATTAATGAAGATTATCTAACTCACCTTCGTTTTACTGATGACGTAATCATTTTTGCAACTACCCCATCAGGGCTGCAGAGTATGATCCAGGATTTTTCTGACAAGAGTGAAGAAGTGGGATTACAAATTAACTATCAGAAGACAAAAGTGATGTACAATGCTTTTATAAAAAATGAAGATTTATCGATTGATGGAGAAAAGCTGCAGGTAATAGATGCGTACATTTATCTTGGACAGCAGATATCAAGTGAGGGTCACATTGATGAAGAAATTAATCGGCGTACAAAACTTTCCTGGAAAAGCTTTTGGAAGAAACAGCATAATTTTCAAGAGCAATATGCCATTATTTCTTAAAAGAAAAGTGTTTGATCAATGCATCCTTCCAGAGCTAACGTATGGTGCAGAGACGTGGACCTGAACTAAAAGAGACATACAAAGGCTGCAGACAACTCAAATAATCATGGAGAGGTGCATGCTTGTTGTAACCAGGAGAGATAAGAAGAGAAACTCATGGATCAAAAAATAGACAAGAGTGGAAGACATTATTTTCAGAGTAAAATCCCTGAAATGGCAATGGGCTGGACATACTGCCAGAAGAACAGACAATCAATGGACAGTCGAAATTTTAGATTGGATTCCTAATACAGGAAATCACCTAGAAGAAGACCTCATGGGAGATGGATGGATGAAATTCGAAAGTATGCGGGAGTGACATGGAGGAGACTGGCGCAAGACAGACCGTTGTGGAAGAGGCTAGGAGAGACCTTCGTCCAGCAGTGGTTGACAATGATGATGATGTTAGACTATGTAAGTAAACATTCTAATCTGTGAAAATCTTTCTAAGCACAGAAATAAAAAAACGTTCATGCACTTTTTCTGAAATTTATTAATAAAATATCTTTAAATTTATACTGAGAAGAATCGGATCACTGAAAAAACTCAGGAAACTGCTTCCTAAATTTTGTTGTATTATCACAGAAATGAACAAAGAGATATGCCTTTAAATCATAATATTCAATTTTCCAGGATCGGAATTTACTAAGTATGTTAATAAGTCCAAATACTAAAGTCTGATTTGCAGGTATGGAGTTTATACTTCTAATGAAGAAACAAAATTTTATTCCATTGAAATTAAACCTCCGAAACATTAATAGTAATTTGCTTTATTATCCTACACTACGTGTAAATTTTGTGTTAAAATATAGTGTCAAATCCTTTTGTAACAGCCCATATGTGTGCAAATGCATATAAAAAATTGCGTTTATAAAATATGTCAATCACGTTTCTCTAGAATCCACAGGGAAAAAGAAACTTTTGTCACTTTCTTTTACCAATTCAGTAGATTCGTCACTTTAATATTTCACCATGGATTCAGTTGAAAAGCATTTTTGAACTTTGCCACTAAATTAGGTAAAATATCTAAAAGTACACTTCGCATGTCTTTGGGAAATATTTGCTTTAATACTTGAAAAAGTGTATCTCGACTTGGGAAAGAGAATAGAATTTTAATGTTTCCTTCCAAACCGAGATTCATTAATTGCGGGAATATACATTAATGTTTGTGAAAATTGCTACACAATGAAGCTCTCCTGGTTGCTGGTACTAGCTTGAAACTTGCAGAATATGTATAACACGTAGGGACGTGTACATTATTAAAAAATCAGTGAAATGAACATGCGGTTTAGGAGCAATAGCATCCGAACTGCAAAATCTTGGGTGTAAAGGGAAGGATCAAACGAGATGCTTGAATCAGTGAAATGACACATGATGAAAAATAGCATGTTTCGTTTGCCAGATGCATGTGATAAATGCACAACCTGTACAATGGAGATCAATTTGTATTCTACTATTGTTTTTGTTTTTTTCAGAAAAGCTAAACTCTTCCAGATGAAAATATATTATATTCACCTTATTTACTTAGTATAAATTTGGAACACGTTTCATATTTCCTTCAAAACACAAATAAATCTCACTTTCAGTGCCGAGCAACCCCATACTTTTATTAAGGTACAACGACAAATTTTCGCACAAATCCGCGAGCTAAGTATCTTCAATTATGCGTTTGCAAAGGTAAGCGCAATAATTAAAGTACTTAATTGTAGTCCTTACTAATTGGTCTAAAATTACGGAACAATTAGTAAGTACTACAATGTAACATTTGGATTGTACGACAGATATCCCCATTTCGAACAAATAATGAGAATGGTATAATTCCTGTTTCAAAGCACTTTGGGTACATCGCTGTTCCAATTTTCATAGCAGCGGTAAAAAGTTCATTTTACAGGGACTCATCTCCGCACACCTATCATCAATATTTGATGTTCAGGTCCATGTAATTCTCCAGGACTTGGTTAATATCCTACGAATGAAAATCACACCGGCTTCGATATTATTTCCGAGCAGAAATAATATTTTACATTTCTTACAATCGTAACCGATTTCTTCTCAAAGATATTTTTAGTGGAATTATAAAAATAAGCTTTTTCAGGTTTTGCTAATATAGTACTAAGGCAAAACCATTCAGTATAATATTTTTTGTTACCCAAAAATGATGGAACGATAATTTCCTGAAAAGCGAATGTTGTTCGCCACTAATTGGACTGTTTTCTTGCGTCTGTGATCAAATAGAATACTTGTTATTTCTCTCATCACGACAATTGTCACAATAGTTTGTTCGGTTACGACTTGTTTCTGTATTTGAGCTAATTGGTAACATCGGTTTTGAATAAATGTTAAGTTTTATATAATTTTTTTTTCACTCTTAGTCAAATTACTTTATAGTGAACACAAGAATGTTTAGTCTTTCCTCCTTTGATATGTTTCATTCAGTGTTAAAATCTGAAACAGTGGAGTACTGATTTCGTAGGAATAAAATGCATTTACTGTACTAAATCTTTTTTCTTCGTTAGTACAAAATGCATTTACTGTACTAAATCTTTTTTCTTCGTTATTACAAAATGCATTTACTGCACTAAAACTTTTTTTACTTCGTTAGACCAAAATGCATTTACTGTACTAAATTTATTTTCTTCGTTAGAACAAATTTCATTTATTAAGCTTCTGAAGCTTCTTTTTCTTCAAAGGAATGCATTTCTGTTAGTGTACAAGTAACCTTTTTTTCAATTTTGATGTTATGACTTGTTTCGAATTCACGCTACATTTCACGTACTTCAATTTAAAATAAAAACGAAAAGCAACGTCAAAATAATTTATAATTTTATAAATATATCATGTTCTCACACATATAGGAATTATGATAAAACAATAGAACATTTTCCCAAATAAAGGCCAGCACAAATGCATCGGAAATCCCGTTTTGGCCAGAACAAAATACATCGGAAATCCTCAACTTTACCACACGTTAATGGCCTAAGCACACGGTTACAGACAATGGGGTAATGCTCCGTTGACAAGGGAATCTTGCATATCTTATTCTAAGATCTTTAGCTTGATTATACCAATATTGTCATTGTCGTCATTTCATTCAGGCAATTTACGATTTTCAAACTTTGGCTTTTAAGGCGGGAATACACATCTGTATTTAATTTTTACACCAATTGCACCTATTCCGAAAGAGCTGTCTCCTCACATATTTTTCGTTTCATCTCCCTAAACCAACATAATACGTTTGAAACTGACTTATTCTGTACTGCTATTTCTGACTTTTACAGCATGTCGGGTGTTAATACAAAAGTTTTAGAATGTTCTCGAAGTCTCTAGAGAGACTTCAAACATACTGTAACCAGACTTCACAGTTCTGCGAGAGAAATATTTGAAATAGAGAAACGCCGACTTCTGGATGACGGAAGGCGTGGAATCAAAAGGAATGGCGAATAGAAGAAATGACAAAACTGCATGCCGGCTCTATACACAGTCTTGTCGATTATTTTCCTTAAATGGCATGCGTTAATCGATTACATTGTAGTAGTAGATTCACCTTACTTATTTCTTTAGTGTTAGGTTTGCATACAGGGCATTCACGGATCGGATTGATATCGTACAAGTGGAATCAAATAAAAAAAAAATATTTTTAATATTACGTCTTGCCTATTGCCTCTACCTTAGAATTAAGTGTTCTCTAGTGCCATCTGAAGCAATCATAACCTATTTTAGAATTTCCGCGGTGGCTTTTCTAACAGAAATCATACTATTCTTATAAAAAAATCATGCTCTCTTTAAAAAAGCAGTTCGATGAGTTAATTCTTCTTTGGGTCGTTATTGGACAGTAGAATAGTTTTGGAGCTCTTGAACGGTGTCATTTTCCCTTAAATCGGATGACTATTTTTAGATATTTGTTAGTGATTTCGGCAATATGAGAACTGTAAGTTGGCACCCACGTAAATAGGTTTAGCTGGTGCCACTGCCCTGATAAGAAGAAACGTGTTTAATTTAATTCTGGCTGCAGTGCTGATATAGTGATGATGTAAAGCTTTCTACACAGTAAACGGTAAAAAGAGGGATGAGTCCGGGGTATTTGAAATAAATGAATTGGGAAAGCCTAAGAAATGCAAAAAATCCGCCTAACAAATTTTACTGGAAAAAAAAATACTCAAACATATTAAAAAACAAAACTAAAATAACTTTAAATAATACGATATAGTACGAATTTATTAGTGCTATTTGCTTTTAGGAAACTACTGGTATTAAAAGTGTCAACAGAAAAAAAAATGTTCACTGGCTTAGCTTTTCCACCGTGACAGTTAACATTAGTACATTTTCGCAAGAGATGCGGCTCTAAACAAATATTTTAAAGATTGTTTTCGAACATGGTAAATGATTGCAAGACTATGAAAACACAATAGGCTTAAATTGCGTTGCTCAAATCGATGCTGTGTTTTCCTTTCAAGTTGTAAGTTTCAAAATTGGGTTCACCAGATTTAAAAAGTGTGGAAATCCGCATTACATGGATGAAAAGAAGATGATTTCGTTTCGAAACTGATAAACAAAGGGGAGCAGCTAATTTTGATACTGAATCGGACCCACTTATGATATTATCGCGATAAAATTCCTTGGAGGACGAAAGCAAACTCTTTGAATCCCAATAAGAAAATCCAGCACACAAGTTAATATCTATAATATGCTTGTTCAAAAGATAAGTTTATAAATTGCTCATTCTATATATTCGTTTCTAAGTAATCTTAATTAATTCTTAACAAAATTGCCAAAATACTATATACTTTTTTTAATATAAGTCGTATCAGACAACAAAAACATTTGGTGGGTTTGAAAAGTGTCGCATTTTGCTCTGCAAATTTTTCCTTTGAGATGTACGATACACAGAATGTATAGCCGTGAATCTGCAATTCCAGATATAGCCGCCCCGATAGCGCAGTGTTCTAAGCGACGCCTTCTTATCATTCGTTCGAGATGGGCCCGGGTTCGAATTCCGATGAGGCATGGATGTTGTGTTTGTCTTACGGCGCTGGCTCTCTCCTTTCCCAGGAACCAGTGGTCCTAAATTAGGTACGGGCGACTGCTGATAGCCCATAGAGTTGCTCACGGTAGTCAATCCTAAATGAAAAACAAATTCCAAAGATAACCGGAAGCTTAATGCTTCTAATTTTTAAAGAGAGGGAAACTTAGCAAATTTGAATCATCTGTCTCCATAACTACCTATGTTACTCAAAAATAATACCTGATAGTGCTAAACATTTGTTTGTCGTAAAGTATTTGAAAAATTAACAATATATCAAATATTTCACTCTTAATTCGAAACATGTATTTTTTATGAAAGCCTTTCGTAAACAACTTTTTAATCGCATTTATCGATATGTTTAAATATCACAAGTCCGAGAAAAAATACTGCAGTATATTCAATTTTTTTAATTTAAGTGAAAATCAAAATCTTGGACATTTTCAGTTGCATTGATTTTCAATCAAAGTTGCATATATGAATGGCTTAGTTACAGTAATTTGAAAATACACAGATTGAGAGAAATATTTTATTTCTATCGAAAAAATGTAACATCTTTCTCAAGAAATATTTCCTGAAAAATAAATATTTGATTTTGGCAACACTTATGTGATTTAAATAAGCTTAACATAGCTTAAATGACCTTCCGAAAAAAAATCGATATACAAATATTTAATCCCCTACATTTATGCAATAAAATGTACTAGTCCTCCATTTCCTCGTAGAAAATATCTGGATATTCGACAATGTCCCAGTACAAAGTGAAATAGTGTATATTTGCCCATATATTTTCTGATTTAATTGTGAAGCAAATTCAACGTTCATGGTGTCAAACTTTAAAATCCAAATGATCCGCACTTGCGAATAAAATTATTAGCGTATATTTATCTTCTTTTCAAAATGGAGGTCTCAACGATTAAACGCAAATCGTGTTCATTTGGTGTATTTTCTCACTTTTCGCACTTAGAGTGTTTATTGTCAGCAAATGTCTTTGTGAAAGTATATATTGGAAGAAGCGTGAAATTCAGTCCAAAAATGATCTTAATGTAAACTACTAATATTAATTTTCCCTGAATAAAAGTTGTTTACTCCGATATTTCTCCATCGTAGGAAGGACTTGCTTTTCTTTCAGATGATTTAGCAGCTCACTTTTTTTAATATAGTAAAATAACTTGACGTGATAAATGATAGTGGATATGATCATATTTCGTTTTGTATAAAGTTGTGAAGTGTAACTTACCCAAATAATTACTTATATGACATTCTGAACTATATAACATAACTTTAAGTAATAAGGGTCTGGAATAGAATATAAAAAGCAACGTTTATCCACAATTAAATGTTATTTAACATCGACTATAGTTTAACAGAGCGTTTCGCTTGGCATTATCAGGAAGAATGGAGCATAAACATTCAAATCATTGTGAAATCATCAAAGCTCTAACGTCACAGATTTTGGTGAGTTCTTTCCGCGCGCGCTTGGAAGAAATGGAGTAGAAGTCATGTCATTAATAAGCCATGCAGAAATGTGGTAAATGTGGAAAGCTTCAAATACTCTAAGCTTGATAATCAATCAGGTTTATCAAAAAGCATAGCGTTTCCAAACGAATTTATTTTTCGTGACAATGTTTGGCCATTGAAAATTTTTCAGTTCATAATTCCATAGGTAAGCGCTGTGTTCCTTCAGATGAAAACGTAAAGCCCTGTGGGTACTGTATACACATTCGATACACATTATTGCTACCACCTTCTTCTTTTGACGTTAACAGCGAGTAGCAATTAAAGATGTCACGTGTGAGGTTATGTTTTGGCGTCAACAGCGCGTAGCTAATTAAAGAAGGCATGGTATAGAAGGTGTGCTGTAGTCATTCTAAGAACATATCACTCGTTGCTGTCATGGAGAAAAGGAGTAATTTATCATATTGGCGGGTGATAGCATCGGCGGTTAAGTGCAAGACTGACAATTCCATTTCTTCCAACTATCAGATTTCTTGAAAATGTTCTATATTGGTATTGTTTGAAATTTGTGATTTCTTAAAATTTCTTACATATGTTAATTTTATCTATCCTTAACCTCTGAATTGGGAAACTGACGTTCGAATGAAAGCTATTTATGCCGAATTCCTTGGCATGGATTTTTACCGATATTACACTCCCATTCCTCACGTCATGGCATTATCACATTCTACACCTCGCGTATTTGGGGAATTGGCTCCACGTTCACCTCATCTTTATCCCATCTGTTTCTCTCTGTGGGGCATGTTGAAAAGCAAGATCTGCGCATTGAAGATCAGAGACAATGAACACCTGAAGCAAAGCATTACGGAGGTATGTGTATATTACTTTAAAACGAAGTCCAACTCAGTTCTTATTACAGAATCATAGGTATTAACTCATGAAAAGTTAAAATCACAAAGAAGTTTCCACTTTGCTAAATAATCATATGTTTGTGTGGATAAAATGTGTAAGAATGAGAGCAGGAAATAAAGCTCTATCATATTTTCCAAACACCTGTAAAAGAATGAAATTAAATGTATAAGGCCTGTTCAATAAGTAGTGAGACTCTTTGGCTTGAGTGCATTTTAGCTTCTTAATTTTCTCAATGAGTGGCGCTAGAGTACAGGAGATTTAAAGGTTATGCGACTGCTTTGTAGCTTGTTCTTTACGGAAAACGTGTAAAGTGCTGGACTAAATTTATTGTTCTCTCGAAGGCGATGGAAACATTCAAACTTTATCAACGTGCTGAAATTCAAATTTTGAAAACGTAGAAAACGTCACCAAACGAAATTTACTGACGAATGAATGCCATGTGTGGGCCTGCGTATCTTCTACGCACTACTATAATGCGGTGGTGCCAGCTCTTCAGTGGGGAACAAACAAGCACGGCAGACCGGCCGAAGTCAGGAGCCCCTTATCGAGCTGTTTCAATGGAGACAAATTGCGTGTGCTGATGCTGCAGTCTAGGCTAACGTGAGAATCATGATTGGAGAAACTGGGGAACAGTGCTGGCATGAGCATCGGAACTGTCAATACAATCATGCTTTCCCACCTTAAAAATCGTAAGGTCTGCGCCACGTAAGTACTAAACATCTGTCGGATGACCAGATGAGTCAACGAACATGACTATCATTACAGCATCCGTTCCGATACCAGGAAGAATGTGGAGATTTCTTGCTACAAATGTTTGCTGGGGACACAAGGTGGTGTCATCATTTCTAGCCCGGGTCAAAACACCAGATCATGCAGTTGAAACATGCATCATCGCTACCGTCGGGGAAATCACGGTCTACCATTTCCAAGGCTAGGTTAAGTTAACCGTCTTTTTTGACCATCGAAGGCAATTCTTTCTTGAGTTGCTCCCAGAATAACAAACCATCAATGCCAAACGATTTTGTCAAATTTTAATAAAGCTTCGGCAAGCCATCAAAAACAAGAAAACTGGCAACATCACTGAAGGTATTGTGCTTCTGCAAGATAACGCCCTGGCACATACGGCAGTTACAACTCATAGACCACCTCAGCGCTTTTTCGCTGAGAAGTCCTTTTACATCCAGTATACAGTCGTGACTTACTTCCCTGGGATTTTCACATCTTTGAACCTATGTAAAAAAAAAACAATTCTACAACGAACTTTTCACTTCGAATGACCAGGTGCCTGAAGATGTAGGTAACTGAGTACAGCAGCAGCCTGCCTCCGTCTATGCCACAAGAATACAAGGACTTGAGGAACGATGGGACCGCTGTCCAAAAACTGGTGGCGATTATTTTTAGGTATGTCATGTAATGACTCTTTCAGATAGAATGTCTTATTATTTACTGAACAACCAGTACCTTTTGTGAAGTCATTTTCGTGAAGACAAAAATATCTGTATATGTTTACAGAACATATTTCTAAAAGTAGACGAAAAAAAGGACAAAAATGAAGTGGTTAGACTTAGTGGCATTCTTTCTTCGATAAAGGAAGTTAAAGGGAAGGGTAGTATGTGTTTTTCTCTATTTGGAACACAAGAGCGCTTGCCTAGATCTAATCATCTGGCGAAAGAAAATTCTTTTTGATGTTTTCAACTAAATTCAGAATTTGAAAGAAAGCGTCTCGCAAAGTTAATTATTTTGTACCTTTTTTTTTAGATAACTTTTATTGCGACATAAATGCTAAATGGATCAAATTGAGTGTTTGTGTTTGCGATTACTCCATTCCCCAAGGTATTCAAATTCCCAAGGAGGTCCTTGAAAGATTTATTAACCAGTTAAGCATAAAACAAGCCATCGAAATGACATTTTGTAGGACATCAAGACAAAAAGAAAAAAACGAATTTTGTAAACATTAAAGCAAGAAATGTTTTTTTTAAAGTTCGTCAGATTGAATAGCGCGAACAAAATGATATTGCGAAATTGGGTAATGGAATTCCTAGCATATCACTGTTTTCATTAGTTCTTTTTAATAACACTCTCCTAAAAGCGAATTAACACAAAATTATTTTGAAAGAAATGTAGCCATAAAGGGTTACGTAAATATAAAACAAAGTGCTACAGTAAAAATCGTAAATTCCTGAAGTGTCAAAATTCAGTGGAATCAGCTGCATTTCATGATCTTACGTGTAAATGTGCGTGTACCTGTGCAATTACTTGCTTTCAAAGAAAAATGGATACATAATTCATGTGAATCGTTTAAACGCAGTAGCTTTAAATATTTGTGTCAGTTCGTTTCCACCCGAATATCACTGTCATATTATTTTTCAAAAACAAATACATGTTACTGACCCCTCGATGCCTCGTAAATCACCTGGTATTTGCAAATTATTGACGATAAGTGATATCTAATAAAATTCTTCTTTTCCCCCTCTAAAATGATCCTAGAAATTTACCAAAATTGTTCTCATTGCCTGAAAATTTAGGCTAAAGTTGTTTCCTTTTAAAAAATTGTCACAAATTTAGAAACATTTTGCATGTTTTCAGTAGCGTGTAATATTAAAAGCTAAATTGGGTACTTATTTCCAATATGTAAATTATAAGAACTTAAAAGAAAGATGAATTTCAGAACTGGAAATAACTTAAAACACTGATGAATATGTAATTTTGTAAATTGTCGATTAATATATGAACGTTTTCAGGATTCAGATTTATACGGTGATGTTTTTGCTGCACAATATTGGAAAACTTTGTGATTCAAATGCCTTAAGCCGCCTTGGGGAAGAAAAGTTCTAAGCGCTGGATTCTGACTATTCATCCGAGATGAGTATTGCTCCGATATCCTGTGAGCAATAAATATTGTATGTCGTACGTCACTGTCTCACTCCCTTTCATTTAACCGGGGGCCCTAAATTTCAAACAGGTGAGTGCTTATAGCAAATCGAATTGCTCATGATGCTTGTTAAACCATTAAACAAACATATAATTTTTATTTCTGGAATTCCTTTTTAGTAAAATTACTTTCAATATTTATTCCGAAAAATGATATATATTATTAAAATACAATAATGTCTTATTCATTCCTTTTTTTCTATCTCATCGTTTTCCACAGCGATCCTAATTGATCACTACAAATGGTGTGACTGTTCATATGAAATAGTAGGTTATGAACAGATAAGTGTAACTTTATTAAGAGGGCTGGCCGGAAATCAATTTTTGAATATTTGCATGGGACATATCATATGACGTTATTTCAAAATTTAAAGGTAGTATGTGTTTGGCAGAAAATCTTTAATTTTTGTACAGCTATTTACTGTATTATGATATAATGTTGATTCTAATGAATACAATTTTTTTAAATTCGATTTACGAACTAAATTAAGGTTAACACAAGTTAAAAGCATTCAGCGAACGAATAGATTCTGACATAGGTTTAAATTTCCAAACCTTTAGTTCTCAGCGACTTTTGAAAAGAGGAAAAAATAAATAAATTTAGAAGCGGGAACAGAGTGCCTTTATTGGAAACCAAGAGGAGATAAAGGTGCGGAAGGGATGAGATTGTAAAGAGTATACAGCTTCCCGCTAAGTAATGAAGTTATAAGCTGTCTTACATACTTACCTAAATATTTCTCATCAGCACTTTAGGTTAATTCAATGAAAAATTTGTGAATATCTGTCACTCACTAGGCGATCAATATCAAGGAAATTAGCTGAAGTTGCAACAGGCTAATTTCTTTCTTGATTTGTGGTAATTTTTATGTTCGATTTGTATTTGAAATGTATTATTCCAGAAAAGAACTGCACGTAGTAGTACATTCTTCGGACTAGCTTTATCCTCTTCCGAGCAAGAGGTGTGAGATTCGTGTAATAATCCAGTGGGAAATATTTCTCATAAAATCTGCTAAATTAACGTTCTTCCATGTTGTCTTCATTTCACAGCTTTCTTACATTTGAGTTAGGTTAACTTTGTAAAGAATTTGGAGCTTGTACCACTGCAACATCAAATGGAGGAGGGATGAATTTTAAATTTGCAACTTGTGCTCGCAAACGTAACGGAACTGGTGTTGAATTCTTAATTCAGAGCAAATGAATAGCAATCAAAACCACTGCTGTGGTTCACAAGTGCAGAAAATTGATAAATCCTGCCTATCCTTAATGCAATTTCCCAGAGCTGAAGTTTATTTTGAAATGACTTAATTTTTCCATTCATACCAAGAACCAACTGCCCTTGAATCTGTAATTGAACATGGGGTTCCTTAATTTAAGCTGTGTCATCTTTAAAGAAATCCCAGGTCACGCAGTCACCTTTTGTTTTCGATCTCCCACCCAGGTTTTACTTTCATGTCCATGAAAACAAATACCTCCCGTTTCTAATCATAAAAACGCTTCAGCATCTTAGGCTGACTTGGCGAAAGTTCTTCACAATAAAACGTGACGTCTTCATGCCCGGAGTAAATGTTTTCCTGAAATTCTTGAAACGGGCGATGTTTATGTTTTTAATTATTTTTTATTAACAAATAAAGCTTATGCAAGAAACAACAATGTAAATTACATGGGCGAATTTGATTGCTTTTGCGCAAGCTTTATTGTTGAAAAACACAATAACACCACACACAAGTTTTTTGTATTGACGCTTATATCAGACAATTCGCATTTGAAATTTGCATCAATGCCTACGTTTGACCTAATCACTGCCGGAGCCCGTCGGTTGTTATCCCGTTTAGCTCTTACGACTTACAGACGAATTCATTGGAATATCTTTTACTTCTTGGAAAAAGTCTTCTCTCCATATTTTTTATGGCATTCGTGGGAAAATATAGCCGACTGAGCGCTATTGGTAACGTTTTTCCTTTCGTTTAGAGGAGCCGTTCCGAAACTTTTTGAGCCACGGAGAGCTTTTCAGGAGAGAAATTCATCACGTAGCACTAACGTGGCCCTTATGCCAAAGGAAGGTATGTGCATTTTTGGCTGTTTTTACCTAACGGGTTTTTTCAAATCGTTTGTCGATATTTTATTGTATAGCAAAAGCACGAATTACTTACTGAGTTCTAAATACTTAAATTTTGATCTAAATTCAGTTTTGCATTGAGAGCCATTAAAAATTGGGACTTTAAATATCGTTTTCCCAAAACATTAATTTTGCAGATACGTGTCTTTGGCATAAGGATCACAATAGTTTCACCTAGTAACTACATAATTACTGAAACGAACGACAGCAGTATTGACGATCAAAGGTGTTTTTCACCATTTGGAATATTTGACACCTCGATACAATCGTTTTTGCATATTCCTGAAATGGTTCCGTTTCTGTGGTCCTAAATTCAGTTCGCTGGGCGCATGATAGTATCGTGTCGTGTCTTAAGCCTCTTGTATAGTTGCTTAAGACACGATACTTTTCCATAGCGCCTTATCTATATTTCGTGTATGTCCTAAACCTTCACAGTGAACTGATTGTAAAGACATCATCACATATATTTTCGCAAGTAAGTGAGGATGGCAGGTGTCAAATTTTTATTTGATGTTAATTATAATTTGGTACTTGACAGTACATTTTTGTTAGTATTTCAGCAAAAATAATGGCACCAGGCCATAAGGAAATGCAGAATAAAAATAACTTAGTATTAAGCGAAGAAAGGGTATTGTGCGAAGTAATGGAGATTTAAAAAAATATTACTTTTGTTTTGACATCATTGCGACATAATGTATATAAGTAATAAAACAAATTTTAGGAAATAAAGGTAAGTAACAATTATAAAGCACTTCTACAAGCTCACGAACTAGTACAATAACTGATTTTGTATTACTAAGGGGTACTTAATATTCGGAGTATTCGATAGCAGTAAGAAATCATTTCCCTGTTATTCATTATTCAATTGCATTGTTTGAAAAATATATCAGATCTAACCTTTTGAAATGCCTAATCACTCTGTCTTTCACATAATGCTGGTAAAGCTCTTTGACATAACAGATTCTTTCAAATTTCAATACCATTTTTGGAATATGTCATACTTAATCTTGAATAGAACATCTTCAAAATGATAAATACAAAGCTTGGTGTTCTTACGTAGAATAACTTGGGTCGTATTTTGCATTTCGTCAATGCTGTTGGCTTTGTCTTTGTGTCCTGCTAACTAATAAAAGGGCAACGCGTACCTGTTCTAAGGAGTTGTGCAGCATGTTTTTGTTTTAAGATGTTGTGCAGCAGGTAAGTGAGTGAGAACCCAAATAAAAAAAGCAAGGATTCAATGCATGCAAACAAGCTGACGCCAAGGTATATCTCTCGAACTAAGGGAGATACAGAAACCTACTACCGCTTGCTCTAATTCGTAAAACAGTGTTCATGCTGTAATAAACCCTGTGCTAACCCAAACAAAGGTAATACATATTATTACCCTGACAGCATGCATGTAAAACAGCGAGACAACTAGTGAACTTAAAGTATCGTACGAACTCTGAACATAAAGTACCGTATATATAGTAGTTCGTACAAGCCGAACTACTACTTAAAGAACTAAAATTTGTGAAAATCTTGACGACGTAATCCTAAATTAAATTTCAAGAGTTTACAAAATATAGTTATTGAAATGAATTATCCAATTTCTGAGATTACTTTCGATAAAACTCTTGGAAGTACCCTCGGTATCGGAGTTTTCAAAACACTTCAATAACATTCATTGCATTACTTACGCGGCCTTTCTCGTGAGACTTTGTAAACATTTATGGTTAAATTGCATTTCAGTTTTTTCATTCAAAAAATAACAAGGCAAGGGGGTCTTCTTTAAAGTTTTATCCCCTTCCGTAAAGCACTGTGTCTTAGCTGAGTGATGGTGCGAATTGCTTTCGCCAGTGAAAAGCGCTTGTCTCCATGCCCAAGCCGGCCCCGAAAACTTGAAACTGGATGACGATGCCTAATTGCCTGATTGGATGTAGCTCACTGAAACAGCTAAGAGAGTTATGACTCACTGTGTTTCTTAAGTTGGAAATGACGTGATTTGCGGATGCCTACGTGAAGTAATTAAGTATTATTATCTAATTTTCAAAGCAGGAAAATTTACGGTCTCAATCTGAACCGGGATTAGGTTTTTCGCTTGTCATATTAGCGGCATTTACTCCTGTAGGAATCCTACTTTGTGTAGAAAAACATTTCATAATTTTTATTATCATTTTGTTTTTATTTTTTGGAATTACGTTTGAAAAATACACGGAAGTACGCGTTCGAAAACGTATCCGTTTACGATTTTGACACGCGGAAAGATGCGATCAGCAACGTAAAGAAATTCGTCCCTGAATTATATGGGATAATTCGCTGAATCCCAACCTTATTTTTACTGACTGCGTATAAGATAACCCCCAACACTGAAAGCAGGATTCCTTTTTAAATTTTTCGGCTTACATGTATATATATGCAGTATTTATAATGTAATAACAGCACTTACAAAGACGTTCTGTGCACATAACACACAGGAATGCACTAGTTCAAGCACCAGGAACCATTTCAGTAATAAGCACAACATCTACATTTATGAATCGCATAAATAAATGGATTTGTACGCTTCAGGATGAAAATTATGGGAGCCTGTCATTCAGGATCCTAATGAAAGTAGAAGCAAGCAGATAGATGCAAGTCTATGTTAATCAAACTCTCCTGTATCTAGTGCGGGATACAGCAAAAGGGATGGTGCCCTACGTCTGTGTCCTACATATCAAGGAGGAATGGCAAAAGAAAATTCAACCAGTCCTAAGTAAAAACACCATGTGCTGTAAAGCAGTCAACGTGTTAATATGAGAAACGAGAAGTACATGTACAAGGGTACAAACGAAACGTCATCGCAGTGTAATTGAGTGCCGAATATTCTGTGTTCACATAGTAATGCCTGTTTTAATCTTTTGTGGTACCTGACGATCCTGTCTGTGTTTCCTATGTTAAAACAATAACATTAATTTGCAGGCTGGCTACTTATGGTCCAAGTGAGGACAGTCTTCAACGAAAAAAACCTGCCAGTTCTGCCCGTGATTCAATCATCGAGACTTCGCTGCATCTTTCGACGTATTTGAAAGTTACTTGTTTAGGACATTACTGAGGATTTTTGGTCATAGCTTCTATATTTAAGAACCCATTATAACAACGAGAACTCCCGCTGCGTCCACAGGAGGGGTGCAGACACGTGGGTAGACACCAGCCATCGGAAACAGCAGTAAACAAAGGAGCGGAATGAACTAGACCAGAGACGGGTTGGTATCATGGCAGTATTTATGGTTTCTGTTTCTTTTATTCTCATGCGCGTCTTTACAGAAAGGCGACCGTGAGGGATTGATAACGAAGTGTTTTGAATATACTTATTTTTTCTGATTTCACATTTAACACATCTTTTACTTGTTTTCACACTATTTACATAATATAAAAATTCCCTCATCTACTCGTTTCTTTCATACGCTGATGAAGAACGGCAAGGACATATCGAAGCCAAAAGGTGAGTTTTAACTAACCCTTATGAAGAAAAGTTAATTATAATTTTTCTTTATATTTAAAAATTTTCAATTTAAATACTGAAAACCAGTTTCGAATAAAGTGTATTTAGATCACATCACTTTTCCTGAGCGTTTTATACATATAACAGATTGCTTTCTGTTACTTTCAATGGAGTCTACATAATGTGAATGTTAGTGTGCCTCTTATCATTTCAACTTTTCTAAACAGATTTAAAAAAAATTAAATTCCCCTCATTTTGACCTTCAGCCGTTTCAGATTTTTTGGAGCAATTTAAAGCAGTTTACCTCATCTTATACCGTTTTTTTAAAACTATGTTCATATTTGTTAAAAAAATCATTTATCTTTACAAACGTATTTTATCACCTATTTGCAATGCAGAAATGAAATTCTGCGTCATTTTTAACGCTCATAATTAAGAACGAAGATTATGAGCTAATATAAGTGCAACGAATTCCGGACATCGCAACAAAACAATTTAAATTTATTCATGTTGAAAGGCACAAGACACGAATTTATTGTTAAATAAAATTAAAAAAAACCGCACTGAAAACCATTATTCGTATTGCAACCTTCTCTCAGTGTGGGTAATTTTTTAACTTTGAAACATTTATGTATACGATGGTATTTCAATCGCGTTAAAAAAATACAGGCATTCTTCTTCTGGTTTGGACTTTTTTAAACATATCATTAACACATTCAGATTCTAGTCATCTTTATCTTTTGGAACTGTGGTTATTTTCATTATTTCCAATTTTTTCATAGCTGTGTAGCTCATTTTTACACCATTTTTTGGGTAATTAGTTTGCATGAGTTACTATTCAGTTAGCTTTAAAAAAACTTTTTAGAGCAATTTTATAACGTAGTGGTGAAATTCAGATATTTTTGTCGTTTTTTGTTACAAACAGATAATCCGGATATACTAAGTTACGATAGTGAAATTGCAGTGGTTCACTCTGAAAAAGAACGATACTTCCTTTGTAGCATTTTCCCTGTCTACCGCAGATGTTGCCAGTTGAAGTGTAGTCCGAGTACACGCTTGAGTCGAAAGCAATTATTCTGTTTTCGTGTAGATGATAGATAGTCTGACATGGAATTTCATCAACAGCAAATAGTCTTTCCCTGACTATCTACTGACGACCAAATTTGTTTAAAGCATTGCGTTAATCCGTCATCACAATCATGCGTAATATATAGAGCATGTATATGTGTCATGAATTTAAAACCATCAGGGTGTTTGGGATAGCCTATTTATTTCCCTAAAGTACGATGTATTTATCCTGCAGTGTTGTTTTCAATAAATTAGGCATTCACTACATTCACCTCAATCACACAATGTGATCGGGATGACTAATTTTGATTCGATATAATTCTTTTCGAAAATTAAAGCAATTTTATTATGACGTTCTCTCAATAACACATAAAATTTTTATTTTTTGAAACCGTGTGGGACAGATGTTTCATCCAATAACATTATTGATTTAAACGAGGATTACCGAGTGGCCTTACTTTAAAATCTAATATTTAGAAGAATAGAGGAATTAACTCATTTTTCCATGTACTTAATGAATACAGTGACCTGTTTGGGAGACGCAGGTTCGATTCCTGCTCCAGGACAACGACATTTCAAGTTTTCGGATATTTTCTGGCTTACCATATTTGTCATATTTACACCAAAAAACGGATTATCATTTACAATGATTTTCGTTCTGAGATAAAAAAATGTTTTTGTTCTAAATTTGCAAAGATTTTTTTTCGGAACTTTACTGTGTCCTAAATCACAAATTTCTTCAAAAGTTAAAAAGTTTACACGACGCAGTTTTGTACGAAATGAAAGGTATAATACGAAACTCCCAGTGATTCAAATAAAATTCAGGTACCAACGTACGCTTCTTATACTGAAACACTGAGTTATTTCTGTACAACTTTACTTCTTTCCTACTACAAAAGGTATAGCGCATATAGCACCTTCAATAAATAATTCACTGATTTATTGAAAAGTCAAAAAATCAAAGCTTCAATTTTATAAATGTTAATTTTTTTTCAAACAAATTACTGAAACCGTTTTTATCGACAATATCACAGATTACAGAGGATGTGTTGTGACTATACTTACTAAGTTCCTAATTACCTGTAGGTATCCCTCATTACATCCTAATAAGAAATTGTCAACTTCTCAAAAGTGCACGAGCTTAGTTGAAACCCATTCACCGTTCACGAATGGACCTTCCATCGCCATGAACATACGTGTATCATCCACACTTAATGTCACCGTGAAAATCTGAAAACTCCAAATAGAGAACGAGCTAAGGAAGTATTTATGTTTGTGAATGGATCCCAGCCTGTGGTTATTTAAAGGTTAAATACCATTGTTAAGTTTTGACCATATTTTATAGCTCTTAGTTATCACAAAAATGTTCTTATTAATGCTTACATAAAGACTGAATTATCGTAAGGAGGAAATAAAATTGGTTTATTTTAATTCAACAGAAATATCAAAGATCAAAGGCTCTGACCAAATAATTAGGTGCAACCATACGACCAAATTCTGACTAAATATGCTCATCAAAGTTTGTTAAACCCTGATTCTAAATACAAAAGTAATCCTTCAGATATTAACATTGTGGAGAAATGTAAGTTGAAATATATTGTTTCGTACGAATCTTGAAAATGATATCACTAGTCAAAATTTTTAAACTTTATTTTCATAACATGGGTGAACTAAGACTTTTTAAACTAATTTTGGTGTCCTGAATTCAAAAACTGTCCATGATGTACAGCCCTTTGGGTATGAACATTTGCTATATTTCTAGATACACATACATATTTACAATGCAAATTGTACACAAAACAGCTTTACATTTCAATGTAATACAGTACGTATATGTCCTGTTAGCTATGGAATTTGTGTTACAAAGTATAAATACCATATTCATATATCACTGCATATGAGACAGCAAAAGAAAAATGAAATGGAGAAAACAATATTAGCACAAATGTAAATGTATACACACATACTCTTATAGCCGTACAAGTAGATCATTTTTTTATCGCTTATGTGTCGTGTTGCCCTCTTTCTGCAAAAGCCAGCAGTAATAACTTATCATTGAGGTATACCACTCGCCTTCATACCTCTCCTCCATCGTTCGGATATCTTTGTGGAACCTTTCTCCCAGTTTATTGCTGAAAACTACTAGGTTGTCAGGAAAGAAGTCGTGATATGGCGGTGCGAGCCGTCAATGCCCGCCGCACAACATGTCGGTTTTCTTGCCCGGTAGTGTGCCGCGGCTACGGCAATCGCTCACGTCGGTCCGTCCGTCCCTCCTGCCCCTACCGAATCCATACTCGCCTCACTGTGGCTGGATGTCGTCCCACACGGGCGTCGATATCTCGGTACGATAAACCGCTGTCGCAATAAGCCACTATTCGTCCTCTGTCGAAATCCGAAACCATCTGGAATGACTGCCGTATTCTGAGACGAGGCAACAGGAAGCTTCCCACTCACAGGTCCAGCAGCACAACACATTTCCACTACTTATAATCCGCCTTCTGTGCACCCTTCTTATAGTGCTTCTCGGTGGAGTGCCGGGCGGACATGATTTGCATCGGCCCTGAAATGCTAATCGTTTGCATGTCCTCTTGTGGACGACGCATGCTGCGAATTTCAGGCCAATCGGATGCTTCCTTCTTGGTGTTGTATTTTAGGTGGCCAGCAGTGTATAATTGTGAATTCTGTCGCTTTTTATTTTGCGAAATTTTATCATTCAATGTCATTGAGAGAACCTTTTTTTTTTTTAACAGAAAGGAGCAAATAACTTGTTGATGCCATTAGATGATTTCCAGTTTTGAAAATTAGGTGAGTTAAAGTTAGCTGCATGCATTTATCAAAAGCCTGAAGTTTTCTTTGGTCCTAAAAAATGAAACAAAAACATTGCGTTTGGGAAAAGACGTAGACTTCAGCATTTTTAAACTTTATTTCCATATAAGTAGAAGTACTTTGGAAATAATAATTTTGCAGTGTTCAGAATTTTTTTATTCAAACTTCTCAAACATTCAGACATGTGCCCGAACACACACATTTTTGTAATTAATCTATAAATGTCAAAGATTTTTGAAAACAAAGAGGACTGTTGGATTTCCAAATGACGACAGGCCTTCCACTATTTTCTGGCAGTATTTTTGCAGAAAAGAGTTGTAACTTGATGTTTGGAAACATTCCGCACTTTGCGTTTTCCTCACTTTAGATTTGCAATATTTTTTCTCAAATCGCACTGACGTTTTTATTATCATGAGGTGGCTGTTATGTTCGTCAAATCTATATTGTGGTGACGACTGTCTTCCCTTAAGTTCGTCCGTCACTGGTTTTTACAATCCTCGTGTCCGTGCAGCAGAAATGATGCAGATTGGTACCATATTGACATCACTGTGCTCGATTTTTCTCCTAGATGAGATGTAATGCTCGAAAGGAAAGTATGCATCCCGCATTCCAACACATCGGCGTTGCACAGAATCTGTCTAATTGTACGTACGCGCCTCGACCGCTATGGCGAGGATACTCATTTAATACCGCTACCTCGAAAAGTTCTAAGATCACGTTTGTCGAATAATTAATGATGAGACCAAATAGGTGTAAGTGATAAAGCGTCAACCGAATTATTTTACATTAAAAATGGGTAATTTAATGTTTAATTTTCAAAAGACATCCGTAGTTTATCTAAGTAAATATCAGTTCACTACACTAGTTTCCTCTTTTTAGACGATATTTTTAAACCAAACGTCTTTGGGCGAAGGAAACCCGCAATTAGTTTCAAATTAAAATTTCATGTGACCACATACTGTTCTATACCATACCAATTTTGTTTGAGAAACATCATTGCAAATTTTTTCAGCGAATCTGTCTAATATGAAATGTTAGCTCTATTCATAATCGAAAATTTGAAGTTCATCTTACAACCGGTTTTGTGTAGGCATTAATATTTTGATTTTCTGATACTTTTCAAAATATGTACGAAACGGAAAATACGCAAATTAAGTTTTAATTGATGAATTAGTTACTTCTAGTACAATGCTAAATGTATTTTAAAATTACTTACGTTGCATATTCATATGATGGAGAGTATCTCTAGGAAAATTCTAATTTTAATTACAGTTTCTTGTCATAAATCGAACACCTCGATTTTATTTACTGCCATTATTTGCTGTTATTTTCAATTTAATACATTAAGAACTTTTTCTTCTAATAAATTTTCCGTATCAAATTGTATTTTGAATACTTCGAAAATCCAAGCTTAAGGAAAGGCTTTATATGAACCAAGGTACCGAGTTTCAGAGAAAAATTTGTTTTTGTTGAAATTAAGCAGTATTCCTAGAAATTGAATTTTCCCTTCCCTAAAGTTTCTGCCTAAATAAATAACTTTTAGGGAAAATCATATATTCTTAGATATATAACGTTTCTACAGTAAAATGTCGAAAAACATTTTTATTAACAAATTAGAATCTACTAATTAGGGTTACAGGATTTATTGTCCAAATTCAATAAAGGGATTTGTATTCCCTTTGATGACGAAGGAATGTGGAGTATCTAAAAAGTAGGCAGTTTTTTTCAAGATGTTTGAAAAAGTTGGTGAAACCATAAATAAAAGGCTAAGTTTGGGAACTGAAATCAAATATCAGTGCAACGAAAGATAAAAAATATCCGCTGAACTTAAAATATTAATTACAAAAAACAAAGCTCCATCATTTGTTACAAAAACAAATATTTTGTTTTTTAAATGATATATTTAATAATTTAAAGATACGCATATTTAGAAATACAGACATGTATAAACTGGTGTGCAAAGGCTTTTTTGTTTTGCTTCGGGGTTTAATTACCATTAAAAGCCTGCAGATGTCCGAAAATAAAATAGACAGTATCCATTGTAAAAATTTCAAATGCTTTCCTTTATATATTAGATAAAGACACCACCCGTTCCTCAAGAGGAAATAACACTCAAACCCAATTCGGACGAAAGGTGGTATGAACGGTCAACCTTTATGTTATTCAATATTTACATAATGGGAAAATATGAGACTGATATAAAGCATTTTATTTTTATTTTAATAAAGATATATTGGAGGCATACCTGCTTCACTTCACATGTGTCTATAGAAGTCCTAACCAATATTTTCGAAGTTCACGTTTCGCAAAATATAATGCAATAAAAATGAGGGGCCATTTTTACAAGCTATGTTGATACTGATATGAATGTGTATCCGCTGAAAACGTTTATGTCATGACACTCCTATACCCCGATGAACTCAGCAAGTGAATACTCAAGAAACGCACATAGCGTATTAAATCCGTTTATTTTTATGGCTTAATAAGTACAAAGTTTCGCCAACCTTTGGCACTCTACTAAGAGGCGTTTTCAAGGCAATGATATACATTTTTATAAATACAAAGAATCGCCAAGCTTTCGCATTCCACTGGGAGGCTTTTTCAAGGCATTGATAGATATAAAAATGTCCACCATTGTCTTCAAAAGCCTTCCAGTTGAGTGCGAAAGCTTGGTGCATCTTTGTGTTATTACGCCATAAAGATAAACTGATTCAATAAGCTATATGCGGTTCTTGGGTATTCACATTGTGACGTATTGAAAATAATGTTACTCCGTGAGTTCTCCCTGTCATTTAAGAAAATATTAGGAACTTGAATTAATTCCCGCTGTTCCCCAATAGAGCGCAGCAGTGGTGTGCTGTGACCCGGGCTACACGTGACCTTCCTTGAGCACGCACGTACAGTCCGTTGTGTAGGCGAAGTATTGTGTGACACGCGATCGGAGGGCACCGAACACGAGTTTGTATCGCATTCACTATGTCTAATTTCGCACCAAAAAAGGAGCATTTGCGGGAAGCATTATTCTTCAGCTTTCATCTCAAGACATCTACAGCGGAAAGTAATCGTTTGCTAGTGCAGGCCTATGTTGAACATGCCCTATCGGAAAAAACATGCAGAGAGTGGTTCCGACGTTTTAAAGCCAGCGAATATGACGTGAAGTACAAAGAGCGCCCTGGGCAACCGAAAAAGTTCGAAGATGGCGCATTGGAGGCCTTATTGGACGAGTTATAATGTCAGGCGCTCCACGAGTTGTCTGAAACACTACGGGTCGATGAGTCAACGGTTAGCAAACATTCAAAGGCAATGGGAATGATCCAGAAGCTCGGAAACTGGATCCCACATGACATGGTTATTCTTCTAAACGACAAGAAGGAACACTTGGAGGCACTTCACTGGAACTCCTTACCCCACCCGCCTTATTCCCCGGACATTGCTCCCTCGGACTTCCATTTGTTCTGGTCGCTACAACATGGCCTGTCAGAGCAGCCCTTCCTTCCTGTCGCGGATTTTCAAAAATGTCTCGATGAATTGTTCGCCTCGAAAGAACCTGCACTTTCCTACCGGGGAATCCATTTGTTACCTTAACTGTGAGAAAGAGTCGTAGCTACCAAGGGTACAGCATATCGCATCATTTGCATTAATAGATAACGTTGCATAAAAATTCACTAATGTAGCTTTTCTTATCCAAATCGCGGAATATTTTAGTGTTCTTGCGTAAAAATGTTCAACGACGTCAGTCGTACATGAAATTCAGCAAAATATCAATTGCTCCTATAATACTTTTAATCAGTGTATTTATGCTATGTAAACAGGTGCATCTTCTTTTTATGAAGGTTTACATTACTTCACTCTCATTTCTGACATTCATTTGTACCAACTCAATACATTGCTTTCAGTCATATACCATATATATTTTTAATTTCATTAATTCATTAGTGCTTTCTTACTTTACACTGTACAATCTCGAAGGATATGTACAGTGAAAATGATTGGGGCCAAACAATGATACCAGAAGACTGCATAAAAAATTCTGCAAATTCTTACTTCCTTCAGTGAGAGTTGTACATGTGGCTTGTGTTTCAACATGTGCCGAGAAAAACCGCTCACATAAAGAAAAACGTAATATTGCCACCTCTTAACGTATTGGGGAATAAATACGCCGACGGAAAAAAAATCCCAACACCAAGAAGGGGTTGTGTTAGATAAACGACAGTTGGTAGGCGGTGAGAGTACATCTGTAAGATGACGTCTATGCAAATTTCGCGCTCGGCGCATACGTGTGGCGCTAGTAACGCCCCTCGGAACATGCAAAGCAGGTTTGCTGTAAATACGCGCTGTAACGTTCGTGAGCGTTAGTTATCACGAGATTCGACGTAGTGTGTTGATGTTAGTCAAGAATGCCTTTCAGAAGACGAAGAAGCCATTATCAACAGCTCACGGAGTTTGAACGATGTCGTGTAATAGGGCTACCAGAAGGTGGATTTTCGTTCCGCAATATTGCAGAACGACTTGGCAGGAATGTAGCCACTGTGCATGATTGTTGGCAGCGGTGGTCATGGGAAGGTACTGCCTCAAGAAGACCGCGTTCCGGCCGGCCACGTGGCACTACTGAGAGGGAAGACCTCCGTGTATGGCGTATGGCTGTGGCGCATCGTACCGCGTCTGCGGCAGCAGTTCGAGCTGCAGTTGCCACCACAGCGACACAACGAACTGTTACAAATCGATGACTTGAAGGACAGCTGCGAGCCAGACGCCCTGTAGCGTGCATTCCAATTACTCCAAACCACTGCCGTTTGCGACGTCAGTGGTATCAAGCTAGAGCTCATTGGAGGACGGAGTGGAGATCTGTTGTGTTTTCTGATGAAAGCTGGTTCTGCCTCGGTGCCAGTGATGGCCGTGTGTTGGTTAGAAGGAGGCCAGGTGAGCGCCTGCAACTAACCTGTGTGCGGCCGAGACACACTGGACCTACACCTGGAATTATGATCTGGGGAGCAATTTCCTATGACAGCAGGAGCACTCTCGTGGTTATCCCATGCACCCTGACGGCACAGTTGTACGTCAGTCTAGTGATTCAATCTGTTGTGCTGCCATTCATGAACAGCATTCCAGGGTGTGTTTTCCAACAGGATAACACTCGTCTGCATACCGCTGTTGTAACCCAACATGCTCTACAGAGTGTCGACATGTTGCCGTGGCCTGCTAGATCACCAGATCGTTCACCAATCGAGCACGTATGGGACATCATTGGACGAAAACTCCAGCGTTACCCCCAACCAGCATTAACCGTCCCTGTATTGACCGACAAAGTGCAACAGGCATGGAACTCCATCCCACAAACTGACATCCAGAACCTGTACGACACAATGTATGAACGTTTGCGTGCTTGCATTCAATATTCTGGCAGTTACACCGGCTATTAATGTACCAGCATTTCACATTTAAAATGGCTCTTCTCGCGCTTACATTAAGCTGAGATCTTGAAACCTTAATCGATTAAATATGTTACCTATACAAATGTATTGCCGCCATTTCATTCCTCTACAACTATTTTTTCGTGGTGTTGGGAATTTTTTCCGTCAGTGTATTTATTTACTATACATGCACGAAAAGGACAGATGTAGTTAACTTAAGACATGGGTATACTTAAGTTAACAGTTATTATTTCATATTCCTTCATTTTTAGCACGTCTTTTTAAAAAAAATAGTGCTTCTGTTACCGATTTGTCCGTCCGTCCGTCCACCTGTACCCACGATATCTCTGCAACTATTAGTCCGATTTGAAAAATTATTTTTGCATTGGAAAGCTTGAAATATGCAAATGATGATCCTTTATTTCGTTTTTTTCACGATGTACAATATCGCCGTTAGAGGGCGTAAATGCAGAAGATGTCGAATTCAAAAATATGTTTTATTCCACATATTTGCTTCTAAACGCCCGACTGAAAAAAACAATTATCTTTCGATTCCATTTATGTCGAAGAGTATGTTAGATATAGTTACTTTTTCAAATTACGCATTGATTTTTCGCTAGGGGACTAAAAATAAATTACATTTTCTCCGATAACTCTTCTTCTAAAACTCTGATTTGAAAAAAAATTCTTCTGCAGATACATCTCCTGAAGAAAATTTTCTGCATATAATTTTAAATTTTTGGTAAAGAATACTTTGGCCACCAAGGGGCGTAAGTGTTAATTTTTGCTTCTGAGGTATTTGCCATAAAGTAGGAGCTTGTAAAATATCGATTGAAAAAATTCTTCGTGGACTGATGACACTCACATCGATAAACCTTCTCGGAATATTTTCTTTTTAAAATATTCCACAGTTTCTCCGCTTTGGAGCGTAGATGTACATCTTTTTGTCAATATCTCTACTTCTACGAGTCCTATTTGAAAAATTACTTCTTTGTTGGATAGCGTTTTCCGTGTGACATGTTTTTCATATAATTTCAAAATTTGCTAGTAATTCATAGACTTTCCGCTAGGAGGCGTAGCGGTAAATTGCGTTTCCCCTATATCTCTGCTTTTAAATCTCCGATTGGAAAAATTCTTTCTGCACCGGATACAGCTCCTGGTGAAAAATCGTTTGCACATAATTTCTAATTTTTGTAAAAAAATAGTTTGGCCACCAGGGGGCGTAAATCTTAATTTCCGCTTCTGTTGTATTTGCAGCAAAATATGAGCTTTTAAATTCTCGATTGAAAAAACCGTCGTTTGTTGACTGATACTACTCATGTCGACAAAACTTTTAGAAACACTTTCTTTCTTAAAATAGTGCATGGTTTCTACGCCATGGGGCGTAGGTGTACATCTTATTTTTGTCAATATCTATACTTCTAAGAGTCTGATTTCAAAAATTCCTTCTTTGTTGGATAATGTTTCTAGTGTGACATGTGGTTTATATAATTTAAAAATTTTCAAGTAATTCATACACTTGCCGCTAGGTGGCGTAAACGTAAATTGTGTTTCCCCTTATATCACTGCTTCTAAATCACCGATTTGAAAAATTCTTTGTGCACCGCATAAAGCTCCTGATGGGAAATCGTTTGCACATGTTTTCTAATTTTTGTAAGAAATGGTTCTGCCACCAGGTGGCGTAAGCCTTAATTTCCGCTTCTGTTGTATTTGCAGCAAAATAGGAGCTTCTTAAATTATCGATTGAAAAAAAAGTCGTTTGTTAACCGATACTACTCATGTCCACAAACATTTTAGGACAATTTTCTTCTTGAAAAAGTGCATGGTTTCTACGCCAGGGGGCGTAGATGTATATCTTATTATTGTCAATATCTCTACTTCTAAGAGTATGATTTGAAAAATTCTTTCTTTGTCGGATAGTGTTTCCGATGCGAAATGTTTTTCCTATAAATTAAAAAATTTCAAGTAAATCATAGACTCTCCGCTAGGGGGCACAAAGGTAAATTCCGTTTTCTGCGTTATTTCTCCTCCTAAAGCTCTGATTTAAAAATCTCTTCTTGTATCGCATACAAGACCTGATGGAAAATATTTTTCACATAATTTCTAATGTTTGGTAAAGAATATTTTAGCCACCAGTGGTCATAAGTGTTAATTTCTGTTTCTGAAGTATTTGCTGTAAAATCTGGGTTCTTGAAATCTCCACTAATTTGTTTTTTGACCGATACCGCTCATATGGAAAAACCTTTTGCGAATACTTTCTTCTTGAAATAATGCATGGTTTTCCCACCAGGGAACGCAAAGTCACATCTTATTTTTGTCGATATCTCTGTTTCTAAGAGTTCGTAAGCTCGCGATACCGTTTACAGCAATATCTGAGGGATTAAAAACCCGATTGAAAATCTTCTTTCTTTCGTCAGATCTATTGTTTTCTATACCGGTTCCATTGACTTTGAATAGCTTTGATAAATTTAATTTGCGTCAGAA
This sequence comes from Macrothele yani, assembly GCA_039090855.1. Taxonomy (NCBI): domain Eukaryota; kingdom Metazoa; phylum Arthropoda; class Arachnida; order Araneae; family Macrothelidae; genus Macrothele; species Macrothele yani. The sequence goes on from CM077015.1 coordinate 100,555,745, forward strand.
CGGATTCAAAAGACGTGCTTATTACACCCGAAAATTCGGTGTCATCCTTTTTGTTTTTATTTGTGATTTCGCAAAACTCTTCCTAACGAATGCTGCGCAGTGATTATAACTTAAATTCGTTGGTTGATTTCAATTTTTCATTTTATATCTTTGTCTTCCACCAAATATTCTCAAAGGATTCGTTTTTGCCGTTTTCTTTTACCTTTCTTCTGCAACTTTTCTCCTGTTCTCAAACAACACAAATAAATAGATTTCCTTCAAACTTTCCGTAATTATTTGGTACATCCGTCTAACCTTAAATCTTATAATATTATTCCAGAGTATCTCTCTATTCTAAAAAAAATAGCTGCCGCTGCTTTAGAAATTTCGCGACACTCTTGCTTTCCTAGCTTGCAACGCAAAACGTATTGAACAGAAAAATATGAAATTTACATCGTTTGTATAGAATTGTTTGGAGAACACGTTGAAATAAACAGTTTCTCGATTCTAGCGGAACTTCATTAGCTATTGTATTTCAAATTTAATGTAAGCAAAAATGTGCTATCAGGTCGCTTTCCGGACACATTAACAGCAACAGAAACACGACACTTTGTAGGCATGTAGTACCATAACCAAATTTTTGCACCTCGTCACCTTTTTTTTAAAATTCGAATTAGTTTACGAGAAATTAAATTTCTAAATTTCACAAAATTCTCTATTTCGCGATGGGATCCATTTAAAAAATTGGATATATAGCAAACTGTAAATTATAACGCAATGTAATTTTTATAGCATAAACTTACAACTATCGTCCCTTTTTTACAAAAAAAACAATTTCAGAAAAACTCATTTTCTGATTTATAAGCATTTTTTAAAGACGCAAAGGAGAGAAACGAACAGCTTCTCTGTCTTAACGATTACCACAGAGGAACGTTCTGGTCTCGTGACCTGCTACCATGGTGACGCAGATAATTTATTATGCATATGTTTTGTTGGTAAAGCTATCTCAGTTGTTTAAGGTCGACGTCTAATAATTTTGCTTCCTATACTTGCAATGGAAAAACGTCTGTACTTATTTTCTCCACAATTAATGCTTCACAAAAGATGAAAATTTGAACATCGATAAAAATAGCTTCATTTTATAACTTGAAATACTTAATATCTTCTAAAACATAACCATAATTATGCAGTCCAACATTTGTTTGTCTACTGACGTCATCAAAGTACAAGACGCGACATGTTTTTCTGGACAATTAATACGTTCCCAAGAATGAAAATTTGAACATCAATTAAAATAGCTTCATTTTATAACTTGGAATATTTAATATTTTCTAAAACGTAACCATAATTATGCAATCCAACATTTGTTTGTCTACTGACGTCATAAAAGTACAGGTCGCGCCATCTTTTTTCTGGTTCCAACACAACCAAAGGAAAAGTTATTGATTTTTTATATAATTATTGTTATGTTTTAGAAAATATTGAGTATTCGAAGTTATAATATGAAGTTATTTTAATCCATGTTAAAATTTTCATCCTTGGGAACACAATAATTGTGAAGGAAATGTGTACAAAAGTTTTTCCATTGGAAGTATAGGAAGCAAAATTACTTGACGTCCACCTTAACGGTTTAGCATAACGATTTACGGTTTACGGAAATGCTGTTTGGACCGCTTTTGTTTTATACGGTTTCCAACCGTAGGTTGAAAAAGTGTATTTGTTCCAGGTTAGTCCGTCCGTCCGTCTGTCCATCTGTCGGCACGATAACTCACGTAAAAATGGTTCGATTTCAATGAAATTTTTGTATGTGGTAGGGGACTAGCTGGGGACGAACCCTATTGAAAATGGACGAAATGGGTTCAAAGGTCACGGCATAGGAGCGAGATCCATTCCATAGCCCTTATGCGTCATAACTTGCGTAAATATACTTCGATGTCGATGAAAGTTTAGTATATGGTAACAGACCACCAGGGAATGAACCCTATTGAAAACGGGTGAAGTGGGATCAAAGGTCAGGACATGGGAGCGGGATGCATTCAATTGCCCTTATGCGTCATAACGTGCGTAAAAATGTTTCGATTTCGATGAAATTTTAGTATGAGGTAGGGGACCCCTGGGGCCGAACCCTATTGAAAATGGACGAAATGGTGTTAAAATTCAGGATATAGGATCGGGATCCATTCCATCGCCCTTATCTTATACTATTAAGGTGGACGTCAAGTAATTTTGCTTTCGATACTTCCAACGGAAAAACTTGTACACATTTCCTTCCCAATTATAGTGTTCCCAAAGATGAAACTTTGAACATCGATTAAAATAGCTTCATATTATAACTCGGAATACTTAATATTTCCTAAAACATAACCATAATTATATAAACAATCAATAACTTTTCCTTTGGTGGTGTTGGGACTAGAAAAAAAAAGATGGCGCGACTTGTTCTTTGACGACGTCAGTAGACCAACAAATGATGGATTTCATAATTTCATAATTGTGGTTATGTATTAGAAAATATTAAGTATTTCAAGTCATAAAAATTAAGCTATTTTAATCGATGTTCAAATTTTTGTCCTTGGGAACGCATTAATTGTGAAAAAAATGTGCACAGACGTTTTTCCATTGGAAGTATAGGAAGCAAATTCACTTCACGTCTATCTTAAAGGAGCAAGTCTTGTATGTATGTAAACTTTATTTTGAAAACGGCTCTAAGGATTTTGATGAAAGTCTTTGACCTACCGTTTTCTGGTACTAGAAATCGATGTAGCTTGATTTCGACTTTAGGAAAATTCGTTTAGTGCGTTAAGTAACCATCCCGAATCACCACGTTTTTAGTGTCATGGCGTCGTCCCATTGATGTTATCCATGCTTAGAAATCTTATGACGCACAATCTCGTGATTAATATGTCGGAGTGTGGTCACGCCATCTGCCTCATTACGTCACGCGTTGTGTGTGGATTCTATTAAAGTTTAATGACGTCACACTCTTGCGAGCAGATGGTCGTGATTTCCATCTGCCTCATTTCGTCACGCGTTGTGTGCGTCTGTTCGTCCGCACGATAACTCGCGTAAAAATCGTTCGATTTCGGTGGAATTTTTGTATGTGGAAGGGGAACACCTGGGAAGGAACCCTATTGAAAGTGAACGAAATGGGGTCATAGGTCAGGACATAAGAGTTGGATCCATTCCACTGCCCTTATGCGTCATACCTAACGTTGAAAAAGGTTTGATTTCGATTAAATTTTAGTATGTGGTTGAGGACAACCTGGGGACAAACCATCCTGAAAATAGGCAAAATGGGGTCAAACGTCAGGACATAGGAACAGAACAACTTCCATCGCCATTATGCGTCATAACTTACGTAAAAATGCTTCGATTTGGATGAAATCTTAGTATGTCGTAAGGGCTGGATCAAAATCCATAGCCCTTATGCATTATAACTTACGTAAAAATGCTTCGATTGCGACAAAACTTTATCATGTTATTTCGGAGGTATACTGAACCGATTCTGTTGAATATTATCGAAATGGGATCAAAGGATAGGGCACAGGACCGAGATTTATTCCACAGCCATTATCCTCATAAATTGAGTAATGATTTCTGGTAGGCTGGAAAGCGTATTATATTCAATGCATTGCGTGATTTTGCTAACTTGTTCCTGGTAAATTACGTAAGTGCCATAAGTTCAAAAGACAAAAGTCCGACCTTTAGAAAATTAACGACAGTAAAATAACAAACAAGCCTTAGTTGCTTAGACACGCAATAAAAATTTTAATTTATATGAATTTTTCAGTTTTTTACGCTTTCTAATTGTAGGTTGAAGAAGCGTATATGCTTCAGCTCTGTGCGTCTGTCCTTCTCTCCGTCCGTCTGTCGGTCCGCACAATAACTGGCGTAAAAATGGTTCGTTTTTGATGAAATTTTAGTATGTGGTAGGGAACACCTGGGGATAAACCCTATTGAAAATGGGTGAAGTGGGTTCAAAGGTTAGGACATAGGAACGGATGCATTCCATTCCTTTTTGCGTCATAACGTGCGTAAAAATGGTTCGATTTCGATGAAATTTTAGTGTGTGGTAGGACACTACCTGGGGACGAAGCCTTTTGAAAATGGACGAAATGGGGTCAAAGGTCAAGACATAGGATCGGGATCCATTCCATCGTCCTTATCCCATACTATTAAAGGAGCAATTCTTGTATGTATATAAATTTCATTTTGAAAACGGCTCTAAGGATTTTGATGAAAGTCGTTAACCTACCGTTTTCTGGTACTAGAATCGATTTACTTCGATTTCGACTTTTGGAAAATTTGTTTAGTGCGTAAATTAACAACCCCGAATTACCACTTTTTAAGTGTCATGGCGTCGTCCCATTAGATGCTGGCGCGCGGTCACGCCATCTGTCTCATTACGTCACGGGTTGTGTGTGGATCCTATTAAAGTTTTATGACGTCACACTCTGGCGAGCAGATGGTCGCGATTCTCATCTGCCTCATTACGTCACGCGGTGTGTGTGTATGTCATCCGCACGATAACTCGCGAAAAAATCGTTCGCTTCCTTTGGGATTTTAGTATGTGGTAGGGGAACAGCTGGGAAGGAACCCTATTAAAAGTGAACGAAATGGAGTCAAAGGCCAGGACATAGGAGCGGAATAACTTCCATCACAATAATGCGTAATAACTTACGTTGCAATGCTTCGATTTGGATGAAATGTTAGTATGTTGTAGGGGCCTGCCTTACAACGAATCCTATTGAATTGGGGAAAATAGGGTTGAAGGTTAGGGCACAGGAGTGGGATTTATTCCATAGCCCTTATGCATTATAACTTACGTAAAAATGCTTTGATTGCAGCAAACCTTCATCATGTTATTTCGGATGTATACTGAACCGGTTCTGTTGAATATAATCGAAATGGGATCAAATGTCAGGGCACATGACCGAGATTTATTCCACAGCCATTATCCTCATAACTTGAGTGATAATTTGAGTAATGATTTCTGGTATGATGGAAAGCGTATCATAATCAATGCATTGAATGATTTTACTAACTTGTTATTTCATTTGATATACTTGGAGATCGGGCTGCAAGGCCAGAAAACTCCTCTGGAAACGAGCGTAGCGAGCCTAGAGGCGCAGCCCCTAGTTATGTTAAGATGAAATACATATGAGACGACTTATTAAAAAAATGAGATTTAGATAACCCAATTCATACGTTGTCTCAGTAAAAGAAATTTTTATAAGAGATTCTAATGAGACGATTTTCTATATTATGCGTGGTTAAACAAGATCGTAATTCCGGTTAGTTCCTGATCATTGGCATGCCTCTGGTTTGGTGCTTTTTTTAGATTTTGGGCATGGATATTGGAGAAATGGTTTCTCCCAAACCCTTTCTTAGTTTCTACACATGACATTAGTAGCTCAAAAAATACATAATAATTTCGACTAAAATTACAAAGGAGAAACTATGACAATATGTATAGTTTATTAGAATTCTTTCAGTTTGAGTTCCCTGACTCAACATGAGACGTTCACTTAACTTTCAGTGACTTTACTTCTTTGATATTTCTGAGCATAAAGGAAGAAGTGTTGATGAGTGTAAGATCCTGCAGAGCGTGCCATTCATGGGTTATAAAACCAAGAGTTCAGTCGACCTTGTGCTTCTGAGGTAACCAGTTTCCTACAGAGCTAAGTCTAAATTAAATAATATGAAATTAGAATCTAAGAAATTATGTTGTAGGTAATATAATTTCCAGGAAGATGAATGTGTTTAACAACAATATATTCGCGTCAAGAGTAGTTGGGTAAACATGACTTATCCCTTCTGCTAGGGAGACTAACAGGAAAACTTTTACCGCAGTAATAATCTTACAAACAGCTTCTTTCAATTTGCAGGTGAGCGACTGGTCACGTAAAGAAAGGAATCTTTCCAGGAAATCCGAGGAATAAAATTTTTGATTTTAATTATTAAAATTTTTTTTTTCAAATTACCGATTACTAAGAGGCAGAGTGTTTTTAAGTGTTAAACAAATATATAATATCTCAAATTATGATTTCTGATAATCATGATTTCTTCTGATCTGTATTGTTGTATATTAACAAAAGTAATAAAATTGTCATGCATTCTTTAAGCAGGGCTTATAAGAGAACAGTAGCCTTTCTCAATAGAAAAAGACGGATGGAATTTTTTTCTACACATATTAACCTGAATCAGTTGGAAAATACATGCCGAGAATAGGTTTTTTCACATCATGAAAATTGGCATTCTTTTCTCTATTTGATAAAATTCTGAACTGCATAAGCATTTTATACTACGATGATTTATCAACTTTTGAGGGCTGTTGATTCAAATATTTTTTCTGTTCTGTTCATTAATAAACATTTAATGTAACTGGAGATATTAATAGCAATAAAATATTCGAGACAATTAGTTTTATGAGTCCAAACGCATTGAAATTTGTAGTAGCTGTCACTTGCCAAAACGATCAGTTTTGTTCGGCACTTACGCTGTTATCCACAATAAAATAATACATAAAAGAAAATGTTTTGGCGGACACGAAAAATCAATTTTTGAAACGCATATGAGAATATACTTGCAATTCGCGCCCACGAATATGTGGAAACTGTGGAAAATTCTTGTTTCAAAATTTCGGAAAAGACAACGAAAATACCTTGAGCACAAGATTTGCAACGCTTAATCATTAGCTTTCTCCGTCGCCACCATTCACGAGATTGTAAATGTTGTGCGGTCCTTGGATTCAGTCTATCGAGTTCTTAGAGTTTTGTCAGCAGACGGCATAGTTTCCTTTTAAATAGGTACGCATGTTCGATCTTTAATTGTCGTAAACGAGAGCCTGAAGTCAAGGAAGCCGATCGTACTATCATCGTTTTCTTTGAACAGGCTTATATTCTCTCCAGATGTAAAAATAACCCATCGTTGACTTGAAGAAAGATAATAGATGGTAGGGAAATGTGAATACACTTAAGGTCTCAACTGCAGTAGTGTTGCTAATGAGTTCGGCATCTTACTTCTTAATTCCTCCGGGGACACATGTGGTAAAAGCATCGAATTTGCAACAAAGTGCATGCGTTCCCATATTACTGGGGCAATTTGGCAGGGAAAAAAATAGTGAAACGTTATCATTAGACAAATGAATAGAAGTTATAAAAAGACGTTCTGTTGGTACCGTAGAGACAGCTGACCACTAAGTTCAGTTTTGGACGAAAACAAATGGGACGAATTCGACAAAGAGAAACTGAAATTCTGAATGATTGGGAATCACATAAAAACAAATGTAAAAAAGTGCGCAAAAATGCATGAAGAGGTAAACAGCATGAATGTTATATGGATTTACAAAGTACTGCTGAAGAAATTCTTATAAGCTGCTCTATTAAAAAAAAAGCGCACAGATTTGCCGAGTAACTGTAACTTCAAATTCTTCAAGTGCAAGCAATGGATGTCTGGAAAATTTCGAAAAAATAAAAACGTTATTTACAGAGCGATGTGCATTGAAACGGAAATGTGGATGTGGAAACTATCGACAAATGAAAAGACAGAAGGCTTTCTACAAAAGGAGCGAATATAACTATTGTAACTTTTTAAATGAAGATGTAACTGGAACGTTTCGAGCGATAGCAGATAAAACTTGAACTGAGTAAGAAAGATCATGCTCAGGAGGAAACTTAGCAATAAACAAAGCTAGATCAGGACAAAAGTTAGTTAAACAATCTACAAGATAAATTATCACTACCAAGGCAGCAATGGTTAATAGTCGTTGTGGAAATTGCAAAGCGACGATTTTAGCAAATAATGGATGAGAGTTTCTTTGCACAGGACATTAAATGTTTACCAATGTATTTCGATGAGTTTAATGTGCCGGGCACGAAACGTAATCTTATTTAGAGGGTAAAAGAACGCAATAAATTTGATACACTTTTTAGAACTAACTTGTTTAAATAATAAGAAAACAATTCTGTATGCTTTGGGATAAATACACTGAATGACCACTTTATTATGAACACCTCACGGGTTTAAGCAAGCGAGCTATGGCTGGACGCTGTTGCCGCCAGAGGGCGAAGCTAGTATAAAAAGGTAAAGCTTAGTGCTTGCAACAGTAGTAGAAATGATTTTAGGATGACGAGATGGGTAAAAATGCGATTTGACGGACTTTCAACGTGGGATGATTGTCGGAGCTCAGAGTCATGTAGCGAGTGTCACCTAAACCGCCGTATTCGTGAAATGTTAATGAGCAGCTGTGGTTAAAGTGTTTAAAGACAGAAATGTCAGCGAAAAAACTGGGTATCTACGTGCAACGTGTGGTCGTCATTGACTAGTGACTGCTCGGCCGGAACGGTGAGTGTCCAGACTGGTAACAGACAACAGAAGGGCAACAGTGCAGCAAATTACAGACCATCTTAATCAAGGATACCCTCAAATGTTCTCTGCACGCACTGTTCGCAGTACACTGCATCGAATGGGATATGGCAGCCGAAGGGCTGTTCGAACAACTTTGCTGTCTGCAGTTAACAAGAGAAAACGTCTCCAGTTAGCACAGGAGCACAAGGATTGGACAGTCGATAATTGGAAACAAATTATGTGGTCCGATGAATCACGGATTCAGTTGCGCCATGCCGATGGCCGAGTGAGTATTTGGCGGAAACAGCACGAAAGCATGGACCCCAAATGCATTGCTACAACCCTTCAAGCTGGTGGAGGAAGCGCTATGGTTTTGAAGAATGTTTCCCTGGCATTCGTTGGGCCCTTTAATTCGTGTTGATCAGCGTCTGACTGGCACATCATATCTAAACAACGTTGAGGTCCAAGTGCATCCTGTCATGTGGATGGTTTATCCCAATGGCGATGGCTACTTCCAACAAGATGATGCGTCCTGCCGTAGTGCTCGTATTGTATAGGATTGCTTTCAGGATCATGCCGGTGAGTTTACTTTGCTTAGGTGGTCCCTACAATCTCCAGATCTCAACGCCATTAAGAATTTGTGGGATGAAGTTGAACGAGCCATCAGACAGCTGGATGCATAACTCTGCAATCTCACACTCCTTGAAAGTGCTGTTCATTAACCATGGTCTCAGATTCCACAATCCACCTATCAACATCTCGTGGAGTCCATGCCACGAAGAATCGACGCAGTATTAAAGGCAAAAGGTGGCCCAACGAAGTACTGAGGGGGTGGTCAAAATAAAGTGGCCACTCAGTGTATAAAATAAAGATCGTGTAATAAACCGGAGGATTCAAAGAATGTCACAAACAGATCCGACTCTAAAGCGGTTCGTCATAGCACTTTCTGTTGGAAATGGCTAACCAGAAAATTGAACCAGCAGCAAAAAAAAAAAAAAAAAAAAACTATATGAAATAAAAACCAATCGACGAATGTCCTTCCCAGCGAAAGTTCTTCAACAGCAGTGTAAAAGTGTCAGTGTGCTATATCTTGGGAACGAATCAGAGCGAACCAGTTGTTTTAGTGGGTTGGGTACAGAAAAATTATTTTGCCCATTGCAAATGAAGAATAAAGCGTCAAAAACGCAACAACTGTGTCCCCGCACGGGGATAACTGGTTTACCAGTTATTTGGGGAGTGCGCCCCCACGGCCCGAGCTGGCCTTGTGACTGGTCAACATCTGATGTCATGCCACCGCCTGTTTTTTGTTTTGGTGCTGTTGGTGTTTGCAGGGACGGCTGTTCATCCAGCTGTTGGGGAGTCGCGGCCCCACGATCCCGAGCTGGTCTTGTTTCTCGCTTTTTTGTTTTTATTTATTTTCTCCACTGGCTAGTTGCCCGTGCTGTATACTCTACCTAATCGCTACCACGTTATGCACTAACACCCCGGTCTTGTGGTTTTGTTACCCTCCACCACTAACTGTATTATATTAACCTCTCAGTTCGTAGGTTGCTGAGATTCCGTTTAGGTTCCCTTCCAGGATTTGTCTTCTTTGGATTTTTTTTTCCTTTTAGCTGGTTTGGGTGCTAGACCTACCTGCATGTTTGCCGCGTGCGGAGACCCGTGAGGCGGAAATGGGATGTCTGGCGGCTGAGGTCGCAGGAGACCGGATAAGTGCCTCCTGTGTACCAACACTCCTCTTCGACCCCGGCTTCGCTGTAAACGGGAGGCTAGAGACTAACCCACCTCTAGTCAGAAGTCTTGTACCAAGTTGTGTACAGGGCTTTAGCGGCTTTTTTGTCGTATAGCACGGCAGGGTAAGCCCGGGGGCTGTGGGATCATGCCAAATTCGTTGGCATGACGGTACCCGGAGGCCGAACTGTCCGCCGAGTGCGTGTGATCACAGCCAACGGACTATATCTGCAACGTATAAGCTCCAGAACTGTGTCCAGCGTCATTTTCTTGGCTTGCAGACCTCCAGTTCTCCCTTGTAGGGCTCGGTGGTGGGTGGAGTAGTCTGCAGACGAATCTTCCTCCTTTTTTTCCATGGGTAAAAACAAGAACAAAAACTCCAAATTTAAGTCACCTGAGAAAATGATAGTTGACAACGACTCTCCTTCGTCTTCTCAACCTACCAAGTCTCATACCCTTAAACGGTCTTTAGACCTTGACCTGGACCAAGAATGTGGAACCTCTTCTTCGGCAGCTGTACCAGTCGCTCCGAAGCGTCGTCTCCCCTCGATTGCTGTGACTACGCATGCTACTCACTTACTTGTAGAATCCATCGATCCGCATGAGAGACTGTCCACCAGATCTCCCTTTTTCATTTCTAAAGCTTTGGACGCTGCGGTTGGCCCCTTGAAGTCTGTGAGGAAGCTCCGCTCTGGGGACCTGCTTGTCCAAACTTGCAGTGTTTCTCAGAGTAACACTTTTGTGCACCTCACTAGTCTTCAAGGCATTCCTGTAAAAGTGACACCTCACCCGTTTCTTAACACCTCTCGGGGTGTTATTTTGGAGTTTGATCTCTTGCCATGCAGTGAGGACGAATTGGTGACTGAACTTGCAGATCAGGGTGTTATTGCTGCACGTCGTATGATGTTCCGGCGCGATGGTTCTTTGATTAAGTCAAAAAATGTCATCTTGACTTTTAACTCCCCGAAAGTTCCGACCGAAATCAAGGCTGGCTACTTGGTCTGTGGAGTTCGCCCGTACATTCCCAGTCCTCTGCGCTGCTTCAGGTGCCAGAGGTACGGGCATTCCCAACGTTTCTGTAAGAGTTCTGCTCGTTGCGCAAATTGTGGCTCCAGTGCACATGACGGGGAAGGTTGCACTTCTGCGGCCTGCTGTGTTAACTGCGGTGAGGCCCATGCAGCTTACTCCCGCAACTGTATGAAATGGCAGGACGAGATGGCGATCCAGCGCCTCAAGACCCTGGAAGGCCTCTCGTACCCTGCTGCCAAGGCCAAATTGGGTATTCCCAACAACCGACAGCGTACTTTTGCCGCAGTAGTTCAGTCTCTGCCACAACCCGTGCAGCCCTTTGTTCCGCGCCCTGTAGCTCTCGCCGCACTTGCCAGGCGAACTACAGCTGAACAAGCGACACAGGTGGATTCCCCCGAGCTCCAGCTTTTTCGAATAGCTGAGTCTGCGCCTTCTCTTTCGAAGACGACCGACTCTTCCAGTTCTCAGCAGAAAGCCTGCACGTGCGGAAGACCCGGCCCTCAATCCGCAAAGGTGTGCAGTGTCCATCCAACTGTCGCGGTCCAACTGCCCACCATTGCAACTGTCTCGGACTCAGCGAGGTCCCCACCCTCAACCAACATTATAGAGGAACATCGGGGGGAGGAGAGTGACAGTTCGTCCCCAGCCTCTACCAACATTGCAGAGGAACATGAGGGGGAGGATAGTGACAGTTCGTCCGCGCCCTCGGCCAGCATTGTATTGGAGTGTGTGGGGGAGGACAGTGACTCATCCTATGTGTAGTTGCGTTCGATTTCGTCATGTGTTTTATCATTCCCATTCCTCAGTTTTACCTAATCGGCTTGTTTCTCATCATTGTACCATGTTTTTCATACTGTTTTTTTTTTTTTTTTTTTTTTTTTGCCCTTCCTTCGTACTCATGGTTCGGTTTTACTTGGTCAGCCAGATTTTGCGATTTATGCCCCGTTTTTTTTTTTGTCTTGTGCCTGGCGCTCTTTGGCCAACCATGGCCCTTGCGCCAATAAAATCTATTAACCAACCAACCAACAACTGTGTATATTCTATTGTACATAGAACTGAACGACGACTGGGAACCTGCATTGACATCTGGAAATTTGGCTTTCGAAGTCATGGCGGAACTCAACGAAAGTTTCAGATATTTAAGGTACTCACTTTGGAAATTTTTCGATAATATATTCTGGGTCTGTAAATGTATTTTCTTACTCTAAATGTTGAACGTATGTATTAGAACATTTTAATAAAACTGATATTTTGCATAGAATATTCAGACAAATACTTAACTTTCTTGTTTAGTAGTTTCGTAAGTAGCGTTTGGTCAAACATAGGAAAAATAAATTATATATATTATTCCTTTGTGATTTCTGATTCTTGTATAACACTTTAAACTTTAATTAGTTCAGTCATTTCTGCTTGTACGTAGTTTGTAAACAGAGTAGGAAGTAAAAAGATGGGTATTTTTACAGTTTGAAGTTACGGTTCGCAAGTGTATGATTCGTTTTCCCCTCACTTCTCTAAACTGTGTGTTTTATGACACTCTAAATATTAACATAATAATTTTTTTAATAAACTAAGTCAAGATTTCTCTGATTAAGACGTTCTCATCGGTCCATATTTATGTTGAACGCACTGTGTAATTGCAAAGTGTAAATAGTTTAAAAAGGACGCAGTGTTGTTTTACAGAGATTCACAAGTTTCTGAGTGTAATTTCTTATTTTTGTTTTTCTCATTTCTTAATCTTCTTCAGCATAACCATTGGCAAAATATACGTATATAAACCAAAGGTAATGATAAAATTATGAAAAATAGGACTTTCCTTTTTTCCCTATTTGGTAATACTCGCTAAAGCATTCAGAAATATTTTGTTGAAAGAACGTAAAGATCCAAGACCGTTGGCCGCTGATAGCTTTTGCTGAATTCTAAGATTTCACATTTAAAAATAGTTTTAAAACAGGCATCATAGGTTTTACAGCAACTCGACTCAGCGGCGTGAGTCAGTAACACAATCTTATATTTTCGCTTAGACCATATTGTATTGTTTTGTGTTAAATAATAACTTTGAAAATTACTAAGAAAAAAGAGCGAAACAGAGTTCATGACATTTTCATAGAGATAACTTTTTTCCAACATGGTTTTCAAATTCTTTGTTCCATCGATCACATCTGTTCCCCTAAACGAAGCAGTGTATAAATCGTACATAAATTTGAAGTGAACAATGGGTTCATCTTTCTGGACCGGGATAGAAAAACTCCTTGTTATTTTGGTATAATATCATAAATATACAATATATCCCATTAACCTATATACACTGAATGGCCACTTTATTATGACCAGCGGACAGTTTTAAGCAAATGAGCTATGGCTGCATGCTGTTGCCGCCAGAGGGCGAGGCTAGTATAAAAAGGGAAAGCTTAGTGCTTGCAACAGTAGTAGAAATGATTTTTGGGTAACGAGATGGGTAAAAATGCGATTTGACGGACTTTCAACGTGGGATGATTTTAGGAGCTCGGAGTCACGGAGCGAGTATCATCTAAACTGCCGCATTAGTGAACTGTTAAAGAGCAGCTGTTGTTAAAGTGTTTACAAACTGGACTGTCAGCGAAAAAACTGGGTATCTACGTGCAACGTGTGGTCGTCATTGACTAGTGACTGCTCGGGCGGAACGGAGAGTGTCCAGACTGGTAACAGACAACAAAAGGGCAACAGTGCTGCAAATTACAGACCATCTTAATCAAGGATACCCTCAAATGTTCTCTGCACGCACTGTTCGTAGTACACTGCATCGAATGGGATATGGCAGCCGAAGGGCTGTTCGAACAACTTTGCTGTCTGCAGTTAACAAGAGAAAACGTCTCCAGTTAGCACAGGAGCACAAGGATTGGACAGTCGATAATTGGAAACAAATTATGTGGTCCGATGAATCACGGATTCAGTTGCGCCATGCCGATGGCCGAGTGAGTATTTGGCGGAAACAGCACGAAAGCATGGACCCCAAATGCATTGCTACAACCCTTCAAGCTGGTGGAGGAAGCGCTATGGTTTTGAAGAATGTTTTCCTGGCATTCGTTGGGCCCTTTAATTCGTGTTGATCAACGTCTGACTGGCACATCATATCTAAACAACGTTGACGTCCAAGTGCATCCTGTCATGTGGATGGTTTATCCCAATGGCGATGTCTACTTCCAACAAGATGATGCGTCCTGCCGTAGTGCTCGTATTGTATAGGATTGCTTTCAGGATCATGCCGGTGAGTTTACTTTGCTTAGGTGGTCCCTACAATCTCCAGATCTCAACGCCATTAAGAATTTGTGGGATGAAGTTGAACGAGCCATCAGACAGCTGGATGCACAACTCTGCAATCTCACACTGCTTGAAAGTGCTATTCATTAACCATGGTCTCAGATTCCACAATCCACCTATCAACATCTCGTGGAGTCCATGCCACGAAGAATCGACGCAGTATTAAAGGCAAAAGGTGGCCCAACGAAGTACTGAGGGGGTGGTCATAATAAAGTGGCCACTCAGTGTATAAAATAAAGATCGTTTACTAAACGGGAGGATTCAGAGAATGTCACAAACAGATCCGACTCTAAAGCGGTTCGTCGGAGCACTTTCTGTTGGAAATGGCTCACCAAAAAATTGAACCAGCAACAAAAAAAAAAAAAAAAACTATATGAAATAAAAACCAATCGACGAATGTCCTTCCCAGCGAAAGTTCTTCGACAGCAGTGTAAAAGTGTCAGTGTGCTACATCTTGGGAACGAATCAGAGCGAACCAGTTGTTTTAGTGGGTTGGGTATAGAAAAATTATTTTGCCCATTGCAAATGAAGAATAAAGCGTCAAAAACGCAACAACTGTGTATATTCTATTGTACATAGAACTGAACGACGACTGGGAACCTGCATTGACATCTGGAAATTTGGCTTTCGAAGTCATGGCGGAACTCAACGAAAGTTTCAGATATTTAAGGTTTTCACTTTGGAAATTTTTCGATAATATATTCTGGGTCTGTAAATGTATTTTCTTACTCTAAATGTTGAACGTATGTATTAGAATATTTTAATAAAACTGACATTTTGCATAGAATATTCAGACAAATACTTAACTTTCTTGTTTAGTAGTTTTGTAAGTAGCGTTTGGTCAAACATAGGAAAAATAAATTATATATATTATTCCTTTGTGTTTTCTGATTCTTGTATAACACTTTAAACTTTAATTAGTTCAGTCATTTCTGCTTGTACGTAGTTTGTAAACAGAGTAGGAAGTAAAAAGATGGGTATTTTTACAGTTTGAAGTTACGGTTCGCAAGTGTATGATTCGTTTTCCCCTCACTTGTCTAAACTGTGTGTTTTATGACACTCTAAATATTAACATAATAATTTTTTTAATAAACTAAGTCAAGATTTCTCTGATTAAGACGTTCTCATCGGTCCATATTTCTGTTGAACGCACTGTGTAATTGCAAAGTGTAAATAGTTTAAAAAGGACGCAGTGTTGTTTTACAGAGATGCACAAGTTTCTGAGTGTAATTTCTTATTTTTGTTTTTCTCATTTCTTAATCTTCTTCAGCATAACCATTAGCAGAATATACGTATATAAACCAAAGTTAATGATAAAATTATGAAAAATAGGACTTTCCTTTTTTCTCTATTTGGTAATACTCGCTAAAGCATTCAGAAATATTTTGTTGAAAGAACGTAAAGATCAAGACCATTGGCCGCTGATAGCTTTTGCTGAATTCTAAGATTTCACATTTAAAAATAGTTTTAAAACAGGCATCTAGGTTTTACAGCAACTCGACTCAGCGGCGTGAGTCAGTAACACAATCTTATATTTTCGCTTAGACCATATTTTATTGTTTTGTGTTAAATAATAACTTTGAAAATTACTAAGAAAAAAGAGCGAAACAGATTTTATGACATTTTCATAGAGATAGCTTTTTTCCAACATGGTTTTCAAATTCTTTGTTCCATCGATCACATCTGTTCCCCTAAACGAAGCAGTGTATAAATCGTACATAAATTTGAAGTGAACAATGGGTTCATCCTTCTAGACCGGGATAGAAAAACTCCTTGTTATTTTGGTATAATATCATAAATATACAATGTATCCCATTAACCTATATACACTGAATGGCCACTTTGTTATGACCAGCGGACAGTTTTAAGCAAATGAGCTATGGCTGCATGCTGTTGCCGCCAGAGGGCGAGGCTAGTATAAAAAGGTAAAGCTTAGTGCTTGCGACAGTATAAAAGTGATTTTTGGGTGACGAGATGGGTAAAAATGCGATTTGACGGACTTTCAACGTGGGATGATTTTAGGAGCTCGGAGTCACGGGGCGAGCATCATCTAAACCGCCGCATTAGTGAACTGTTAAGGAGCAGCTGTTGTTAAAGTGTTTACAAACTGGACTGTCAGCGAAAAAACTGGGTATCTACGTGCAATGTGTGGTCGTCATTGACTAGTGACTGCTCGTGCGGAACGGAGAGTGTCCAGACTGGTAACAGACAACAGAAGGGCAACAGTGCAGCAAATTACAGACCATCTTAATCAAGGATCCCCTCAAATGTTCTCTGCACGCACTGTTAGCAGTACACTGCATCGAATGCGATATGGCAGCCGAAGGGCTGTTTGAACAACTTTGCTGTCTGCAGTTAACAAGAGAGAACATCTCCAGTTCGCACAGGAGCACAAGGATTGGACAGTCGATAATTGGAAACAAATTATGTGGTCCGATGAATCACGGATTCAGCTGCACCATGCCGATGGCCGAGTGAGAATTTGGCGGAACCAGCACGAAAGCATGGACCCCAAATGCATTGCTACAACCCTTCAAGCTGGTGGAGGAAGCGTTATGGTTTTGGGGAATGTTTTCCTGGCATGCGTTGGACCCTTTAATTCGTGTTGATCAACGTCTGACTATCTAATCATATCTAAACATCGTTGCGGACCAAGTGCATCCTGTCATGTGGATGGTTTATCCCAATGGCGATGGTTACTTTCAACAAGACAATGCGTCCTGCTATAGTGCTCGTATTGTACAGGATTAGTTTCAGGAACATGCTGGTAAGTTTACTTTCCTTAGGTCACCGCACAATCTCCAGATCTTCACTCCATTGCGAATTTGTCGGATGAAGTTGAGCTAGCCATCAGACAGCTGGATTCCCAACTCTTCAATCTCACACTCCTGGAAAGTGCTATTCATCAAGTATGGTCTCAGATTCCACAATTCACCTATCAACATCTCGTGGTCCATGCCACGAAGAATCGACGCAGTAATAAAGACAACAGGTGGCCCAGTGAAGTACTGAGGGTGTGGTCATAATAAAGTGGACACTCAGTGTATAAGAACTAGCTATTTGAAAATTCATGACTCAAGTATAGCATTTCTATAGAAAGAAATACCAGTAGTTTAGAATATGGTGTTACGTCTCAGAATAAAAGGTTATAAAAAACATAACAATGTCTTATACATTGTTTATGCATTTTTTTTGACATTGACAGGACTGGTGATTCCAAAAAAAGAAGGTATACATTATACCAATGAACAGAATATATTTTACATTCTTGGAAATTGTACAGCCTGGAAATTAAATTATGGAAGCAGAATGTGAGATAGACGGGATGAGACGTCAGCAGAATCCGGTATTTTCACAGATAATATCACGGGACCTTCAAGCCACGGATAAATTTGAGTTCACTTCAAATTGATTCAAAGGCTAATGAGCCATGTTCAAGACAAAAAATAATGGTCAAGCCGTTGTATACTTTGTCAAGTAATTTTATAATTTCGAGACATTTCGAAAGCTCCACTCGGAGATATTTTACTTGGAGGTCTCAGTACAATGTTATGAAACAACATCAATCTGGGCCGTGTGGAATTCCTTCCAAACTTTGAGGAGATGCATCTATGAAAAAGAAGATTGGTTGCATGAGAAATATCACTTTAACCCTACATGGAATGATATGGTGCCGGAAACTATGAAGCATTTCAACAATTTATTGCGGAGTTTGGAGATCCTTCAATTTTGGTTCATTATGATCTTTCTATGGCTCAACCTGCAATCATGATCCCAAACCGACAAATCCCTCACTTTGTCAATCTCCCCATTTGCTTTGGGTCATTCCACTTAGAGTTAGCCTAATTTCGAACTCTTGTTTATTATCTCGAAGTTTCAGGGATTGAACATCTTCTTTCAGAGAGCTAAGTTATGTTACTAGGATCGATACAAAGATTTCCCAGAAGAAAGCACTTCAACAGATGTAAGCCAGTACACATCCTACTTTCCCTGTCTCTCGAAACTGCCTTTCCCTGAAGTTTATTGAACTTGTGATTTTGAAAACATTTTGTTAAAAATAATTAATACGAAAAAATTTATTTTTTAATATTTTATCAAGCTCGTCCTGTTTCAAATTTTGTATAAATTACAGTTCAGCATGTTCAAAATGATATGTGCATCAGATCGAGAAAAATATAGGAATATAGGCGAACATTGTTGAAATGAAAACGCTGTGTAATAAATTGTAAAATCATACAATACTGAGAAAGTGGACTTATAACGAGTTACCACTCATAATTCCCTAAGCTTTTGGGTAAATTCCATATTATTATATATTTTCTAAATCTTCATTAAAATGCAATTTTTTGTTCTTAAGCATTCTTTCCAAAGCCGTACAATTTTTTAATAAATCATTGTCCAACGTCACACGTAACCAACGTGAACACTGATTTCATACATTCAATTATCTCAAAAACCAATGAAGTTAACAAAAACTTTTAATTACGAAAAGTATTTGTGGTTAAATTTCAGGCATTTGAGAAAATAGTTCCCCTCTGTAGCATAAACGGGTAAGAAGTTGTGCATATTTAAATCTAGCAACTACATAACAGAGCGGCAAACGTAATTATGACGTCATCATGCAAGCCTCCCCACCACCACCATTGGAATTTTGCAAGACTAACTTTTCTGAGAGACACTTATGTCACATATAAACAAACTATATTCACTAAGCTTTTGTACTCTTCGGGTAAGTAAACCCTGGTCTGATTGTGGATTATAATTTGCACGTTACAAAATTGCAAGTTCTCTGAGACTATAAATCACTATAATATAAATAGACTATAAATGAGTTATTTTCTATCTACCACAGCGTAAATACATCGAAGTAAAAACTTATATTACGTTCTCATAAGATCATGCTTCCGCACAAACATTTAACAGAAAAATCTTGGTAATTTAAGTGTTTGTTTCCAGAAATACTTCCGGAAAATAACTTTTAATTATGGAAGAAAATGCTTTTTTGCTGTCTTCAACTCTACAAAGTCAAAAATCTAATTTCGGATGGACCTTACAAAGAAATCAAGAATGATCCTTCAGATAAACAATTGAAAGAAATACAGAAATTGATCAAAAACTCAGAAGCTCTGAGCCAAAACATAGAAAAACAAACTTAAACCTTCAAACGCCCGTTGTGCGAGATTTTATGCTCTCCCTAAAATACATAAATCTGGAATTCCTTTCCGACCTATAGTAAGTAATATCGGCACAGCAGCATGTAAGTTATCGAAGTTCTTATCTTCAAAATTATCTACCTTGACCACTCCAAACCAAATATCTGTGAAAAATGCCGTTGAGTTTAGCAATCGACTCAAACTACATCCCTACGTAGATCAACTAATGCTATCCTTTGATGTGGTATATATGTTCATCAATGTTCCAGTAAAAGGAGCTCTGGAATCTCTAAAATTAAGTCTTGTAGAGCATCATTACAGCCAACCTGAAGTTGAGGAAATAACAAGACTAGTGGACATTTGCATAAAACAGAACAGATTTACTTTCCGTGGAACGTTTTATGAACAGACGGAAGGTCTACCCATGGGAAGCCCACTGTCACCTATATTATGTGAAATCTACATGCGTCGATTTGAAGAAAAACTTTTCAAACTTGTGAAATTTGACTTATGGATACGATACTAGACGATACTTTCGTTCTATGGAAGGGAAAACATCCTGAAATTCCGGTATTAGTCAAACTTATAAATTCCATTGATCATCACATTCAATTCAGCTACGAAACTGAAAATAACGGATGCCTACCGTTCCTTGACTTCCTGGTAACTCGTTTAAATCAATCTCTCGCAACCACAATTTATCGGAAGCCTTTCGCTATTTTTTCACCTCCACGTGCCAAGTCTAATCACTCTTAACAACAAAAACTCAGTGACTTTTACAGTTGTGTATATCGCGCGATACATATATGTTCAGGTAAGGACAGTTTGGAAAAAAGAACTTTATTTCCTTAAACGGTTTGCAGTACTACGAGGATGCCACCCTTCCATTACAGACAAGGCTCTGACAAAATTCCGGAAACCGAAGTCCATCTCCACATTAGCTACTGTGATGCGCCCATTGCGAGAGAATTTTGCCATGATTCCATTTTCCCGTGACATGGCCTTCAAAATTACAAAAAATCTCAAAACCTTTAATTTCAAGGTGATTTTCAAACCCATAAACAAAATGAGATTATTAGGATCAAAGGACTGTGTTGAAGACAAAAACTCGTGGGGAATTTATTAAATTCCATGTGAATGTGGCGCTTCGTATATAGGACAGACCCGTAGAGCCTTGCGTTTTCGATTGAAAGAGCACAAGACCTACATTCGGAATTGAGACCTAAAGAAGTCATCGATGGCTAAACACTGTTAAGAAAAATACCACAGATATCTCTTTGAAGAAGCAAAACTTATTGACAAGCCAGATTCAACCTCCAAACTTGATAGTTTGGAAGCTTTCCATATATATCAGAAGTCTTCGCAACTTGTTAATGACATGGCATCCACGCCATTTCTATCAAACGCGTGGAAGTATCGAACCAAAACACGTGACTGTAAACACCATTTATGATGTCATATGCAATTTGAATATTTACGTGCCATTCGTCCTGATGAAGCTAGGTCAATACCCAGCGAAACCATGGTCGGCTTGAGAAATAAAAAAATAAACATTTGTGACAACTACGTTGTATTGTCTTAATCTATATATAAGTGTCCTCATATTTGATTTATTGAATATTTCAGGAAATAAAACATTTACTACCTAGCCTCGTTTGCGCTTTACTCAGTTTTTTGAGATTCTTTTTAACTAGCACTTCAATCTGCGATTCTGAGAAGACATCCAACGCGGTTCGCAATATATGTTTAACCTTTTTTCTAAAAAATGCTTTCTCTGTTTTCCGATATTCCTTTTGTATTATATAGCTTAACTTCAAAAACAAGTTCCACACACAAAATCTATTTAACAGCTGACAAGAAACTCGGGCATCTGTCGGAAATTAACCGTAACTACTGTCTTCCGGAGTCCGTAGTTCACATCGTGAGTACGTCGTTTCACAAAATTAATATACTTTACATTCATAATTATACACAGCAAAACCTTTCGAAATTTAATAGCAATGAATTAAGTTCTTATTTACTATATGCGCTAATATTGCAGTAAATGAGGAGTGAACTTGATACAATCACAAGTACAAGAGCACGGCGAAAAACCATTTTGGCTTCAGCCTACTACATAAATTTTGTTTTGAGTAGGGCCAGGATTACTCAGTTTTCAGCCGAGAAAACGAAGGGGAGGTTTTCTAAACTATTTTTTGTCTTTCATTTTTTTTCCGTTTCTTTTCAGTTTTTTATTTTCTCTTATAAAGGTAACTTCCTATGCTCCTGGCGGACATTCTGGATGGGTGGGTTACCTTTTGGATGAATTCTTAGTCAATGGGCTTAGTTTTACTTCTATATGTTTTCATTTTATTTTTCTAACTCTTATTTTATTTTTCTTACTTTTTTCTGTATCCCGAAGAATCCTTCCTGCTGCTTTGGAAACTGGATAATGCAGAAACCCACACTTAGGTCTGTGTAGAGCGATGAGTGCTGTGATCTGTGTCGACCTCTGATGAGGCTGTAGGTGAGAGTTTCAATTTCTTCTGCAATCCTTCCTTATTTCTCCAATTTGAGTTTACCTGCTTTTAGTTCTGTGATACTTGTCTCTGAGTAATTTTAGTTATTTTTTTTATTTTTTAAATTACAGTATTATCTTTGTATATATATATATATATATATATATATATATATATATATATATATATATCATCATCATCATTGTCTACCATTATCAATCCACTGCTGGACGAAGGTCTCCCCAAGTTTCCTCCACAACGGTCTGTCTTGTGCCAGTCTCCTCCATGTCACTCCCGCATATTTACGAATTTCATCCACCCATCTCCCATGTGGTCTTTTTCTGGGTCTTTTCCTGTCCCTTGGAATCCAATCTAAAATCTCGGCTGTCCATCTATGGTCTGTCCTTCTGGCAGTATGTCCAGCCCATTGCCATTTCAGGGATTTAACTCTGATCATGATGTCTTCCACTCTCGTCATTTTTCGGATCCACGAGTTCCTCTTCTTATCTCTCCTGGTTATACCAAGCATGCACCTCTCCATGCCTCTTTGAGTTGTCTGCAGCCTTTGTATGTCTCTTTTAGTTAAGGTACACGTCTCTGCACCATACGTAAGCACTGGAAGGATGCATTGATCAAACACTTTTCTTTTAAGACATAATGGCATATTGCTCTTGAAAATTATGCTGTTTCTTCCAAAAGCTCTCCAGGCAAGTTTTGTACGCCGATTAATTTCTTCATCAATGTGACCCTCACTTGATATCTGCTGTCCAAGATAAACGTACGTATCTGTTATCTCCAGTTTTCTCTCCATCAATCGATAAATCTTCATTTCTTGTAAAAGCATTGAACATCACTTTTGTCTTCTGAAAGTTCATTTTTAATCCCACTTCTTTACTCTTGTCAGCAAGTTCCTGGATCATACTCTGCAGCTCTGATGGGGTAGTTGCAAAAATGACTACGTCATCAGCAAAACGAAGGTGGGTTAGATAATCTCCATTAATCTTTATCCCTTTGTTTTCCCAGTTCAGTGATTGAAAGACATTTTCCAATGTGGCATTAAAGAGCTTCGGAGATATGGTGTCACCTTGTCTCACTCCCTTTCCAATTTTTATGTGTGTTGTATTTTCAAACAGCCGAATCTTTGCACTTGCATTTTCATAGATGTTATTAATAATATTAATATATGCATCTTCAATACCGCAGCAGGATTTCAGAGCCGTGGTAACTGCTGATGGTTTCACCGAATCAAAGGCTTTTTCATAATCGATAAAAGCCATGCACAATGGAAGTTCATATTCCCTCGCTCTTTCAATTAGTTCTCTCAGTACGTGGATATGATCTATTGTGCTGTAGCCACTCCTGAATCCAGCTTGTTCTCTCGGTTGAGCCATGTCCAGTGTTACCTTTAAGCGGTGTGAAAGAACTTTAGTGAAGATTTTATAAACCACTGATAGGAGGCTGATAGGTCTGTAGTTCCTGAGATCCTCAATGTCACCTTTTTTATGTAGCAGGATCATTGTGGCATTGTTCCAATCCTCAGGAATCTTCCCTTCATTAAGGCATCGAGTAAAAATTTGGGCCAGTACTGTTTCAATTTCTCCACTTGCTTCTTGTATGATGTCTATAGTAATTCCATCTTCTCCTGGAGCTTTCCCCCGCTTCATGTTCTTGATTGCATGAGCAACTTCTGCTGGGAGGACTGGAAGAACTCTGGTACCTTTCATGATGTCTGGAGTGCATATATCATCCCTTTCATATAGTTTGGAGTAGAAATCTTTCACTCTTGCCAAAATTTCGCCTCTATTTCTTGTTATAGAACCATCTTCTTTTCTCAGAGCCATAATCTGTTTTCTTCCCTTACTGAGATGTCCCTTTGCTATCTTTAGGCTTTGGTTGTTTTCAATTGCTTTCCTCACTAGCTCACAGTTGAATTTCCTTACGTCTTCAGTGATACTTTTTCGTGCTGTCTTGCATAGCTCTATATATTCCACTTTGGAAGTCACATCTTCTTTAGTTGTCCTCATCTCTCTTCTTTTTTGCATCAACATTTTGGTTTTTCCTGATAATTTGTTTACATGCAACTTGTTCTTAGACCCAGCTAATTTTGTTGCTGTTTCCATAAAGAGCTTTGGTTACTTTTCTGTTAACTTCAGAAATATCCACTTCTTCCGATGTTAGGCCTTCTAAAGCAGAGAATCTGTTCTTCAGTTCCAACTTGAAAGTATTATGGTGTTTTTTAAGGTTGGTTATGTCAATACATTTTGTTTGTCTTATGAGCTTGCCACGTTCCAGTTTAGTGTTGAGGTGCATCTTACATCTCACCAATCTATGGTCACTACCTGTGTTGAACTTGTTTAGCACACTGCAGTCTTCGATGACGAATTTTTGTTACACATAATAAAATCAATTTCACTTGTCGTCCCACTTGGATGTCTCCATGTCCATTTCCTGTGTGGCTTTTTCTTGAAAAAGGAATTCAAGATGAAAAATCCTTCTGCCTCTGCAAACTCAACGAGAGTATTTCCACGCTGGTTTCTGTTGCCGTGACCGAATTTACCTGCTGAAGTTTCATTCTGTTGCCGGTGCCCTATTTTTGCATTGAAATCTCCCATAATTATCTTCAAGTGCTGCTTACCTTTATTATTTAGATGACGAATTTCCTCATAAAATTCTTCAATTTCTTCTTCAGGATGACTTGTGGTGGGTGCATAAGTTTGAATAATCTGAGCCTGGTATCTTCTCGATAGTTGGATAACGAGTCGTGCAGCTCTGTCAGAGGAACTTTCAACTTCTACCACTTTATCCTTCAGTTTCTTGTTTATTATAAATCCAACACCACTAGTTCTGCCAGTATCTGTCCCACGATAATAGAAGAGATGTCCACTTTTCAGTTCAATGAGATCTTCTCCTTTTCTCCTTACCTCACTCAGCCCGACGATGTCCCACTTGATCCTTTGTAGTTCCTCTTCCAATTCAAGAAGCCTTGAATCAGAAGATAGGGAGCGTCCGTTGTACGTTGCCAAGGTCAGCATCAAATGGCAGCCTAGTCCGGTCCTCCGAGATTCTTAGCACCCTCTGCCTTCATGTCGCACTGGCCGCTGCCTTGGCCAGGTACATTCCAGCTGCCGGAGACTGAGGGCCAAGATTTAAGTTGTAGAGTCATTTTGGAGGTGTTTGGCCATAACTCACCACGCTGGCCAAGCGGGTTGGTGAGTGTGGGATAGCATTTCCTCTGATCCCGATGGTATAGTTATACCGCTATTTGCGGTCGTCAGAGCCCCTTTAGGTGGGAACAGGATGCACCACGAGAAGGCGGGGTTGACATTTGTCAAGGAGAGGCTGTGATGTTACGCATCACCTGACCTTACATCCCATATATATATATATGATCGTTTTTAACGAAGATTTTGGCCGTGGGTGTAATAGTGTGCAACGTTCGTGTCTGCCACGGAAAGGACATCAGGTTCGATCCACTAAATATCCGCCGTGCGTCGGATGGGCACTGGCCCCCTTTCTATTTCGCTTCCGTGTCACTTTCCTGTCGGGCACTCTAGCCCAAATCTCTTAGCTTCCTATTTCAAAGGGTTGTTTAAGGCCTGGGGTCAGACACTCCCTTCCTAAGATCCTCTACATTTGATCATAAAGAAGTGATACAGCTGTTTTTTGCAGGAAATATAGCATGGGAAATCTATCAATCAGCCAAAGGCACAATAGGTGACTCTGGTATACGCCTTCAGTCATTGCATGGCTTATGTCGTTGAGTAGTGAAGTTTAGCGGCGTCACTGATGTAGCACTAACTGTCCCTTTCACTGTCATACAAGCAAATTAAGCAGTAGGTTTGTAAACTAAATCTTTATTCAGACGAATATATACCAACTTGGAACATTGTAACGAAGCGTTTGATAGTTGGTAAATTAAATGTGGTTTGTTTAGTCATTTTCTTTACACACCATGATGTCAGATGCAGTCTTACCCTGTGTCTGGATATCTTTGAAATTATTATGTGCGGGCTGTCAATTAAGTGCAATTCACAGTGAAATGAATATTTCGTATAAGACAGGAAATTAAAATTCAAAAGGAAAAAAATTCACGATATGTCCGTGCAATAGATTTAAGTGCAATAAAATATTTATAAGCCTAGATGAAGAGTTATTACGTAGGACATTTGAAAAGTTTTGCACACTGCGTAGGAGCTGCCCGTAGAATGATGCATTTGCAACAATCGTTGCGTCAGTTGTGAGTCAGACTTCAGTATACAAAGTTGTGTCTACGTTTGATGGCTGATATGTTCCAGTTCCAAAAACATTCTGCCGAGAAATGGAAGAAGATAGTGTGTTAGGTCAGATATTTTGGAGCGACCAGCGACCTTACATGAAAATTGGGACTTTGCCGGGAAAACCGCCTAGGGGCCGTCCATAAAGAACGTACGTGATTTTTACCATTTTTAGACTGCCCCCCCCCCCCCCCTCAATGTCACATTTTGTCCGATTGTTGACACCTCCCCCCTAAAAAGTACGTCCTAATTCCCGCAATCCCTTAATTTTAGACAACTGCTTGTAAAAGTCCGTTGAGAAACTGAAAGAAAACATGTACTTCTTTAAAGGAATCTTCTATATATTTACACTTTTTCATCAGAAAATGTTTGGTATTTAAGCATTAATTTATTCCCAATTGCTAAATGAACTTTATCATTCTGAAATAAAGATCTGCAAATGAACGCACGCATTTAAGGTTGCAACACCCCCGATCATACCATCTACAAAACACGATAGAATTGGTAGAACAAATACGAGAACTTAATTTTCTGATTTAGCTAAATATCATCAGAAATCTGAAATATTTCATACCTTTTTTTAACTAATAAAAGAAGAAAATGAGAAAACAAAACGAAGATATACCATCCACTATATTTTTGCCGCTGTACGTCTGAGTTACTAATACTCTCCCACTCTCCCCCATGTCACATTTGGTCCAGTTCTCAGGAACCGGACCAAATGTCTCCTCCTGAAATCTCGGACGTAATTAATGGATGGCTACCCACCGAAATTTATAAACCTTTGTGTGAAGTTTGTAGAGTTAGTGTAGTGGATCATAGCACAGTGTCAGGGTGAATACGATATTTTGTGCCGGAAGTAAAATCTCGGACAGCTCAGTCTTGAAATAACCAATGTAGTCTTCTTAACATTTTGTGGATTTGTATAAAACGGTACAACACTAGTTCTTTCAGAAAAACTTATAACGAAAGGAATATCAGAAATAAGCTCACAAAATGAAATTACTAAAGAAAATTTTATTTACAAATAGCCATTGTACATAAAACGAACACAGACAGCATAGAGATCGTTTTAGCTTGGTAGGGCCTAATGTCAGGGTGAATACGATATTTTGTGCCGGAAGTAAAATCTCGGACAGCTCAGTCTTGAAATGCAAAGGAATAAGCCAGCAGCGAAAAAATGTTTTTCTTCTTTAGGTTCAAGAACGAGTAAAAAATTAATATATTATATGCTGTTTTTTTACGAAGTTTGGAAATTTACATAATCATAGATTGTACAATTTGTTATGGTGGAAGAGTACAAATATCGTGAGAACATTAAAATATTTTGATGAGGACATTCTGTTCGTCACGGATTATTTCCGAATTAAATTTGGCGAGTCAGTTCAACGCTTTTGCGATGATATTTTATAAATCCTTCACTCGTTTATACATTTTTTTGTCCTAATTCCTTCTACAGAACTGTGGCTATTATAAAATATTATCGCATAAAATGTGATCTGTCTTGTCCAGCATTTACTGACGAAAGAATTTGGGAAGAAAAGAATGTTCTCATGAAACTACATCACGATTTTCAAGATTTAGGGTAAGAAAAAGAACTCAGCAGAGCTTTAAAAAATTACAAACGCATCCTTTCAAAGCCTGCGAACATCACTAATGATAAAAGTTTCCTTCCGAAAATTTCGAAAAGCATTACGAGCCAAACATATTAATAATAGATAAATATCTGCGGCTTCGTATTAAAATGCTCCTGTAAAATAAAACTCGTGGTGTTACATTAATTAATGCGAAATATTTTGACTCTGACTCAATGCAGTGTAGAGCTAGTTCAGTATACCTCCGAAGCAACATAATGAAATTTTGTCGTAATCGAAATATTTTTCGTACGTTATGACACATAAGGGTGATGAAGTGGATCCCTCCCCTATGTTTTGTCCTTTGACCCTATTTCTATGATGTTAAACAGAATTAGTTCAGTAAACCTCCGGAACAACATACTAAAGTTTTGTCGCAATCGTAGCCTTTTTGCGTACGTAATGACGCATTAAGGCAATGGAATGGATCCCTCTTCTATGTCCTGACCTTTGACTTCACTTCACTCATTTCCAATAAGGTTCGTCCCAGGGTTGTAACCTACCACGCACTAAAATTTCATTGAAATCAAACCATGTTTACGCGAGTTATCGTGCGGACGTACGGACAGACAGACGGACAAACCTGGAGCATATACGCTTCTTCAACCTATGGTAGGAAAGCGTAAAAAAGGTGTTTAAGACATTTGTTTCTACCCAGTGGTATGATGTGTGTGTCAAGAATACTCCAACTTCCGTATTATGCCTTCGGTTGTGAAGCAGAAAATAAACGATCAGAAGGGAGCGCTTATCAGATATGACAGACTTATGGTCGGTACAGCTGACATAGAGGAAGAAAGTAATGTTTTGCTGTAACTTTCCTAAAATTTACCCGTTAAATAAACATTTCTATTTGGGCAGCGCAGAAAATGTTAAGCACCATTTGGTTCAGTTGCATTGGCACCTTGCCGTCCCGGTGGCGCATTGGTCTAAACGATGGCTTCTGATCAATCCTTCGAGATGGGTCCGGGTTGGAATCCGGTTGAGACATGGCTATTGCGTTGGTCTTTCGGCACTGGCTCTCTACCTTGCCTGGAAAAGTGGCACTAAATTAGGGACGGGTGACTGCTTATAGCCCACTGAGTTCCTCACAGCATTCGTTAAACTTCCAATCAATCGAACAAAAATATTGGCGCCTTGAATGGTCAAAGGGTCGTCGTGGTAAAAACTTCCATAGGAAAAATCGTTTTATCAATCTTATACTTAGAAATAACCGTAACAAATAAATGATGTGTATTGAATCAGTAACTAAAGCTTACGCTCTCCAAGATGTACTTTTCCGTTCTGGAACGAGTCCAAAACGTGCGGACATTCTCTACTGATTGAACATTTAAATGCAAAATACACTGAAAAGAAATGAATAATTACACAAGTAGCGTGTTCACAGGACGTCAAATGACCCGATCGTTTAAGCACGTACATTTTCATAAAATGTATACAAATACAAATTTGCAACGTAATGCTGTCTACAGTGGAGCTATCAAATGAAGAACGGCTTTCGAATTCAGTAACATTAAAATCTTTAAATAGCGAACACCAGTGGAGATTTACATTTGTTCGCTAATAGCAGGTGTCCGCTACTCAGTAACCTAATTTTTAGTAATACTCTAAAATAATACTAAATACAAATTATGAAAGAGCCAATAATGTCAAAAAATTTAATACCTCTCTCGAACTCAGGTGAATCCTTATTCGCTGAAAAAAGCTTTTCAAATAATTCAAAAAAAGGTAAGTAATTATTTGGGAAAAATTTTTGAATTAAATTTCATATTATTTTCCTGATGACTTTGCAGGTATGCTTGCATACTTTACTTTTATTTTAATTGTGAAAAGTGCGTTCGCCTAGTTATCAAGCATTGGTTTTTAAATAAAGGGAACCCTACTCAGCTTCTGATAATATGCGTATGTTTGAGAGATCGCAGAGGTAATTATTTTTTTGTTTTTTCTGAATTTTCAAAAATAATTAAAAATTTTAATTCCCTATGCAGATCTAATGTGGAACTAAATTTCAGGATCAAAACTAAATCTTTTAGTGTATGAAAAGTTAAACGCATAATCAAAGCTAAGCCTTTTTTAATAAAATATGACGAACTGATATGACTACAATAGTCAAAGCGTTCTCTTCTCATTTAGTACCAGACCTGAAATGAATTATTTCAATTTTTCTGAATCAATGATGCATTTCACCAGGGGAATAAATTACGAAAGACAGAATACAACAGCTTCACGGCTCTTCCAAGGATGGTACAGTAAAGGTAATTGTAGAATTAGCAATTGCACATGGATCACCATTCAATGAAATATACAGTATCTCACGATAGATGTTGAGGTGTAATACACTTCATTCAGAGAACAGGTTCCAGCTAAAGAATTTCCCCTTTGTTGAAGAATTTGATGAAAGAAAAATTACCCTCTGGCTGAAATAATTTTGTATTCACTTCTTTTCAGAACGGAATGCTCCTTTTATTAGACTATTTAAAAATGTGGGTTTGGCAAAATAATACCGCGAAACTGCCTATTTTGAAAAAAGAAAAATGTACATCTTAGGAATGAAACTAAATTTCAAATATTTTGATTTATGTCAATAACACAACTAATGCGAAATTTAAGGAAAGTCAAATGAGGTTTTATATGATAAGTGTGAATTCCTGATACAGCAAACTGTAAATTTCATTACCACATTTCAAGGCCCTATTTTGCTGTGCTTCAAGGGACATCGAAATATTTTTTTCATTTAAATTGAACTCTATTGTGCTTGTTTTTCATTTTCCTTCTGGTCATGAATCTTTCACCTGCAGAAGTTTTGGACGCACGTTGGACCATGGATCGAAACCACAATGTAGAGAAAATTTAATTTTTTGGCCATTGCTTTTCTGGAAAACCCTTAATCCTTTCATTCATATGCAAGAAACTATGGCATAAATCACATACCTAAATATTATTGCTGACCAGGTGTATGCTTTCATGCCAACAATATTCCGTTTCTCGTTACGTTTTAGAAGTATAATGCTCCATGCCACACCACACCACTCAGATTGTTTCACATTATCTCGCAAAATATGAGCGGGAATGTCGCTTTTCCACAAATTTTTCAGTCACAAGTCCCACGAACATTTGTCTTTTGTGTTGCAGTAGCAAATCCGATCTGTCGCGGCTGAACCTCGTTTCGGTACCAGATGCCACAAGACAGTTTAGAAATCTTTTGCTTTGCTGGAAAACCCTTAATCCTCTCATTCATATGCATGAAACTATGGCATAAATCACATACCTAAATATCATTGCTGACCAGGTGTATCCTTTCATGCCAACAATATTCCGTTTCTCGTTACGTTTTAGAAGGATAATGCGCCATGCCACACCACCCAGATTGTTTCACATTATCTCGCAAAATATGAGCGGGAACGTCGCTTTTCCACAAATTTTTCAGTCACAAGTCCCACGAACATTTGTTCTTTTGTGTTGCAGTAGCAAATCCGATCTGTCGCGGCTGAACCTCGTTTCGGTACCAGATGCCACAAGACAGTTTAGAAATCTTGTAGCGTCTAGGCATCGTCTGATAAGAAGTATTTTTGAAGAAAATGCAGGACCGACATTATATTAGGGAGATGGTGATATTATTTTGGGTCTTCGGTGTGTATTTTAGAAGAGTGATGTTTGTTTCGCACAGCGGAGTGGCTCTTCACCACAATGAACCAAATATGAGTGCACCCTGTTCTAAAAAAAGTGGCAACGTGAAAAAAAAGTGTCAGATAATAATCGAGAGAAATGAAAATTCTTGCTTCCGTTTGATTAACCCTACCTGATAAACGTATTGGAAATTCAATGCTCAATCTTAATGAAGGAACGACATTTCTGAGAGGAAAGTACAAATCATCAAAAGGCACAGATATGAGATGAAACGTATTTCTCAGAATGGCAATAAATTTTTCGAAAATTTTCGACATGTTTAGCCTAGTGCGGGATTCATGGAAATATGACTCACGCTTTCCCGATCCGGTAATGGCATTGAGACCTGCACATTGAATTCTAAAGCCTAAATGTAATTATTGTGAAGGCTGATGATACATATATAGGTAAACGAACAGTGGAAATATTAAACCTGATGACAGTAAACTTAAACCATTGGGATACATCAATTGTTTACAGAAACTGCATAATGGAGAAATAAGTAACATGACATTCATACTATAATTTATAAATTTAAATATACACTCATCGTCAAAAAAGGAAAAAGTTACAACCAGAAAGACGTGTCGGCCTGCAATGCTATTCAGGAGGAAGTTAAATGTTACCAGGAACAATAAATGCTTAATACATCGAGACTGGTATGGGCAATATTTACTGTACTACACGGCAATAAGTAGTGTCTCTGAGCACGGCGACGGGCCGCTATGTTTGATAATACAGCATTCCAGACGTCTCGGCATGAAGTTGTACAGTTTCTTAATGGTGTCCTGCGATAAGCCATCCTATGCAGCTTGAATCTTCTTACGCAGTTCCTGGAGATTGTGCGATAGGGGTGGAGTGTGGATAGCATGTCTAATAGAATCCCGCACATTTTGAATCGGTGATAGACCCGGTCATGTAGCTGGTCATGGCAGAGTGTCAGTGCTTTGAAGGTAAGTTCTCGAAACATCAGCAGTATGCGGACGAGCTTTGTGCTGTTTAATAATTGCACCGGAATGAGCGCTCAGACCACTGGTTGCCAGACATCATTAACGAAATTTGGGTTATCAAAGTGCCTGTAATGGTAAATGCTAAATGTCTATGGTACGAAAGGTCACTAAAGTAATTCACCGATGCTGTCACACGCACGGTCATTTCCAAACATAATTTTCAAATTGTAGGTCAAGATTAAAACACTTTATTTACAATTAAAAATTAACATTTACACGCTAGATCTTTCGGGGCTGAACATAGCACCCATCATCAGGCTCAAGCGCCACGAAACACAGGAGCAGACATTATATTCTGTCAACACGACCCCCAATTCACTCGGTTTTCTCAATCACCGGTGATGCCATCAACAAATCATTAAAGTCCAAAATATCAAGTCTTAATCTCTTATCCTACAAAGTCCTCTTCTTCAGAGTTGTGTGAGGTGGGGGCAACCATCTTTCTCCACTGTCTTGGAACAAATGTCGGGAGTTCACACTCGAAAAAGCGTTGGCTTCATTTTTAAAACCTCTCACCTCAAATTCCCCTGTATCCATTAAAATTTCTATGCAGGCTATATCTCGTATCAAAACCTTTGACTCTGGGGGAACTGAGTTCATAATGGCTTCGCTGAATGTAGTATCACTATTTCCAAGTATACCACTCAACACCGTTCACTCAATTATTGAGGACAAACTACAAGAAGACAATTCCATCTCTCCACTTGAATCTAATGCAATAATTTCTGGTCTCAAACTCGTAGCTAAGAGAACTTACTTTAAATTTGATGGTAAGTTCTATCAACAAAAGGAAAAGGACACCAATGGGTTCCCCCCTCTCCCCCGTTTTAGCCGAGATCCTCATGCAGCATCTAGAAAACAAGGTCATGTTGGACTTCCCTTATCAACCGTCACTGTTGATTAGGTACGTTGATGACATGTTCGTTTTTTGGCCCCATGCTTTACCTTTACTGGACGAATTTGTAGATTGTCTTTCTACCCAGGTTTTAAACTATAAAGTTTACCAAAGACCTTGAGAAAGAGGGAAATTGCCATTCCTGGACATTTTACTGTCTCGAGATTCGAATTCCAATAAAATCAAGCATTGTGTTTTCCGTAAACCGACGTTCATACCTTGTATGATCCCATTCACTTCTTCTCACCCTCCCGAACATAAAGCTTCAGCTTTACGCTTCTTAATAAGACGTGCCTTCACCCATTCTTCGACAAGTAAAACTCGACGTGATGAACTTTCTAGAGTTCAAAATTTGGCCTTATTGTTTGGGTTTTCTGTTAACCTCTTCCAAGGACTATTACAACAATTTTAAAGACTGAGATTCACGACTTTTTCCACAGAGAAAAAGCCTACTAAGTACATCGGCAAAGTTGATTTCATTCCACCTCTTGTGTCTATCTTAAGAAACGCCTGTTACAAACACAATCTAACGTTTGGAGTGTCCACCAGAAACCTTTTTTCTATGATAACAAATGATAGAGATAGAGTCCCAGCACTTAACAAACCAGGCGACTACTGCATACCATTAATTCATGAGGATTCAGATACTGCAGTTAAGTACTATATAGGTTCTACCCTAAGAACCGTTAATGTCAGAATGGGTGAACATAAATACGCTCTTCGTTCTGGAACGGTTTCCACCGCTTTCACTCAAGGTGTTAACCAGGAAGGTTACTCCCCAGATTGGACAAATGTTAGGGTACTTAACTCAAGTGTAAATAAACGTACTGTCTTCCTTACGGAAAGCCTCTTCATTATTGCATATGGGGAAACATGCTGTAACATTAAACTGCCGACATTTGTTCTAAGACAGTGGAGAAAGATGGTTGCCCCCACCTCACACAACTCTGAAGAAGAGGATTTTATAGGATAAGAGATTAAGACGTGATTTTTTGGACTTTAACGATTTGTTGATGGCATCACCGGTGATTGAGAAAGCCGAGTGAATTGGGGGTCGTGTTGACAGTATATAATGTCTGCTCCTGTGTTTCGTGGCGCTTGAGCCTGATGATGGGTGCTATGTTCAGCCCCGAAAGATCTAGCGTGTAAATATTAATTTTTAATTGTAAATAAAGTGTATTTAATCTTGACCTACAATTTGAAAATTATGTTTGTCAATGACCGTACGTGTGATAGCATCGGTGAATTACTTTAGAGCCTGTAATGAACACGAAATGTGATTTAGTATCGTAAGCAATTGCATCCCAAACAATTACACCAGACATTATGAACGTGTGACGCTCGATAACAAGCCGTTCATCGTAGCGCTGCACACATAGATTCTGTGGTCGTCTCTTACTAGACAAAACGGGACTTGTCACTGAAGTTCAACTGCTACCATTCTGAGTGGCTACTTGACAGTCTGGTACGACACCATTGCAGTCTTCAGCGACGATGCAATGATGTTAAGGGCAGTCTTCCTAACAATCTACGTGCGTGCAATCTTATGTCATGCAACCCTCGGCCAATAGTGCTGACTCTAATCGGACAACGCATGGAGGGCACCACTGCTCGATGAATATCCGCAATCGTGGTTGTTGTATCAGTCTGCGCGTGTTGAACAACCCGTCGGTCCTATCTCTCCGTGGATCATCTAGTTCTCCCAGATCCTTCCTGTCGTTTCTGCGTGCCATGTTCTATCCACTGCCGCCAACAGCGTGCTATTGTAATGATCTCACGACCAGTATGGGGCGCAATACGGCGATCAGACCTTCCCGCTTCCAGGAGCTCAAAGGTGCGGCCCCGCTCGAACTCCTCCAACTGCTCGAATTGCTTTTACACGTTTCTCACAGGCATACCTCACTTGCAAAGGATGCAACCAACACAACAGCCCGAGTCAGAATGGCAAACACGTGTAACGGTTCGACCATACACAGCCGGTCAGGCACAGCGCTACGACCCTTCCTTTCTGGTGTCACCTGCGCGGCCAAGCGTGATACTTGAATTATTTGCATGGGTCACGATATCAAACCTACCCACCAAGTTTCTTTCCTTTCGGTTGCTTCCTTCTGGGTGCAACTTTTTCTTTGACGATGAGTGTAATAATTTATACTAAAATGAAAAATGCAGAAAGTACTACAAATTAATTTCGTTATAATCGGAATGAGTGTTTCAAAATTCTTGAGCTATGCAAGGCAAAATCTTTGTTCTCCTTCAGAAGTTGTATATTTCTCTGTTAATTGTGTGTAAAGTAGATTTTACTTCCAATCTAATATACGTTCCTATCGTACCCCAAGTAATCTGTGTTCAGTATAGAGCTATCGAAGCTAAAGTAGTTTATTCAAAAGCTTATATGTACGTGAAATTTGATTTCCCCAAATATATAATTTTTTTAAACAGCACATCGTACTTTCTTCTTACCGATTGTTATGCATTTTTGTAAAACATTCAGTTTTTAAACGCACATGCTTTCGTAAAGATGCACGCGAGAACACGTATTTCCGACGCGGTTTTTTGGTAGAGTCCAGGTCGCCAATTTTTTGAGGAAGACATTTCGAAATCTTATGATTTCTGTTTATTGACGGTGTGTGTTCCTCAATGTTTTAACATTGTTATTTCCATATGTAGTTTTAGGGGAAAATAAATGTTTTAAATCCGGTAAATTCGGTACTGTATTGCAGCTATTTAGTCAGCAAATTAAAGTACAGAACAACTGCATCAGGGTTAATGTTATCAGTTGTCGCGGTTGTGTTCTGCTGCAAAACATCATACAGCTGCCATTAGGTCCATTGGTATTAAATTAGCACTTCCAAGGAATCTGAAATATTTAATTTTAGATTCGCTTACTTGACCGATGCTCACTTTTCCTGAGTAATTAAATTGTGCCCATGCTTTACTAAGTCCTTTTTTGTGTGGAAGTTTAACGACCACCGTAAGCAACTGTGTGCTGAAAGTAGCTGCCCGTTTGGAAGTTATGGTCACTGGTTCTAGGGAACTGAGAGAGCCAACGCAGTATGACAAACACAACTTCCACTCCTCACCGCGATTCGAACACGTATCCT
The DNA here is from genome assembly GCA_039090855.1 of Macrothele yani. Taxonomy (NCBI): domain Eukaryota; kingdom Metazoa; phylum Arthropoda; class Arachnida; order Araneae; family Macrothelidae; genus Macrothele; species Macrothele yani. The sequence continues at coordinate 100,592,358 of CM077015.1, forward strand.
TCTCGAAACAATCACCAGAATCTATCGCTAAGACCAGCGGTTTCCAACCTTTTCTAGAGTATTCCTCCCCTATCGGAGCTAGTTTGCAATGCGCCTCCCTTGCCTAGCAAACGCACAGGTGTTCATTGCTCTATAATCAGTATTCATTTTCTTTTATTACAAATTCAATGATAAAAGTAATGCTTGTTTGAAAATATTAAGCAAAAATGCAACTGTTCTGTTAAAAATACAAATATACCTACATAAAGCCCTTTGCACAAATAAAGTGGGTAATATCGGTATATATTATACAACCAAGAGTTTATTCCTCCTAAATAAAATTATATTAATATAAACTTTAAAAAATATGTTTTGCATAATTTCAAAAACTGTCATCATCAATGTGAAACTTGGGCTTGTTTTTAATTGCACAAAATATAGATGTTAAGTTCTAATTCTGTCAGACTCATACACGCAGGTCGTACTCCACATTAAGACGATTTCTGTGCTTCGTTTTAACTGCAGCCATTGCCGAAAACCCATCTTCGCGCATGCAGCTTGTTGGAAATTGAAGGAGACTTATGGGGTGGGCTGGAAGCACCATTGCCACTGGGATGCTTGCTAGACATGCAGGGGTGAATATATTCGGCCAGGATGTCCACATATTTGGGGCACACAATGTTAACTGTACACGTACCAAAGATCCATATATTTCTAGCTGAGTACACCCAGATTATCACAGAGCCGTCACGTTTCTGTAAAGCTCCGAATTTACATAATGTCTTTAACTTCATGAGGTTGACGCAACATTCGCTTTCTTGAATTAGGTCCATACAGTTTATATCTGGTTTAATCATTCCAGGCTATCAATTTCAATTTCTCTTTGACCCAGTTTTGGTGTGCTTTTTGCCCAGACAAGGAGTTGAGCCAGAATTCGAGCAGTTACATGTGGATGTATTGTGGCAGGGCGTCTCGCTAATCCTCGACATTTAAGGGTATCTTTCACTCTAACAGAGCTACTGATTCACTGTTCAAATCGGTGGTTATTTGTGATAATATCTTGAGTCTGACGGATAGAATAATGTGGCACTACAAGTTTTAAAGTCTAGCACATATGTCCTGCTTATTAGCGAGCTTGTATTTTTTCCAAGATATTCGTGCTTCCAAAACACTCTGGATATTGTATCATGAGAGAAAAACGCATTGTATTGAAGACTTCCGAAGCGAAGTGAAACATCATGCTTGCACCTACAATCTTATTCCTCTCAAAAGCATCCACATATCGTTTCTTGTACATCACGCTTCTTATTTATCGTTATTGGAGAAGCTGTTGATGATGGTGTATTTAATAATTGTTTCGGTTGGCCATACCGATTATATGGGAGTTGAAACCAAGTATTTCCATAAATTCAGTTATGTCTTAAATGACAGCTTCTAAGTATTTCTCTGTTTCGTCTGTGCTAAGAAAAACGTGAGCTGAATACGCGTTTCCATAGGGCAGATTTTGTAATTATCTCTGCATTCTCAAAAGAAAATGCTGGTGGAGATACTTAAGTAAGTGTACGAAAAACTTCTTTCAGGGCAACAATTGTTTCTATATAACATAATACTTTAAGGTTATTTCTTCCTAAAATAATTATGTAAATTTAACGTTAGCTGCACTTGTGCCAACAAAGTGTGAAGCAAAAAAAAAAAAAAAAAAAAAAACGTTTTCTATTATAAAAATGGCGGGAAGCATCAGTTCTTATACATATATTTTAGGAAGACAAAAGTATCGTCACACTTCGGTCAGATGAACACACGTGAAGCTTTTTGAGCTGACAATGCTGAACTGATCCAGGGAGACGTTTCGAGTACTTTTACACCATGCTGGATATAGGAAATAGACATTTTTCTGCCAAAACATCTTACATTCTTTAAAAATGCGATGGTGTTTTTGTTCATTTGGACATGTCAACACATCAACTAAAACATACGATGATGCAACCTTCAATCGGTAATTTTGCATGTGATATTACGTTTTTTATGAATTTCTTGTTCTTAGGGACTAACTAGCGGGTAATTATAAAACGTCTTGTCCTGAAACTTACCAAAGTTTTAGTAAAGGAGAACGTAGTAAAGTTTTTCTTGAAAACTCATCTACAATAAAGTCTTCGCTAACTAATAAGCGACATACTTTAAAATTTATGTTATTTTTACGCCTAATCATGACAATATATGAAAGTCTTGATCTGTGTTTTCGGTAGCAGCAAAATGTTTTTTTTTCGGCGGAAGGTTCTCAGACGTGCGCAATCATAATACGGTGAAATAATGCTTAACATAAACAGACAAATTTCTACAGTAGATGACAATCCGTTTTTTGTTGTAAATATGACAAGGATGGTATGTCAGATATAATCCGAAAACTTGAAAATTTCGTTGATATAGTGGTTAACGTACCCGGGCGCTGTCTGGGAGACGCTGGCTTGATTCCCGTTCTAGGACGAAGAAATTTTCAATTTTTCGGATATTATCTGACTTAAAATCATTGTCATACTTACACCAAAAATATGAATTGTCATATGACCTAAGAATATCATATATCAATAAATAAGTATAATATTTACGTATAAGAACATCAGTAATCACGCATCCTTGCTAGTCGTAAACGTTTTTTGTATGTTTCCTAATAATAACCATTTTTTCACTGATCCACATATTGAAACTTAAAATCTTTTATATATCTCGAGCACGAAACTGGATAAACGGCAACCGTATCCTCACAACTCAGTGCAATGTTTTGATCTCAGTCGTCTCAGCAACATGGCGGCTATGGATGTGGCATCATGATCTTGATGTTTCGCTGACATCATTTTGATTACACGAGGGGAACAGCTGAACTCTTTCGCCATCTACTGTAACCTCTTCGGCATAGAGAGATATTGCAATATAGTAAGGTGCTCATACTTTGTGAATCAAGCGCGTGATGAATTGCTGCCAAAGCATAAATAGTGCGGGATTTCTTAGAGATTCTTCGTACTCGGTCTTCTGCTTGACTTCAGGGCGCCAAAAAAATGATCGAATCTTCCACAGTAGTAGCAAGAAAGAATTCAACGCAATCACTTAACCTTACCCGAACACTATCTACTGTAGGGATAATGGAGGCAGTACTGGCTTTCCCTAGAAAATACTGGAAATCAAAAACAAGAAATATAAGGCATATTGAAAACAGGTTGGGAAACGAATTACTGAAATGATACTGAATATATCTTCCTAAGTTCATTTATACTTTATTTATGCAAACTCGGAAGCCAACATTTTATTTCATTCAAAATGATGTAAACACACTGCCGGACAATTTGCTAAGGACGGATGGCAATAGCAACAATAGAAACCATAAAATGGGAGGCAGGAAAATGTGGAAATTAGCATAAGTGCGGGATACAGTAAGACGTGTTGCGTGTAGGCAAATTTTGGATTGCCGAACTTGTTCGTGACGTCATTGCGCCGATAAGAGACATAAAGGGTTTGACACGTATTGACCGTTCTTGTTCAAACGCAAAGTTGAAAGGGAAAGAATCATTTGACGAACTTGCAATTTTCAGTATGTCTTCCCGACATCACCTAGATGATTTTACGCTTGGCCGTATTACTGGCAAGATTGAAGGAGGGCGAAAAATAACAGATGTTGCCAGGGAGTTCGGTGTCAGCCACAGTGTTGTTTCAAGGCTTTGGAAATCATTTCAAACAAATGGAGAGTGTAGCAAACGTCACGAGGGAGGTCGTATTCGCAGTACGACACCTGCGGAAAATCAGTACATAGTGCTATCAACAAAAAGACACCGGCGCAGCACAGCTAGTGAGGTAGCAAATCAGTTTATGGCTGCTACTGGCAAGCGGATCTCCCGAAAAACTGCCGCCAGATGTTTGCAGGAAGGAGAACTATACGCCCACCGTCCTGTTGTGTGCATCCCATTGTCCAGACGTCACTGTACCGCCCGTTTGCAATGGTGCCATCAACATCGTAATTGGTCTGCTGTCCTCTTCTCAGATGAGAGTAGATACAGTCTATCGTCTGATTGTCGACGACAATTGATCTGGCGTATTAGTTGTACTGCATATTGTCCAGCAAACATACAGGAAAGGGACGATATCCGACATGTAGTGTCATGGTATGGGCTGGCAAAATGATCAATGGCCGTGCGTTCCTCTATGTGCTTCCAACTGGGACTACGACTGGCCAGCGATACATTAATGATGATCTGCTACCTCATGTTCGCATGTTCCGTGGTGCTGTCGGTGATAGATTGATTTTCATGGACGACAACGCAACATGTCATCGAACAGTCGCTGTCCAGGAGTGTCTTGAGAGCGAGGATATTCAACGCCTCGTATTACCAGCACGTTCTCCAGATCTGAATCCCATTGAGAATGTGTGGGATGCTTTGGGGAGGAGTCTTGCTGGTCGCCAATGCCCTCCAATAAACAAGGACACCCTCATCCGTGCACTGACAGAGGAATGGGTTAAATTACCCCAACAGCTGCTTGATAATGTTGTGCAAAGCATGACACGACGTGTGGAATCTTGCATCGCCCTCCATGGTGGCCATATCCCGTATTGACATCTTACGCCGGAACGCTTGCGGACGGTAATTGCATTTTTTCACGTTTACGTATTCTGCACAAAATGGCCTGTTTGTCCCTTGAACACGTTCCAAAGGCTTCTGGATTTCAGAGCACAATAAATTGTCTTTCTTGTAATGTCCTGGCATTCTGACATTATTTTATTTCACTTGGCATCCAACCACACTTACTTTTTTATGCGCTATATAGCCGTTTATGATCCGTCCTTAGCAATTGTCCAGTAGTGTATTACAAATTTGGAAGATGTGAATCCGTTTATTTGTGTAAATATGAGATGGAGGTTAAATCAGATAATGTCGAAAACTTAAAAAAATTGACGGAGATGTAAATATTTTTGATAAAAAAAGGAGAAAAATAATGTTATCGCAAAAATCAAATTACAACATGATTTCGAAACAAAGCGCTTTGTTATCCTGAAAAAATATGCTTAAAATTAAAAAGTTAAAAACAATTCACAGTAATTTCGTATAAACGTTTTTTATTTATATGTATCGTGAGGCTTTAGGTCAACATCAGATGGGTCCCACTTAGGCTGCGCAGTATCCGACGCGGTTATTTTGAAACCAGGCATGAGTTAGGTGTTGACGCAGGACTCTAAGTCTTTCGACTTCTTGCATCCCTGTTTGTTTACATTTGGTGTGCTGGAGTTTTCTCTAGTAACGCAGTTGATTTTCAATTGCTTGAAGTTTGTATCGTATAGTTCTATGTTTATGTTTTGTTTATTTTGATATTTACACGTATTTATCACTGAAATTCATTGCTTCTGTGTTTCGTAAGAAACGCAATAATGCCGGGTTGTGCAGTGGGCTGTTGTACTACGTGCAATAGGAAAACCAAGAACACTGATATTATGTACCATGTATTTCCAAAGGATTTATTACTACAAAAATTGTGGATTGAGAAATGTAAGCGTCAGGGTTCCTTCAAAGTGTCCAATGCAAGAGTGTGTTCTCAACATTTCACACAGGATGACTACCAGCGTGACTTAAAGGCAGAGTTACTTGGGTTAACTAGCGGGAAAGTATTGAAGCCTGATGCAGTACCTACACTAAACCTTCCCACAAGCAATAATACTGGTATTAGTAAGGTAAGTTCGAGAGCCAGTGCTTACATTTCAGGACCTGAGACTACAACGCCTACTGCACTTAGATGTCATGACCGTGGAGCTCGGAAACTTGCATTGGAAAACCTTGATAATCTATCACCAAAGAAGAGGAATGTAGAGAAACCGATGGGAACTGATCAGGAAACACAGTGCATGCTGAGTGATATAAAAACAATGGAGAAAAGAATAAAGAAATTGGAGTAAGAAAACCAAAGGCTAAACACAGCGTGCATTCAGATGAGAGTAAGAAACAAGTACCTTCACAGTCAGCTCGTAACAACTCGGCGACGTTCTCAGGAATACTTGAAAAAATTTGACACGGAGTTAGAAACCGAAGTAAGGAAAGTTTTAGCAAAACTCTTCACTGCAAATCAGGTCCGTTGTTTAATAAAAGGTAAGAAATGTGTAAAATGGGAAAGGGAAGACATCTGTAAACCCATTACTCTGCGTGCAATGTCAAGAAAGTGCTATATTTTCTTGAGAGATAAAATGGGGTTTCCATTGCCAGGAAATTCAACACTGAGACGGTGGACTGCTCGCTCATTTCATTGTCGCCCTGGCATTCTACATGATGTCCTTCAGCTAATGAAGACACAGGCACAAGGACTTAGTACTTTAGAGTGTACATGTGTCATTTCTTTTGATGAAATGAACATAGATAGCAGAATTTCCTATGACCAAGAAGAAGATAGGATTGTTGGTCCACACAGTAATGTGCAAGTAGTCATGGTACGAGGAGTGTTTGCAAGCTGGAAGCAGGTAATATATTTTTTTTATTTTGACATACAGATGACAGCCTCATTGTTGAACAAAATAATATCTCTGGAAGATATTCAGTATAATGTTGTTGCTGCTGTAGCTGATCTCGGTTTCAAAAATCGTGCTGTATGGAAGGAATTACAAGTAACACACACAAACACATGCTTCCCCAATCGTCAAATACCAAATAAACGAGTTTGGGTGTTTGCAGATGTTCCACACCTTTACAAGCTGCTAAGAAATCCTTTTCTCGATGATGGACTAACACTTCCAGGTAATAAGAAAATTACAAAAGCTACTATTGAACAGCTCCTTACTCTGGATTGCAGTGAGATGAAGATATGCCCTAAGTTGTCACTTCATCACATTAGTGTGAAGGGCCGTGGCCGCCAACGTGTATATTTGGCCACTGAGCTCTTTTCGAACCACACTGCACAAGGAATACGCTTTCTCATGCCACATGAAGAACACGTCGCGAAATTTGTTCAGCTTCTGAACGACTCGTTTAATGTGCTAAATTCAAGAAGGCCTACAGATGAGAAGTCTCTGGCATGTGGATTTGGAACTCATCGTGAAACCCAAGAGAGGATTCTACGACAGCTGCATGCATGCATCCGAGGAATGAAGGTAGGTAATGCAACATATCTGTTACCCTTTCAGAAAGGATTCATCACAACCATTTGCTCATTACTGGGACTCTTCACTGATCTGAAGCCTCTGAACATAAAATACATCCTAACTGCTCGACTCAATCAAGACTGCCTTGAAATTTTTTTTTCACAAATACGTGAGCTTGGCCACTTCTATAATCATCCATTGCCTACAGAAGTGAAATCCTGTTTGCGTCTCTTGCTTCTAGGTGCCAATGTAAGTGACATTCCATTTTCAAGTGGTGCTCCTGTTGCACAAGGTAGGGGTGATGATGATTACTTTTTGACATCTCAATTGTTTAGTGCCGTTTTACCTGATATGTCAGAACCCCTGGCAATGATTGAAGGTGAAACTGAGATTCGGGATATTACACTACATGACTCTACAAGTATTCAGATACCACCTGCTACTCCTGGCTCTGATTGCACTGTAGAAGGCTTTCGTTACCTTGCAGGTTACATAGCTTACCGAGGAAGAAAATATGACCGTTCCCTGGGTGCGCCAACTGTCCAACTACTTAATCCACCATCAACTACAGAATCAGTACCTGTTGGCTGGATTGATACCCTTTCACGAGGTGGCCTGCTTGTTCCATCATATCCATGGTTGGAGAACGTTAGCCAGTTTGAGTTGATGTTTGCAGAAGTGCATGGACATGACTCTTTATTCCAGGAACACAAGATTGTACACAAACTATGTGTGAAAATTTGTCAGAGGTTTCCAGATGTTCCTACAGAAGTGATAAAGTTATATGTTAGAACCCGAACCTTTATACGGCTAAGAAATTTAAATGCAAAAGCAAAAGTTAGGAAGGCAGAAGAAGCTCAACGCAGAAAAGCACGTAATTGGCAGGCTTCATCAAAGTGAAAGTTTCCTGGATGCACATGGCCAAACCAGAGTTTTCATGCCATGGAGAAAATGTAAACAACCTGCGGGAATAATGCCAAGGAATTCTGCCATCAGAAGCTAAGTTTTTTTTTATTTCAATTTTTCATTGTTTGTATGCATGTATGCAAGTATTTGCAATTTTTCTGATAGCTGTTATATATACTCATCTGAGAAAGAAAAGTTTTATTTCAATACATCTCTCATGGGCACATTGTGTTAAGGATCAAATCTGGTAAAGGAAAAGTTGTAGAATTGAATTAGCACAGCATTAGTGGTAATGAGTATACTAACTTATTTGCTATTAATTAACATAAAAAAAAGTACCACACACATATATAGGAGAGACAGAGTTTTTAAAGATGAAAAAATTTCACCATTCCTTCATAGTGTGTGCGTATATGTATGTATATATGGCGTGTGTGTATATGTATGTATATATGGTGTGTGTGTATATGTATGTATATATGGCATGTGTGTGTATATGTATGTATATATGATGTGTGGTATATGTATGTATATATGGGGTGTGTGTGTGTGTATTTTTCAAGATGCCTTTTTTTAAGTAGATATTCGATATAGCTTCTATATCTTCACTTCCAGAAAAAAATTTCAACCTTCTTAAATGATGTGTGTGGCTGTGTAGAAACAATTTTTAAAATAAAAACCTAGAAAAAGAAGAATATCAAAACCCAATCACCGAGCTATATTCTCCCCTTGATGAGGGCTAAAACTAAAATACTGTAAACTCTAAAAGTGAGATTATAAAAGGAGACATGTAATGTAGAACATGTTGAGAATAATCACTTAGTCCTTCTGCAGGGTCAAACAGAAATGATCCCTCTCTCATTTCTACAAAGACCTGAAAGTGGGTTTCTGCTATATTACATCTGCTTAAGTGCACCAAATATAAATTTTGTAAGTTAATAAAATATTTGAACATTAAATTCTACTAAACCTGTAAACTACTAAAACAACCAGCTAGCACATATGCTAGTAGAAAAGGGAAAAGGTTTAAAGTGAAAACCACATTTTTAAACTTTGAGCAAAATAAGCTTAATAAACAATACAGGAAAAAAATAATTTAAAAACAAAAGGCATATAATAACACTTAACTCTCTCTTTGTATCTTGGTTTTCTTGCGCTTAAATTTGTTTTTAGCCTGCTTATGTGTCATATACATACACACCATGAAGGAATGTTGAAAAATCTTTCAAGAGTGAATGTATGAAGAGAGACAGAATCGTTTTCGTGTTGTTCCTGGTACGGAAGTGATTGATATAGCTGCGATACGTATTGCCGCCTTTGTTGGCATTTTTTGTGGAAGTAAATCAGAACTAATTTAAGTATCAGTCAGTGTCTAACCTTAATACTTGTAGCTGTTTTATTTGTACTGGCTTGGCTACCAATTTCGTTATTCAGTAAGTATTAAAATGTGAGTTCACATATATGCAAATAAATTTGGAAATGTTGCGCTTCAAGGAAGATAAATGCTTTGAATTTATGAGATTTATTTATGTGTGAGCAGTTTTTTGCAGTTTTATTTCGTTATTATCATAATAAGTGTGATTATCACGATCGTTTCGTATGCCGTAACCCCACGCCACAAGACACTCAAAGTGCCATGTTGGCTGCCATGCGTCCACGCCGACGTCATTTCAGCAGCCAATGAGAGGCTGACATCGTAGCGAGCCCAACCTTATACCATGGGATATATCTAAAGACCTTGGGTCAACATGATACAAATACAGAATAAAAAATGTTTGACAACCTATTTATTATGTGTTGAAAGGCACCTATGAAAAAGATACCGAAATAACAGTGCTATTCTGTTTTTTCTCCTTTAATACAAAGCTTTAAAAGTTATTTAGCTAATGAAACTCGAAATCTATAATAGGGAATGCTATCATCCTTGACTTATGTTAGGTCACATTCAAAATCCAAATGAAAAAATTCAAATCAGTCTCAAATCGTATGAGGTAATTATAAATACTATGTTTTAATAGAATGTGTTTTTCTGTTTGTTTGAGAGAAACAAAGATAAGCCATGTGAAATTTTGGAAAAATACAAACTGCTTGAAAAAAAACTTTCCAAACACATATTTTTATAAACAACCTGAGTTTCGTTTTATGTAAAAATACTATGCTAGGTATGGATATTATCACTACGTATTTCCAGTCTCAGTAAAGGACGTACAACCTATGTCTGCATCCGACTACCACTCAGTCATACCTGCAGTACTGCCATTATTAACAATTTGCCAGACACACTATTCTCCAGACTGTGTTGCACATCTAGAGTAAGGTGTTTTACCTTGGCGTGTCCTACTTTGCACTGTTGCTTGTCTGACTTTAAATTACTAATGCTAGATGCCATGAGAACTGATTACAAATTCCAGGCAATAAAGGATTCAGCAATATCTGGATTTGCGTTGGAATATTAAATTCAGCGCTAAGTTGAAGTAGCAATGGAATAATGCTACTTCGCTTTAAAAATTAGGAAAATTTACATTTTAAATTACATTTCTAATAATGACTTAAATATCGTGATTAAATGGATTTGTCGCACTGGCCACGTGTCTAAATGCTGAGGTATGCGTAGTGCTTAACATCCAATTCTACAAATAAAATTAAAAGTAAAATGCAAAAGTCACAGAGCAACACATGTACACCGCAATTTCGGAAATGCATTTGTAACAGCAGAGTATAAAGGACGCATTTCCCGTTATTCATATCGTCATCTTCATCATCAATCATTATCAATCCACTTCTGGATGAAAGGCTCCAGTATAGTTCTTTTACAGCCAAGTCTCTTACACCAGTCATTTTGATATCATTTTCACATCTTTCGAATTTCAATATCTCATACATTTTCTTTTTCAGGGTCTTTTTCTACCGTTTGGAATCCATTTTACTTTCTCACATTTTCCAAAAGTGATCAGTTCTTATGAAACATATCTTGCTTATTGCCATTTCAGGGTATGTTACCAGTTCTTTTCACTTCCCTGAATCCATGAGTTTCTCTTAGTTTTCTTTTTATACCAAGTATAAAAATATGGAAAAAATATCAATTTATATTATGCTTCGTTACGTCGATTGGGTGCGCAGAAGTGTTTTTTTAATAATGTCTACGTCTCTAACATGTAAGATGTGGAGGATTGCATCGATAAAAATAAATTCTTCAAATATATAATGGTAAATTGCTCTCGAAAATTGTTCTGTAAGTTCCGACTGTTCACCAATCCATGTTCAACATGCCTAGTAATTACTCACTCGATGTGACCGTTGATAGGTACCTCCGGTCCAAGGTAAGCGTAGGCGTCGGTTATTTTTAAGTTTCATCCATAAAGATCAATCTCTTTTTCCTGAAGAATTTCACAATTTTTTTCTTTAAGTACATTTCAAACACATTTCTTTATTCTTGTCTCCGTTTTGCGTGACATTAATCGCACCTTGGAGTGTATAAATTCATATGGTATATAAGCAAAAACTTGAGAGAATACAGCAAGTTATGCCAGCATTACTTTTAGTACAAATGAATATGACGAAATTGAAAATGACTTTGAATGATACTGTCCGAACTTTTTCGCGGTAACTATCTACGGAGTATTCGGAGGAATTTGAATGATATGTGTGCGAACGAATGCATTCCTTGCATAAATGTTGCTTTGGTGCACTTTGCCACAACTTAGCAGCTCCTAAAGTTCGTGGCTTAAGAAAGTTTCAGGATGCTTCTTCATAGGACCAAATGTATCCTCATCTATAACGGCAGGAAGAAATTGTAAAGCCAGAATGAAGCGAAGATGGAAGATATTTCAGCTAAATATAAAACTATATTATGTGGCATTAACCAGTCATAAACAATATTTTATATAACTAAAGATCCAGTTTTAGCAACAAATTTGAACGCTTTTATTCTATTCAATTGACAAAAATAATATCCCTCAACGTCTAGGGGATATCTGGTTTTCAGGACTTGTAAAGAGAACAAGGGTGTTTTCTTTTTTACAGATAGGGAGGACTTAGTGTTTTCATTTTTATACACTTGTGTGCAAAATTTAAGGACGAAGAGGAGAAAATAGCATAACAGCGGAAAGGGTTGGCAGAACGGACGAAAGACCACTCAGGAGATAGACTAGGGTCCGGTACGGTAGTGCAGGCACATATATGCAGCATGACGCAGGGGGGGGTCGGAAGGGTGTAAAGCACACGGGCGGTGTACGCTCAGCAATTCGATGAAAGCTATTGCACGGTTGGAACGACGTCGAGTTGCTGCCACAGTGTGATATGACCAACAGGCAATCAAGTTGACGACATATCGATGATTTTACCCTAGGTCGCGTCATTGGGAAGTTGGAAGAAGGTCGAAGTGTGACTAGTGTGGCCGAGGAGTTCCGGATTGCTCACAGCATCGGGACGGTGGATCTGCTGTAAGCGGGTCTGTAACAAACTTGTGTTCATCTGTTTGTGGAGGAAAGTCTGAAGACATGTCTATTAACTGTTCCTGCTCAGCAGAAAAGAAGGTTCACGGTGGATCTGCTGTGAACGGGTCTGTAACAAACTTGTGTTCATCTGTTTCTGAAGGAAAGTCTGAAGACATGTCTATTAAATATTGCTGCTCAGCAGAAATGAAAGTTGACTGTGGATTTGCTGTAAACGGGTCTGTAACAAACTTGTGTTCATCTGTTCGTGGAGGAAAGTCTTAAGACATGTCTATTAACTGTTCCTGTTAGCACGAAAGAAGGTTGACGGTGGATCTGCTGTAAACGGGTCTGTAACAAACTTCTGTTTATCTGTTTGTGGAGGAAAGTCTGAAGACATGTATATTAACTGTTCCTGCTCAGCAGAAAGGAAGTTTGACGGTGGATCTGCTGTAAACGGGTCGGTAACAAACTTCTGTTCATCTGTTTGTGGAGGTAAGTCTGAAGACTTGTCTATTAACTGTTCCTGCTTAGCAGAAGTGAAGGTTGACGGTGGATCTGCTGTAAACGGGTCTGTAACAAACTTGTGTTCATCTGTTTGTGGAGGAAAGTCTGAAGACATGTCTATTGACTGTTCCTGCTCAGCAGAAAGGAAGTTTGACGGTGGATCTGCTGTAAACGGGTCTGTAACAAACTTCTGTTCATCTGTTTGTGGAGGAAAGTCTGAAGACTTGTCAATTAACTGTTACTGCTCAGCAGAAAGGAAGTTTGAAGGTGGATCTGCTGCAAACGGGTCTGTAACAAACTTCTGTTCATCTGTTTGCAGAAAAAAGTCTGAAGACACGTTTATTAACTGTTCCTGCTCAGCAGAAATGATGGTTGACGGTGGATCTGCTGTAAACGGGTCTGTAACAAACTTCTGTTCATCTGTTTGTGGAGGAAAGCCTAAAGACATGTATATTAACTGTTCCTGCTCAGCAGGAAAGAAGGTTCACGGTGGATCTGCTGTGAACGGGTCTGTAACAAACTTGTGTTTATCTGTTTGTGGAGGAAAGTCTGAAGACATGTCTATTAAATATTCCTGCTCAGCAGAAATGAAGGTTCACTGTGGATTTGCTGTAAACGGGTCTGTAACAAACTTGTGTTCTTCTGTTTGTTAAGGAAAGTCTGAAGACATGTCTATTAACTGTTCCTCCTCAGCACAAAAAAGGTTGACGGTGGATCTGCTGTAAACGGGTCTGTAACAAACTTCTGTTCATCTGTTTGTGGAGGAAAGTCTGAAGACTTGTCTATTAACTGTTCTTGCTCAGCAGAAAGGAAGTTTGACGGTGGATCTGCTGTAAACGGGTCTGTAACAAACTTTTGTTCATCTGTTTGTGGAGGTAAGTCTGAAGACTTGTCTATTAACTGTTCCTGCTCAGCAGAAATGAAGGTTGACGGTGGATCTGCTGTAAATGGGTCTGTAACAAACTTGTGTTCATCTGTTTGTGGAGGAAAGTCTGAATACATGTCTATTAACTGTTCCTGCTCAGCCGAAAGGAAGGTTCACGGTGGATCTGCTGTAAACGGGTCTGTAACAAACTTCTGTTCATCTGTTTGTGGAGGAAAGTCTGAAGACTTGACTATTAACTGTTCCTGCTCAGCAGAAATCAAGGTTGACGGTGGATCAGCTGTAAACTGGTCTGTAACAAACTTCTGTTCATCTGTTTGTGGAGGAAAGTCTGAAGACATGTCTAATAACTGTTCTTCCTCAGCACAAAGGAAAGGTTGACGGTGGATCTGCTGTACACGGGCCTGTAACAGACATGTGTTCATCTGTTTGTGGAGGAAAGTCTTAAGACATGTCTATTAACTGTTCCTGCTCAGCAGTAGGGAAAGTTGATTGTTGATCTGCTGTAAACTTGTCTGTAACAAACTTGGGTTCATCTGTTTGTGGAGGAAAGTATTTGTCAAATTGAATGTTGAACGTTCTTTCACATTCAATATTTCAATATATTGAAAAATTTGTCAAACTGAAAATTAGAAATTCTTTCTTACAAATTAGTCTTTAAAATATGTACACGTCTTGAAAATTTTCATGTTGCGTTCCACTTATAAGTTTTAGATTTTCATTACAGTTGCGACTCTCCTGTCCAAGACCAGCGACGCCCTTGGGGGTCTAGATGCAAAAATATGGAAACTCTGTACTACCCTGTACGTATATAAACAATAGCACCTAATTTGAACATTTTTTACACAGATATTATTTCCCTTTTTCTTGCTTTCTGGCGATATTTTTACTGAAATATTTAATTTATTAAAAAAAAAAAGCATTGTTTTTTTAGAAAGGCCTTCAGCATGGTTTGAGAAGTAGGTTTCCATGAGTTTAGGTACGGTGCCGGAGGAAGTGGAATAATGTATTGAATAATTGCGGTTATGTAAAAGGATACCTATTTTGTGAGCTACATTTCATTTACCATAAGTATTTCTTATTGTTTCCTGAAGAATATCAGTTTGTGATTTAATCAAATTTGGACAGCAAATTTCTTATGGGATTCTCGTCTTGTTATCCTTTCTAAAAACTTGATGTAGATTATATAGTTTAAGTGATTTACCCAACGATATCCTTCTTTCTATGTTTGGGATATGTACTTGTCCAATGCTCAGTACTATGTGAGTTGTTGTGTGTTCGACAGAGAAATCGAGAATGAAATGTGGTACATTTATCCTTCATGCAGCAGGAGGCGATGATCAAAACGCCTCGCATTGTTGACAACACAGAGAGACTTGGACACAGATGGCACTGGGTTATGTACAATTTCGGTGAATATATCGAAGAGATATCACCGACATGAGTCGGATCGGACGTTATATTCCAATGCGACCATTCATTCTCACTAATAAATTTTCAGCCTCTGTATTTCCCTGTAAAGACCTGTTACGTCGGCGTTTCTGTTGTAGTAAGTATCACCGACCATTTTTCAACAGGATAATTACTGACCCCACACGGCACGTAGCTCAGATAACTGCTTCTGTAATGCGGACACCCTTCAATACATCACCTGATTGCTCGACCTCTCACTGATTCAACATGTTTTGGACATAATGGGACACCACCTACGCGTAACCTAGAATTTCGGCTAACTGGCCAGCATTTTGGACACCATATAGCATTCTATACCTCAGGACAGCTTCAGTGAACTGTATAGGTCTATGCCATGTCGGTAAGCATTTGTATTCGAACGAGAGGTGAGGATACAACGTACTGATTTCTTCTACTCGTGTAGCTACTTCATCCAAATAAATTTCTCAACTTCTCGGAAATTACTACCATTTCCTTTCAAATATATGTGCATTGCACACCCCAATTTACATTTCGATTGGATCATTCTTTGTTGGCGCTTTCTTTTTTTGACAAAGAATGTATTCTACGTCCTGATAGTGACTCTTTTTAAACCAGCTAATACATTCGACGAGTGATTTAGAAAGCCACAAAGCAGAGAGGGAAATATCTAGCAACTTCTTTGAGTGCAAATCAAAACAGTCTCCAACCAGCCAAACAATACTTATTTAGCTCAATTATTGTACTCAAGCACATGTACACAGAATTGAAAAACATTTAATGGCTGTGTGAATTATTCAAACTTATGATTACCAATAAATAATTTTTTACATTTGCAGGGGCCGCATTTTACGAAAGCTTCTGCATGCATTCCAGAAAATAAGCCATTATTTTTTGCCCCTCTCATATCAGTTGTACAGAACTACGGCTGCAACAAATATAAAGAGCTCGCTTCGTATCATCCATTCCCTTTTTGCTATTTCAGATGACCTCAAAAATTTCTTCGAGCACTGAAAACAGCTCTGGGATAAGTATGTAGCTTCGGCAGGGGATTTTCGAAGGCGAGTAAGTTTGAAATAGGTACATATTGTTGTTTTTAATAAAAAAAATCTGGATGCTTTTTGATCACATCTTATATTTAAAATATCAGAGGGATATAAGTAACAGTAATTTATCATGAAAAATAATATTTTATAACACAATTTTCTTATTGTGACGGATTCGTTTGTCAGGAGTTCGAATTTTGTAATGCGGAACTGAAAAGTTCTACAAAGTAATGTGTCTAAATGGAAAAGTAGGGAAGATCCAAAAATCAATCGGTTAATGCAATGTATTATAAATACCATGTATCGCAATGAGACAAAAAATTTGATAAACCCCTGCATTTTCGAATTTTATCCCTTTGCTTTGATTTTAGCACATGAATTATAATCAAGCAATTCTCAAGCACAGGTTTGCTGAGAAGACGAAACCAATTATTTTTCATAGTGCGAGAATTATGGAAAATACCCCATTTTAGGATTTCCAAAATCCGAGTATCATTACTCATAATCCTCCGTACTGTCCCAACGTCATCCGAAACTCCGGTGAAACGATGACATTCCAGTCATTCTGCGGCTGACATTTTATGGATCTGCCTAACCGAAGATCACGTTTTTTTTGTTGTTTTTTTCCTTCTATTTTTTTTTTTGTTTTACTTTTTTTTTTTTTTTTGGTAATACACATAGAAACTGAGTTGTAACGCCCTTTCTGCACACAATAACGGTAAATTTAGAATTATTTTCCAGAGCAAATCTGTCTCGTTGTTCCTCATCCATAAAATGACCACCGCACCACTGGGCAAAAGTTGTCTCGACGACGCAGCGGGGCCGGGGAAAGCTTGTCTCGAGGTAGTTTTACATCATCGTGCTTGCATGTAAATGTTACTATAAATATCTTTAAAACCCTTTGTAAAGCTGAAGTTTTTTTTTACCATTTTGCATCAAATTAGATACTTCGAAATATTCAGCCAAATAATTCAGGGCGCCAAACTACACATTTACTGATTTGGTAAACTTATTTTTGTTCCCCCATAAACCCGCAAGAATTCTCTGCAACATTTTCAGCTAATTTATTTTAAGAAAATGTAGTCATAGTTGCTTAAATTATCCTAAATCTTCCTGGCCATCGCATGTTTAGGCTCAAGCATAGACTCCATTCCAAAAACTAATATAATTATTGAAAGAAAATGCGATGTGATTACAATTATTGAACGATCTGTAAGATGCCGATATCTGTTAGCAGATCTCAAACGTTACTTGAGGAAAAAATTTTGATTTTTAATGTAATATGACTAAGTTGTGCCAAATATTATGTATACTTGGCTGTAATTTGAAGTTGTGCTTATCGATGTGCAAATGTACGTACTCGAAAATGCATTAATTGAGAAGAAAATGTCTAGAGAAGTTTCTACCATTGGAAACATAAGGCAAAGCTTTTGGGTGGTTTCATGTTAAAAGCATTAGTTTCTCGCTAGCCTTTTCCGATGTAGCATTACGGTACACCAGAACGTCTGCAGAAAATTAAATCCTAACTTACCTCGTAGACGCCGGATTCACAACAGTTCTGCTACAGTAAAATTTAATCACCGCTATGCAAACATATCCGATTACGTACAGTATTCACAAACATTGCAATGGTAATGTGATGAAAAATAATGCGTGGGAATAGAACGAAAATTTTACTGAATCTATCAGGCGTATAAGGTGAGAAACATCGGAGAACAAACACTATTTAACCATTGCTGGACGAAAACATGCTGGTGGAGGCATCGTTACGCTCTGGAGAATGTTTTCGTGGCATTCTCTGGGTTCACCCGTACATGTGGGAGGCAATATGGAGCGAATTCGTTATGAATCCATCCTTGCAGACCACGAACACTCATACATGCTGATTGTATTCCCTGGGGCGGATGGGATGTTCCAGCACGACAAAGCGCCGTTTCAAAGAGCTAGAAAAGTCCAAGAGCGGTTGGAAGACGAAGACTTCAAAAATACTTCGCTAGTCCTAATTCGCAGACTCAAATGAGCATTTGTGGGATCGCCTCGATCGTGTTGTTCGCTCTAAGTATACTCCACCACGCACCCTTCTGCAGCTGTCAGATGCACTGCAGTGAGCATGTCTCCACATACCGGCGAACACCTTCCAACACCTTATTGAGTCACTTCCAGCCCGCCAAATGCTGTTCGCGCTGAACACGGCGGTTAATCTGGATATTAGCTGGTTGTCACAATAATGTGGCTCGGTCGTTTATATATATTGTGTATTATCAGCACTCATAAGATCTGATGATATATCTTATTTTATGAACCGAAAGGTCTTATGTGAAGTTTTATTTAGATCAAATAAATTATTTATAGGTTTTTACCCTTATTTTGTAACCGTACAAAGACGGTAGTCATTTGAGTTTTATTAAGGTTGCACGTTTTTCTGGTTTTAATCAAAAGACACACTAAACTTTCTTTTTATTTTAACGTTCCTAGAGAAAACTTTCCAAATATTCTTTCAAAAGCTCCACTTCTTCTGAAGTATCAGTTTCCTAGCTTTGTAATAAGAAATGTTCGTGATTTATTTTTTTCAGAAGAAGCTTTGATAAATTTCTGTTAGAGGATCTTGCTTTAGTACACTTGTT
The DNA here is from genome assembly GCA_039090855.1 of Macrothele yani. Taxonomy (NCBI): domain Eukaryota; kingdom Metazoa; phylum Arthropoda; class Arachnida; order Araneae; family Macrothelidae; genus Macrothele; species Macrothele yani. The sequence continues at coordinate 100,611,272 of CM077015.1, forward strand.
TGAAACTTTAAAAAGCTGCTAGATGCATCCCTAAGACGAGAACAACGCAAATGAAACCCCGAATGATATATTGTTTTATACAGTTTAGAAATAATATTTTTCACCCAACATGTAGTTTTATTCTAAATAGGGTTTTTACTCTACCTTTCAATTTCGCACTAATTCTATTTTCGTTCACTCTCTTCCGTTGGAGCAACCGTGACAGAACGAAAGGTTTTGTTTTACTGGAGGGTATTTGAAACATTTTCCAAATATTTGCAGTAAAATATTCCAAAATTATATTTTAATTAATAAATTTTAGAAAACTTTTTTGGTTTCAATCTCTAGCTTCACATAGTTAATGTAAGCGATTTTTTAATCGCCGCGATTAAACCCAAATCAAATAACACGTACTGCTTCCTCAAAGATTTGTTGTCTTAAGCTTTTTCAAGACTTGTGTATCATTTTTGCAATAATTGCGGTCTCCACAGGATGTATTTGGTCTCAAAAGATTTCACATATTCAAAAAGATTATGAAAAAGTTGACCTTTCCCAATTAAACGGTAGGTCAAGTCATTGCGGTGACCTGCAAGAAATGCAAAGTCACAAATGCTCCTTCTCATGGACTTCGCGAATGGTTCTTCCTTGGATTCCATGAATTGCTGAATTTTGTCCTCCAATTAATAAAGGCGATGAGGCATCTTCCCGTTCCTCAAATAGCGTAGTTTCGCGTAATATGCAACGTCACCATATTCAGTTACAAATCGCTCAAGAACTTCGGAAATCGCCTGTGATTGGGAATTTTCGTCTTCATAAAATTGATCGCTTCCACAACAACAATCATCAAATGTTCAAAGTTGGAGAATGACTTCACACACAGTTTTTCTTGATGGATGATGCAGTGGAAAGCCATTCTCTCAGTGTTGCCGCACTCCTTCACGACAGCGCGTAAGATTTTATTAAAGTTTTTATTCCTCCCTTCTTTCTGGACATATGAGGCGTACCATTTGTGGTTATGGCGGATATGTAAACTCACTCTTAGCGAAGCTATCTCTAAGACATGAATACAAATCTGAATCCCGTTCCAAGTCTTTAAGAGCAACTATACTGGCTAATTCCTCTACAGTCGTGAAGCTTCTATCGACGCAACGAATAAAATCGGCTACTTCTGCAGCTGTGATTTCATGAATATCTATAGAATAAAACATATACTCCTTGCAATTAGATTGAAAATTGCTGAACATATTTTCTGCCAGATCTTCTACTCGCCTCCCCACTGTCGCACCAGGCAAGCTAATGTTCGAAACATATTGAGCCTGTAACGAGCAAAGCATATCAACTGCCACTCAAGACACGCTTTCAAGAATCCTCCATCAATAAAATGCTTTCCACGATTTGCAATTTCTCCTGCTATTATGTAGATAAACCGAACATTGTTTTCACACTGTTATTTACCTTGGATAATAAGGATTGCTAACAATTTGGCTTGCCCTTTAATTACTCTGCAATCACCACTGTTTTAAAATCAAAGGCGCATAAATCCTCGATAAAAGCTAGAGCCTAAGAGAACCACCCACGCAGCAGCGATTCTCACCTCCGACAGGCCTCACACGCATCTTGAACCGGTACATTGCACCCAACTTAACCACCACTTTCACTCACGAGCATTAAACTAAATAAATAATTAATAAAAAAACACCCACTCTCACTGACACCAAAGAATTCCATACCCTAAAAACAAAGAGAGGGAAAATTACCGTGAAAAAACAGAGACAAAAGACCTTCCCATTTTCCAGTTGCTAGCAGGACAGGTTTGGAAGGACAGAAAATCTCTGAAATAGTCGGCACTACACAACAGTAGCACGAAAAACAAAACACCGACAGACTGAGGAAGGCGGTCCTACCTAAAGTCGAGTGTCCGGCTGCTAGTTATCGCGACCACTCCGCACCTCTTAAGGAAATAACACAAAATCAAAATTCCATTACAAAGTCATAAACAATCTAGGGAAGGAAGCTTTTCCATGCATAATCAGGTGGAGACACCTCTACAGTTGAAGGAAAAGTCCTTCCGACCTTGTAAAAAAAGGGAGAAATTTACAAATGTTCTACAAACACTCCACTAGCATCTCGAATAAGTATTGGGCTCCCAATTTTCGTCCTGTCATTAGGCCGCGCTGAAGGGGGGTAGACCAATTAGATAACGAACTATGCGTTCGTTTGTGGAAATGCATGTCGTACGTGTCATCATAAAACATACATATCAGATATCAGTTTCAAGATGTAAGAATATCGCAGCGCTTTAACATTAAATTTCGTATCATGTTTTGTAAATAGTGCATGGGATATATACTTGTGATTCCAAAAAGTTTCAATTGAAGAACAATAAGTTTAATACGGGTTACTCTGAATTTATTACGTGTTCATGCCCATGATTTTAGTTCCACCAACTTACCTCTCGGACTAACTACTTCATTGATGGAAACGGGGAAAGTTTTATTTGAAATTGGAACAATTTCATTTGGAAGAAAGTTTCTAATATGTCTCGGGAGACCTTTTTTCGTTTCAAAGGTTCTTTCACATTGGTTGCATGTTAATCTTTTTCCATTCCTACTAGTAACATCAGATAAATGTGCAATGGAAACATCGCGATGAAAATTTCTAATACGTTTATTTAAATCCTTTACCAAACGCTTCTTCATTATGCATTGCATTTTAAACTCTGAATTCGAAAGAGAGTACCACACAGTAATGATCTCAATCCATATTTAACCCTGCACATTAGTGATTACACATCTCCCGTTTCGTACTTTACCCTTTCATCAAGAGCAATGCATGATATCTTCGATACGTTGTGTGTTGTACAGTTGGCGCGCATTGTAAAGGGAACCCGTAAGTTCTTTTGGTGTGCTTTTTGTATTCGTTTTTTCAGTAAATTTGGGTTTTAGAAGAAGATATAGCGTTAGCCATAGCGCTTTTCGTTGGATTAGGAGGGATTTCGTTGATTTAGGCAAGCTTCTGTTGGATCGGATGTGTGGAATTTTGTTGTATCCAGTTGGGTGGTTTACTGCACAGGTATTTTTGTGGATTGGATTGGACATTGTTATTGATGAAGCATTTACATTGTCGACACCCTTGGTTTATCCATGGGTGTGTCGCCCGCCAGCAGGGGGAGTGACACAGCTGAAGATATAACGCATTTTGAAATTTTCAAACCCTGGCTTAAATCGCAAAATCGAGGACCTCAAGCTAAATAAAAGCGTCTGCAAAAGCCGTTCAGAAATACACCACGCACTTCAAAAACGCTTTAACTCCTTGAGAGCCGAATATCTCAGTTTAACCACAGCAGTCGTTAGTAGAAATACAAAAGCCCAGATTCAAAGCACTAGGAAGTGAAGTTTTCCATGGTTTTCATGCACACATTACGCTTAAGAAGGTTAGCAGGTAAGTCTTGTACGTGGACGTAAAACAGTGTATTCGCCTTGGAAGAAACATGAGAAAAACATACTACGACTGGGGTTGAAAAGTTTCATAGATGTTTCAAAATTTTTTTGATAAAGAAATTGCATTTCTGAATATTATAAATGGTTTAAACTTAAAACATAGTAACATACCATAATGTATTTCTTTCAGTATTCACTAGTAAATATGTAATATAAAATTTAAAGAAAATTGGTAATTCTGTACTAAATGTTGGCCTCTGGTCGCCTATCCTAGTGGTCAACTGTAATGCCACGGAGAAAAACTTGGGTTCGATCCATTGCATACAAGCCATGCGTCGGATGGGCACTTAAGCCATCTGACACCGGGTACTCACCCCCCCCCCCGGTAATAAATAAGGGCGTCTTCCTCCTTTCTACCTCATTTTCCTTTCGGCACTCTAGCCCAAATCTCCTAGCTTCCTATTTCTAAGGGTTATTTAAGACCTGGGGTCAGACACGCCCTTGCTAAAATCCTCTGCATATGATCTGTCCTAAATAGGAGTATGGTATCAAGATATTTTGTGATTCCAGGTAATTTAAAAATCAGTATTCTGCTTAACCAAATGAAAATTTTCTAAGCATACGAGCGCAATGTCACACCGCAAAACTTTAGGGTAGATTTACAGAAGCCACTTGCAGTCTCCGCTAAACATCCAGACAAGTGTCAAGACTAATAGATCTGAGACAATAGTATGCGATAATCTTAAATATTCGCTTTATATCACACTTAACATCTTTTTCCATTTCTTTACTGCACGTGATGGACGTAGAAGAGCTGAATTGAGCCACTCTTAAACATTGGTTAAATACTGTATACCATTAAAAATAAGTGTGACACATCGAAAGCCCTGGACAGATTTCCCACCTTCTGCTTTTTTTTTAAAAGTCCGTTGATTTGTGCGTATGGATTTTCAATTAATTTCGTTCGCAGCCTCTGTTAATTGCATTTGAAGATTATCTTGATACAGTACATCATGCGGTGTCAGTAGTATCAAGCTAAACCTAAGAATGTAACTTCCCTGTATGATAAATGTTTGCTTTAAGGCGTGTTCTCTGAATTTGTTCTTGCTGTTAGATGTCGCTGAACTCTACAAGAAGGCGTTTTTTTGGGAGGAGAGGGGGGGGATGAAGCTTTAACAACCAACGTGAGCAACTCAGTGGGCCCTAAGCTGCCGTCCGTCCTTAATTTAGGACCACTGGTTCCATGGAAGGGAGAGATCCAGTACCGTAAGAACAACGCAACATCCATGCCTTACCGGGATTCAAACCCGGAGCTTTCTTGAACGAATGATCATAAATCAGCGCTTAGATCGCTGCGCCACAGGGGCGGTGTTTGCTCCCTGCCGCAACTTCACCCAGAGAGCAGCCAAGGGTACCCTGTGAAAGAAATGGAGGGCTAGATCTTCGCATGTAAGGGTATCAAATTGTTGTCGTGCATCTTGTACCGTATATCTTCCGCTAGTTATGTTTGGTCTCCTAACACCCAGTGTTAGTGAACGAAGGGAAATGTTCTAGTGCTAAGTGGGACACAAACAAGTTTTATAAATGCCGAGTGATATACGGAATATTATAACTTGAAATAAAATGTCGACAATCGCTTCCGGACATTACAGGAAAATACACACGATTCGATTAAAAACTGTTTGGCTACTGTCCAGCTGTAGCGCTCGTGCCGCCAAGTGCGAGACTATGAGTTTACGCACCACTAGCTTTTTGATGTGTTGAACTGTACGGGTGTTCAGTCACATACGAAAGATATACAATTTATAATAATAGTCGGGCGCGTTGATCAAATGGTCAACGACAAAAACAATGCTACTTGGGCGCTTAATTGAAAGTGTACTAAATTGTGATTTGTATTGTTCCAGTTAGACGCTGAAGTACTTCGTATTTCGGGGCACATTGTTCCAGTTAGAAGCTGAAGTACTTCGTATTTCGGGGCACACTGTTCGACTACTGCATTGTTAAAACCGCAAAGCTTGACTTTTTAATTTTTTTTTATTTAAATTAATGATCTTTTCTTGCGCACACTTTCCTTTTTCAAACCCCCTCCATGTCAGGGCGTAAAATTATTGTCCTCAAGGCAGATTATTTCGCTCTTCTCAGACACACTCACGGGAATGACCGGGGAATGTTTCTTTTTTTTAGTTACATGGGATGAATCAAGGTATTCACATAATTTAAGCAATATCTGTCCCCATTGTTAGTCTTGGTGCTGAAGAAATCTCTGCTGTATAAGAACTCGCATTTCAAAGGTCGAATCCTTGTTAGATCTAGAACTAGCCAAGTTCTTTTACGACGGTCTCTCTAGGAAATAAGCTCTACAAAATGTCGTTAAATACACCGGAGTGTCACAAGAACGTCAGAATTCTATCAAACGTATGCAACCGTAATATTTCGCTGTTCACCTTTTATTATCACCGCAAAACAACGGTGTAGCTGTTTTCAAAACAAAGGTGTAGGCATTTTTTTAAAGAAAAAGGTATATGTTTTTAACAAATATTTCGGTTCTCATTTTAGATCTCACCTTAAAAAATGGGCACCACATCAACTATGATTCCTATGGGGAATTAAATACGTACTATTGTTCGACATTAGTGCTCGCAGGCATGTAAAAAGAAACTAGATCTTCTTATTGTCATATTTCGCCACCGGACATGTTTTGGGTAGCAACACTGATTTTTTCTTAGGTAGAGAATATGTAATTTCAACAGAACTGCCACGATAACTCGCGTAAAAATGGTTCGATTTCGATGAAATTATAGTAGGTGGTACTTGTCTACCTAGGAACGAACCCTATTGAAAATGGGTGAAGTATGATCAAAGGTCAGGACATAGGAGCAGGATCCATTCCATTACCCTTATGCGTCATAACTTGGGTAAAATGGTTCGATTTCGATGAAATTTTAGTATGTGGTGGGACCACTGGGAACGAACCCTATTGAAAATGTGTGAAGTCGGGTCAAAGGTCAGAACATAGGAGCGGGATGCATGCCATTGCCCTTATGCGTCATAACTTGCGTAAATATGGTTCGATTTTAATGAAATTTTAGTATGTCGTTGGGGACCATCTGGGGACGAACCCAATTCAAAATGGGTAAAGTGGAGTCAAAGGTAAGGTCGTAGGAGCGGGATTCATTCCATCGCCCTTATGCGTTATAACTTACGTAAAAATGCTGCGATTAAGACAAAACTTTATCAAGTTGTTTCGGAAGTAAACTTTACCGGTTCAGTTGAATATCATTGAAATGGGGTCAAAAGTCAGATCATAGGAGCGATATTTATTCTACAGCCATTATCCTCATAACTTGAGTAATAACTTCAGTAATGATTTCTGGTTTTTTGAAAAGCGTATCGTAATCAATGCATTGCATGAATTTACTAACTTGTTTTGTTGGTTTACCAGTAGAATAACTGGTCACATCTAGGTGTATAGCTGTGTATCCGGGGAGGTGTGTGTGAGGGGGAACGAATTATTTTGTAGCCGGATTGAAAATTCTTTCATACAGTGTTTTGTAAATTAAGTTGCTATGAAACCTGCTCCAGTAAAAATAATATTCGCCCACCCCAATTTCATAGTCTAGCGACGTCACTGTATTATGTTAGACTGAGACAGACACACGATCTCTGGCATAGACGTTGATTCTATCTCGGTAAAGTTTGAGTTGGCACTTATAGTCGACTCAGGTATGGAGATGTGTCACGTTGCCTCAGAAGACTAGACTTCTTCACCGGACGAAAGGAGAGATGATAGTTTTCTCCCATTTTCTACCTACATTTCCAAACTTGTTATATTTATATATTCATACGCACGGTTATTATTCTTCCTCGTAGGAAAATTGGAAAATTATCTTAACTGTAAGCTCAAGAGGGTAAGTGGCTTAAACAGCATGGACCAGTAAACATTCCTAATGTTATCTTTTTAGTTCAACGTTAACTTTACTTTGCCCTCCACCAAAAAACGCTGTAACAGATTCAACCTATTATTTGTAATAAACACGTTATTTATATATTTCTGCGCAACACACTTCTAAGCATTGCATATTTTTCTGTATGACCATTTGCGGCGTATGTGTTTTTTTGCTAGTGGTTCCTAAAGAATTCATATGAAATCACAACGCGAACACCGTGAACTGTGAGATGCGGTGTTATACATTTATAGGGACTTAATCTCACTGTTTACCATCTACACGACCATGTAAGTATTCCTCGAACACCGCAACTTACCGGTGTTGGGGTAATACCATGACAGCGAGACCTTTCATCGTCTCCAAATATCACTGATAGTTTTCAATTAAAATAATAGCAGGAGATTCCTTTCGTTATTTCAATTTACTGTACTACTTTACACACGCAAGAAGACCGTGAACTGTGAAATGGGGTTTTATACATTTATGGGGACCTAATCTCGCTGTTTACAATTTACACGACCATGTGAGTATTCCTCGAACACCACAACTTGCCGGTGTTGGGGTAATACAATGACAGTGAGATATTTCATCGTCTCCAAATATCACTGATCGTTTACAATTAAAATACTAGCGGGGAATTCCTTTCGTTATTTCAATTTACTGTACTATTTTACACACACAAGAAGAAATAATTTCAGCTCGACATTTCCCTGAACTTCGAGTTCTGTGCGGCAGTTCTGAGCTAAAGTCAGATATATTTAATGTAGAACTTATAACCCGGTGCGGTTGCTCCGCACTAAGGCCATCCATAAAGCCAGCCGAAAAAGCTGTAACTGATTCAACATATTTTTTTTAATGAACATGTTAATCATTTAATATTGTGTGGCACAATTCGAAGCTGTCTATGTGTTTCTGTGTCCAGATATGCTGCATGTGGCACTTTTTGCGAGTGCTTCTTAAGGAATTTATATGAAATCACAACGCAAAGACCGTGAACTGTGAGATGGGGTTCTTTAAATTTTTGGGGACTTAACCTCACTGTTTATCCATCTACACAATCATAAAATGGTTCTACGACCACGGCAACTCACCGGGGTCGGGTAATACAGTGACAGCGAGACCTTTCATCGTCTCCGATCACCATTGATCATCTGGAATTAAAATACTCGCAGGGAATTTCTTTCATTATTTTAATTTACTCTTCTACTTCACACACGCAAAAAAAAAAAAAAAGAATTTCAGCTCGATGTTTCGCTGAACTTCGAGCCATGTGAGGCTACTCGGTGCTAAAGACAGCCATATTTGATGACGTGATGATTATTTCAGCAATTAAGAAAGACAGTGTGATATTCTCTTAACGAGTGCCGTTTTGTTGCCTTTCAATAAGGGATTTATACCAGCTTCACCCACCCCTCTCTAAAAAAACGGCTGAAAACGCCTCCATTTTGAAGGTGTGTGTAAAATTAACGCAGGCATATACACTAAGTGGCCACTTTATTATGACCACCCCCTCAGTACTTCGTTGGGCCACGAAGTAGCCCAACGAAGTACTGAGGGGTGGTCCTAATAAAGTGCCTTTAATACGGCGTCGATTCTTCGCGGCATGGACTCCATGAGATTTTAATAGGTGGTTTGTGGAATTTGAGACCATGCTTGATGAATAGCACTTTCCAGTAGTGTGAGATTGCAGGGTTGTGGATCCAGCTGTCTGATAGCTCGTTCAACGTCATCCCACAAATTCTCAATGGGGTTGATATCTGGAGATTGTGGAGGCCATATAAGCAAAGTAAACTCACCAGCATGTTCCTGAAACCAATCATGTACAATACGAGCGCAATGGCACGACGCATCATCTTGTTGTAGGTAGCCATCGCTATTTCGATAAACCATCCACATGACAGGATGCACTTGGTCCGCAACGATATTTAGATATGATGTGTAGGTCAGACGTTGATCAACACAAAATAAAGGGCACAAAGCATGCCAGGAAAACATTCCCCAAACCATAACGTTGCCCCACCAGCTTGTAGGGTTTTAGCAATGAATTTGGGGTCCATGCTTTCGTGATGTTTCCGCCAAATTCTCACTTGGCCATCGGCATGGCGCTATTGAAAACGGGATTCATCGGACCACTTAATTTGTTTCCAATTATCGACTGCCTACTCCTTGTGCTCCTGTGCGAACTGGAAACGTTTCCTCGTGTTAACTGCAGGCAGCAAAGGTGTTAGAACAGGCCCTTGGTTGCCATATCCCATCCGATGCAGTGTACGGCGAACAGTGCGTGCAGAGATCATTTGAGGGGATCCTCGATTAAGATGGTATGCAATTTGCTGCACTGTTGCCCTCCTTTTGTCTGTTACCAGCCTGGACACTCTCCGTTCCGCCCGAGCAGTCCCTAGTCGTTGATGAACACACCTTGCACGTAGAGATCCAGTAGGACATTTCACGAATGCGGCGGTTTCGGTGATACTCGCTCCATGGCTTCGAGCTCCTACAATCATCCCACGTTGAATGTCCGTCAAATCGCATTTCTTACTCATCTGGTCACCCAAAAGTCACTGCTACTACTGTGGCAAGTACTAAACTTTCCCTTTTTATACTAGCCTCGCCCTCTGGCGGCAACAACGTGCAGCCATAGCTCATTTGCTTATAAATGTCAGGTAATCATAATAAAGTCGCCACTCAGTATAAAACATAGGGATTTTCAAGCTGGCCGAACCACATGTCAAAACATTTTAACTTCCGTTGCTAGTGTTTAGTGCTCAGTTAGAGCAAATTAGTGCTGGAATCGCAGAATTAATGTTGCAAAAAAAGAAAGCTATTAACATTTTAATGTGGTGAGACAGCTTGAATTCAAACTGGCATGCCACATTTTAAGATAATAATAATAATAATAACTTACTGGTTCGTTTTACCTTTCTGCATTGCCCCGAAGTTCGGTGATGTTGGCGTTCGTATAACTTATACGGTTCACTTGTATGACGTGTAAGATATGTAGAATTATAATCCGTTTACGTAAAATAATATCAAAACTTTAATTGTAATTTAGGAACCATCATAATGCTTTCCTAAAACGGCAGTATTAGAAAGTAAATTCTGTCATACCATTTGAGTGGAAATGACAAACTTCGAACTCCAAGTGCCATAATCTCAAGTCTTGCTCTACCAGATAAGGAAAAAGTTTGCTCGAGGTGGAAGTGGATCCAGAGTGGGACACGAAATAGATTTTCAATAGAATAGGTAGCTGCGGGTCTTTTTTAGAGAGAGAGAGAGAGAGAGAGAGAGAGAGAGAGAGAGAGAGAGAGAGAGACGATTTTCTGTTATGTACTGTTCAACAGGGTCGTAATTTCTGATTGTTTGGTACGCGTCAGGTCAGGTGGGGTTTTTTTTTCACATTTCGGGCATAGACATTTGTGTTGTGGTATTCGAGAAACAATTTTCTCCAGACCCTTACTTTACTTCTCTTCACGGGACTTATAGATCAGCAATTACATAATAGGAATACAGCAGGTCATAGTACGTATATTGAATTACAAAAGAGAAACTATAATCATATATCAGTCTTGTTAGAATTCTTTCACATTTCAGCTCATACACTTAATTTAAAACGTTCGCTTACCTTACAATGATTCCAATTTTTTAATACTTCAGGACAAAAACGTAGAACGGATGATGAGTTCACAGTCTGCACAGGTAACTAACAAGGCCTATGCAAACAAGAGTTCAGGTCAACCTCGTGTTCCTAAGGTAACCAGTTTTTTCCAGGGCTGATATTAAATACAAAAACATGAATTTAAAACTTAAGAAAATAGGTATATTAAGAATATACATGTATGTTTCATTTCCTAACTTAAAAATAGTTTCCACGAAGATCGAAGTCTTTAATACAAGTATAATCGCGTCTGGAAAAGTAGGGTTAACTACAGATGTGTCGTTCGCGAACAATTCGTTCGAAAAGAACGAATCAGCAAACTGAGTCAGTAGTGAATGAATCAGCAAACTGAGTCAGTAGTGAATGAATCAGCAAACTGAGCCATTAGCGAACGGATCAGCAAACTGAGCCATTAGCGAACGAATATTCCTTGAAAACAATCGATTCCACAAAAGAGCAGACTCCCTAAATGAATCAGTCGGAATGCTTTTATAAGCACATCAAAATTTCACCCCGGTGTATCGGTGAGGTATATGTTCTAGTCGGAAAATATTACCTTATACAGAAAAGTAGAAATGCAATAAATTACATGGTATGAAAGATTTTACTTTCTGGTACCTTTCGAAATAAATTTATATTTAAAGTCGATGACTAACTTTTCGTGAGAATTAAAAAGAAATTTACACTTAAAAATCGTTTATTAAACTGGAAACTATCATCGAACAATAGGATCCGACAGGTGATCGTTTCCCTAGATACAAATCGTTCTCTGCCGCCCTGGTTGCGCAGTGGTCTAAGCGATGGCTTCTGATCATTCGAACGGAAAGTGTCCGGGTTCGAATCCCGGTGAGGACTGGCTGTTGTGTTTGTCTTACGGCACTGGCTCTCTCCCTTCCCTGGAACCAGTGGCCCTAAGTTAAGGACGAGCGACTGCTTATATCCCATTGAGTTGCTCATGGTGGTCGTTGAAGCTTCAATAAAAAAAAAACTTTCTCTAAACCATAAGAATCACTGACCGAACTGAAGGAAAGGATCCGACTCATAGTAATTGAATCTCTTAACCCAAATCCTTCTATGAACTGGAAGAAGAAACGACGGAAGCGGAAGAACTGGTCCGAACGAATCCCTTTAGTGAGTCGATTCGTAAGAAGCTATTTTTGCAACAGAATCGGTGTGCACGTCTGTAGCTAAAACATGATTTATCGCACGCTTTAGAAGACGAAGTTTCCGCCACTGAAGTACGTGATATGACAAGTTCGCAAATGGCTTCTTTCAGTTTAAAGTGAGCAATTGCTTACATAATACACTGCTGGACAATTGCTAAGGACAGATCATAAACGGCTATATAGCGCATAAAAAAGTATATGTGATTAGATGCCAAGTGAAATAAAATAATGTCAGAATGCCAGGACATTACAAGAAAGACAATTTATTGTGCTCTGAAATCCAGAAGGCTTTGGAACGTGTTCAAGAGAGAAACAGGCCATTTTGTGCAGAATGCGTAAACGTGAAAAAAATGCAATTACCGTCCGCAGGCTTTCCGACTTAAAATGTCAATACGGGATATGGGCACAATGGAGGGCGATACAAGATTCCACACGTCGTGTCATGCTTTGCACAACATTATGAAGCGGCTGTTGGGGTAATTTATCCCATTCCTCTGTCAGTGCACGGATGAGGGTGTCCTTGTTTATTGGACGGCATTGGCGACCAGCAAGACTCCTCCCAAAGCATCCCACACATTCTCAATGGGATTCAGATCTGGAGAACGTGCTGGCCATACGAGGCGTTGAATATCCTCGCTCTCAAAACACTCCTGGACAGCGACTGTTCGATGACATGTTGCGTTGTCGTCCATGAAAATGAATCTATCACTGACAGCACCACGGAACATGCGAACATGAGGTAGCAGGACATCATTAATGTATCGTTGGCCAGTCATAGTCCTAGTTGGAAGCACATAGAGGGACGTACGGCCATTGATCATGATGCCAGCCCATACCGTGACACTACATGTCGGATATCGGTCCCTTTCCTGTATGTTTGCTGGACAATATGCAGAACCACTATCACGCCAGATCAGTTGCCGTCGACCATCAAACAATAGACTGTATTTACTCTCATCTGAGAAAAGGACAGCAGACCAGTCGTTATGAGTCCAATTGCGATGTTGATGGCACCATTGCAAACGGGCGGTACGGTGACGTCTGGACAATGGGATGCACACAACAGGACGGCGGGCGTATAGTCCTCCTTCATGCAAACGTCTGGCGACAGTTTTTCGGGAGATCCGCTTGCCAGTAGCAGCCATAAACTGATTCGCTACCTCACTAGCTGTGCTGCGCCGGTGTCTTTTTGTTCATAGCACTATGTACCGATCTTCTGCAGGTGTCGTACTGCTAACACGACCTCCCCCGTGACGTTTGCTACACTCTCCATTTGTTTGAAATGATTTCCAAAGCCTTGAAACAACACTGTGGCTGACGTCGAACTCCCTGGCAACATCTGTTATTTTTCGCCCTTCTTCAATCTTGCCAATAATACGGTCACGCGTAAAATAATCTAGGTGATGTCGGGAAGACATTCTGAAAATTGCAAGTTCGTCAATTGATTCTTTCCGTTTCAACTTTGCGTTTGAACAACAACGGTCAATACGCGTCAAATCCTTTATATCTCTTATCAGCGCTATGACGGCACGAACAAGTTTGGCAATCCATAATTTGCATACGCACAACACGTCCTAGTGTATCCCGCACTTATGCTAATTTCTACATTTTCCTGCCTTCCATTTTATGGTTGCTATTGTTGCTATTGTCATCCGTCCTTAGCAATTGTCCGGGAGTGTATAAACAAATCATAGGTTCCTGGCCAAAGAATAATATAAAACCTTTTCTTCACAAATTGCCGAAAGATTAGAGCCAGCATATTCTTTAAGTTTTAGAAAAATCACGTCAACACATGAATTTTGAAAGTTGTTCTCAAAAACAACGTTTGTTTTTTACATTCTAAAATGGCATCTAACAACAAAAGGAACTATGTAATAAGAAAACAATATGCAGTGGATGTTCTACTGAATTCATTGATATGATCACGAATTCACCAAACAGGAAATATACAGTAGTTTTCTTTAAAAGAAAAGAGAGGGACGTAATTTTCTTTCTATGCCTTTTAAACTGGCTGAACAAATATTATTATCACATGATGAAAATTATCTTAATTTCTTTAGATTGTATAAAAGATTTAAATGTCATAATGAGTCTCACATTAATGATTTAGCAACTTTTGAGGGCTCTTGATTCGAATGCTTATTTCTCTTCTATTCATTGATAAAAATGAGTATTGGAGGAGATATTAGATGCAAAAAAATATTCAAGATGATTAGTTTTATGAATACAAAATCAGCGAAACTTGTAGTGGCAGTCACTTTTATTCTAAGGGTCTCTCGCCGAAACGGTCAGTATGTTCGGGATGGTTTTAATCACCCAAAAAACATGCATATGTGACCAAGCCATTATTTTAAGGCAACGGAAAGCCATTTTCAGAAGATATAGTAAGATACCTGCATTTTGTGGTCTCGAACATGTGGAACTCATGAGAAAATCTAGGTTTGAAACTTCTGTAAAGATAACGGAAAAACATTCAGCTTAAACATGTGTACGCCTCTTCCTTTTTCTCCCTTTTGTCACCACCATTCACGAGGTTGCAAATGCTGGGTGGTCACACGTGGGTCGGTCTCCACTAAGGTATTCAGCATGTCCATATCCACTGCTGCTGGTCTTCTGGTTTTGGGACTGTCTAACAGGTCAAAATTTTTCTCTCGAAACCTTTCGAAACACGAATAGTACTGATGATGTTATATGGTAGCGGCGTGCACACTGGTAATGCTTTTGAAAGCACTTGTAGTGGTGCTACTGCGACAATATATTCGTACGGCATGCAACGGCTGGTGTGCACGTTGTCCACTTCCATGCGGGCTGGCACTTACACACTTTCTCTTCTGACAGCTAACTACCACTGAATTAAGCCACCAATCTATTGATGGCATGCCGGTGTGCTGAGCAGTCTCAGTGGCCACTGTAGGTCATGGCAGTGCTTCGAATTTGCGTACCTAGTCATCGGACATTACATTCCTTCCATCAAAATATAATAACCATACTTTTGTTATTTCCCTGAAAATATGATGCTGCGCAAGATTTTGTTTTTCTTACTTGATTTCGTGCCGGTAGTTGGCTCATATTGCAAATGTACTTCGTATGTCTTAAGGATTCGAAGAACCTCATTGTAAGATTCTTTTAAATTTTATTCATTATGGAAAACCTTGAATAACTGCTAATCGCAAATACGCGCATTTTCTTTAAGTAGAAGACGGGAATTCATTTTCATTTTTTCACTGATTTTTGTGTGTTTTAAAACTCTGCTTGATATGGTGTTTTGTTTCGGAAATAATTTAAAGAACGTGCTCATGTCACCATACGATAATATATAATTTTCCATTAATTTGTTCGTATTGCAACCTACTTGGCAGCTTCAAATTATAACACTATATTAGAACTCTCTACGCAAAAGCTGAAATGTATGTCACATTTGTGAGCAGAAAATTAATACTCGTACGGGGAGTTTGACGCATTCCTCAAAAGAAACATGAAAAACGAGATAAAAAATCTCGTTGTGCAGAATACTTTGTACGAAATTTTATTACTGACAAATTTAATATAGATATATTTATATATATACAGCTTTTTTCGAATACTTAACTAAAAGTAATTTTTACATTAGTGCACGTATATCTCAACAAAAAAAGGGAGGGGGGACGGAAAATTTGACATGAATTTTAATATTATTATTTTTTTCAAAACTCCGCAAACACTCATGATCTGTTTTTTTTTCAGCGGAGATCGTGTAATATCTGCAAATTATGAAATTTAACAAAGGTTGGTTGGAAATGAAGATGTCTCACTATCGTTTAGAATTTCATTCTATATTGACGCAGTATTATTTCCAAATCCCTAAATGCTATTTTGATCAAACGAACTAAATATTTTAGTTGCCTTAGATCGGAAAAATTCAATGGAATGTGCACGAGATCCGTTTGTAGACTGAACTCCGACTCGTCCATAAAAACAACCCCTTCCCTCTACAATATACCACAGGAACAATGTTGCCTGCACTACTTACAGCGTTCTCTGCTGTGAGCTACGTTAGCATGACACAATCCCTGCCATAAAGGCTAATCGCGTTAAGCCATTGATATATTGTTTGCCTAGATACCGTAGTCCCAGTGGCAGCAGAAAGCTCTGAAGGCAAATCTCGGAATTTTTAGTACCTATTACGCCGTGCGGTTAAATGCACATAACTGTGCTGCCGGGTTGTCAGATGCCTTGGACGACTCTTGCCAAGCCTTCGTTCCACCCCACCGGTGATACTGCATTTCTGCCATAACCGTGAAACTATTCTGAGGTGAATATTTAAGTTCCTTGCGATCTAGGCCTTAGACCGGCCTTCAGCTGGTCGGCATATTGCTCGGCACCGTACAGCTTTGTATGCATGTGTATGTGGTATATTGAAAGCATATACAGCCAGCTTAAGACCTCTTACGCGATTTGTCAAAGAGAAGGCGTTCCCGTTGCCTTTAAGTATGTAGCAGTTAGGCCTCCACCAGACCCCCAATGCTTGTAAGATGTGTGGGTGGGTCGGGGGATCAGAAATTAAACAGTAGAAGAGCACATACCTCAATTTACAAATGGGACAGCATTTTGCTTATAGATATGCAAAGTTTATTTTATTTATCTATTTTGTTCATTTTCGTATGTCCTGTGAACATCTCAACATTTCATTTAGCAGTTGGATTATTTGCCCGATCTTGCCGGACTTTCATTTTGGACACCACTGTATTTAATTATACGGTTAACTCCCTGTAATGTGAAATATAAATCTTTCAATCTGAAATGGTTTCATAAAAATTCATTTTACGAAATGCTGTTTTTTTCTGTAAAATGTATATTATAGAACATCGATTAAAATAACTTTATTATAACTTGGAATACTTAATATTTTCTAAAACATAACCATAATTATATTAAAAATCAATAACTTTTTCTTTGGTGGTGTTGAAACCAGAAAAAGGATGTCGCGACCTGTACTTTGATGACGTCAGTAGACAAACAAATGTTGGATTGCATAATTATGGTTATGTTTTAGAAAATATTAAGTATTCCATGTTATTTAAGGAAGCTATTTTAATCGATGTTTAAATTTTCATCCTTGTGAACGCATTAGGTGTCCAGAAAAAAGATGGCGCGACCTGTATTTTCATGACGTCAGCAGGCAAAAAAATGTTGGATTGCATAATTATATTTATGTTTTAGAAAATATTAAGTATTCCAAGTTAGAAAATGAAGATATGTCAATCGATGTTCAAATTGTCATCCTTGGGAACGCATTAATTGGGAAGAAAATGTGTACAGAAATTTTTCCATTCGAAGTACAGGAAGCAAAATTACTTGACGTTCACCTTAAAGGAGCAATTATTGTATGTATGTAAATTTTATTTTGAAAACGGCTCTAAGGATTTTTATGAAAGTCGTTAACCTACCGTTTTTCGGTATTAGAAATCGATTTGGCTTGATCTCGACTTTGCCGCCCCGGTGGCGCAGTGGTCTAAGGCGCTGGCCTCTGATCATTCGTCCGTAAGGGGTCCGGGTTCGAATCCTGGTCGGGCATGGATGTTTTGTTTGTCTTACGGCACTGGCTCTCTCCCTTCCCAGTGACCCTAAATTAGGGACGGGCGACTGCTTATAGCCCATTGAGTTGCTCACGGTGGTCGTTAAACCTCCAATCAATCAATCAATCGATCAATGATCTCGACTTTAAGAAAATTTGTTTAGTGGGTTAAATAACTACCCCGAATTACCAAGTTTGTAGTGTGGTGTCATGGCGTCGCTCCATTAAATGTTGGCGCGCGGTCATGCCATCTATCTCATTACGTCACGCGTTGTTTGTGGATCCTAATAAAGTTTTATGACGTCACACCTTGCTAGCAGATGGTCGCGATCCCCAACTGCCTCATTACGTCACGCGTTGTGTGCGTATGTTCGTCCGCACGAAAACTTGCGTAAAAATCGTTCGATTTCGATGATATTTGATTATGTGGGTAGGGAAACACCTGGGAAAGAACCCTGTTGAAAGTGAACGAAATGGGGTCAAAGGTCAGGACATAAGAGCGGGATCCATTCCACTGCACTTATGCGTCCTAACTAACGTAAAAAAGGTTCGATTTTGATTAAATTTTAGTATGTGGTAGGAGGCCACCTGGGGACAAACCCTATTGAAAATTGGCGGAATGGGGGTCAAAGGTCAGGACATAGGAGTGGAATCACTTCCATCGGCATTATGAGTCATAACTTACGTAAAAATGTTTCGATTTGGATGAAATGCTGGTATGTTGTAGGAACCTGTCTTGAGACGAATCCTATGGAAAATGAGCGAAATGGGGTGAAAGGTTAGGACACAGGAGCGAGATCTATTCCATAGCGCTTATGCATCATAACTTCCGTAAAAAAATTTCGATTGCGAGAAAACTTTATCATGTTATTTCGGAGATATACTGAACCAGTTCTGTTGAATATCATCCAAATGGATCAAAGGTCAGGGCACAGGGGTGAGATTCATTCCACAGCCATTTTCCTCATAAACTGAGTAATAGCTTGAGTAATGATATCTAGCATATTGGAAAGAGTATCATAATCAATACATTGCATGATTTTACTAACTTGTTAACGATATTTTTCTTTTCAAACGGTTCTTCGCAAAGCTTCAGATAAGAGATAAGTTAGTAAAATTATGCAATGCATTGATTATGATACGCTTTCCAACATACCAGAAATCATTACTCTAGTTATTACTTAAGTTATGAGTATAATGGCTTTGGAATAAATCTCGAACTTGCGTACTGTCCTTTAACCCCATTTCGATTATATTAAACAGAATTACTTTAGTATACCTCCGGAACTAGATACTGAAGTTATGTCTCAATCGAAGCATTTTTACGTAAGTTATAATGAATAACGGCGATGGAATGGATCCGCTCCTATGTCCTGACCTTTGACCCCATTTCTCCCCTTTTCAACAGGGTTCTTTCCCACGTGATCCATTACCAATACTAAAGTTTCATCGAAATCGAACCATTTTTAGGTAAGTTAAGACGCATAAGTGTAATGGAATTCACACCGCTCTTATATCCTGACCCCTGACCCCATTTCGCCCATTTTCAACAAGGTTCGTCTCCAGATAGTTCCCTACCACATACTAAACTTTCATCGAAATCCAACCAATTTTTCGCAACTTATGACGCATAAGGCAATGGAATGCATTCCCGCTCTTATGTCCTGACCTTTGCCTCCATTTCGAGCATTTTCCATAAAGTTCGTCCCCATGTGTTTGGTCCCATACCACATACTAAAATTTAATCCAAATCGAACCATTTTTACGTGAGTTATCGTGCGGACGGACAGACGGACGGACGAAGCTGAAGCATAATCGCTTCTTCAACCTACGGTTGGAAAGCGTAAAAAAGCAATACCCGTTTATATGAATTATCTATATGCCACAGAAGGCCTACAGACTCGATGAAGTTTGTCTTATTTTGACACGTCAGCCATTCGGCGAGGATGAAATTCTGAAACGATAACGACCGCTGTTGGCTAAATGATGGTGTAACGTTCCCGAAAAGTCCTTCAAAGCATGCGCGCATTTCACTGTTGGACAGTGTGGTGTTTCTGTACGTTGTTTTCATAAGTGATATCGCACATTGCTCAGTTAACATCTTCAAGCATTCAATGATTCATGAATTGTTGATTTTATGCGTCGAAGCTGTCTAAAACATTATTCAGATTTCTTGACTTTTATCATCTCATTATGGAAAAATGGAAAATGAACAATATATTTGTAACTCGAATGAAATTCGGATAATCAAGTATAATCATTCATAAAAAATATCTCATTGTCTGGAAAAGTGTTACCGTTTTCAATGTGACAAGGTAGCGTTAGGAAATATTAAAGCAATATGAATCACATGGTTGTGTTTAAGGAATTTGCTTTCCCCTAAAACTAAAACGCTGCTCTTTCCGAAAATGAAGATCATACCTTCACACTAATTTAATTGTGGTGAGTATATGACAAACGATTTTCTGAAATATAACTGCTCCTGTGGGCATTTGGAAAAATAATCATATTTTTGGCCGACGTGAAAGTTACTGACCAACCTGATATGTAAGTGTGAATGCCTGAGTGGTTAACTGGTTTAAAATGTTATTTCATATCTTTGAATATATCAAAATAAAATACATGTTGCAAAACAGATATTAAAGATATGTTGAACACCAAAGCATACGAGCGCTTCTTTATGAGATCGAAGGAAGTGCAGAAAGACAGCGTATGTGAAAGTCATGAAATGGTACAAATAACACCTGATACTGAGCTATGTTAATCGCTGTTATTTCTCTGCTTCAGATGGGAAAGACTGCAAAATTAAGAAATGCAAATTCCTGAAAATGTTTCAAAAAGCATTCGAACCAATATTATTAACACTTCTAAGAGACACAATGAATGATAATCCCAAATTGTTTTGATCTGTAAGATGCCCTGTTGCATTCAGCAGTCTGAGTAACAAAATAATATTAGAAATTTCATTATACACGGTTGAGTCACGTTATTGTGACTACCAGCGTTCATGATTTTGCTTTTACGCTAAAGGAAAGTGAGGAAATCAAGCTAATTTTAATATCCCTATTGGCCCAAACGTGTAGCTAAAGACGTTTTAATTTGCCTCGTTTGAACATGCGTAAGAAGATTTTTTCACACCTATTTGTGTTCCATGGATATCTGTGATTTGTTTATTTTGTATAATAAATAATTCAATTGGAGTCAAAAATGACAGAAAACAGTGATGAGCTTAATAGCTGTTTGGCAGAAAGACATTGCTCTACGAACAAAATATGAGAAGTCACTTGAAAAGCAAGAACTTTTGCCTAAAAGCTCTTGCTCTAAGTGAATGAAAATTTTAATACGTTGTTAAAAGCAGTGATTTCCCAAATGTGTTCTGCAGGACATGAATGCGCGTTCTATGAAGAAATCGCAATAGAGAGAAAGGGGTTTTATTTTTAAAATCAATTTAACTCATTCAGAACCTACTTTACCATCCTTTTCAGAAGAAAATAATCTAGCCAGTCCAGTGGCCGAGTCCAGTGGCCGAGTGGGATCAGTCGCTGGGTTCCAAACAATTCTCAGTAAAAGGTGCGGTATGGTTGATGTATTTTTTTACGTTACTAGGGATCGCACTTTCCTGGAACCATTTGCCGAAAATCAGAAGTTGAGGACTGCTCAGAGACCAATGATTTGCTCAACGACCCCCTGAGCCCTATGAAGAAATCGCAATAGAGAGAAAGGGGTTTTATTTTTAAAATCAATTTAACTCATTCAGAAACTACTTTACCATCCTTTTCAGAAGAAAATAATCTAGCCAGTCCAGTGGCCGAGTGGCATCAGTCGCTGGGTTCCAAACAATTCTCAGTAAAAGGTGCGGTATGGGTGATGTATTTTTTTACGTTAGTTAGGGATCGCACTTTCCTGGAACCATTTGGCGAAAATCAGAAATTGAGGACTGCTCAGAGACCAATGATTTGCTCAACGACCCCCTGAGCCCCCTAACAGAAAATGCCCATAACGTATAGTAAAACCAGTGTCGAAGTGGCATAGGGCTACTGCAGGTATGGTGTCGGTCATGGATCCACATGGTATAAATAGGAGGTTTCGAAAGAAATACATACTCTTCCACACATTTTTTTTTTTTTGAATTAAAAAATTAGTGTATATAATATTAAAAAAAATAATGTAATAATTAAAAAACATCCTTCATTGATGGGTTTATGGTCTATTTCAGTTCCAGCTGCTTATAATTTATCAATTTTATTCGTTAAACATGACATTTGCCGATTTTTTCATTAAAATTTGTATTTTCATCCGAATTTCTTTACGGCGTTTGTGACAGATGTATAATTTATTACATACCTGGATGGTAAATAACGTTTTTTTAACTGCCGGTATGCTCACTTCCATGTTTGTTTACTACCGGGTTGCCATACCGGCCCATTTTGAGCACTGAGTAAAACCTTTTTTTTTTCGATTGGAGGTTTAACGATCACCGTGGGCAATTCAATGGGCTATAAGCAGTCGTCCGACCTAATTTAGGATCACTGGTTCCAGGGAAGGGAGAGGATCAGCGCCATAGGACAAACACAACATCAATGCCTCACCAGGATTCGAACCTGGACCCATCACGGACGAATATTCAGAAGCCATCGCTTCGACCACTGCGCCACTGGGGCGGCAAAACTCATTTCTAAGGTGATGATAGATATGTATTTAAGTTAAAAAGTCCCGTAGAAATATAAGCAGGAATGCGCAAAAAAAAATAAAAAAATAAAAGATGAGGGCGTACGAATATTTCCCAATTCCCAGTTAGCTTAAAATTCTGTTATGGGTGGCCTCTAACGATGTAGCGAGCGTTGCGATGTCCGCACATTTTTTGCTGCGGATTTTTGTTTGATGTGCATACATATTTAGGCTTGTCTAATAATTCACTCGAAAAAATAGGAGTCCGTCGGGGGCTTCGACCTTCAGAACCTCTTACGGACCTACACGCTCTGCAGCCGATCCGACCAGGTGTGAACTCACTAAAGGCAATTAGCTTCGCTATTGGCAAACATGTGTCTGTAAACTCTGATACGTGAATGCAACTGAAACTCCTTCACACGATACAATTCTGATAAAGTTTAGAAAGCTTTCGTAAAATTTAGTGCACATGCTTTTAAATCATTGGCTTTCAGTATTCTATTTTATAATGAATTTATTTAGTTACTGTTTATCTTTCGTCAACATCAGCTATTATGTTTTATATTCAGAAGTTTTGAATATGCACATTTTTGAATTTTTATTTCACATTTCGCTTACCCAAAGTGAAACCTTCCATAATGAAGAAAAATAATTTCATACAACGCTGAAGAACTTCGACGGGGATTTGGGGTTTTACATGTTGCAAGGATCTTATTATCAAATGAATGTCTTCTAATCCGCAACGGGATTAGAATGCAACTGAATTATTATATTCTAAAGAGAAAGACAGAAGGCAAAAAACTGTGAAATGCATTCCTTGTGTTTGACACAAATGGATTTATTTTATCCTAAGGGCAGCAAGTGAAATAAAAATGTGTTTATCCATACATTATTCTATCGAAAATGAGTAAAATTCTTAATCAAAAATTATCTTTTATTTTTTTGTGGAACACATTCGTTACAAAACAAATGTTGCTTCTTCTATATCAAAACAAATAAAATTGATTCTCTTTTGTAGCCAAAATTTATATTGTTCTATCCTGTTTTAATGATAGGTATGGTTCTTCCAATGGTAGCGGCACTTATATGGCAGGGTTTGGCGTACCAGGAATCAGAGAGTAGAACACTTGCTTTTGAAAGAAGTGCTATTGTAAAATCGTAAGAATCGGATGTACCCAGGGGATAAGAAACCTACAGAAGAATACAACTAAAAGAAACATTATTCCAGAACTCATGCAGAGAAAACAGAGACTTTTTGGAGACATCCGCAGAATGGAAAAAGGAAGAAAGATGACATTGGTTTTTGGCTTACTGAACAGAAGAAATGCGAGAGGACTCTTTCACTGTGTGTCGACCGACGATATTAATGACTAGGCCAGGGGAACACTTCAAGAACTGAGCTACTCTGCAATGAATATACTTCAATGGGACAATGTTCTTAAAATTGCAACAGGCACCTACCAAGGAGGTAAGAAGAAGAGGAGGTAAAAGGACCCGTTTTGAGCGAAGCCGAAACAGATAAGCTGTTTTGATCCTCTATTTGTGGTGGTACGTGTTTGTGGGAGTTCGGCAACATGACGACACTTCCTGTGCCTGAAGCAGTTACGCTTAGCGCATGCAAACCATGCAAAACAAGGATGCAAACAAGGAATATTTCCGACTTCGTATTTCTCAACATTAGAGTTTTGATAATATTTTAAACATGGCTACTTGCACAAGCGCAGTGTGCAAGTAACCATACGCACTATGCACTTCGGCTCAAAAAATCATTATTTTGTTCAATTTTTTAAAGAAATACCAACATATATTTTCCTATTTTTTCTGGAATTGTATTATTATGGGAATGAATATTTTAGCCTCAATTTTTATTCATGAATGTATGGGTAGAATAAGATTCCGAAAAACCCGTTCAAAATCGCGATTTCCCCATAGAGATATACAGGAGATTCTCGGGTGGGCGCATTGGCGTAAATAGCTGATAAAAAGTGGCGTCACGCCAGAAGTACGGTGAGAGAGGCTGTTGCCATCTACTCCTTCTTCTAACCTCCTTGGTACCTACTGCAGTTGTTTCTATGGGTGTTGTTGATGATAATGTGCATTTTTTTTACCAAAGCATTCAAAATGAACACTTTTCAGGAAAAGAAAAACGAATGCGACGACTAGTTTTCTTTAAATCTTTACAAAACGAAAGTTATTTTTACGAGATTTTACCGTAGCGTTAAGTTTTGGAAACGGGTAAACAGAAATATCTGTTATGAATATAACCGACATATGATACACTTTATCTACTGCCACTGGCTTGAAGATCCCTCGTAACAGAAAGCGAAAGTTTCAAAATTTCTGTATACTGTTTTCCGATTAAATAAAAGGATCTATACGACTTATAAGCGTTTGATCTTGGGTAAGCATAGCTGCTTTTAGAGTATATTTCATCTCTCTGGGATACAATAATTATTAACTAAAAAGTAAACATTTCATCAACAAAACATTTAAATTCAGTTTTGAAATATATGTAATAAATAAAGAATATGAAATGTGAACTGCCGCCCGGTGGCACAGAGGTGTAAGGGTAGGCTTCTCTTCATTCATCCCAGATGGGCCCAGGTTCTAATCTTGGTGAAGCACTGACCCTGTGTAATTCTTACCGCACTGACTATCTCCCTTCTCTGAAAGTAGTGGCCCCAAATTATGGATGGGTGACTACTTATAGACCATTGCATCGCTCACGGCGGTCGTTAAAACCGCAACCAAAATAAAAAAGTGTCGACGACACTTGGTAAATGTTTTGAGGAACCGTTCAAATGTCCTTCGAAACAGTTGAACCGACTTTTCCCTGACCACTTGTCAAGAAAGATTATAAAGGGATTTGGTTTTATTACTTTGATCGACATTAAAGATTCTGAAGCTTCAATCTCAAGTTAATGTTTTATCACATTTCCAGATGCTGACAAATAACCACTTAATTTTCCAAAAGATTCCATATCGAGATCCAAAAATGCAAAAAAGTGTCTGTGAAAATCAAAAAGCAGAATTACAAAATGAAATTAGGAAACGAGCAGCAATTATTTTCGGACGTTATAATATTGTGAGCGACAAACTATTTTATGATCGTGGTCGTTAAAGGTTGAGGCACAGCTCACTGTACAATACATAACATGTCTACATGAGTACCTTAAGATAAATATCAGAATAGAGTGAATGGAACAGTAATCAGCTAAACAACCAAAAAATATTTAGGAGGCAAATTAGGTTGCTACGAAAAACTCACAAAAAAATGGTGAAATATGTACTGACATGAAACTCAAGAAGTTTGTAGATATAATGTTTTTATATAGGTATTAGTAGAAGGACATAAAGCGGCAAAACATCATTTGTAGAGCTCTTAAAAACACCGACAGCCCAATAGCATTAAATACGGTATTCACTGATAGCGATATATCAAAAGGAATAACTCCATCATTTTACAGTTTGCTAATTTGCCATTATTTATCATAACTCCTTCGAACACTTAACGAAAGCAGTGCACCGTAATGTTAGAGCACCAACGTTTCTTCCTTATTACCTGTTTCTTTTAAATAAATTCGAAAATTTAAAGGAGTTATTCAAGTATAGAACAACAGATTTCATCTCTTTGCAGGGGATGCTTCAAAAGTTGGGTTTGGATTTGACTGTACTTCCGCCTAAAAATTAGTTTCGCAAGTTATTAGAGTTTTTGCAATTTACAGAGGTTTAGATGCCTTAGCAAGACCTCCGAAAAATTTTCAAAGATTTCATTACGTTTACGGCAATGCCATATCCTTCTCCTGAGACCTTCTGCATAACGTACTTTTCTGGGTGTGGTGGATTTTCAGAGAAGCGTCCAGTTCTGAACTTTCATTTTAATATTTCAGAACCTTTTTATGAAAAATTTAACGTACCTCATAAAATCCCCTAATGAATGAATTTCTATGATTATCTCAGAAGTCCCCGTATCCCTTTTCCCCGGAAGCGAAAGGAGCACAGTGATTAATATTCAGAACCCATTCAACAGAACAGTCATTCAACAAAAGATGCTGCCTCGAAAGCTTTAACTCTGAAGAAATACATACTAACAACCTTTCACACGGCATTTAAACCACATAGTCACAATATGCGATCTATCATACACTTTCATACAAAGTTGTAGCTTCTTTCGCTCAGACCGTGATAAAGGCTGGAAGGCACAGATACCAGGGGACCTGCCAACCTGCAGTTATACAAAATACAGCTTTCCAAAGTGGGTTAATACTAACAGTAGGAAGAATGACAATGGGTACTTTACCCATACAAACGGAAAAATACACGAAAGACTATGCAGAAAATTGTAGCATTATAAATCAACTCTCTACTCTAAAGGGAAACCGTTTAACGAAAGCACCTTAGAACTCCGGTAAAAACTTAGAATTCCATGCTGCCATTTGTCCTCTTTCCATAATATGCGCGGTGTTCGGAAAGCCGTAAAAATACTCAAACGGTTTGTCACAGAAGTTTAACTTTTGTACATTTTATTGATTATTCATTTTACTGGTAATTTGCTGAATTTTAACTATTGGTGTATTTCTGGTTTTGTTAAGATCTTAATTTCAGATATAACCCTGATGCTAAATAAATTTATCTAGAAATGCAGATTTCATTGTAATATTTTTGGGCAATATAGACAAAAAGAGCTTACACTTTGAAAGTTTAACAATATATGTACACTGTGAGGTATCTATTTATTTTATTGGCGTAAAAAGAAAGTGACATATCCAAACATTTGATCACAAAACGGGTGGCTCTTTCTAGACTGAATAACATTAAAATTCACGGAGGGAGCTAACAGCAAACGCCAGCATTTGAAAATATATACTTGCTTTGAGTTTACTTTAAATGCGAAAAATCGGAAATGTGGGCCACAGCAAATGTCAACAGACAAAGCATAACAAAACAAAGTCTTAATGTTTCAGGAACCCTGCCCATACAGAACTCAGATCGCGAAAGACCGCATTGTTGCATTCGCATTTTGTTGAGAGCATTTAAATCGGCCCTCTGACGCCGGTGGCAATTTGGGTTGTGTATGGTGCCAGACGATTGTATCTGGCCCACTGCGGCTTCTCGCCTTTTAGACGAACATATCTTACAAGGGTAGTGTTAAGGGTTCCATTTCGCACATTTCTTTTGTGTTCGCATACCTTGTGCCAATCGATCTGTGTAGCATTTTTGTATTCCGTTTGGATATTCCAGTGGGTTGCATCCAGCGTGATGCAGTATACACCTGCCTTCTTGTCAGTGTCGAATTGAGGGATTCATCTGTGTGCCTATGATATATTCTAGTTTCTTCAGGACGTTTCTTAGGAAATATTTGTGGCCTGGGAGTCCCATTTAAGCGTTACATTTTTCTTACGAAAGTGTGATGCTTAAGTGAGACTTGCAGGTAGGTGTACTTTTAATTTATGTGTCGCTTGATCCTATACAAGATTGAGTTAATGAGTTATCTGCGCCAGCGAATACTGCTTGCAGGAAAATATTTCTGATTTCCATTTCTTTTGTTTCATCTCCTGAAGAAAACATGATTGCTCGTTTTAAACTAGTTCCGAACACACTGGTTTTGAACTCCAAAGGGGAAAAAGAGTCACACGAAGAAACATTTGCCACAGCACAAGGCTACATACACCACAGTGCCACTTTCTATTTTTTGATCTGTAGAGAAGCACATCAACATATAGTAGCTTATTGTCATTTTCCAGTTACATGGTGAAATCAATGGACGAGTGCATTCCAATAAACTTTCCCAGCAAGCTGTCTAACGAATCTACTTTAAGGCCAAATGAAGAAAATCTAATATGTGTATCTGTTACATACTGATGGTTTTGGTCCAGGAGCGTTTCAGATTCTCAGTGGTCGCAAGCACTGCTTGTCCTAGAACTGCAGATAGGAAGAGCTCATTGGTGCCCCCACGGTTTGTTGGTACATGCTCTCGAGAAACGTGAAGAATTTGTAATTTGTGTCTAGGTTTAGTAAGTTACTTATGCCCTCAATTGTTTGCTGGGGAAATTTTTTGAACGTCTAATGGCTTCCATAAGGCTGAACTTTTCTTCTTCTATTAGAATGGATGAGTATAGGGAAATTATATCAAAGCTTCCTATGATGTCTGCGCCAACAGTATTGGCCAAAGTTGTGGAAACATTTTGGAAATAGTTTATTTTCGATGTTTGATGGCTCATAACACCACTTTTTGTTTGGAGTAATACCTTAAAATTATATATCAATGGAAAAAGAATTTCATCAAGAATGTAATGCAATAACGTTTATGAAGGATTTTTTATTAGAACAGCAGTATAAAGAAGAAAAGTGTCCCACGTAGAAAAAATGAGGTATACAAAAATTCTCACCAAGTCAGTTAATACTTAGTTATGTAACCTTTAGCTTTTATTACGGCCTTACAACACCTTTCATGCAGTGAATCAAGTTTTTAGTTCTGCAGCTGTTATAATGTGAAACCAAGATTGAATTATTGCTTCCATTAATTGGACTTTATTGCTGGGTTGCTTCTGACTAACAAGTTTCTTTAGTCGGATCCATAGATTGTCGATGGGGTTAAGGTCTTGGCTATTCCCAGGCCATTCAAGCAGTGGAATAAAATTATCTTGAAAGCACTTTTTGCACACAGAAGCAACATAACAGCTAGCTGAATTAAGTTGAAATATGAATGCTTCATTATCTTGGAAAAGATCACGTGAGGAAGGCTTCGGTTTGGGCTCAAGTATTTCATTAATGTATTTTTGGCCATTTATATTCCCATTAATCACGCAAATTCTGCCCATAGCTTTTGATGTCATACAATCCCAGATGATAACACTAACTGGGTGTTTCACGCTACATGCAATGCACACAGGATGCAAATCTTCTCCGATTTTTCTCCTTACGTATTTTATGCGATCACTACCAAACAGGGAGATTTTGGTCTCATCACTCCAAATAACACTGACCCATTGTTCCGCTGGCCAGTTAACATGGATTTTAGCCCAGTCTAATCTTTCCAACCTCTGTTTGAGAGAAAAAAATGGCTTTTTTCGTGGAATTCTAGCTTTGAGGCAGAGCGAAAAATAACTGAAATGTTTTTGGATCAATGTTGCTCCTCAAATTTAGTATTGCGGCGCAATTGAGTAAATATGTGGAGCACTTTTGAGGCTGATTTTCCTTTTGATTTAAGTGACTAATAATTTATTATCAAATAAAGGTATTACTAGCACCTTCCAGTATCTATCGAAAATACTCTAATGAGTAACGAAAAGTAAAATTTAAAATTTTTTTAGTAGATATATAAAAAGTACAAATTTCCTTTCTATGGATATTCGGTGAAATGTTTCCTGGCCGCACATTGCAGTAGCTACTTACTGTCACTTGACAGTGAGAGTACTCCTGAACTTGTGGTAGTTTCAGGTCCTATGTCTGTTTTTGTTCCTTTTCCCGTAAGATTTCACACTTGTCCGTAGGGATTTCTTTAAAAAAAGACCTCCACTGCTTCTTTAGAGTGAAACTCGCATTGTTCTAGTCCATCCAGTGTTATCCGCAATAGATGGTTCAGATCATGCGAATTCATCCCATTACGGAAATCTGTCGTGATTCTTTTCATTGAAGAAAATACTCTTTCGACTTTAGCACTGGATACGGGCAGTAATATCATGATGTTTATCATGCGGCATAGATTTGGGAATTCATTCGCATACTTTTCTTTCAAACATTTCCATAACTGTTGCTTTGACAGATGTTGCAGATTTCCTAACTAAAATGTTTTAAACTAATGGATGCCCTCTTGAATTTATAGTTGCCAATGATGTTGGCAGTCATCAACTCAGTGAAATGTTTAGTTTATACAGTAATTTGATCATCAACAAAATTTGCAAGAGTAGATTTGTCTGTTGGCCAAAGCTTAGGTTCGAACAGTTTGGCAGCGTTATAAACCTGATTTGCGTGCAAATCAAAACGCCGGGTATGTACACACTGATGAATATGATTTAAAAGATATTCACAATTTTCATAGAATACATCTGCTGTCAGATTACAGATCCGTTCAGTGCCATGAAATTCTACAGTTTTCACTGAATTACAGTCACTGGAATCAGAAGCTGACACGTTTGCTAAGGCTTGTAAAATTTGGGAAAGGTAGGCCGAAAACTTTTTTTCTTCATAGTTTCGAAAGAATCATATAATCTTTCTAATGCGTTTAAAATACAAGGTACATCCACATCATCCAACTGGAGAAACAGAGATAAATTTGACAAAGAATATAAAACGTTGCAAAACAACAGCAGCCAAGTTACAAATTTGATGGACTTAATTTTTTCTCAAAATGCCTGTAATCCTGGCTTTTTCGCCTTTACTTGATGGATCTGAAACCATACTTTCTAGTTGTTGTGCAATAACAAATTAATTGTAATCAGTGTTGCAGTGGCTCTGTGCACATGTGACACCGATCGGGTGCCTTGGACTCGCAAGACTGGTGTATCTGATACAGCTTCATCGAGTAAGCTCATGAAAGTCTAATTCATTTGGAACTTTTTTCATAAAAATTATGAATGTCTGCCATCAAATTATGTACGTCTTGAAAATATGTTGACAGCACAAAATCCTTTACAGCTAGCTCTAAGCGATGACTTAAACAATGCACTAACACTAAACAAGGGCAGTTTTTCTTCAAAAGAGCTAAAACACGCTTTTTTCGTCCTACGTTAACATTTGCTCCGTCGCCAAAAATCCAGTTAATTTATTTTCAAAATTGGTGATTCCAAATTCTGCAATGTATTCTACAATTGCATTTTTGATATCATTAGCATCAGCATTTTTAGTTCTTTAAATGCCAGGAAAGGGAATTTAGTATCTTCTACTTTATTGATATACATGATACAAATAATTATTTTTTCAGATACACTAACATCTGTACTGCTATCAATGAAAAAGGTAAAAGAACCTGCCTTTTTTAAGTCATCGAGCAAATCAATTTCGAAAACATTAGCAATGCACTCAGTGAAATGAGCACTTTTTTACTATTTCGTTACATAGCTGCACAGACAGAGCGCTGTGTTTAGCCAGCTGGAAACGTATTCAAAAGGGCTCTTTCATTGTTGACAAAGCTGGCGCTCTTCCGCTAAGAACAATGTCCTCCCATAGAATGGATATTCCTTTTCATGATCGTTGAAAATCAGAAAATACGATCACAATCCTACTGCCCCTAGCTAGAGCTGATCCCTTTGCCTTAGTGCATTTTATATTTGGGAACAAAAGCGTCGATTAAATCTGCCTACAAATCAATTTTCAGCTTCAGATCATCAGTGCAATTTCCTCTCCGTGGTGCTCTTAGAAGACGGTCACGAGAAAATAGATATTTCTGAACTACGTATGTTAAATTCAAAGCATTACAGTCAAAGGCCTCTCAGTGAAACACATACGAGTGAGTTTATGCAAGCTATGTCACGATGCTATTTCAAGAGGGTGCATTTGTGCATACACTATTTGCAGATGACATGAGGATAACATGTTTGGTAAGACCAAATTTCATTACTCAGACGTAGCTGATATTAAATTTTCATTGAGAATTCGTTTGCACTTTTTAATAGTATCCGGTATTTTTACTGAATAACACATTCATGCTATATAAACTTGCACAAACAATTTAAAAATTGAAAGGTGACTCTGTGATTTAAGACAGATTATGCGTTCATGAATTATTGGAAGATGTGTCACAATGCAAGAGTTAACGCAGGGTGGATCATCTTCCAATAAATCTAGAACACATGATTTGTCTGAAACGTCAGAGCTACCTTTCACAAATTTTACTTACTTACTGTGGGAATAAACCAAAATGCTTACCTGCAGAAATTTTTTGTATTCCATTATTACCATAACAATTGCCTAATTTTAGAGACCTGTATACAAAGGTATACTGAAAGTTCCAAAGGAAATCTTCATACACAGTGTATACATGAAAAAATCCGAGATGAACATAATATATACAGTTTACTACACATAACGGATGTTAAAGGGAGAAGAAAAACAGACAAGACTTGTGCATTTCCCATCAATATAATGTGCAGCAAAACTTGCAATTTTTTTTAACTTTGATAATGGTATGTCATGTAATTAATTACTTTTGACCTTCTCATAGTGAAATACAGTAAAATAACAAAAATTGCAAAGTCCGTTTCTCTATTTTTTATATCGAGAGATTTGAGATTTTTAGAAAACATCTAATCTAATAACATCATTGTTGTGTCTAGGGCCATTCATTCCCCAAAACCTTAAAAGAAGAAATTCTGAAAACCTAAATGCTATTCCGGTTCACAGCTACAATGTTTCTTTCTGTCCGAATGTAAGTATGCCTTATCGTGGAAGTGAACGCATAAGAATCATGGCAGCATTCAGTCAAAATTTCACAATAAAGAGTAACACGACGTTGTCGATTAGTTGGTTACAGAACGGATCTAGCGACATCTAGTGTCGAAAATCGTAATAAAGTCACACAATCGTTAGATAAATTATACCTGTAGATCATATCCTTGAAATACTACTAACAAACAATCCATAATAATAGCGATAAATATCTTTGTTTCTCATACTTCTAGCTTTGGTATCTTTGGTACATTCTACATGCATACAACGGATTATATTTATGGATTCTCCTCTATATTTTATCACAGAAAAATTATTTCACTATTCTGGTTAGAACTGGCAGTTACTGGATGATTAGTATGCATATAGCCAATTTTGTGGATCTTGAGAAATAAGTTGAAATGATTCTAAATAAGTGCTTCGGAATACACACATAAGAAATTGATTTCGACTACGAAATCTAATTTCTCAAGCAGGTATTTCAAAAATAACGCCAAACCCTATGGAAAAATCAGTTACAAATTTTTGCAGTCATTGGTACTATATATAAATCTAACTTTCTACACAGACTGCTTCAAATTCAGTTCCCTTTCCTGTGAAAGCATATCTCTCTTGAAAGGATTATGAAGAAAAAATGTTTGGAATTAAAATTTTGGATTTATCATCCTATGGGTCTTTGGTACCTTAAAGTATAACACATCTGTTTAAGTAAAATCCTTTGGCACAGTTCTGTGAAGTTGTTTGAAAGCAAAATGATTTTAAAAAAGAAAGTCCTCTACCAAAATGTGTAGGCAATCTCGTATTTAAAAAGCATTGTCTTTTACTTTGCAGATTTTCAACAATACTTTAGAATCGCCTTAATGTTTAAAAAATACCGCATTTCTGTGCAATATTGCTATATTGAAAACTGTGTTTTATCAAGTACCTCCCATGAAGCGGAAGTCAACTTTTCCCGAGAATCCGAAAAATCATGTAATCTAAGATGCATGCCGAACAGAACGCGGTTGCACAACCGATGAAGTAATAAATCCTAAAAACGTTTTTCTTTCATTGAAATTGTTTTATAATTATAGTCCCATACTCTTTGGACTTTTATAAATATTAATCAAAAAATAGAAGAACCTGAGTAATCAGCTGTTTAGTAGACTTATTATGAACCATTTTCCGTTATATAGATGTAAACAGTATTTGAAAGATCAAATGTAAAAAACAAAATTTCATTTAACAAATTGATCTACAGTCACAATGTGCAAGCGTGATGTTCTATCTGGCAGACTCATACTGCCAATTCTACTGATAAACTATTTGGAAAAATTATAAAGTCATACATTAAATAAAGTACCTTTTCTAGGAGAAAAAATTTAAGGTTCTACAAAATCATGAGAATATGACCCGAAAATAACAGTAACAATGTGTACAGCATTCTAGAATGTATCTGGTATGAGGGTTGAGAGAAAATCCTCTAAATTCGTTTATTTAAAAAGCCCTTTTTCATTTAATTAAATGCCCTTAAATAAATTATTTTTTTTAAAAAGGTACGGTATCGGAAGTATATAAATATAATGGAACAGGCAGTCACGAATCCTCAGAGCATGCTAAGTTTGATTCGAATGCTCTGTGATTTTCAAAGATGCATATTTACGTTCCTATTTGAAAGTAATAATAGCATAATAATAACAACAGAAACACAAAACCGTGCATTTAATATTGTATATTGAATAAGACGTTTGTTTTAAAATAAAAGGTATGCGCGCGTGTGTGTGTGTGTGTATGTTAAAGCGCTATAGGAAATGGCTCTGTACGCAGGTCCGGGACAAACAGCTTCTAACCAGGCACACGAAGTGATAATATCTAAGATTTCGCGCGCAACTCGGTCGCTTCAATTTTCTGGTAGCAGGGACCACGAAGCGCCGTGAGAAGGAGCTTCTTAGTAGTTTCATTTTGCTGTGCTTAGCGTTTTCCGTTGTTGCGACATTGTATTCTGCTTCACTCCAAAATTGTCCACGTAAAAGACGAAGAAAGTACATTAGTTTATTTAGTGAATTATTGTCAAAATATTTTTCTAAAAAAGCTATTATAGAAAAATAAAATAATTGCAAGAAGAGGTGAGCTTTGTCCATCTCTTCCAAATCTAACAAATAAACATAAAGAAAAAAAAATTATGTTATGTATTTTAAGATCACGCCTTAAAAAAATACGCACTGTTTAAAGTTTCGTCCTTGGCCGCCACTGTGGCGCAGTGGTCTAAGCGATGGCTTGTGATCATTCGCCCGAGATAGGACTGGGTTAGAATCCCATTAAAGAATGGATGTTTTATTTGTTTTACGGCACGGCCGCTCTACTTTCCCTAGGACCAGTGGCCCTAAGTTAGGGACGGCCGACTGCTTATTGCCCACTGAGTTTCACACGGTAGTCGTTAAACCTCCAGACAAAAATAAAAAAGATTTCCTCCATGCGTAGTAAATACAAATTTTGCCGCATTGTCACCTACGTCAAACACAAATTTAGATGACGCAAACCACTGCTTGAAGTAACATTCATGCATCATTTTTTAAAATACCTACGAAATATCCACAAGGATGGATAGTCATGTACACTGGCGGAAAGTGAAAAAAGAACACCAAGAAGAAATTGGCGGACAATCATGAAATTTACATATGCTAATGGGGTCAAGTTTCCGTAGGTATGATGTTATTTTCGGGACCAACCGGTGAGCGCTTACGTCACAGCACGGCATAATATGCAGTTTATCGTCGGTGGTATTTAAGGAGTACGGCGAAATAAATGCAATCAGTCGTCGGCGTACGAACACGTGCGAAGACCCTGAAGAAGCTGCAATGCATGGACATGGAAGACGTGTACGATTTCAGCAGTTATCGGACTTTGAGCGAGGTCGTCTATTCGGACTCCGCGAAGCCGGGTGGTCGTATCGTCGTATTGCGGAGCGAATTGGACGGGACGTATCGGTGGTGGTGCGATGGTGGCGTAGATGGTCCGAGGAACATTCCCTCACGAGAAGACGTGGAACCGGGAGTCACAGACGAACTGATAAGCGGAACGATCGACGCATAAGAAGAGCGGTGTTGTCAAGCAGAACATCCACTGCGACGGATATCCGAGCTGCCGTTGCACCTGAGGTGACTGTGCAAACAAACCGCAACCGTCTACTAGATGCAGCACTACGTGCACGTGTGTCTCTAGCATGTGTACCTTTGACTCCAGCCCACCGTCAGGAAAGGCTGCAGTGGTGTCGCTAATGTCTACAGTGGAGAACGCATTGGCGATCTGTCGTGTTCAGCGATGGAAGCAGATTCTGCTTGGGAGCCTCCGATGGCCGTATGCGTGTTCGCAGACGCACAGGGGAGCGTCTCCACCTTTCTTGCATCCACCAGAGACACACAGGGCCTACACCTGGTCTCCTGGTGTGAGGAGCGATCAGCTATCACTCACGTACACAACTAGTGTTTGTACCGGGTACGTTAAACAGCACCTCCTACATCAACAACATCATTCAGCCCGTTGTTGTGCCATTTGCAAGGACGGTCCATCGTGGGGATTTCCAGCAAGATAACGCACGCCCACACACGGCACGTGCAACGCAACATGCACTTCAGCGTGTGAGACAACTTCCATGGCCTGCACGTTCACAGGATTTGTCCCCCATTGAGCATGTGTGGGATTTTATGGGACAACGACTTATCCGGTCCCCACGGCCAGCCACAACCATCCCCGATTTACGCGTCCAGGTTGAGGATGCTTGGAACTCAATACCCCAAACTTACATCCAACATCTGTACGACAGACTCCATTCCTGTATTGCACAGTGTGACGCAGTTCATGGCGGTTCAACCTCGTACTAATCATGTTACATGGAAATATTATTTTGCAGTTTACCAGCAAATACAGCTGTATTTTTTCATAGTGTTTTGATCACGTTATCCTCTGTATTCCGTTATTATGCTATATACATTTCGTTAGTATCAGACGTCCCCTTCTAGGTTTTCTTTTTTCACTTTCCGCCAGTGTATTTGTCTAGGTATTGACCAGAATTAATATTATTACTAAGGCTATTCAAGTACTGAGAGTTAAAACCCTCTAAAAAATACATCTTTACTATGACGTGGAAGAAATCAGACAACCGAAAATTATACATATATATACACGTATATCAAAAGGGATGATACATGTGCTACAGACATCATGAAAGGTACCAGTACCAGAGTTCTTCCAGTCCTCCCAGCAGAAGTTGCACATGCAATCAAGAACATAAAGCGGCGAAAAGCTCCAAGAGAAGATGGAATTACTGCAGACATCATACAAGAAGCAATGGGAGAAATCGAAACAGTACTCCCCCAAATTTTCACTTGATGCCTTAATGAAGGGAAGATTCCGGAGGATTGGAACAACGCTACAATGATCCTGTTACATAAAAAAGGTGGCATTGAAGATCTCAGGAACTGACCTATCAGCCTCCTATTAGTGGTTTATGAAATCTTCACTAAAGTTCTTTCACACCGCTTGAAAGTAACACTGGACATGGCTCAACCGAGAGAACAAGCAGGATTCAGGAGTGGCTACAGCACAATAGATCATATCCACGTACTGAGAGAACTAATTGAAAGAGCGAGGGAATAGAAACTTCCATTGTGCATGGCTTTTATCGATTATGAAAAAGCCTTTGATTCGCTGAAACAATCAGCAATTACAATGGCTCTGAAATCCTGCGGTATTGAAGATGCATACATTAATATTATTAATAACATCTACGAAATTGCAAGTGCAAAAATTCGGCTGTTTGAAAATACAACACACATCAAAATTGGAAAGGGAGTGAGACAAGGTGACACCATATCGAAGCTCTTTAATGCCACATTGGAAAATGTCTTTCCATCACTGAACTGATAAAAGAAAGGGATAAAGATTAATGGAGATTATCTAACTCACCTTCATTTTGCTGATGACGTAGTCATTTTTGCATCTACCACATCAGAGCTCCAGAGTCTGATCCAGGAACTTGCTGACAAGAGTAAAGAAGTTGGATTAAAAATGAACTTCCAGAACACAAAAGTGATGTTCAATGCTTTTACAAGAAATGAAGATTTATCGATTGATGGAGAAGAGCTGGAGATAACAGACACATACGTTTATCTTGGACAGCAGATATTAAGTGATTGTCACATTGATGAAGAAATTAATCGGCGTACAAAACTTGCCTGAAGAGCTTTTGGAAGAAACATCATAATTTTCAAGAGCAATATGCCATTATGCCTTAAAAGAAAAGTGTTTGATCAATGCATCCTTCCAGAGCTTACGTATTGAGCAGAGACGTGGAGCTTAACTAAAAGAGACATACAAAGGCTGCAGACAACTCAAAGGGCATGGAGAGCTGCATGCTTGGTGTAACCAGGAGAGATAAGAAGGGTAACTCTTGGATCAGAAAAATGACTAGAGTGGAAGACATCATGATCAAAGTTAAATCTCTGAAATGGCAAAGGGCTGGACATTTTGCCCGAAGGACAGACCATCGATGGACAGGCGAAATTTTAGATTGGATTCCAAGGGACAGGAAAAGACCCAGAAGAAGACCACATGGGAGATGGGTGGATGAAATTCCAAAGTATGCGGAAGTGACATGGACGCGACTGGCACAAGACAGACCGTTGCGGAGGAAACTTGGGGAGACCTTCGTCCAGCAGTGGATTGATAATGGTTGACAATGATGATGATGATGATACGTATATAATGGTTTTCTGAAATTATACTGGGAAATGTACTTCACCAGTAAGTGAACTCAAATCTTCAGGGAATGTAAGGTACTGAGTTACAAGATTCAAGAAGAAAAAATTAATTCCTATACACAAAGTATATTAATGAAAAACAGAGAAGTTTGGAAGATGTGTATTACTCAAGCTCTTTTGCTTTAAATTTTCTCTCGCTCTAACCTATCCCGTGTTCCATAAAAACCAACAATATTTGGCATTCTGCGAAACTTTTCTGAGAGCGGAATGACCACGGCCAACAAATATCTTCCACGGTACCTTATCGCGATTTCCGTAAGCTCTTTCTGAAACGTGTTTCCTAGAGCAAATCAAATGAGAGTTTGGCACTTTAAATGCCATTTCATAGAGAAATTCGCATCATCATGCACTACAATTTCAACACAAAAAAAAAGTAAATAAAATAAAAATAAATAAAATAAAAATAAATAAAAACACAAATACTTGTCTTATATAGCAGAGATGGTTTAGTCTTAAAGCCGTGCACAGTAATTATAATTTCAGTATATTCTAAATGAATTTTAGTGTAGCTGTACATGCAACTTAAGTTATTTTAATCTGAATTCTCCAATGCAGGACAACGAATAGATAGATTATATTCGTACTGTAAAATTAATATTGATTATATTCGATGCTTAAATAAACCGAATAGTACGTGAGAAAAACTAAGTATCATACCTTCTGAAAGCCATAGTGCATGATGATTTCCAGTTCAGTTCAGATGCATATTGGACTGACATAATGAAGAATAAATAATACTGTTTTTGTCAAAACAACAATGACTTTTGTATCACCCTGACAGACTGCAAAATGGTATTTTTTTAGCTGTAGTTCCAAATTTGGCCACATATGCTAGCATGCCACCTTACCAACTTCTGTTTCATTAGAGCACCAATCGTTACATCACACACGACTTAGTTTCAGTTCAAAGAGACTGAAACTCAGCAAATGTAGCTTGGAAATCTTCAAGACTTTCCAGGTTCCATTCAAAGTGCAATGGAACTTTCAAGTTCTCTGAGTGGCGGCCATAAGGAAATGTGTGAAGAAGAGGCACTTAAATGCCAACAATGATATATTTTTTATTGGAGGTTTAACGACCACCGTGCGCAACTCAATGGGCTATAAGCAGTCGCCCGTTCCTAATTTAGGGTCACTGGCTCCAGGGAAGGGAGAGAGCCAGTGCCGTAAGACAAACACAACATCCATGCCTCACCGGGATTCGAACCCAGACCCCGTTCGGACGAATGATCAGAGGCCATCGCTTAGACCACTGCGCCACCGGGGCGGCCAATGATATTTGCATATACATTAATATAATTGTGAACAACATTTCTTAAAAACTTTGGCGTTTCTTTTATGTTTATGACCTAAATCACTGGATATATGTGGACTGTATCCCTAAATTTGTAGCCGCCCCGGTGGCGCAGTGGTCTAAGGCGCTGGCCTCTGATCATTCGTCCGTAAGGGGTCCGGGTTCGAATCCCGGTCAGGCATGGATGTTGTGTTTGTCTTACGGCACTGGCTCTCTCCCTTCCCTGGAACCAGTGACCCTAAATTAGGGACGGGCGACTGCTTATAGCCCATTGAGTTGCTCACGGTGGTCGTTAAGCCTCCAATCAAAAAAAAAAAAAAAAAAAAAATCAAAAAATGTGTACTAAATAATTATCTCTCTACGATAGGGCATCGGATTGCATCGTCTCTACGGCACATCTTCAACGTTATTCATATTTCTGATCAAATCATCTTAGCTTACGTTCTATCTATAATTTGGCTGGGCGATATATCCGTATTATGATCGAACATAAATCCAGAAATTCGGGTTCGTTTACCGACGCAGAACGATGCAACTTTCAAGTTTTCTCAAAAAGGGTTATTGGGAAACTATAGAAAACATAAGATCTGTTATAGGCGGGTTATGATGCTTGTGCATGCTTTTCTTACCGTTATATGAAGAACTATTTTGTCAGAAGATTCATTTCCCTTCGGTGTGTCATTGCTAAACATTTTTCACTAGATTTCAGTAACTTTTCTTTGCTCGACTACTCTTCAGTTTTTGTGGATATCACTAATCTTATAACTCTATGAATTCTGTAAAAGACACATTTCAGTTCTTTTGTTTCAGCATATATAGAAGCCCATGCTTTTGTCGACCGCATAAAAACTAAAAATCAAATGGAAACATGCCAATGTTTCAATCTAGTTCAGTGAATAAATACACGGAATTTTCCACATAGGTTCTCCATTTAAAAAATTATGGAATTTCAATTTCAGTATTTTTATTGTGCATTTGTTGGGTGATTTATTTGGATGCTTTAACGTAGTTCTTCAGATTTCAGATGGAACAGAAAACGTTTCTGTGGGACTGTGGGAATACGTTTCACGCAGCAAAATGAATGTCGTGAAGAACCCGGCCTTTCGGGTGTTTTCATTTTGTTCGCAAGAGAAAAGTCACATGTCATAAAGGTTCTAATACAGTATTTCAGGAAGGAAAAAAAGTCGTGATCATTGTAATTATGGAACATGAATTTCCGGAATAATGAAATTTATTTTTGTTCTTGAGAAGGGAAATGGTGAAAGACGTCCCCTTACGCATATGAAAAAACGTCCCTAGTCTGCCGATTACTTGAAATCTTAAAGTGACGCTTCTTTTTCCAGTAAAGCATCGATGCGCATGTGCGTTTGTGTCAAACGATGGCCAAAGTGCTAAACCTACTCGTTTGTGGCTGACAATTACGCCAACGTTTAACCTCTCCTGGTAATTCGCTTTATACATTCCAATTCTAGTTTACTATTCAACTGACGCACGACCACGCTGGCCTGCTTGATTCATTTATATGATTTCTGTCACTGAGTCGTTTTCATGGTTTGAGTAACTAAGTAACTGAATCGTCCGCACGGTATGAGTCACTGAGTCGTTTGCCTGATTTGCCAAACTGAGTATCTAGTAATTTGCATGGATTGTGCCGTACCGTTTGTAACCTTGTTACGCTCTTCGTTTTAATAAATGAATTAAGCTGAAGTAAAGGTGCTCAATACTGTACTCGACCCAAAGTGTATTTCATTTTTGATCTAAAAATAAATCCCTTGTTCGATAAATAAAGCTATGCTGCTGCCGTTTTCCATAATCGTTGTTATTATAGCACTTAGTACATTTTCATATTTACTGGATTTGAAACTATGCCGATAAAGGAGCGTGCCACCAAAATTAAAATCAAAATTATGAGAAAAATGGCCAATACCTCTTCCCATTATCATCACATTTAAAAGAATTGCCGTTTCAGTTCAAGACACTTTTTCTTTAACCGTAGCTTTCAATTTACATTAACATGTGTGCGTGCGTGTGAGTGTGTTTGAAAGAATATTCCATAGAGGCGAATATGAAACAACCTTTGTATACGTTGAGAAAGAACATCTTGAAATAATGAATAGGTATACTTCGCCTTTACATTTCGTACATGAATTCTCAGTTTTGTTGTTAGTACATACTTTAAGGAATGATATAGTTTAACGTCGAAATGAGAGCTGTTTAAGGTTTTGGATGCTTTGAGTGCTGACAGAGCTTTATAGTTGTCGGCAATTTAACGCTGCTGCATAAAAACGTGTAAGCAGCCACACCATGCAGAACCATCTCCTCGCTATGGGGTACAGAAGCCATCGTCCCACGAAGGTACCGCTGCTGACCGCACATTACAGGGTGCAAAGATTGGCATGGGCCCGGGAACATCTCCACTGGACCCTAAACATGTAGAAAAATGTTGCCTGTACTGATGAGTCGAGATTCACGTTGGTACATGCGGATGGCAGGATACTCGTACGGCGCAAACCACATGATACGATGGATCCTTCTTGCCAGCAGGGTATTGTTAAAGATGGTGGGGATGGCATTCTTGTCTGGGGACTATTTACGTGGACTGAAAGGGGACCCCTGGTACGTGTTACATCATCCTTCACAGGTGAACGTTACCGGGATACCCTGGACGACCATTTGCTCCCGTTTGTGTGTCTTCAACATCCCACTAGGGACCTCATCCTGCAACAAGACAATGCACCGTGCCATCGCTCCCGAATTGCATCCTAATGATTGGACGAACAGTCCACTGACGTGACCTCGCTTCCTTTGCCAGCTAGGTCACCTGACCTCAATCCCATCGAGCACATCTGGGATGCCATCGAGAGAGATGATTTAGGATCTGACACCCTCCATCAAATCTTCGTGAACTGTGTGAGCTTGTTCAGGGATCGTGGATCCGTGTGGCTACCCAACGC
This sequence comes from Macrothele yani, assembly GCA_039090855.1. Taxonomy (NCBI): domain Eukaryota; kingdom Metazoa; phylum Arthropoda; class Arachnida; order Araneae; family Macrothelidae; genus Macrothele; species Macrothele yani. The sequence continues at coordinate 100,654,110 of CM077015.1, forward strand.
TTCCGGTGTCTTGTCGAGACCATGCCGAGACGAATATCCGCCGTCATCAGGTCGAAAGGTGGTGCTACGCGTTACTAGACAGGTATCTCTAATTCAATTGCCCTTCAGGTGTAGAGCCTACAATGGAAAAGAAGATATATTCCGATTCCGATGGAGACATAAACGAGATGTGGTTTGTTCTCAACTTTGCAACCGAGGAAAGAGAGCGGAACAGGAAGTCATTATACAAATGACCGTGAGAACAGAGCGAGGAAATTGTATTCTAAATAATTGTTCAGGACGTTATTAAACCTTACGCTGTTCCGACAATCCTAATGCCGAAACAGGACGCGAATAGAAACGTTGATATGAAAATACAGTAGAGCGTCGAAAATTCGAACTAATTTGCACCACTGCTTGTTCGGATTCTTGATGTCTTCGAATTAACGAACATGTGAAAAAATACAAATACGTTAATATTTCTACACTATATTATCCAAATAAATGAACCAAAAATATGCAAATGGATACAAAAACATTACATAAGACAGAAATTTTTTGGTATGCAATACAAAACAAATTTGTCATTTTTAGTACTGCTCTGAATTTTTTAAACGTAAAGTATGAAATTTCAAAACTTACCAATCACAACACAGTCGCAGAGCATATTTACGCTCGATTAAGGAATAAATGCTGAAAAAAAGTTCATGCAATTTTTCTAGAAAGAAAAAATCACTGATTTTTTGTTGCACCATTTTCGAAATTCTCTTTTTTGCCGCTAAATCCATCATTCTTTTCGATAGGAGAAGTAGAGTTGAACAGCACTAAGTTTGTTGTTCAAACCAAAACCTGTCAGTCTACAACGCAGTGGTGCTTCACCATGAGCAGGACCAACATTGACGTCAGATTCACCATTTGCATTACTTTCGTCACAGTTTTAAAAATTGGTTTTCGTCACCCAAAAATTGGTTTCAATAAATCGGATATTTCATTTCCGCCGTCTTCATCTCGGCTTACCTCACCTCCAACATTTTCTTCCATAAGCCTTCATTTTTCCAAGCATTTTTTTTAATTTCGTTTTGTGCTTGATTTACATAACTCAGCTAACATATAGCAACAGTCGTTGAGATGATGTCTTTTGGAATACACAACAATATTAAGGGCTGGTACTGCCGTTGTAATGAGTCGTTAAATTTTATCCCAGCAGGGAACAAGTGACTAGGGAAAGTTATCGCCTTTTGCCGCTGACTATCAGAAGCCACCTCCAACTTCGTCACGTCACCCCCAAAATTAGGCGATTCCATTATCATCAAGTGATAAGTTAGAATGAACGTACTATACTTAAACTTTCCACCACATGCACACAAAAAAAGAAGGCAGCTTGTTCGGATTTTTTGACGTTTCCAATTTTTGAAGTTACGATTTTCGACGCTGTACTTTACTTTGATTAAAACGTATTTACACTGTGTTAATACAATAATTTTTTTTGTATAAATACCGCAGAAGAAAGTACGTGAGTAAACAGTCAAATTCACAGCTTCTTTGCTTTTCTGTAATAATTACATCTCGTTTAACAAATGACTTTTAAAACAGTTTCAACAGATCAATTCTTGTCTTTTTTATTCGTAAAAGTTTGTAATTTTTTCGATTCTTATGCATAATATTCACTCTAAGTTCTCAAAGTTCCTTTCTCAAAATACTAATCCAGAGTTGGCATTTAGTGTCACTGAGAGTTTGAAATATCTCAGTGAAGCTTTTTAAAACTGTGAAAATGAAGAAACTGTTAAGCGGAATTTCAAGGTACTGTAATGTTCTTAGTAAATCTATACCATATTATTAGAGAGAAGATAATGGAATTTTATAAAATTTTGGTTTTTGTCACTTATCCGAAACAGCGCACGTAGCAACACATGTTAACCGAAATTATTTCCTGCAAATAACAGAAAGAAACGTTCTAGGGAAAATCAGCTATTACAGTTTGAAAAAAACGCATAGAAATATATATTCTACTAAAAAAAGGAGGGGGAGAGAGTGAGAGAGAGAGAGAGAGAGAGAAATGCACGAATTGCTATTCACCGATAAGAATCATATGTCCAAGGAATAAACAGGGACATTCATACAGTCTCATCAAGTTTTCATATTTATCAAACAAAGAAAATCGCAGTGATATCGAGTGAGAGACAGTCGCAAGTAAATGAAAATTTCCATTGCTAATTATTAACCGCTTTAAGCGCCAAGGACTTGAAGAACAATAACAAAACATTTCCCTGAAACGAATAAGTAGAGCATTGCACTCAAATAGTAGATTTAATGGAATATTTATACAAATTTTGAAGATGACAATCCGATTTTTGGCGTAAATGAGACAAGGATGGTAAGTCAGATAACATCGGAAAACTTGAAAATTTTCATCGTCCTGGAGCGGGACACGAACCCGCGTCTCCCAGAAAACGCCTAGGTATGCTAACCACTACACCACCCAGAACGACCAAGTTTCAAGTTTCCGATCAATTTGAATTTAACCATCACAGGATTCGCTAGTCGAAGCAACCGGCATTCATGTTTAGCGAATCTGGAGGTTAATAATCCTATCCCGTGATTGCCCGGAGAAGCAGATAAATCATGAAAGAAATACGGGATTACGCCATTTAATACAAATTTTGAAGATGACAATCCGATTTTTGGCGTAAATGAGACAAGGATGGTAAGTCAGATAATATCGGAAAACTTGAAAATTTTCATCGTCCTGGAGCGGGACCCGAACCCGCGTCTCCCAGAAAACGCCTAGGTATGCTAACCATTATTAACCTCCAGATTCGCTAAACATGAATGCCGGTTGCTTCGACTAGCGAATCCTGTGATGGTTAAATTCAAATTGATCGGAAACTTGAAACTTGGTCGTTCTGGGTGGTGTAGTGGTTAGCATACCTAGGCGTTTTCTGGGAGACGCGGGTTCGGGTCCCGCTCCAGGACGATGAAAATTTTCAAGTTTTCCGATATTATCTGACTTACCATCCTTGTCTCATTTACGCCAAAAATCGGATTGTCATCTTCAAAATTTGTATTAAATGGCGTAATACCGTATTTCTTTCATGGAATATTTATAGCCTGTTCACGAAAGAGCTGTTTTGCAGTGAGATTACCATCGTTTTTAGTTATTCCTTTTGGAAGTATGGAACGCAATACTGTATTTAGCATAGGCAAATCAAAGAAAGTAAAACATGAAAATCAGAAATAGTAGAAATCATTGCACATGGCGATGCTGGAAAATCAGTAATACTTCCACAATTGATTGACGTAACAAACGACAAAGTTGTAAACTAATTACAATGTTTGCTTAAGGCATTACATCACTAAATGGAAGAAATAGTATGACCGGAGACGTACCTTGTACCCTCCAGGCTCTTTTGGTATACCATTTTGTTTCTTAAAAACATTAAATTTGTACAAGCTTTCATTTCGCGGTTACATTTTCTTAATTTATGAGAGATTTCGCTCGAAGACGAAAGGAGACCCATGGTGTGTTCTTATGTTTCACCTAGAAGAACAGACCAAGAAAGCAAAACCTGGAAAAAATTGTGTAGGTTTCAAGATTCGCTAAATCACCAGTCATTTTCAAATTGTGTCGCATATGATTTATTTCTTTATAATTTAAAATACTTCACTCAGCATAGTACTCAGTTTTAATGAAGATAGAGAAAAATGCAAAAGCTCATATTTTGAGGTGTTTAACTCCGATATCGGCCATGTGACTCTAAGGAATTTTTTTCGAGCAGTTACAACTGTGATTTCCTCTACAATAGTAACTGCAGCGCATTTTCGCTTATGTCACGTCGGATATGTTATGTCTAATAACGAAATCTTTGATAAGGAAAGATTATAAATCATTGGACCTCCAATTTTACCATGTCACACAGTTTTAGAGCAAGATGAATGCAGTATGAATTTCACTAATCGCTAAGGAAGGCGTTTTGAAAATGTAGTATATAATAAATCTTCACATGATCAATAAAACACCCATTTTTCTTGATGTGTAGGTTGAAACATGATTGCTAGTTTTTTTTTTTTTTTATTGGAGGTTTAACGACCACCGTGAGCAACTCAATGGGCTATAAGCAGTCGCCCGTCCCTAATTTAGGGTCACTAGTTCCAGGGAAGGGAGAGAGCCAGTGCCGTAAGGCAAACACAACATCCATGCCTGACCGGGATTCGAACCCGGACCCTTTACGGACGAATAATCAGAGGCCAGCGCCTTAGACCACTGCGCCACCGGGGCGGCTCTAGTTTTCCTCAGTTTTTCTAAAATATGCAGACGTTAGCGGGTATCTTACAACTGTAATTTGTATTACCGAATCAATAAACAGATTGCAAAAACCAATTAATTTAAGACCGTATATTTGAATTATAATTACAGCCTCGCTATTTTATTTTTAACTGTTGTACCTGCTAATTCAAATAAGTTTAGCAATTAAGAAAAAAAATGTATTTAAAAGAACAGATAAATCTTGCAGTCGCACAACGAAATGCTGTACAGCAGATGTTGCAATTGAATATTTTTATCTTTTAAAACTCGTTATTTAGAACTATCAAAACCGATCTCAAAATTTTTAAACGGCGATGCACAAATTGCGCGTCATTAATAATTCAAGAAACATATAGGACAGGCAGATTGAACCATTCCTATCCTTTATCAGCCGTTTCACGTAAGTCAGGGATCGTTAAAACAAGCCAACTCGAGAATAAGCGTGATAGTAAAACATTAAGAGCTGACTCCAACGAAGAAATCAGCATACACGATGTTTTTACTTACTTCAGGAATGAACAAATTTATTTCCAATTTTTACATATATTTAGAGCCGCGTATTTACCAGATAAATATAAACCAATTGATGGACCTCGTTTTCCGCGTAACCCATTAGATGGAAACGCACCTCGTATTTTACCCGTATTTTGTGTTTTTACTGTTCATCAAACGCATGCAATCTCTAACCGAAACGTGAGACTGCCAAATTCTGGAGCTGAAATTTTGTGGTTTAAAAAGTTATCTTTTCAGTATGTACATTTTATTTTCCTAATACATTATTGAAAGAAAACTAACTCATGTTATTGTTCGTATATTTAAAACGAATTTCTGTTTGGTTTATTACTTTTCTATACAATTCCACATCAACAGATTCCGTTTCCATATTTTCTCCCTGAAACTAATTTCAGACCTCCTCAGAGGTATATGCAGTGTGATTGACGAAATTATGTTTCCAAGGGCTCGCTTAAAAAAACCGTCAACGTGCATTTCAGTGTTTATAATAACTTCAGACAAAATACAAAATGAAATGAAAAGGTAGCTCTACAATTAAGTTGCTATTTGATGAATCTGTTCGGAAATATTTTTCTTCTTGTTTTTAAGAGGATTTAATAAAGTATTAAACGCTTAAGATGGAAATATGAAACGTAGCGTAAGAAAGGGGAAATATCTATCTTTCTCACAAATAACTTTACATTTCAACCATGTGAATACATTTTAATATTTATACTATCTCCTAACGGCAACATCGACCAGAAAGTCCGTCCCCACGGAATATTTCCTTTAATAAGCCAGTGAACGGAATATTTACATTAATAGTCTTTCTGTTGTTTTAAAACTTATAGCGTGTTATCTCGGAGGATACGGTTCACTATAGATTTAAATTTAGCTTTCGGGTCCTAGGCTCTATTTGGTAGCTAGTTGATATTTTTCTTCAGTGCCGAAAAACGGCGATTATTCTGTACTGAAATCCTGGCTTATCTTTAGATGTCAGGTACCTTGCACTGATCAGTTAAAATTTTGCATTTACTTTTATCGTTGATAGATGGAGAGGCGTCTACCTAAGCGTTTTCCGGTTCTACTTGCAAACTCTTACATATAGTTCCTATGATGTATGGCTGCGCCATCTTTACAGACCGCCGTCTCACACCCACCATCAACAGGGAAAAGGAAGTAATTTTGTAAATAAACCTCCGGACAAGTTTTAAAGAGCTCATAATATGAGCTCTGATATAACATGGATTTATTTTATACGTTATATGGAAGTAAATTTCTCCGTCATTTGTGTCCACGCGGGGGCTCGAACCCGGGTTCCCTCATTCCGGAATAAGGTACTCTACCAATTGAGATACGCGGACGTACGTTCTGACTGCGATCTGCCTTTATGTTGTGTGCGTCCTGCTGGCAGGCACGTCACATCCCCCCCGAAAGAGGGCAGGAGGCATGGCCCACGGGTCAGCCGTTACCATGAGAGTTGAAGGCAGCCATCCGCTGTAGAACGTGGACTTGAGAACTCCCAGTCAATCTGGTGTGTGGAATGCTATGTCACACACATTTATTTTTTGAAGCGCTGGAGAACGAATTCTCTTATTTTTCCTCTCTCGCGGTGTGGAAAGAACATCACACAATTGCGAGATTTTTTAACTGCCGGGTCATCCGGAAAGTTTGGGCGCCATTGTAGCGTAAATGTTTCCGTCATTTCTGTCCACGCCGGGGCTCAAACCCGGGTCCCCTCATTCCGGAATAAGTCACTCTACCAATTGAGCTACGCAGACTTTCGTTCTGACTGCTATCTGCCTTTATGTTGTGTGCGTCCTGCTGGCTGGTACATCAAAACGTAAAATTTAATCTATTCTTAAAATAAATGAAAATATTTTTAAAATAATAATTAACAGTTTAAACTTTCAGACTGTTTGTTTACTATTTATGCCACCGGTTGATCAATTTGAGATGAGTTACAACCTCAGCTTTGTCGGGGTGGGCCGGAACATCTGGGAATTTAAAAAGGGAGCTTCGGTCTGAAACATAAGCAAAATAATTATTTTTAAAAGTAAAGATATACGTTCCAATTGAACATAAGTCAAACTCAACTGAACGAAAATCACAAATATCTGAACTAACACTTACATTTTTATTTCTTCAATTCAGCTGCTCAAATTGTATTTATCAATTCGCCAAACTGCGTAGTGATGACCATCCAAACCAAAGAAAAGAGCCTTTGGCTTAGGCTATTTGCATTACGAAAGTGTACCATCTCTCTGTCCTAAAACAAAGCAAGGTTAGGAAGTCAGTTCAACTGCATATTAACAGCCATCTTTATAAACGAAGAGAGCTGCTTGACTACTCGCAGATATGTCCATAATGTTCACGTAAGCACGCATGTGTTCTTTTGTATTTCGTTGTTTAGTTATTTATATAGCGTAGCGACATACGAAGATCCATGACAGGAAACGTAAACAAACCTGCTGACCCTCAGCAGTTCGCAATGGCAGCCCACGGATTGTGCAACGGAAGCACAAGACAACGTCATCGCAAATACGTGAGCCATCCAGAGAGTAAGTGCCGTTTAAAGATAAAACAAAAAAGTGCTGCTTGTTGAATTTTAATTTGCGATGAATTCAACATATCTTAATCTACTTTTCAGCATATTCCACGTGGATACAAAATCATTTTTCATATTGTGGCAGAAAGTTTTGGATACCCTCTTCATAGAAATCTGCTGCCGGGATTTTTAGCCATCGCTCAACCGTGATCTGCGATCCGCTGGGAAATGTTTCTACTGCGAACCGTTGGGACATGTTTCTACTACGAACCGCTGGGAAATGTTTCTATTCACGTGACATGTGAGAGACCCAAGCCTCTTTTCCCCTCATTATACGGCTTACAAAATCATCACCATCCGCCACGTACCGACACAAAAATTCCAAAGCACATCCCAAAGGTTTCGTTTTGTACTCTTCCATCAAAATCCTGGACACCCAACGTGCACACACTGAAATGATTTGGTGCAGTAATTATTTCGAAACTTCAAGAAAGTATTCTTAAAGATCAGAAATTGCGAAGCGTTTAATATTTTCAATCACTCTCTCCACCAAATCTTCCGTGACCATAGGAGGCCCATGACGGCCCAATTCGTCCCGAACGTTTTGTCGTCCTTCATTAGAAATTTGAATCCACTTCCGCATATTCCTGCAGTCATTTCATTTTGTTCGTAAATGTTGCAAATTTGCCGATGAATCTTATTTGGGCGGACATTTCTCGCATTAAGAAACATTATCACCGACCGGACTTCGCAGGGAGCGGGTAGTTTTATAAACGTAGATATTATTAACGCACAGCACAAATCTTTAACACAACAGCAAGAAATGGCGTCAGGGCATGGCTAAACGATGCGACTCTACAACAGTGCATACCCAATTCTGAGGCAAACATTCACGCGGGGTTGCTGAGTGACCGTACCTTCTTTAACGTCCTAGTAGAAAGAGAGTTGCAAGCAGTATGAATGATCCCCTTTCCGGCAAAACAGTTCTTCGGAAACTTTATTGTGACGCTATTTATGGCAATGCTGCAATCCAGAAACCCCTAAGATCCAACATCAATGCAGTAAATCGTGTAAGGTGGTGCAACTCACATAAGAACTGGGATGCAGAAACTGACAAGTGTCATCTGGTCTGATGAATTGTTCTTCACATTGTTTCCCGTCACATCCTGCATGTACAGTGTACCTTCTGGATTTGCTAGAACATTCATTGCAAGAAAATCCAAAAGGGTTCCTTCAACATATCTTCGTTGTTTTTATTCGTGTGGTTTGCGAAACATTTCTATGGAATTCCTTTAAATGTTTGTCGGGAAGATTTTTTATACTAAATTTAAATGTTTTCAAATTACTCTCATTATATACTTCCTCATTTTTAAAAAAAAAACAGTGAAAAACTATTGGTTTAAACTTCTGTTAAACTTTATTTTTCAAATAAAATAGACCTACACGTATTTGATTGTTATCTTGAACTTTCTCGTCAAACCAAGTTCAATACTACTCTGTTATTTTAAAATGTTTTCCGGATTGTACTAATGTTTTGTGTATCATGTATGTATGTTACTGCTTTGTATGCGATTCAGTGATTTAAAAAATCTCTCGCTCTTCTGAGAATTTGCTAAGCACATATATATTTACAATAACAGGCACATACAAAATCAGCATCATATTTTGGCAGTTCTTGTATTGTTACCATTGGCTAAAATTAGATAAGATATGGGAATCGTGAAAATTTAAATAACATTTCGATACGTATAGAATATGGCGTACCCAAATTCTGAACTTTTCCAAATGCACTCTTGATAGAAATTGTGCTCAGATTTGATTTTAAGTAGTAGCATGACCCGAGCAATACTTTTGCTCTTTAACCTTTTTACCTGAGAAAACGAATAAACAACGCGTTAGAAAAATAAGCTGAAATTATATGTAAGGAACGTATTTGTCTTCAATGAAATGGGTCGAAAGCGGATGGAAAGGGATGAACCTGATCATCAGAAACCCTTGCTTGCTTTTTCACTAAACGTGTTATTCATTATTGTCATTTATGGCAAAGTTGCACACTAAACCTCTGAAAAGTTCGATGAATAAAGGATTTTCCCATAAACATATAATTAATTTATAATCCTTTTATTCGGGATCCATATATGTATCAAACCCTCTTAATATTCCTATCCTTGAATATTTAAATAAGAGCTACTGCAGCATTATGGTAAAGCTGAATTATCATTACTCAATGTGTTTGAAGGGTTTAGTTGTAAAACTGCCTGTAATCTGTAGCTTCTGTTTCGTCAGGTTCTATGTGCAGCCTCATAAACACTGTTTAAGTCAGCACTTAAACAGAGAAAATAGACGAAAATAACTCAGCACTTAACAGACTTATTACAATAAAATAAACGGAGATAAGTCAGCACTTAAACAGACTGATTACTTTAAGAAATATATTCAATAACACAGAAACCACAGGTATTGACATTTCTGTGTTCCTCATCATAATTGGGTTTCTTCAGTAGCAGTTGAAAGCTTCGTCTTAGATAAATCATTTTGATGTAACAGTTTTTGTCAGATATCATTTAAATATAATTACTTATTAAAATAAAATGCTGCACACTTCTTATTATATGCTGTTATTTTGAATCTTCATGTATTCCATCCTGTCCTCTGCCCATGATAAATTTAAATGAGTAAAACGATGAATTTAGTTTTCAAATGTTTTAGGGTCAAAGTTTTGGGTAACTCTAAAGCATTTTCGTGTAAAATGAAATTTGAGGAGAATCACTTACTGTATATCCTAACTCAAATACTTTTTAACTCATATCCAAGGTCTTCTGGTAAGAATAAACCTAACCCGCAATGAAACTATTTCATTACAGTTCATTGAACTTATGATTTACTTCAGAAAGCAAACATCTCTTATATAAATGTAAGACACAAGTATAAATAATGTGGTATTTTTACATGTATGGTATTTTATGGCAGTACTGGTGGTAACCCACTCTGGAAACCTCAATCGAGAATCTTTTACATACGAAATATTAAAATAAATAAAAAACTTTCTTTTGATAAAATCTGAATAACAATTCATGGATCATAAATATTTAATACCTATTTGAAAATATTTGTAATGATATTGAATGGTGAACGAAACTCTTTCGAATAGCCCGGCACAACGCATACAGCTGTATTGGAAATTCAGTATTCCGTAATAAGGGTGATAAGAAAATATTCGAACTCCAAACAAGGCAATGGATCAAGCAGCAGTTTCACGGTTTGATACTAAAGTTCTTTCTAGAAATTTGCCAAAAATCTTTTAAACCATAAAATGCGCAAATGAATAATAATACGAGTGAGATTTAGTCATAACACTAATTGGTCTAAAATATTAGCTGAAATATCCTCTCGACTGTGTTATAACAGAAGATTATGCGAACGATGCTGGTGATAACGGATCTGAATTATAGTATTGAAAGGGACGCTAAAAGTGAGAATATAATAATTTAAAATCATAAAAATATCTGTACTGTTTTCGATTTATGGTACAAAAGCTAATAATAGACTAAATAGGCAATGAATAAGGCTTTATGTAATGTATTAAGAAAAATGCTGAAATAAATTATTAAATTCTCAGAGACTTTGCTATATGTTTAGCTCTGGCATTCTTTACCGATAGTCTCTTGAGAGAGAAATACCTCTTACAGAAGAAATTGCAAGATATTTTTACTTATTTTTATTGTGTAGGTATTTGTTTTGATCATTTTAATTACATATGCTCTCTTGACTTTTTGTTTTCTCCTCAAAAGCGCTTCAAAGGTCAATCCAGTGAAGAAACATTTGTAAGCTACGAAGCACAGTTTCCTATATTTATGTTAATTAGTTCATTGTTTTGAAAACAAATTTGTTTTCAATATAACACGACATTACATGGAAAGCATTTCGCTGTTTAGAAAAAATGTGTAAAGCATCAAATGATATTAGGCACTTAGTACTTCCCTTCACACACTTATCCCACTTTCGCGGCAGTACAGGTATAGTTTATGAGTCAATGACAAAGCGCATTCGCAGCAAACACACCAGTTAGTGTTCTCTTGCATATGTTCATGGTCATCGTTTTCTCCCAATTTATTTATAGTTTCATTTCTTTTGGGTAAGAATTTATTGCACTTATTGCATTGATAAGACATCAAAATATCCGCAGGATATGATGTTATACAATGAGGACAGAAAGACGCAGTGCAATTGTTATTTTAATGAACGAATTGAAACGACTGTTGTATCAGCTTCAAATACTGAGAGTGATAGTCAATCTGGATGATGGAAACTTCCTTCACTGAGTACAACCAATCCATTAATTTGTCAGTCTCTAAATTTTCAACAGATATTATGTACACCTGCTCCACCAGATGCACCTTTTAGGAAAAAACACGTTTTTTAACACAACGCGTCGTTTTAGGTTATTGTCGTAGTTATACCAAACATTTTCAACTAGCTTTTGAAATTCACGTTCTCAAAAACATACCTAATTATGAATAAATCAGCAACTAAGCTTTTTGTGTTTTATAGCAAAATCGACACCAACCATGATGAAAGTTGTTCGAAAACTGCTATTAAAGAATATATTTTTCTGCTCTAAATACTGCAAGCAAAATTACGCGAAGTACACATCCTCAAATCATGTCTTTTTCCTTCGTGTGTGTAATAATTACATCACGTTTAATCTATAAATCTCCAAACATATTCTACAGATCAGATCCAATTTGAAATATTAACTTTCCACATCCGTAAACGTTTTGATTTCCCGAATCGTACACATACCTTTCCGTCTAAAAACTCAAAGTTTACTTTGTAAAATTAATAATAATTTAGGGTTAGTCTTTCAAAGTCCACACCACTGAGAAAATAAAATATCGTTGTGAATTGCTTTCAAAGTTTGAAAATGAAAAACAATTAACAAGCGAATTTAAAAGCTATTAACATATTTTTGGTAAATCCACCATTATCTTAGAGAGAAGCTTTTGTTTCTGTGCGCTGCAATAGCGAAAATTCGAAGTACTTTTGCAACATTGACGGCAATTATTAGTTGTTACGCTTATGCGTTTCGACTTTGAAAATTTATAAAGTCTGTTTCATCATTTCGCTGCTGATATGTTGAATCATTTATTAGCACCACGAAGGTTGATTTGTTCCCGAAAAATTTTCCAAATCGTGCGAATTTTTCAGTGAAACCAATCCTCGAAAGATCTAAGTGCTGACTTTAATTTGCATTGTTTTCTTCTGTTTGCAAGAATCGGAAGTAAACGCAGCTCTCATTCTGTGTGACATGAGGATTATTGGAAACAGCTTTTCTATCATACTTTATATCATTTTCAACTACACACCTTGGCAAAAACGATGTTGCGCATATTTTTAAATTGCACCAGCAAGTCGACTGCAGGGCTAGTTCTTGAAAGTGTAACAAAAAAAAAACACACAAAAAAAAAAAACGTGTGGGATAATACTGAAACTCATATGACTGGAAGGTCATCAAAATTATTACAATAGGAGCGCATATGCAAATAATGTTTGTCTGCCACACTTTTGTAACTTCCGCCCAGTGAGCATAAATTCCAGACTGACAGGAAGAACTGTCAAAATACAATCGCCGGAATTCTGGCTGTTAAATCTGGGGTAATAACTAAGTATGTTCCACCAAAAATCAGTGAATTGACTGATTTCGAAACAAAGACGTCAGTCCTTTAGGTCGACAGAACGAGAGTAAAAATTGGTTCCCTGTGTCTTGTGCGGTATAAATTGGGTAAAAAGGGTGATATATTTTATGCGGACGGATGAATGTATGGATAGGCAGTGATATTCTTGTGCGCATTCCTGAATCTGTAAATCACAGACCAAATTTCCTCCGTAGACGTTAGAAACAGAAACACATTTTCTGTGGTCGGACAAACAGAGAAACTCTCTGGAGAAAAAGGGTGAGCCGCACCGGTGGCGCAGTGGTCTAAGGCGTTGGCCTCTGATCATTCGTCCGAACGGGGTCCGGGTTCGAATCCCGGTGTGGCATGGATGTTGTGCTTGTCTTACGGCACTGGCTCTCTCCCTTCCCTGGAACCAGTGACCCTAAATTAGGGACGGGCGACTGCTTATAGCCCATTGAGTTGCTCACGGTGGTCGTTAAACCTCCAATCAAAAAAAAAAAAAAAAAAAAAGGGTGATGTCAGAAACCTTGGACAGTTTTTTTTCCTTTCACGAGAAAGAAAAAATGAGCAGATCGACACTTTAAAGCTTAAATACCATATATGCAAGAATGAGTGTCGAGCTGACGATCTGTTAGTGTGTTTGGAAGCGATTATAAAATAAGGGAAACCCTGAGGATCAACCGCATTAGTTCATTACTGAAAACTTGTTTCTACGTTTTCTTTTCAGATTGCTCCTAAACTTTTGACATCCTCTAAAGGGTTTGATTCAAGTCAAAGTATGAATCGAGATTAAACTCTAGTCATTTCAAAAAATGCTGCTCTCGAAAAAGTACATTTTATTCACTGCAAATGAAATATAATTGGCAATAATTGAAGTGTCCGAATAAGGGTTTTCATAACAAAAAACCGGGTGGCATTCTACATAGGTGTATTCCAGAAAAGAAAATATATTATTATCTAGGATTAGATTTGACAGGAAAGTGTTGACTTCAATCAAAAGGTTGGACAAACCGCCATTCTCTAGATATTATCATTATTAGTACTTTGAAAATAAATGCAAAACCTTCTCTAGAAGATGCCTTTGATATGAATTAAAATACAACGGCTGAGTAACCCCAGTATTTATTCCACTCATTGTCCTTTTTGCGATATGCAACTGAATTTAAAATACATTTTTTTATATAGTACGATCACGGATAGGTAAACGGAATGCATACAATAATTTTAAAACAGTTATAATTTTTTGTATCTTATATTTTTGAAGTAAGTTTCATTTTATTAGAAGCTTAACGGCGACTTTATTGAAGTAAAGGATTATATTTCATGCATGATTTTATTTTATTCCAAACTATTTTTCTGAAATTGCATCTGTTAGGGACATTCAAATATTTCAACAAATATTTCACAAATATTGTTTCGTCAACAGGCGATTAAATTAATTGAAATCTAAAATACCTTCTCGGTAATTCCTATCTTCGTATTCTATGTATCGCACTAACCACGTCTAGCACATTTTAGTAAATTTTCTGCTTGATAAATACAATTTTGAGTTTGTAAGAGAAATACGAAAGAAATTCTTGTAAACAGAAAACTTTTGAGAATGATCTGCTTTGCTGAAGTTATAGTTTATCTATTCACATTGCAGTTTAAACATACAAGAACATCTTTATTTTCTAAATTTTAAGCTTCCATTTTCCTACGAAATTCATGTGGTTATTTTATTATCAAAATTTCCGTTGATCACACATAGAAACAACAGCAGTAACTTGTTAATTCAAATCTGTAATGCGTTTCATTCTGTGTGGGTTATGCAACAGGAAAATCTGACGTTCAGTTTCAAAAGTTCAGTAAATAACTGGGAAACAGAATTAAAATTACTCATTGAACAAAACAGGAACTTCATTCAGACATTCAGAATGACAATTCGAGCAGGAGCTGTTTTACTGAGTTATTTATGTTGCAATGTATAACTAAAATGCCAACAAATTTCTGAACTGCTGTTATCACCCGTAGTGATCCAAAAATCTGTAAAGGATTCTTAGGATATTAGTTCCTCCAGAATTTCTGGTTAACAGGTATCAGCTTCAATGTCCTGTATTTCCAGGCCAACAACAGAAATCAACCTTCATAATCCCAAAGCTAAGAATACACCCAGTTTTTGATCCGTAGATGAAATTGATGCTGCGTTCAGTACTTTAAAGATATACGTTTCTCGCACTTACAAAAGGATCTAGACAGCCTTTGCGTTGCGCGAGCTGTACAATTGTAGGAGGTAATCACACTACGTATTGACATTTCCAGTTCCACACCATTTGCAGCATCACTTTTGCACTGCCATGCTGATATTCCTGTACGTTTTCCTCATGTGGGGATGGTATTAGTTTTCTGCTTTGTACTGATAAATTTTCGATATATATAAGCCTGTACCAAGATCAAATTCTACATGTGTGGTGTTAATTTTGTGACATTCATGATTTTGTGTTTCTCAGGTTAAGTTTGGACCCCAGCGTAAACAAACTGTTATAAACAATTAGGTTCCGTGCAATTGGATCCTAACATTCTGTAATCTGTTTCAGCAGTAGTGACAGACCGGTATAACTTTTAATACAGACAGAAGGGAACAGGATGCTTGGAATACTTCTGCAGAACAGCATGCCAACAGACAACTTCAAAAGGATTCGCATTTATTACGAGGTAAAGATCTAAATTGTGTTTACTAGACCCAACACTTTATTTAATGCTCATGAGTGTCGGAACGGATTGTTACGCATTTTCTTTTCATATATATGTAATTGGCATATCTTTTTTTTTTGGAGTACAAGTCATTTGAACCACAATCCTATTACTTAAAAATTTTAATATTACTTCTCTTTTAGTGAACTTACTGTAAAAATATTTTAAAAATGAAAAACGTTTTTCTCAGTGTTTAAAAACACCTGTTTCTTTAAATACATCTCCAGATTTAGCACATTAAAGGAGTTCCAAGGAAGACTTTTCACATAATGTCTTAGGATATATGTTGGTGTTTAGTATTTTCACACATTCTTCGATTTTCAACATGTTTCCACTTTTAGGGTAAGGATAAAATATGTGCCTTTAAATATAGAACATGCTAATTTCCAAAGATGATATGTATTAGGAACTAAGAAATCTAAAATGTATTGAGGTTGTAGGATGATTAATGCTTCATATTTCATGCAACATTGTTGAAGCATCAAGCAGCATCAGTGCTTTTACTGATGGATGCAGATCATTTGAAATCAATTAAGATGTTTGTTATGGTAAATCTAAATATTCCAGCAAACAATAGAACCGTTCCTACTCTTACTGTCGGGTACAGCGAAGACTGGTACTTTACCACAGGTTCACATTCTCCCATGTTCAATTGCTTGTTACTGGTTTCAGGGACGGGACAGACGCAGTGCAATTGGCACAAGCACAAACCAATCCTGTATTCGTTTCTCGATGCCCGGCCTAACTCTACAAAATCTCCATCACCCAATTCCACCATCCACTCGGGAACTAAATCTCGGGCATCATTTGGATAAAAAAAGTATGCTTGCCTCCTGTCTATGATAGGAACCTGGACACATCACAGGCGAATAATCAGAAGCTACGACTTCGCTTCACTGTGGGACATGAATGATTTTTAACCAAGCTTAGGTCCGCTCGTAACACGAGTGCACCTAAGCTTGGTTAAAAATAAGATCAAACTGGAAAGAATAATCAGATTACAGCGCTTCATTTCGCCCCGGAACTCGAAAACGTAATCAACATTGAGTAATGATTACATTAAAGCATTTTAATTCAATCCTGTACACGACCGTAAGAGTAACTCAGATGAATAGTCAGCATTCATCGCTTTAGTCCATCACGGAACTCCAACTCTGGAACGGATCGACCATTGGTCAGAATTCAAAGCCTTTAAGCCTGGGTAACAGTAGAGAATGATATGTTTCGTAAATCCTAACTCATGGTTTTCATTGAATGATCACAAAATAATAAAAAATCAATTAAGACCTGTTTCAGGGTGAGGGTTGCCGATAATAACCTTCGCAATTTCGGAAGCAAAATTCATTTTGGCGATGGACAAAAAATGTTGGCGAAAATATCGGCGATTTTTTAATAACGCTGAGCAAAATCAATCAATAATTTTAATTCGATTTGGTATTTGGAAAACAAAATACGAATGTTAAGTTCATTTTCCTTTATTTACATTCATATGGGATAGAAAGCCAGTAAGGGAAAAGAGTGACTTCATCCCTGAGGTAAGACATTTCGCATCTATGCTCCGACCTGTCCGATTCCTTGTTGGCCACCGTTTCTTCTTCACTTCTCACTACAAGAAGTTCTATTCTTGTTATGCCATAGATGATATTCTACCTTTCATTGTAATGAGTCCTTGAAGTTTTCCCTGTGGTAAGCTCATTGTTATTCGGTCCATTACCCAACACATGATGAGGAAAGGGCTTGTCCACTTGACATTAAAATAATGCCTTTGGGTACAAACACGTTACTCAAACGTTATTATCATTTTTCTGAAATCTGTCACAATTGTAATAATTCTAGTAGCACTTAATCAGAAATAATCCATTGCTTTCATCTGTTTATGTGGCCATTTGTAATCACAAAGCCAAGAGGAAAGCAAAGCTTTCTGAATGGCAAGTTCGTTCGTTCCAGTTGTTTCCGCCCAATTTCTAAAATAGCGAACGTATTCGCTCGAGCTGATTTCAGCCCATTTTGATAACCTCATGTTAAGTCGTTCCATCCAGTTAAGTATCGATTTGATGGTCATCTGGTTCTTCTGAGTTTATGACATGTTACGAGTTTCGCTTTTCTTTCCAAAACGCCTTTTCCAATAAGGCGGCGGATGATAGAATGAAAAAGTGCATGAAATGCATATGATTATTGTGATTTCGATCGGTGTAGGGCAAAAACGTAAGAATGCGATAAAAATTATGTTCTCTTTACCGACGAGTGTGTCACCATCTTTTTTTCTTTCATGCGGTTTGAAGTAAATACATTTGTACTAACCAGTAGGCAGTAACATGAAATTCTGTAAATCTTATATTTTATGGTATTTTCTTCCGACTGTGTTTATTTAAGGCTTCAGTGTGAATTGTGAAACCATTATATGACCCCATACGCTCATGGAGATTATGTTTCATTGAAAAGATTGTTTGTCTTTAATGTCAAATATTTTTAATGCGAGTCTCTATTCTTGTATATCTTTTGCCGCCTTGACCAGAGACTAAACTACCGCTGCTGTTCAAAGAAACCACCGAATAATTTAAAACCTAAAAACCAGAGATGTGATTTAGTATTATTTTGAAAGGTGTCTCTAGTATTTTTTCTGTCTCGTATAGTAAATCATTACACACGTACACTTCATTTAGCTGTTTTAAGGATCATTGTTAATTCCCCTAAAATCTTAATGAGCAAATAACTGCGAGTTTGGACTTGCACATCGTGAAAGTGTAAGATTATCTCAACAGAACCGAAAACCAGTTTTAAAATTAATTTTATATAATTTTATTTTTAAATATTTTACTGCAAACATTAATGAAACCTTACAGGATAATTATTAAAATGCATTTCTACTAATGTACTTCAATGATGCTGAACAACGTGACGATTACAATAGTGTTTACAAAAATGCAGATAAGTGGATATGAAAATTTACTGCAAAAACACGTCTCTAAGATATATAAAGTAATCAAAAGGCTTATAAATTCAGGCTTGTAGCAAATTACAGATAATTCGCAAAATAGCTTTTGGTAAAAGGGAACAAAAAGGAAAGTAGGTATGGTCTCCATACACATTTAGTGAAATAATGTAGACAATTTATACATGTTCGGGAAATAAATAAGTTTTCCATCCGACAACGATTGCTTCCTACACTGCTTCAAATTCTGGTTAAGGTTAGTTTACTTCCAGCATGACACTTCTTCGTTAGTGACGTACACAATTCATTTGAATATTACATACCTTTTTTTTCTAGGACAATGAGATCATGGCTATGCATACAGTTAAGGAGATGTTTACGAAGAGCGTAGAAAATAAAAAAAAATGACATGGAATAACAAAGTTAATATTTTTGTTCTTTAATAAAGCATGGGCATTTCCCAGAAGTTCCAAGAGGACTTTGATTCAGTGAACAAGTGCATGTTAATGGCCAGTGAGTATTGTTCACGAGATTGGCTGAACATGTCGAAAAATTGCAGCGATTTTGCAATGAGTTGGTCATAAAAATTTGGACTAAAAATGAGTATTTCAGAGGTACACTACGCACACAAATGTAGGAAAGTGATATTGAAATTGCATAAACAGCTTATGGTATGTGGGCTCCTTAGGATTCCAGCATCAACGTGTGCTAGCGAAGGAAGTTATCTGCTTAGCCAGTGATATACACCATGTGACTTCACTTCATCTACCGGTGGATTTTAAATTTGCTTGTATTAGGATACTACCATTTGAAGTATGCCAGATTTGGAGAAAAACTGAACAAATATTTTTAGATCTGAATTATTGTCAATTATTTCGTTGACTTCAGTTCTAGCATAAAAAAATTCTGTGATGGTTGCGCCTTGAAAAACAATCGAACAGTTTCCCTTTTCGTTTATATATATATTTAGACGGTGAAAGGAAGTGTGTGGAAAGACGGTGTAGTATCAACAATTACTCAAGATCCAATCTTACTACTTGATTGGCAATATAAGCTCATTTTTTATTTTTTTATTGAAGGATTAACGACCACCGTGAGCAACTCAATGAGCTATAAGCAGTCGCCCGTGCCTAATTTAGGGCTACTGGGAAAGGAGAGAGCCAGTGCCGTAAGACAAATACAACATCCATGCCTCACCGGGATTCTAATCCGTACCCCTTTCGGGCGAATGATCAGAAGCCATCGTTTAGACCATTGAGCCACTGGGAAGGCCGCTCATTTCTAGAATGTTCCTTGTTGAGCTGATAAGACAGCATGGGTTTAAAATCGAAAAACTCCTTTTTCTCTATCTTGAAAATAAAGAAGGAATAATTCAATCTATGCAGCATTTTTACATGGCTTTGCAAATGGTCATAGAAACTGTCATCAAATTGCGCATATTAGAAAGTTTACATAGATAACACTATCTATAAAATAGTATGTTTTACATAAAATTATATTTCCCTAATCATTATGTAGGGGACCAGTAACATCGAAAGCCACAGGCCCGCCTTGATCATTTTGAGTAAAATCTCGTGCCTCTAAGTTACTGGAGTAATAGTAAGCACACAATCTAGCAAGTCATTCGGAATTTCTTTATATGTTCCTTTAAAAAAGCGTTGGCCGTACCGGTGGCGCTGTGGTCTAAGCAAAGACCTCTGATCATTCGTCCAAAAGGGGTCCGGGTTCGAACCCTGGTGAGGCATGGATGGTGTGTTTGTCTTATGGCACTGGCTCTCTCCCTTTCCTGAAACCAGTGACCCTAAATTAGGGACGGGCGACTGCTTATAGCCCATAGAGTTGCACACGGTTTTCGTTAAACCTCCAATCAAACAAAAAACGTTGAACCACTAAGGCGGTCTTTTAATGATGCATCAAGTTCTGCTGAAAAATTAACCTTTAGAAACGCCAGGATATAAGGACACCCCACTTCTCTTACGAGCTCGAAGTGCTACTGCAAACGCTTCGCAAAAGTTTTCACAATTAATTATTTATTAAAGGCTATAACGATTTGTTGTAGTTTTCTCATTATGAGCTTACTATTCAGATGACAGGCGCTGTCAAGTTGTTGGAGAATGTCTATCTTTCCCAAAAGTTTAAACTCTAGAGTAAAGTTAAATGTGATTGTGCGCATTCACGCTTCTTCATTTTGTGAGTCAGGTCAGACAAATCAGAGACGCCAAAGTTTACCCAATTAGATCCATTACTCTGTTTTGCAAACTGCAGGCAGTGAAGCAATATTGGCGGTTGGTTACTTCACATCCACAAGTTTATTTTCATAAATATTCTACTTAAACTCTATTTTAAAATCCTTATTTTTTGAATTAGTTATTTGAACTATGTTAAACTGAAGCGCTGGTCGGCAACTCCGTCTTATTTCCATTTCTGTTTCCAGCGACAATCTAGATAATATCAATTCTTTTAGTTCTGAAACTGTTAACTTACTGAAAGCCATGATGCCTTTCTTTTTTGTACTGCTACGTAATTAAATTATTCCGTCTCACATAAATGAAATCCTATAATTCAAAATTTAAGATGTCAGCAAGACTCAACGTACAACAAAGCACAGCCAGAGAAAAAACGCAACGGTTCACCACAAACAACTTTCAGCTTCGACTGTGCAAATCTGATCTATACACCCTCAGGTGCTTATAAAAAGTGAAACCCCATCATCTAGTCTACAGTCTCTGTTGAGTCAATGCCCACAGTATATGGATCGTAGGTTCAATCAAATTCAATGGAAACTTAGTTTAATACTAGGCGAAAATTAGCCTCTTTTTATTAATCTGCGCTAAGTCTTTTCTTTTTTTTACTCCTCAACAGACAACAAGTATTTCTTTCTACCTCAACGTGTAAGTATAAGAATTTTGTAGAATTCGGCTACAGAATTTTAATTTTTGATTGAGGTTCACGTGATTAGGAGCTCCGTCCTTTTTGTAAAGCACAGGCTGCTGTCTGCCTAACATTGAAAGCATTTCTTTTCTTTTTTGAGAACGTAGAAAAATCCGTTAAAATGAAAAAGAATACGTAGAAAAATCATTTTTTGAGAACGTAGAAAAATCCTTTAAATGAAAAAGAATAATAAAGTAAAATCATCCTATTGCGATAAAACCATATGCATAAGATTATCTTTCCTGCCGCAGACAACTATATTCAAATGCAATATGCGTTCACTTAATTGCAGCTTTTATGCTCCTGGCTTCACGAAATTATCGTTGCACACGCCTGGGAACTTACAAGCGTGTGTCACGTGGGACGCGACAAACGAAGCTCTCATTTTATGCTCTGTTCATAAACATTATTATTCACTGATGAGGTGTTTCGTGTTAAACACCACCATGACAGATTTCAAGATTGCTGTAATTGGCTAAAATCTAATGATCATATGTAGAGGATTTTAGGAAGGGAGTGTCTGACCCCAGGTCTTAAACAACCCTTAGAAATAGGAAGCTAGGAGATTTGGGCTAGAGTGCCCAATAGGAAAGTGACACGGTAGCGATATAGAAAAGGGGAGGAAGACGCCCTTATTTATTACTGGGGGCCAGTGCCCAGGGTCCGACGGCTTAACGTTCCCATCCGATATTAAAGTATATTACTGCATACTATTAAAAAAATTGTGAATTGCAAATTTTGGACCACAATATTTCAGATAGCATGGAAAGGTGATTAAATGTCAACAACAGAGCCATAAAATAAGATTTTTCTATTTATTTCCCTAATGTCAATAATAGTATACAAACACAAACTGACGGCAGCATAGAATATAAATTGACGGGGTGCGATTCAGTCACTAGAGATTTTCGGTGTACGGATGAGAAAAGTTTCTTTTTAACAAGTATTCAATACTAGATATATATCGCTCCTGTTGCGATCAGTGGTGAACGTGAGCGGGAACAGTAGGGAATGTCGTACCCTTAAGAAATTGTTAAGGGGAGTTCCCTTAAATAGTGGTGAACAAAAGTACATCATATTTAGAAAAAATTAACTGCGGAACTATGCCGAGGAAATTTTCGCTGGCTGTTTATTATATCTATGAATTCTATATATGATTTCTATAAGTGTTTTACGTTAGAAAATTTTATCTTTAATTTGCAGGTACCAGAACTTTTGACTCGAGACAATAAGTTTCGTTCTTCGGACGCCCGTAGCCAACGGAATGCTTTCAATTCGACTGTTTTGATTTCACATCATTTAACACTTTATCCCGCAGGGTTGAATGTTGAACTAGTAACAACGTTTCAGTCTTGATTTTAAACCAGGCTAATGGAATATACTAAACTTGGCATTATAATACGTTATCCATGCCTACAATACAAATGTATCTCCAATTGCGGCCGCATGCGGACAAACAATAGGGTCAAGGATGTCGTCTCTTTAGCTCTGAGCATTGAGGTTTCCATGTGGCAAACACATAGAGGTCGGTGCGGCCGCCGAACGATATGCCTCTCCACACCAGAACACTACCACAACATCAGGTGTCCCATACCTGGATATTAGAAGAAAGATAGCGAATACCGATGTCCAGATGTAAACTCGGCGGGAATTACTCTGTAAACAGTATCGCGACTCATCGATTTACAGAACGGACCTGCATTGATTTTGAGTACAGTTCACATGCATTCGTGCCTAATTGAAACGTTCCCTCCGGTGCCAGGGGAGGGAAAGGTATGTATAATACCGGTCGCCGCGCATACAGTGCTACTACAGGTAGCTTTCTGCGTGCCGTCGATGCTGATAACGTCCGTCCGGTGGGTGCTGCAAGCACAGATCTGAGATCAGTCGGTGAAGCTGTCCGTTTCCGCAGTGCTGAAAGCAGAAAACACCGGTCATTCGCGGAGGTCGTCGCTCTTTGCCTACCTTCGCTGCACTTTCGGGAAGTTGCACCAGTTTCTTGGAACTGCTGCCACATCCTGATGACCACAGAACGATCGAAGGTGAGCCATTTGTCGACGTCGGCCTGCAGTTAACCTGTTTCGAGTCGTCTATGGCTCTGTTGCGTAACTCCGCTGGTAAATGATATCTCGAAGCCATATTAACAAAATCGGTATCTCGAAATTTTGTCATTTACCCCCGCACATGAATAGGCGACTTCCTCCTAAACAGCTGGTTTTAAGCTCTTGCACATTTGCATAAAGTTCTGCAAGCGCCACTCATTTGCTTTCCGTACATCGATGCTGTATGCCTTCGCCACATATGCAAGTGTCGTGCAATTCGAACTATATTTCGCCCAATTATCGCAATATTTCGGTTTGTTGTTTAATTTATAGAGACCAGAGTAGTATCTTTAAGCACACATAATAAAATATATGTATTTCCAAGTACATTTAGCTCTGCATTAGGAACACCCCATTTTACGTATTCGAAGCGATAACGAGGATGCATGTGATATCAAAGCCACGTGCGGGTAGTATATATTGTGCACAGCTATTCTCTGTATTTAATCAGTAAACGTTTACACGTTATGAGGAAAAGCGGCGATTTCAGCGAATTTAGCCTCGAACGCACGGTTGAGGCCTCGAGGTCAGGTGCCTGTTCTTCGGAAGCAGTCCATTATCCCGTTTATTTCCCACTCTTCGCTGCTATTTCTCTACAAGGAGTATAGCGCAGCCCCTTAGACATGTAGTACGGCTTAGTAACTCGCATTCGTGTCCTCAAAACTAACACAGCAGCGTCCAATCGAACTGAAGAAATTAGATGCGCCAATTCACTTTCTAATTTGTTGGCGTAATGATCCCGGTTTACCCTTGCTTATTAAGAAGTCGTTTTTCAAATCATGAAATGTGTAACTCACTAAAATTAATTTTAATCGTGTCTTACGTGCTTTTGTTTCTTGTGCATGCGATGTACAATTAGTGGGGTTTAAATGGGGCTTCACTACAGACTTCTTCTTTTCTGATTCTGATGTTTACTATGACGTTACCTCGGTCGTCAACTTATTCAGTTCCACGTCAAATTCTCTCATTTCCCTCCACCGAAAGGGAAACAGTGGCTTTTTGTCAAACCACAGTGGCTGCAGTAGCGCCAAAATTTATACTCACGAACACATTCACTTTTAACTATTAAACAGGCAAGAAAAAAAAACAGACATGCAATTTTTTGTCGATCACGACAAAAAATTGCATGCCTGTCACACACCTGTAGCTGTCACATTGAAACTCTAAAAATATTAAAAAACACTTTGGTATGACTCACCTATTCATGATCGCCTGATAGAATAATTCTAACAATTGAATTCAAATGCAAATATTTAAAAAAATAATGTGTATAACTTTATTCACAAAATTCAAGAACACTATTCGAAATGTTAGGTTATTTTCCGTATGGTTTAAGATCTGGGTTCAGGTCTTTTCATCATACCGCTTTGAGACAGCAGGTCTGGGATGAAACTTATCTTCGGATGGACCTTTAACCTGAATATTCAACAGAACATTCAATGTTTGTACATTTATACTGCCTCTTTAATCACCATTAATTCTCTTCATGAAACTGAACCCATCCTCACATGCAGAAGGAGATAAGGAAAATATAATGGGTATTTCTACTAGTACCAAAATGTTCTATGATGTTTGTAGTTTTCAACAACCGTTCGTTTCCAAAAAGCAGTTGTTCTTTTTTGTATGCCTGATTGGAGATGATCTTTAGCATCTATTTTCAGTTAAAAGAATTCTCCAAGCTTAATTTCCAGTTCAACCTTGGCCCGTGTTAGAGGCATTTGAAAATTATCTAACAAGTATTTGACATGTTGAATATCCGGATTTTGAAACGTTTCTGCATCAGCGTTAAATGTCCTGTTCGTGACTTCAACATTTGCTGCACATTTTGCAATGGAGTCGTTAATTAGTGTTTCAAAACGCAAGTCAATATGGCTGATACATTCAGCTAGCACATTTGACTTATCAAATGAACACATTTCATCTACTCTAACTTTTAAATTTATATCTTTAAATTTAGATTGCACTGTCCTGTTTGGACCACGTTTGTGAAATCCTCCAGGTTTGAGCCGTCATTACATTTCATGTCATATTAAGATTTTTTTCTCACTACTGATACGATTCATTACTGTTTGTAAGTTAACATCATGTTGCTGTGGACATAAAGAAAGCCGTGATAATTATCCTAAAACATCGGTGAAGAAACATAAATTCAGAACAAAATTGTAGGTTACACAAAAGACTCACTATTCTTAGCAATTTATTTTCATCTGAAGAAGACTCATAAGATCATGCATTTTTGTCTAAATGAAATACAATCCAGAAAAAGGAAGCTAAACTTTTGTCACTTTTTTTATAAAGGAGGAAAAGGCGAGCATAGAGTACAATTTGTTACCGTTTACCGAAGAGTAGGGAAGTTCTAGGGTGACAAAAAGTTTCAGTCTTCTCAAGGCCTCCCAGCTTTCACCCAGGAGGGAGTTACAGTTAGTCATTCAACAAGTTTTCAGGAAGGAACGCGCAGCCGTTGATCTTTTTCCAGCACGTCGCAACTGCCGCCGAATTTGTTTGTACGGCGCAGACCTTTATTCCACAGGCTCAACGCATTTGTCGCTTTACATTTCACATTAAAACATTAAAAAATTTTCGACTAGCCACTTTTGCTAAAACCGCTTTTTATCTGTAGCAAAATGCATTTGATTAGTAGCAATTTGATACTAACTACCAGTCAAAATCGCCCCCTGGTGTTAATATAAAAAATAAAATACGCTTCTTCAAAAGGGCTATGAAAACAAATGGAAAGAACCAAATGTTAGATATACACTGGGCATTCTGCTTTCCTAGTGCACCGAGGTAAATAACTGAAATATCTAAATTATTAAAACTGAAGTCCCTTCAGACACTGCTAAATCGGATATTCACGTTTTGCTTTAAAATTGCACTTCCTAGCAATAATCCAAACTTCTTAAAATCGATTGTTACAGGTGATGAAACATAGTGTTTTCAATATGATCCTAAAACAAAGCGACAAAGTGTGGAATGGAAGTCCAAAAACTCACCACAAGCCAAAAAAACAAGAAAAGTTCCATCGAAAATCAAAACAATGCTCATTACATTCTTCGATAGTAAGGGCATTATCCACAACGAATTTGCTCCATGTGGACAAACAATTACTGGTGAGTTTTATTTAAATGTTTTGAGGCGTTTAATGAAGAGAATTCGTCGCATTCGTCCAGAATATCGGGATGAAATCTGTTGGTGTTTGTTCCACCATAAAGCACCCAGTCACACCTCCCTTCTTGTTCGTAGATTTTTGGCGAAAAATAACGTCTGTGTGTGTTGAATCATCCACCGTATTCGCCTGATTTAGCACCCTGCGACTTTTTTTAATTCCCAAAACTTAAAATGACGTAAAAAGGGTGTTATTTTGATGATATTTCGACCATACAAACAGCTTCGACGCTTGCTTTGGAGGCAATTCCGCAAAGTGAACTGGAACAAGCATTCGAATCATTATTAAATCGCTGTAACAAGTGTATTGAAGCCGGAGGGGCTTATTTTGAATAACAAACGAAAACAAATTATAATTTCTTGTTTCTAATTCATTTTACAGATCCAGTCTTAAAAATTCTTTGCCACAATGTGTATGTATTAAAGTAGGTGGTGTACGACTGGCATAAATTATTTTCATCGGGAGAGAAAGCTTCCATTTCAATAAAGAAAAAAATGCTATTAACATGCATAAGCTCAGTTGTTCAAATATTAAATATTGTTAGGTTTTCAAATTTAGGAAAATTATCAACTGTCCGTTACTCGGAAGCATACTTCGGAAAAATGATCTGAAAATATATATAGCCTTCGTTATTAATGACAACGAATGGAAGAAAAAAATTACTGATATACACTGCTGGACAATTGCTAAGGACGGATCCTAAACGGCTATATAGCGCATAAAAAAGTAAGTGAGGTTGGATGCCAAGTGAAATAAAACAATGTCAAGAATGCCAGGACATTACAAGAAAGACAATTTATTGTGCTCTGAAATCCAGAAGGCTTTGGAACGTGTTCAAGGGACAAACAGGCCTATTTGGGCAGAATACGTAAACGTGAAAAAAATGCAATTACCGTCCGCAGGCATTCCGGCGTAAGCTGTCAATACGGGATATGGCCACCATGGAGAGCGATGCAAGATTCCACACGTTGTGCCATGCTTTGCACAACATTATCAAGCAGCTGTTAGGGTAATTTGTTTCATTCCTCTGTCAGTGCACGGATGAGGGTGTCCTTGTTTATTGGAGGGCATTGGCGACCAGTAAGACTCCTCCCCAAAGCATCCCACACATTTTCAATGGGATTCAGATCTATAGAACGTGCTGGCCATTCGAGGCGTTGAATATCCTCGCTCTCAAGACACTCCTGGACAGCGACTGTTCGATGACATGTTGCGTTGTCGTCCATGACAACGAATCTATTACCGACAGCACCACGGAACATGCGAACATGAGGTAGCAGAACATCATTAATGTATCGTTGGCCAGTCATAGTCCCAATTGGAAGCACATAGAGGGACGTACGGCCATTGATCATGATGCCAGCCCATACCATGGCACTACATGTCGGATATCGGTCCCTTCTCTTTATGTTTGCTGGACAATATGCAGTACCACTATCACGCCAGATCAGTTGTCGTCGACAATCAGACGATAGACTGTATCTATGCTCATCTGAGAAGAGGACAGCAGACCAGTCGTTATGAGTCCAATTGCGATGTTGATGGCACCATTGCAAAAAGGGCTGTACGGTGACGTCTGGACAATGGGATGCACACAACAGGACGGCGGGCGTACAGTCCTCCTTCATGCAAACGTCTGGCGACAGTTTTTCGGGAGATCCGCTTGCAAGTAGCAGCCATAAACTGATTTGCTACCTCACTAGCTGAGCTGCGCCGGTGTCTTTTTGTTGATAGCACTAGGTACCGATCTTCTGCAGGTGTCGTACTGCGAACACGACCTCCCCGTGACGTTTGCTACACTCTCCATTTGTTTAAAATGATTTCCAAAGCCTTGAAACAACACTGTGCCTCACGTGGAACTTCCTGGCAACATCTGTTATTTTTCGCCCTTCTTCAATCTTGCCAATAATACGGCCACGCGCAAAATCATCTAGGTAATGTCGGGAAGACATACTGAAAATTGCAAGTTCGTCAATTGATTCTTTCCCTTTCAACTTTGCGTTTGAACAACAACGGTCAATATGCGTTCAAATCCTTTATATCTCTTATCAACTCTATGACGTCAGAACAAGTTCGGCAATCCAAAATTTGCATACGCACAACACGTCTTACTGTATCCCGCACTTATGCTAATTTCCACATTTTCCTGCCTTTCATTTTATGGTTGCTATCGTTGCTATTGTCATCCGTCCTTAGCAATTGTCTGGCAGTGTATTTAGAAGCAGATATTTGTAAAGGATGTATTGCTAATTCGATATCATCTGCATGTACATACGCCTTCCAGCGTCGAAGTTTTGCATTAGAAAAAAGCACGAGGTCAAGGATTTGCATTCCCAAATTTCAAGCTTCACAATGCGTGGGCAAAGTCGGACAGATGGACAAACCCACAACATTAGCACGACCATTTTCACAAAAGATGTGCTAATTATGTGAAAAGGTGATTTGCAGTCTAGGACTACCTAATGAATACTTTAAAATAGATAATAATAACCATAGAATACATAGCGGCGTGCTACAGCACCCCGTAGTTTTTCGTTTGCTGACAGATAGCGCAATGTTGGGTATGGAAGGTTGTTGTTTCATGATAAATTAAGTGTTTTACCACTGGGGTTCCCTGTGTATTAGGAGGTGAGTAAATAATTTGTGTATTCCAGTTTTAACTGTGTGTATTGATGCGCTAATTCCTTTGAAAAATAAGTTATACATTAATGCCGAAAACACCAATTCATCTCTGTTTTTTGTGTTGTTAAATCTCGGGAAGGGAGTAGGGCGTTTCTTGCTCCTCGTGCTACAGACGGGGACAAAGACTCATTTGAAAGAATCGATACTTTCAATTAGAATCGCTAAAAAGATTCCTTCGGACTAATTCGTTTGATTCTCCCAGTGTAGTGACCGATTCGCGTACCCGGATCGATACTGAGGTGTATCCTTCCGTTAGTTTTGGTCAGTGATTCTTCCGGTGGTGAAATACGATTTGTATCTGGGGAAACGATTCTGAATCGGACCCTTTCGTTTGTTGATAAGTTCCGGTTTAGTAACCGAATTTTAAGTTCAATTTTGTTTTTAATTCTCGCAGAAAATTTCGTCCTCCGTATTTTTATAAGTTCATTTCCAAGCGTTCAAGTAATTTTTTTGTATTTGTACACTTCTAAATAACGTAAGATTTTCTGACTAGAACATGAAGCTCACTGAGACTCCATGATAAAATTTTGATGTCTACTAAGAAGTAATTCTAACTAATTCATTCAGGGAATCGACTCTTTTGCGGAATCGATTTTTTTCAGGAATAATTAATTTGCCAAAGACTCAATTTGATAATTCATTCTATTCGAACGAGTCGATGGCGAACGAGACATCTGTACCTCACACACAAAGCGGCATGTACAGATGTTGGTTTGTGTGCGCGTTTGAAGGTAACACAGTGAACTTTCTGTTATACTTCACATTTTTGATACAGTTCCTCGTGTTTCATGTACTAGTTCTGCCGTTCTAATTACCGAAGTTCGTGCAAGGCAGCCATCACTGTTCAGGCCACTTTTCAGGTCACTGAGATCCAAAATACCGCTGCCACGACACAGCTACTTAATAGCCGATATAGTATGATAACCCATTAGACATTCACATCGCCTGTGACGTCGTCCCTGCGAATTACTAATTGCGCATTACGTCTACTGCACCCTGACTTGGTGTTTCCATTATTTTGATGAACACTTTATATATCTAATATGATTCCTTGCATGTTACACATCATACACAGATGGGATTGTATAAAACATTGTTTACTTCAGTATTCACAGAAAAACATTGCTTAAAACAAAGACACGGTCCTACCCTTTCGGAAGCTCTTATTTTTTAAAAAGAGAACACCGTGTTGAAGAGTTCTTTTCTTCTCTAATTTGCTATGATGTGACCATTGCGAATTAAAGAAAGTTACATCTTCATGGTAGGACTAGGAACCTAGTAGAGAAAAATCGATGTCCGATGAGTGCCGTTATGTTGTTACAAGGCAGTTCTAAAACCTGTGTCTATAGCGGAACGATCGTGGGCCAAACGTTTCTCGAAACATCAAAAAAGATGGAAGCCGTGGAGCGCCGCGTAAAAAATGAGAGCAGGAGCTTCCGATACTCCACAGCAATATCGCAGAAACCATTCAGTTTTGAAGTGGGGCATATGTTACCTTGCGTCATCATGTGTGAAGCAGATTTCTCCATTTTTTCAGCGAACAAGTCCTTTGTCGGGAAATGACATGACACAACATGCCAAATGTCTAGAAATACCATTATGTTGTTACACTTGCAACACCGACAGAGTGAATTCTACAAAATGCAAAGCGAGACTGGAAGATTGAATATAAAAAATAAAATTTTGATTTATTGAGTTTTAACGTCCAACTTCAGCAACTGAATTGGCTATAAGCAGTCGCCCGTAACTAATTCAGTGCCACTGGTTCCATGGAAGGGATAGAGCCAGTGCCGTAAGACGAACACAATATCTATGCCTCACCGGGATTCGAACACGAACCATCTCGTATGAATAATCAGATGCCATCGCTTAGACCACTGCGCCATCGGGATGCTATAAAATTTTGCAGTAAATAGATATGTCGGTTGTTTTCATGTCCTCAATGTTTGTCTACGTTCTGGTTTCAAATGGCACACCAAAGCTTCGTCTCCCTTCAAAATGCGTTGCTTGGATTCATCACCTTGCTCTTGATGCCGTACAAAATGTCTGAGAGGGAGACCCATTTGTCATACCGTATGTTTTGCTGGGAGATTCTTAGGCACCGTCATCGCATAAGCTTTCCAATTGTACATGTAGTCATTCGCAACACAGTAGACGCCGCCCACTGAAACGTGTAGTTCGACAACTAGTTCTTATTGTGGACAGTGTATGTCATCACGGTTAAGAACATTCCCATATACATAATATTCTCCTGAAAGGGGACACTTTGGGTGTATGTCGAAATATTCTCCATATTCTGTCAACACGTTAGAATTTCATGAACCAGTCTCATATATAATATCGCTGCCGAACACTTCTAAAAAGTAGAAATTGTTTTCGTTGAAGTAACGCCCGTTGCGCAAATAAATCGTATTGCGCTTCGCATTTCCTACTTTGACTACGTTGACACAAACGCTGCCATTTTTTAACAGACCGTTCTAGTAAACCAATGGGTGGAGACGTCTTTCAGGCTTTAACAGTTTCTTTGAGCGATCGCACTTTACCTTTAAACTCCTGTATTAAGAATGGATTTATTTCGTATATTTTTAGCACCTCTGCGTTTTTCACGCCTTTAACCTTAGACTACCTTACTAAACATTACTTCTGCAAGAGAATGAACAACAATTCATAAAGGTTTGTAACAGAACGCTTAGTGAGTAGTTAATGGAATTACATATTTTCCGTAACTCAAGGAGGTATATAAAGCAAGAACAAATGAAATATTAACAAATGGGTGAGAAAGTGGATATTTTGGACAATGCTATTCCACTTCGGAAATAATAACAATAATGATATTCTGAGATATCGGTATATTTTTCATAATATTATGTACAAATAGTTAATAAAAGGCTTAATGAAAAATTTAGCATTCCAGACTTACCTCCGTGGTGTGCATATGTGTTTTCGGTCTCCGTTTTTTGTCAACCTTTGGATCGATAAATATATTTTGTTGTTGGCTATATTACTTGAGCAGGAAACGTAAGTATCCTCGGCAAGTATTTCTTTTTCTAATGCTTACATACTTTCCTAAATCTTATCTTTTTCATTTCACCCGCTAACTGTGAAAACATTGTCCGCAATTAGTGTTCACGCTATCAAAAACTGGATTGAGTATTTCCAGTAACTTTCCTCTCAGCTGCTCTTTGTTCATTTTTCCTGTTCTTTTTTTGTGCTGTTAGACGAGGTCCACAGCTGATTTATTTATCCAATCAATTTACTATTAACTAAGCAGACAATGTCATCTTGTGCTGTGAGACGAAGTCCACAGCTGATTTATGTATTTATCCAATCATCTAACTATTAACATCATCAAAATAAACATTTATAGGGTAAGCTTAAGTGAAAAATATAATAATTACATTAAGTGTATTATCAAATAAAAGTAATTCATTTATAATATATTCAACTCCCTTTTAAAGTTTGAGAATCTTTTACAACAATTTCCAGTATCGGCGGCTTTCGCCGAAAAAGTAATCTTGGAGTTAAACGAATCTCTCAATTAATAAAAGAATTCCGAAAAACTATAGGAAAAAAAACTATGGGGGTTTTGCGTGAGTATGTCGTGCCACAGTTGAAAGACCTTCAAACAAGCGTGATATTCCAACAGCCTTCATATTGGAGACGACGCGTTCGGGACTCTTTAAGCATAACATTCCCTGGTAGATGGATTGGACGGGATTGTCCAGTTGTATGTTCTCCCCGTTCCCGCGACGCCACATCTGTACTTTTTTGTATGGTGATATGTGGAGGATATTGTGTATCAGACAAACGTGCAGGACTTCGATGACCTGAAATCGAGAGTCAACAACGTCATTTCGACCATTATTAAGGACATCCTGCCAAGCACATGGTTGGAAATGGAGTATCGACTATATGTTCTACGCGCAACAAACGTTGCCCATATTGAGCTTTCTAAAGAGGTAGAAAAACTGGTCTTTTATCTTACTTTTATGTGCTCAACCACATTTGTCTATTTCATACAGTGTAACAGTAACAAATGTGCAAAGTTGTAAAGAAACGTTTTGGAAAAAAGTCTGGTTGCAAATTTTGAAACTAAACCACCTATCTAATTTATATAAATATTTCTTTAATGCATATAGCTTTGCAGATACCTTTACGCATTCCAAACATGTTTTTTCCAAACCAATAAATTTTTGGAAGCATATTATGAAATCTTAATTTTCAAAATATAGCAAAACAAAATTCCTATTTCTCCGATAAAAAAAATAGTTCTGTATTTCCATTAGGCACCGACCGAAAAGTACGTACATGTGACTGAATAACTTATGCTATCCACAAAAGAAGTACAAAGAAAGATAGACATCTTGCACAGTTTTTATAAGGAAAGGATTTTCAGAACGTCTTCACCTCGAGCACCTACTGGCTTTACTTGTATGACTGATTAAACCATAAACCACTAAGCATCACTTTCCAAATAACAAGAAAAGGATGAGGAGCATAATGCTCAGGTGAAAATGTTATGCATTGCGGAGGCGTTCCAATGATCATTCGCTGTTGATATTGCATTCCGATGAAGCTGGACGAATACATTGTTGCACATTCATGGGTGCTTACCTATATAGAAACCCAAGTGGATTTGTCACTTTATATTTTTGCAATATACTTTCAGACGTAAAATCAGTATGATTAACATGTATAAAAAAATATGGTATTTATTCAGTATTAAATTTGATATTTATAACTAAGGTATTCATTTCATGTTAAGAGTTGATTCCATCCAAATTGCCAATAATTACACAGTTCTAAAGTTTTCTGATATTTGTGTGCCAGCAAAGGATATGTTATCATGAGGAAGACGAACGGAGCGAAAGATTTACACAAATCCTCTAGACTACGAATTCGCCCAGTTTGATTGCAACTACGCACAGTTTAAATTACAACTAAACCAGTGATAGAAAAAAATCTTAGTACCTTAGAGCGATCAAAACACGAGGAGAAGCATCAAACATTATTATCTTCAAGAAACAAAGTGTTCTGATTTAAAAATTAGGTAAGAAGTTTTGTTTTATATCAAACGCTAATATATGTTAAAACATTTCAGAGGCATGATGTAACCGCTCAGCCATATTGATACGTCCTATTAGAGAAAAAGGTGTATACTAATTATCTTATGTTAATAATGATTTTTCCTATTCCGAAATGCATGAACAAACCCTAAAATCAAATTAAACTAATGTACATGAACTAGCAATGGTTCCCGTAGATTCTTATCATCTACCCGTTTGTAAAAATTAATTTTTGCTCATCACAGTCTTCGTACGAAAAATAAACATTTTTCACCCTAATTAAATGCATTTTGAGCTCAATCTGTGAATAATAGTTGACTTTATATTCAAATATATGGTAAAATTTAAATGTGCTAGCAAGTAAGAAGAAAATAAAGTAATTTATTATCGTAAAAATGATTACAGCACAGAAAATTCCGTTTAATAATAGATACATTATGTTTTCTCTTATTTTCACATTCATATTACCTCAAGTTAATGCATTTTTGATACTGTGATCAAGAGTTCTGTAGTATTCATTGTGCCTGAACACTGCAGTGCCTCTTTATTAGATATTTTACTTTTATTTCTAATTTAGGACACCTTATTAGATCATTAATTGAAGTTGACTTTACTATATAATAAGTGAAGTATATAAACTGACTGAACATAAATCCTGTAGTAATTTTTATGTGATGCATAAATATTTACAGTTTTGGTTTCCTTTGAATAAAAGCAAATAAACCTTTATGTGACTACATGTTCTCTCAAAGTAGTCAGAAATGTCCAGTTGCTACCAATGTTTACACGGTGCGAATGGTAGAAACGTTTTGTGTCAATAGATACCGCAAGTTGAGGGCGACATAGCTTGCCGAATCATAATATCCTTATGCAGATTAGCGTCTGTGACGTCAGAATGCATTAATCAGAGATAGGGATAAAAACGCAGGTATTCCCAAAACTTCCATATTCAACAGAGTTCATTTTGTTGTTTCGTTCCTTGAATTCGTCATTTCGATAAGTACCTCAACAACATGAATTACTGAATCAACGGTGTGGCAAACTTTTTGAAAGCTGAAAACCGATCAGACACAGTGGGTTGTAGCAGAATCAATTGGAGTGTAAAGAACTGTCATTTCATAAATATGAGCACGATTATACGATACAGAAATGTTTCGACGAAGACATGGTTAGAACTGTTTATTTTCAACTACATCAAACAAGCGTCGACGACGACCGTTTCTATTGCTAACAGCTCCTCGGAAAAGGCAGTGAAATGTTACTGATCTCCAGCGAGATCTTCTAGTGTCAACAGAACGCTGGTTGTTAACTGAAACCATCCGCGCCCAACTTGACCAAGGTTTCATTATGCAAGTAGATGATTAGTTCATGATCCTTTAAATGCACGGCAATTTACGGCCGCCGAAACTGGGCTGAGGAACATCGCAGTTAGGGACACTAAGTACAAGTTAAGTCAAGTTCTTTTATCTGACGGCTTGAGATTTTGTCTGTAATATTATAACCGATGAGTTCTTATCTTGAGGGAACATGGCACACGCAGTAACCAAGCTTTGGGGCAGGAAACGTCACATTATGGGACATGGATTGATTGTTTCGGCAGACATAAGTATCGCTGCAGGTACGGGGCAGTACATCATCCAAAACGACAGACTGACGACCCAAAGATTTAGAGAAAAGAATCTCAGATTTATTGAAGACGTAAACAATTTATTTTTCGCAAGCGATAACGATCGAACTCATGGAGCACGGTCAGAAGCCAACGTGCTTCAAGAGGAAAGAATCGAGCGCAGAAAATAGCCGATGTGCTCCCAGGATTTAAATAAAATTTTGGCATTCCTGGAAAGCATTTAGCAGACGCATTGCAGCTTGCCAGGATATCCGTTGAGATTTCGTGAAATGGAAAGATCTGTCATTGAGAAATGGCGAAGTTTTCCCAAAATCCTTCATCACAACCTCATCATGACACACGGGTGTGTGAAGGTCGTAGGCATACAAAGGACAGCACACCATACTCCAGTTTCTCAACTTTCAAAATGTCATTTTTTTTTCTTGTTGTACAGATATGAATATTGCTGAATATCACATTATGGGCATTAAACGATACTACTGCGTAAAAATTCGCGAAATTCCTTTTTCTTACTCACATTACTAAAAAGTCGACATAAGTTCTGCAAGTCATACTGCAAATAATGAACAAAGCTGCACTACACAGGCAGACTGCTCACTGGGAGAAGGATAGTACGTGGACAGGTGTGCCATCTTTCGTTGTGACCATTAATATGAAATGACATCAGCAGCATCAGCCATGTAACCAGTGAGAATCAAGGAAGTGTGGTAGACAAAGAAACATCATTCCGTCAGCATGCTGTGGTTCAGTTCCTTGTAAAAGACGACATTTCTTTATTCGATATTCAGCATAAGTTTCAGTGTTTCTACGAAAAGCCGTGTATGGCTGCCAGTAGTGTGAGAAGTTAGGTGAAACATATTAAAGATTTCTTCATAGTTATTGACAATCAGATTGATCGTCAATGACTATGAAGCAATCTCTAAAAACTGACGATCTGTCGCCGTCGAACGGACTGTACAGAACGAAACAAGGAAAGTATTGGTGCTAAATTCGTCATGAGTGACGTGTGACAGTGAAGGCAATTGGGGCGAACATGGGCATAACACCGTGCTGTTCCGGGGCCGCCGGGACTCCTCCTCCTCCCCTCTATGTTTACGGGCCTGGCCAGCGCATTAAGTACTTGCTTGTGACGTCACGCTAAGCAACGGGCACAGTCTATGAGTAGCTGAAGACACTGCGAAAATATTCATTATTTGCTTCATATCATTTAAATTCCTTTTTAATGATGATTGCGGGCAGTTACCCCATGTACAAATGTAAAATTTGTGTTAAAAAAATTAGTGGCAGAGATGGTTGAAGAGTTGAATGTGGTAAACGGACAATGTTCAAAATGTAATCAAACTAAATTTGAAATGGTACTAAAGTGCTCTTCTGTATTTTTAAAGATATTTTAATAACTACTAAAAGTCGAAAAATCACTGCTTGAAAAACAAGTCAGGGAAAAGAAAATATGCTATGTTTGCAGTAGCTACTTAATGAACCTGGTCTTCCTGTGTACCTCACTAACAATGGGAATATTGTGAAATTTTGGCAAAGACATTTGATAATCAGTATTACAAGGGAAACAAAATACTAACCCCAGTCTAATTACCCTAAACCGCATACAAATAAATATATTTTTATCTTTAGTTTTACATAGTTTAATCTTCGTTTCATGTGTGGGAAAAAATATGAAGTACACATGTTCGTAACCATTGGGGGCAAAATCGGTACAAGGTAAGTTTATTTTTCATTTATTTATTTCTGCGTGTACATTGTGCTGAGAGTTACATATGCTAAGAATTAATTAGTCTAGTTGGCACATTCAAAATGTTTTCATTTATATCTCTATGCCCTGCAACATTCCGCAGAGAAGAAGTATGATTATATCTCTAATTCCTTCAATTTCAAAATATATTAGGGGTGGGGGAGCGGCTAAGCTGTTAAAAACATACATTAATATACACTGAAGAGCAATTGAATTAGAGATACTTGTCTAGTAACGTGTAGAACCACCTTTCGTCCTGATGACGGCTGCGATTCGTCTCGGCATGGACTCGACAAGACGCCGGAAGCGTTGGGAAGCCATACGGATCCACGACACCTGAACAAGCTGCCACAGTTCACGAAGATTTGATGGAAGGGGTTCAGAGGCTCGAGCATCTCTCTGGATGGTATCTCAGACGTGCTCGATGGGATTCAGGTCAGGTGACCTAGTTAGCCAAAGAAGCGAGGTCACGTCGGTGTAGTGTTCATCCAACCACTCGGATACAATTCGGGAGCGATGGCACGGTGCATTGTCTTGTTCCAGGATAAGGTCCCCAGTGGGATGTTGAAGACGCACAAGCGAGAGCAAATGGTCATCCAGGATATCCCGGTAACGTTGACCTGTGAGGGACCATGTCACACGTAACAGAGGTCCAATTTCAATCCACGTAAACAGTCCCCAGACGAGAATGCCACCATCACCAGCTTGAAGAGTACCCTGCTGGCAAGAAGGATCCATCGTTTCTCAGTCCACGTAAACAGTCCCCAGACGAGAATGCCACCATCACCAGCTTGAAGAGTACCCTGCTGGCAAGAAGGATCCATCGTTTCATGTGGTTTGCGCCGTACTCGTATCCTGCCATCCGCATGTACCAACGTGAATCTCGACTCAGCAGTGCAGGCAACATTTTTCCACATGCCTAGGGTCCAGTGGCGATGTTTCCGCACCCTGTGATGTGCGGTCAGCAGCGGTACCCTCGTGGGACGATGGCTTCTGTACCCCATGGCGAGGAGATGGTTCTGGATGGTGTGGTTGCTTATTCGTTTTTGTGCACCAGCGTTAAATTGCAGAGTGATTTCTTGCAATGTGGCCCGTCTATCCGCTGTTACAATGCGAGCTAGCCGACGATGACCCAGCTCATCAACACGCTGTTGTCCACGGCAGTTGGCCCTTGCAGGGATGGTTTTACCGTATTCTATGTACTCACGGTGCACCCGTGACACAGTGGGTCGTGAAAATTGCAGTGCATGCACAACTTCCGAGATGGAGTGACCCGTTCGTCGGGCCCCGACAATTTGTCCACGATCAAATGCGCTTAGATCTTTCGTCTTAACAGTACTGCGTCCGACTCTTACTGATTCTCGTCGCATCACTCCTTATATTGTCTAATCGCCGCATACGTCATGTCGTTTCCGTTTACAGGGCAACCCACAGCGCCACATTTGCGTAA
This sequence comes from Macrothele yani, assembly GCA_039090855.1. Classification (NCBI taxonomy): domain Eukaryota; kingdom Metazoa; phylum Arthropoda; class Arachnida; order Araneae; family Macrothelidae; genus Macrothele; species Macrothele yani. The sequence goes on from CM077015.1 coordinate 100,693,546, forward strand.
CGCCAGCGGTCTCTAATTCAATTGCTCTTCAGTGTAGAATGCAGTAGCATTATTAGCATTTTTAGTTACTTTCTTTTCCAAATACGCTCTCAGTAATAATTTAGTGTATAGTTGGCCTCCCCAATTTTTATTAATTTATGTATGTACTGGAACATTGGGTACATCATTATCATAACTTTTCTTCTTTGTGAATTATCTTTTCATATTCTCAGAATATTAATTTTGGAATAGTTTGCCTTTTCGTTTTCTTTTTTTTTTTTTAGATGAAAGCAATATTATTTGTTCAGAAAAAGTTAGGGTCTAGAAACACAGTTTTGGATGCTGTTTTATTAATTGTTCGCCAGTTTTTCTTTTATAGATGCAAATTGCAATGTAACAGTACGTCAACGTACCAACATTACATTTCAGTTATTTTCTGCTTTAAAACTGCATTAACACAGTTTTTCTAGTATAACCGTTTATACTCGTACAAAACAGAAATAATGAGAAATCCTAATTCCTGAAAAAGGTAAAACAGACGCATTTTTTTCTTTTTTTAATTTCGATAGAACTGCTGAGTTATATAATAATTTGCAGAAAATTAAAATATGGACTTTATTCAGCTGTTCCTTCAAGCACCAAGAATTACTGAATGTCCAGAAACGTATGATACTGTAACCTTCTCGGTGCACAACTCAGTCGTATAGCGTGACGTCACAAACACGATGGCCAAGCCCGTAAAAAGAACAGGAGTAAGTCCCAGGAGCCCCGGCTGTTCAGGGAAGAATTAGCAGCTTGAAATATCGCAAAATGTATGCCCGCTATGTCCAACGTTTACTGACTGAACACCACAAAGGCCAGCGCAAAAACATCTCGTCACAGCTGCTGGAGTGGTATCGAAATGAAGGGACCGATTTTTCGCACATTATTACCACAGGTAACCAAAGTTGGCTCCCCCATTTCGAACCCTGAACAACACGACAGAGCTTACAATGGTACCATTCCAATTCACCAAGCAGTAAGGGGCCTGAAATCGTTCCGTCAGCTGAAAAAGTTATGAGAATTGTCTTTTGGGACGCAGATGTGTGCATTCCGGTTGATGTATTTTAGAGTCTGTAAAAATCGTTAACGCAATCCGTTAAGGCAAAAACGTTAGAAACGATCCGCCTTACATTGCGTGATAAACGACGGGAAAGAACGTCACTTCCAGGACGACAAATCCTGGTCCCACACTGCTCATTTGTCCTTGGGGAAAATGCAGTAATTCGGATGGAAACGTTTACCTCATAATGCTTACAGTCTAGATCTGCCTACTTCCGTCTGTAACAGTTTGGATTTCTGAACGGCCACATCCGCGGCCAATACTACCTGGACACGGAAACACTGAAACAAATCATACGTCTATGTCTTCGTGCAACTTGAACAGAGTTCTTCCCCAAGGACATCTGAACTGGGGAAAACATGTCAAAAGAAATGACGATTTTGTAGAGCAATATACATTGACGGAAAGTGAAAAAAGAACACCAAGAAGGAATTAGCAGACGATCATGAAATTTGCATATGTTAATGGGGTCGAGTTTACGTAGGTGTGATGTTAATTTCGGGACCAACCGGTGAGCGCTTACGCCACAGCACGGCATAATATGCACATTATCGTTGGTGGTATTTAAGGAGTAAGGCGAAGTGAATGTAATCAGTCGACGGCGTACGGACACGTGCGAAGACCCTGAAGAAGCTGCAATGCCTGGACATGGAAGACGTGTGCGATTTCAGCAGTTATCGGACTTTGAGCGAGGTCGTCTAGTCGGGCTCCGCGAGGCCGGGTTGTCGTATCGTCGTATTGCGGAGCGAATTGGACGGGAGTATGGGTGGAGGTACAATGTTGGTGTAGATGGTTTGAGGAACATTCCCACACGCGAAGACGTGGAACCAGTAGCCACAGACGGACTGATGAGCGGACCGATCGACGCATAAGAAGAGCGGCGTTGTCAAGCACAACATCTACTGCGCACAAATCCGAGCTGCTGTTGCACCTGAGGTGACTGTGCGAACAATCCGCAATCGTCTACTGGATACTAGACTAACTGCACGTGTACCTCTGGCATGTGAACATCTGACTCTAGCAAACCGTCAGAAATGACTTGGTGTTGCCAACGTCTGCACTGGAGAACGCAATGGTGATCGGTCGTGTTCAGCGATGAAAGCAGATTCTGCTTGGGAGCCTCCGATGCCCATATGCGTGCTCACAGACGTACAGGGGAGCGTCTCCACCCTTCTTGCATCCGCCAGCGACACACAGGGCCTACACCTGGTCTCCTGTTTTAGCGAGCGATCAGCTATCACTCCCGTACACAACTAGTGTTTGTACCGGGTACGTTAAACAGCACCTCCTACATCAACAACATCATTCAGCCCGTTGTTGTGCCATTTGTAAGGTCGGTCCATCGTGGTGCTTTCCAGCAAGATAACGCACGCCCACACACGGCACGTGCAGCGCAACATGCACTTCAGGGTGTGAGACAACTTCCATGGCATGCACGTTTACCGGATTTGTCCCCCATTGAGCAAGTGTGGGATTTAATGGGACAACGACTTATCCGGTCTCCACGGCCAGCCACGACCATCCCCGATTTACGCGTCCAGGTTGAGGATGCTTGGAACTCAATACCCCAAACTTACATCCAACATCTGTACGACAGACTCCATGCCAGAACTGCACAGTGTGACGCAGTTCATGGCGGTTCAACCTCGTACTAACCATGTTACATGGAAATGTTATTTTTCAGTTTACCAGCAAATACAGCTGTATTTTGCCATAATGCTTTGATCACTATATCTTCTGCATTCCGTTATTATGCTGTATAAATTTCGTTGGTATCAGACGTCTCCTTCTTGGTGTTATTTTTTTACTTTTTTTTTGTGAGGTTTAACGACCACCGTGAGCAACTCAATGGGCTGCTTATAGCCCATATTTAGGGTCACTGGTTCCAGGGAAGGGAGAGAGCCAGTGCCGTAAGACAAACACAACATCCATGCCTGACCGGGAGTCGAACCCGGACCCCTTACGGACGAATGATCAGTGGCCAGCGCCTTAGACCACTGCGCCACCGGAGCGGCTTTTTACTTTCCGCCAGTGTATTTATTGAGTTATGTTGATTAGGGTGTACTTACTTTTTAAATAATTAGAACTTCAAATTGCTGAAACAATTCTGCTTATTAGTTTCATTATAAGTCTCGAAGAAATCTTTGTTTGAAAAAAATCGTTTTTACCAATTATTACTAAATCCTGTTTCTCAATAAAGACCATGTTCTTAAGGCTGGACAACATTTTCAAGTTTAAATTAAAAGTTTACAGTAATGTATCAATGAAATAATGTTTTAGAAACAAGATGTTCACTTATTTGCTCCTAATTCTTATTCCTTTTCACATACTTAAAGGTGTAATGTCTCCCTATTAATTTAAAAAACCTCTTCGACTGTTCTCGGTAACATAACTGAAGCCGATGCTACCTAATGCTTTTCCAATTTTTTTAGAACATATGTAGAGAACTTTAGAAAGGCAGTGTCTGATCCGGGGTCTTAGACAACCTTTAGAAATAGGAAGATAGGAGATTTCGGCTAGAGTGCCCGATAGGAGAGTGACACGGAAGCGAGGTAGAAAGGAGGAGGAAGATGCCCTTATTTCTTAACGGGGGGCCAGTACCCGGGGTCCGACGGGTTAACGTGCCCATCCGACGCAGGGCGGGTATTTAGAGGTTCGAGCGTTTACACATGCCCAGGATCGAAGCTGAGGTCACCTCCGTTCCACTCACGAAAGCTGACCACTAGGCTACCCGCGGCCTTCAAATTTCTTTTCAATAACTTTATTTGTTGTAAAAATAAAAAATATTTATAAATTACTGAATGTTGTAGATTAATTTTAATGTGTTCTGCATTTGAGTTTATGCTGCATGCAGAAAAATAGTAATAAAAGTTTACTGAAGGTAAAGGCAATTTTCGCTTTTTAGGATTTTCACATAAAATGAATGTGAAAGTTTTTCTTATCTTATGTTTTCTCTATCTTTTTTTCTGTTTTCATAAGGCTGATCTTCCTGTTAACAGTTTCTATACTCGAAGAAAATTCAAAGTAGGGATTTACTGTTTCCCAGTGTTTTTTGTATTCTTCAAAATAAGTTACAATAATTTCACTTTTAATATTTTAAATTTTCTAAACGGAATATTTAAAATATTATTTAGGAAAAACTTACCTATTCTATGTTACAAACTGAATTTTTGTTGCTACATTTTAAAATTATGACGCTTGATCTCATGAAAATTAACATTATGAATGTGTTTTGATGCACCTCGGACAATACACCAAGAAGCCAGTCAGACAGGGCCATTACGAGGGAAAGATACAGAAGAAATACTGATCAAGGATATTAGCATATGTGTTTGCAATTGTCCAAAGAAATTGTTGCTGTCGTTTCGACGTTTGCAAGCATTTATTTTATGTTTTATATTCTTGTGCACGTGTTCGAATATTCTCATTTTTCTCACCTCAGAAATTACTTCATGCATTTATGTAAGCTATCCGTTCGTAAATTAAAACATACCCATACTGTACAGGTGTTTTTTTCTTTCGCAACGGTATTTATAAATGTAGAATTTGAAACACTGCTAAAATTTATTTCGAAAAAAAAAGACTGTCATGTAATTAAAATATTTCTGTTTCATTCAGTAGGGCACAGTACAAAATCTAGAGTTAGCTTAGCTGGGAAAACATGTGGTTAACGACTCGGTGTTAATGTACAGTATATTAGTACCATCTGGCCACTTGTTTTACGGATGACCGTGGTTTATTGCTCCTTCCTGATCCTCCGAAACATCTTCAACGGGTTCTTTCCATATTGAAAGTTTTTCCAATTGTCGTAATTTCAAATTTTTGAGAGAATTCTTAAAGGTACGTGTTATACAATTTGTGTTCTTAAGTCACTTTAAATGTAATCGTTTTGGCTGAATATAAGGTACGCAAATGAAAGGACACCAAGTTAAAAATAAAATTGAAATTTATAAAACGTTTGTTTAATTTAATTACAAATAAAGCAGGGTTGATGTGTTAACCATTACAAAAGAAATTCTAAATCTTCGACCTCATTTATAAATATGTCTAAAACATCTCTGTTTTGTAATTCCTTCAATCTAGAATTCAGGGCACATAGCTTTCTCTCCGTTTTCTTAATGAAGGATATCAGCGGTACGAGATCTCTCAATTTCTGCTTTTTCCGGAGCTTCGTGTCGCCGAATCGGATGATTTGCTGCCTTGCTTCGATTAGGATTTCTAAGTCTTCGATCCTATCAGAAAAACTGTAAGCAAGCTCGTTACTAAGAGCACTTGGGGTAGCTGCTTGATTCATCTTCACAGCATGTACTGAAAATAAGAAAAGAGAAAGATCATGAGCGGATAACTTGGAAAGTAAGTATTTTATGATAGAAAGAAAACTTTATATCGGTTTTAAATAAAAAAAGAATCACATAATATACTAGCAATCATGTCCGTTCTGCAGACGGTGAATCCATTTAAACATTTTTGGAACATAAAATTAAAGAAAGAGAAAATTTATTAAAGGAAAAAAACGTAGTTCAAAATCCGTAACTGTTTTACAATTAAAACAGGGTCGTGACGTTTGACGTAGAACGCTAGTTGGCTTTTCCGCCCTTTGATTTTAAATCAAATTTCAAAGAATGTTTACAATATTTTAAGATTTATTTTTATCTTTAAACATATCAGCATTTTCCACAGTAAAGCTAAGCCAACCTTTTTATTTATTTGGTTTTCAGACATTTCTGCGTAGAGGTGGATGAAAAATTCAAGAAGTATTCCAAAGCCCCCAATCTTCATTTTGGTGCTCCAACGTTTCTACGTATACGGAAGTTAATCCTATGAAAACACCAATGTTCAGATTTCTGGAACAGTTAGAAATGATCGAACAAATTGCTGACGGAAACACTCGCATTTTCCCACTTTGCTTCATGTATATAGATTAATAATGATATTGAAGGAATTTACATTTTCTTTTACCATATACTATTCAGATAGGAGAAACTTCTTCTCAAAGAGAGTTCCTTTTCTTTTCCACCAATAAAAAGTTCAACTGCTGCAGCGTTGCTCAATCCGCAGAGCAAAAGAAAAATGAATCATATGTCACAGTGAATTCTGGATACGCCTCCGACTTCACACAGAGTATAATAAGAAGGTCACAGCCCTGGGAAATCAAATTTAATTGTGCTTGCTGTGTCTCATATTTCTTCATATCTTTCGTGAAGTACAGTGATATGAACAAACATGAGACACCTCTAGTTGCGAGGATTGAAATGCTACCAAGTTCAAAGAGCTTTATTAAATTTCGCCACGGCCATATTATGTTTTCGCTACTTTACAAATGGTGCCTCAGGACATTTTCGAGATAGCGGCAACCATAATCAGCAGGAAGTTGTATGAAACGGGTCCAACGCCCGTTCCATAATGATGGGCTTTTCATTTACTCAGGAAGGTATTTACGTGGTAAATGTTGTACAGAACATATATTTCACGGAATATTTTACATATCATCTGGAATTAATTTGCGAAGGCTTTGTGTGTTAGCTTTAATGTAAAAGGACTTCTTTAAAAAATAAAAACGAGCAGAATACAGGCAATGAATTGAAAAAAAAAGATACTGCTAGGAACAGGAAAATGAAATAACAATGCCAAAGTTGAAATTCTTTTTTGAGGTAAGTTTGAATTTATTGTTAAAGTTAATAGAATTTCCTTTTTTTCTGTTTTCTGTTTGTTTGTTTGCTGGGATTGACAACTTCAGTGAGCAAAGTTAACAGGGTGATACAGGGTGATTGTAAAGTCCTTCAACAAAACAAGAGTCCTTCAACAAAACAAGAGGGTTAAGAGTACACAGTAAGACGAACAATATTTGCAAGGTAATCTAGGGCCGCATTTCATTTCTAGTGCCAGAAAATGGTAAAGTTACATATCTACGTTGAGCCTTCAACAGTGAAAACAAAGAGACACGCCGAATTTATGAGTTGCACAATTCCAATCACATCAGAGAAAGACTCAAAGTAGCTGGTTGGTTGGTTGGTTGGTTGGTTGGTTGGTTGTTGGATTTTATTGGCGCAAGGGCCAGGTTTGGCCAAAGAGCGCCAGACAAAGAACTATCAGCCACAGATTTTTAAAAACGTGGAAAATGATTAAGAGCAGACAGGCTTGGTAAAAGTTTAAAAAGAGTATGATGAAAGCTGTGAAGACAAGGTAGTTAATTAGGTTTATATAAAAATTTATTAATTTACTATTATAATTATATATTTTTTTAAACACAACTACACAAAGGATGAGTCACTCTCCTCCCCCCACACTCCTCTGCAATGCTGGCAGAGGGCGGGGACAGAACTGTCACTCTCTTCCCCCCCATGTTCCTCTGCAATGTTGTTTGAGGCTGGGGACGAACTGTCACTCTCCTCCCCCCTATGTTCCTCTATAATGTTGGTTGAGGGTGGGGACCTCGCTGAGGCCGAGACAGTTGGATGGACACTGCACACCTTTGCGGATTGAGGGCCGGGTCGTCCGCACGTGCAGGCTTTCTGCTTTAAACTGGAAGAGAGTCGGCTGCAAAAGAGAAGGCCCAGAATCAGGTAGTCGAAAAATCGCGAGCTCGGGGAAAAACACCTGTGTCGCGTGGTCAGCTGTAGATCGCTTGGCAAGCGCTGCGAGAGCTACAGGGCGCGGAACAAAGGGCTGCACGGGTTGTGGCTGAGACTGAACAACTGCGGCAAAAGTACGCTGGCGGGTGTTGGGAATACCCAACTTGGCCTTGGCAGCAGGGTACGAGAGGCCTTCCAGGGTCTTGAGGCGCTGGATCGCCATCTCGTCCTTCCATTTCATACAGTTGCGGGAGTAAGCTGCATGGGCCTCACCGCAGTTAACACAGCAGGCCGCAGAAGTGCAACCTTCCCCGTCATGTTCACTGGAGCCACAATTTGCGCAACGAGCGGAACTCTTACAGAAACGTTGTGAATGCCCGTACCTCTGGCACCTGAAACAGCGCAGAGGACTGGGAATGTACGGGCGAACTCCACAGACCAAGTAGCCAGCCTTGATTTCGGTCGGAACTTTCGGGGAGTTAAAAGTCAAGATGACATTTTTTGACTTAATCATGGAACCATCACGCCGGAACATCATACGACGTGCAGCAATAACACCTTGATCAGCAAGTTCAGTCACGAATTCGTCTTCACTGCATGGCAAGAGATCAAACTCCGAAATAACACCCCGAGAGGTGTTAAGAAACGGGTGAGGTGTCACTTTTACAGGAATGCCTTGAAGACTAGTGAGGTTCAGAAAAAGTGTTACTCTGAGAAACACTGCAAGTTTGGACAAGCAGGTCCCCAGAGCGAAGCTTCCTCACAGACTTCAAGGGGCCAACCGCAGCGTCCAAAGCTTTAGAAATGAAAAAGGGAGATCTGGTGGACAGTCTCTCATGCGGATCGATGGATTCTACAAGCAAGTGAGTAGCATGCGTAGTCACAGCAATTGAGGGGAGACGACGCTTCGGAGCGACTGGTACAGCCGCCGAAGAAGAGGTTCCACATTCTTGGTCCAGGTCAAGGTCTAAAGACCGTTTAAGGGTATGAGACTTGGTAGGTTGAGAAGACGAAGGACAGTCGTTGTCAACTATCATTTTGTCATTTGACTTAAATTTGGAGTTTTTGTTCTTTTTACCCATGGAAAAAAAGGAGGAAGATTCGTCTGCAGACTACTCCACCCACCACCGAGCCCTACAAGGGAGAACTGGAGGTCTGCAAGCCAAGAAAATGACGCTGGACACAGTTCTGGAGCTTATACGTTGCAGATATAGTCCGTTGGCTGTGATCACACGCACTCGGCGGACACTTCGGCCTCCGGGTACCGTCATGCCAACGCCTTTGGCATGATCCCACAGCCCCCGGGCTCACCCTGCCGTGCTATACGACAAAAAAGCCGCTAAAGCCGTGTACACAACTTGGTACAAGACTTCTGACTAGAGGTGGGTTAGTCTCTAGCCTCCCGTTTACAGCGAAGCCGGGGTCGAAGAGGAGTGTTGGTACACAGGAGGCACTTATCCGGTCTCCTGCGACCTCAGCCGCCAGACATCCCATTTCCGCCTCACGGGTCTCCGCACGCGGCAAACATGCAGGTAGGTCTAGCACCCAAACCAGCTAAAAGGAAAAAAGAAATCCAAAGAAGACAAATCCTGGAAGGGAACCTAAACGGAATCTCAGCAACCTACGAACTGAGCGGTTAATATATTACAGTTAGTGGTGGAGGGTAACAAAACCACAAGACCGGGGTGTTAGTGCATAACGTGGTAGCGATTAGGTAAAGTATACAACACGGGCAACTAGCCAGTGGAGAAAATAAATAAAAACGAAAAAAGCGAGACACAAGACCAGCTCGGGATCATGGGGCCGCGACTCCCCAACAGCTGGATGAACAGCCGTCCCTGCAAACACCAATAGCACCAAAATAAAAATCAAGCGGTGGCATGACATCAGATGATGACCCGTCACAAGGTCAGCTCGGGCCGTGGGGGCGCCGCTCCCCAAATAACTGGAAAACCAGTTATCCCCGTGCGGGGAAAGTAGCTGCTCAAACTGGCGTTCAAGAGCGTCGTTGCACAGCCCGCACCTGCGAATGAAGGACTGTCTCACCCTATCGTAGATTCCAGGTGTGGTGTTGATCTTTTCCTCAGCAACAGCAATTTGAGCCACGAGATCTTCCAGGGAGTCTACAGATGTCTCGTACACCAATGTTTTCATGGGCCCAGAAGAAGAAGTCCAGCTGATTAAGGTCCGGGGAGCGTGGATGCCAAGCTACAGATCTACCGCGTCAAATCCGCCTCCCAGGATATGTCGCATTTAGGAAGATTTAGGAAGTATCGGGCCTCGGTGGCAAAGTGTGCCGGGTCTCCATCATGCATAAACCACATATCCCTCCGTGTGGTGAGCGGAACAACCTACAACAGACCGGGAAGCACTTTCTCCAGGAACACACGATACGCTGCGCCTGTCGGACGTATACGTCAATTCTCGTGTGATGTTCGCACCTAATATCCCTGAAAGGGTTCGGCTGCGTTTTTAAATTTTTATTCCTCATCGTCTATGCACGTGTACAGGGCATCTGATTTGCATCTTGTGCTTCTCATGCACTGGTTGGAACTCCGTGTGCCTGCTGGACATTTTTTGAAAGTACTTTTTCTGGCACTAGGATTGGAATTCGCCCTAGGTTCCATTGCAAATATTGTTGGTCTTGATGAGTACTATCACCCCTATTGTTTTATTGAAGGTGTTAACAATAATCCTGTATAAGACTCCTGTACTAGGCAAGGGAGAGATCCAGTTCCGTAAGATAAACATGTCATCTCGAACTAGGGCGGACTTAAAACATACGTCAGAAGTAAGCGCTGAGATACGGAGTTTGAGAGGCAAACCGAGAAACAAAATGGAATTAGATTTTCGTACCCAGGAATTTTCTGATAATGTGAAATTCATTCCTCGTGATACTACTGCAGTGAAGAATTTATGTAAATCACATCTCTGCCGATTTGACTTGCTTCTTGTTTTTCCTATGAATGTGAAATTATCACGTAACTGCCCATTTCACATAATAATTTGAAGCAAAATATTATAATTTTTTTAAACTACGGCGAGGAACACGATTAGGAATTTTATGTCGTTGCAGGCAGATGATAGCTATCGATGATAAGTTCGGTATTTTTATAATCTTTCTCAAGCTATTTTCCTAAGCTATCGAAATTTCCGGAATGCCACTCTTGTACCTCCTGTTTTATTAAAGATGTAATCCCTTTGAAAATTCACCTTAAATATAAAATTGTTAAACAGTTTTCATAGAAATTTCCCAAAATTTGTGTATGATGTGTGAAAAGCATTCCCTAAAAAAATATATTCAAGGATCCTGTATCACAAACCTTTCAAAATGAGCTGAACTGGGTTTTAAGAAAAATATTTATCCACATCATAAAAAAAGTTTGCTTTATGAAGGAGGAAGAAATATATTTAAAAACTGTAATTTATCGTTTATTTTATGACCATATGGAAAGTTTATGCGTGGGAACCTACGTCCCATAGGACTTTTATGCTGCACATCAAAAACGAAGTTACACTAGATGGCGCCTAAAGATTCTGATAAGATAGACGGTAGATAGGTCAGAGAAGAAGGAGTGCGCATCTAAAAGTGCAATTTGGCAAATGTTTTGGGACTGCCAGTGTATGATGTGAGAATGAACACTTCAAGGGCGGAGAAACGAAGGCGAGTGGGAAGGAGCAGATCATCTTACGTGAAACTACAATCCCGAAAACAAAAAGTTTTCAAGTATCCTATATCACAAACCTTTCGATAATCAGCTGCACTGGGTATTAGAAAAAAATCTATCATTATCATAAAAAAACGTTTGCTTTATAAGCAATTATGTTTAAAAAAAGAGCAGAAATTTATCGTTCATTTTTTTGACCTTTGGAAGGTTTACGCTCAAGTAGCTACGTCCCATGTGACTTTTATGTTTTTCTTTATTGGAGGTTTAACGACCATCGTGAGCAACTCAATGGGCTATGACAGTTACCCGTTCTTAATTTGGGGTCACTGGCTTAAGGGAAGGGAAAGAACTAGCACCGTAAGACAAACACAACATCCATACTTCACCAGGATTCGAACCCGGACAGCTTTCGGGCGAAAGATCAGAAGCCATCGTTTATACTACTGCGCCACCGTGTCGGCACTTTTATGCTGCGCATCAAAAACAGAGTCACACTAGATGGCGATTATAGATTGTGATAGAATAGACGGTATATGGGTTAGAGAAAAAAGAGTGCCAGTTTAAAAGTGCAGGTTTGTAACTTTTTTGGGAGTGCCTGACTATAATTTGAGTATGAACACTTCCAGGGAGAAAGAACTAAACCGAATGGAAGGAGCAAATTGTCTTACTTGGAACGGGGTCTAATAAACTGGGACCGAGGTTATTGCGTGTAATCTTACGCACGAAGATTATTCACTGATTCAGAGCAAATGTTTCTACCCGGGATCAACCACGTGACCATCTGTATGGTAGACAAATGTAATATAACTGTTGCAATATAATATAAAGAGAGATGTATGTAGATGATTCTAGGTAAGAAGTGTTTGAACCCAAGTCTTTACCAAACATTTAAGGAAGGTAATTAGGAGATTTGGGCTGAGACGACTTTAATTTCCTGACCGTGAAGGGGGAAGTATCCATCGTCCGTCGGCTTAGCGTGCTTGTCCACACTGTGTCATTATATAAGGTTTCTGAAATTATTTTAGTCGGTGGAATTGTTCTAAACTTCGACTTCAGTTTTCCGTGGGAACAAACGTAATATGGGAACTATATATATATATCAATGCATCACATTTTCCTTTTCCAACTAAGAGAAATCAGTTTTCCTATAAGTTTAAATATTATTTTGATCAAAACACCAAATTACTCCAGCACACACATTTCTCAGAATTGGGATGTATTGCAGATATTTGGGCAAACAATTCTTTGCGATGAGTTAAACATCAGAATGGAGTTCCTCCAAGTCACGATACTGAGTTAATTTTCACTGGTAAAAAAAAATGTGTAGTTCGGATTTTTTAAATAATTCATACATTTATTATCAGAAAGAGAAACCAACAATTTATTTGCCCATTCCCATGTTGACTTATTGTAATACGTATTTCTTTCTTCTTGTGTTCCTACTTCCGTCAACTGAGTTAGGTATTTAAAATAGAATTCGTACGTTAGAAAAATCGCCTTTCCTTTTCCGACTGGTTTTTACACTGAGCAAATTGGGGAAGTATGTGAATCTAAATTTATTCAAATTTAAGGTATCAGGCCATCATTTTTCCAAGTGCAACCTTTTGAACAGTCGTACGAAATGTTGTAATAGATTTTACATATTCGTAAATGGGAGAAAATCGAGCAACGCTGGCGCCTTAATTATATGCGGAAATTGACAGTATATTGCACTTCCAACCGAGTTCATGCTGAGTTTGTGCATTCCTTTTTTTTACACGCAGAGGGTTGCGGCTGAGCGATTTGCACAATGTTCTGACACTCAGTCTGAGCTTGTGTTACTGGCAGCCGTCTTCCCTTACATGAAAAGAATCACGCACTCACATACATACACACTGTTTATCCTCTTCCGGAAATTAAAAAAAAAAAATCCTGTTATTATATTCCCTGAAACTTGCATACCCCTGTTGACTTCTGAGAAAACAAAATTTGTTTCCGTTGGTCGTTTTAACATTGGGAATACATTAAAATTAAAAAAAACTGGTAAGGAAAAGGAATTAAAGTTATAAGGTCGTATAATACAAATACAGTGAAAGAAGCTATTGAAAATATATCTCTAAAATTAGTAAGAAATATGTTAAAAACAGGAGAGAACTTGATACCCTGTTTTAGAACAAGAAAGTGAACTGATATATAATAGAAAAAAATGAACACTTGTGAGGAACTCTATACGACCCTTTATTAGTCTATATACACTGATGATTCGAAACTGTCAGTTAGGAGAAAATTTAGAAAATATTCCCAAAATAACAATAAATGAAATATAAAAGCTACTTCAGATTAAATGAAAAATAAAAGTTAAGATAAACGTGGAATAGCAGCAGTACGCTTAAAAGGAGGATACATTTTATGGAAATCCCTGACAGATTTTTTTAACGAAGGGATTGAAAAGATAGACATGCCCAAACAGTGGAGTAATGTAGTTATAACTCTTATTCATAAAAAAGGAAAAAAAGGCGATATAAACAACTATAGGCCCATCATTTTCTTGTCACAAGTATTAAACGTTTTACAAAAATAATGCTAAAAAGATTAACTTCAAAATTAGAAAATGCACAATAGGTAGAATAGGTGGGTTTCAGGTCTGGTTAGTCTACAATAAATCATCTACATACAATTAACCAATTAATAAAAAAAAACAGATGAATATCAGAAAGTTCACTTAGTTTTTGTGGACTATACCAAAGCTTTTCTATAAAAGGAAATTTCTTCTTCAATGAAAAGACAAACACTGGAATGGAAATATGTTAGTTTAATAAAATATATATATATTTAAAATGCTACAGTAACAATAAGGTTGGAGAACCTAGGCTCGGTTTTAGGGTTGCAGAAAGAAGTTAAACAAAGAAATCCAGAGACACCAATCTTTTGACACCTTATAATAATTTTCTTAGAAATGTAAAGTGAAAAAAAAATAGATTAATATAAATAAAAGATACCTAAAGCGTTTAAGATTGGCTGATGACAGAATCATCATTACAACCAGCCATAGAAAATTTCAGAATATGGTAAAGGACTTATGGGTCGAAAGTCTTAAATAGGTATGGAAATGAACACAGCAATAACCAAATGTATATGATCAATGCAGAAAATGATACAGAAAATATTTTGATAGAAGGAAAAGAAATTGAAATTGTAGACGAATATTTATTTTTAGGTCAAGCAATCAGTTTTAAAGAAAGACAAGAAAGAGACATCAATAGAAGAATTATCTAATGTAATAGAGTCTTTTGAATACTTAAAGACTATTTAACTGGTGCTCTTCTATTGTGTATGAAACCAAAAATCTTTAATGCATGTATTATTCCCATGTTAACTTATAGAAGTCAAGCATGGAATATCGCAGAGCTACAATGTGAAAAATAAGAGTATCGTAATATGTTAGAGAGAAGAAGGTTAAGAATAATAAGAGATAGAGTTAGAAATGAAATTATGAGAGAAAAAACAGGAATAACTGATATTTTAAAAATAATAAAATGTGAAAGTGAAGATGCGATGGGCATTTTGGAAGACTGAAAGATGGACAAGATTAAGAACAGAATGGTAACCTTGGTATGGAATCAGGCGAAGTGGGGGCGAGAATATGAGATTCTTTAGAAATTTAGAGACGCTAAATGGTGGATTGAGGCTAAGGATCGAGGAGGGTGGAAAATACTTGGGGAGGCCTACATCCAATAGTGGGTGTCAACAGGCTAAGAGTAATATTAAGAAGAATCGTAGTAGTAAAAGTGTAGTTTTTGTTAAATGATCAATCAACAAATTACAAAAAAACCTGGAATGCCATGCAAATTTTCAAGTTAATTATCATGGTCTTTGGCAAGTGCATCATGCATTCTACATTACATTTGTTTTAGCTAATTTTTAGAATATGCTATTGTTGATTTATCAGCAAATTAACGAACATTTTGCTGGCTAAATGGATAACATGATGTATGGAAAACTAGAAAATATATGGATATTTTGGTCGTTAATGCAGTAACCATATGCAAAAGTAATTTGCAACGCTGTCATTTTAAAAAAGAACAAATCCTAATACCTAAACCGACAACGTGCAAGAAATTATATGATCAGTCTCTTTCACAGAATATCAGACCATCGTTCAAAATCAGAGTGAATAGAAAGTGTTTTTCTTATTTTTTCATCTCCTGAATCTTACTTATTTTTGCAGCTCCACTTTTAGAATCTTAGATGCTGAGCCTTACAAAATTATCCAATTAAGAAAGAACACTGTGAATACAAAAATCAGAAAAAGCTAAAATTACCTGACTCACGATTAGCACTATCTCCGGAAAGCAAATATATTTCACAGGATTTTTAAACGAAAAGAACCGTGTTTGTAGGTTGACCAAAAACCCCACAAAAATAGTATAGTTGCACTTTGCTTTGTAAAATATGTTCTTAACACTAGGCATCACAAAGCGATCTAATTGAAAAAATATATGAGAATGTGCATCTGGCTCTTTCAGTATATAATATATGAAATATTGTATATTCTACTCAGGGGACGGTGGTCAAATGCCCCTGGGAATCGCTGAGTCCCAAAATTCTTCTCGAGTGTTATCTGAACTGTTTGTGAAAAAACTGTTTAGAACAAAAGTGGAGAAACAGCTGGATTGAACAAAACGGCAGAAATACAGTTATTACGAGTTAGTTTCTAAACAAGTTATAACCGAGGACAATTTTGGTTGAATTCCGTGCTAAAATATCGGCCCCTATAAATATATTTGTTCAGTTTGATAACAGATTTCATTTGATTAATCCACGTTTGACATGTTCTTATTTCCAAAATGAACATTGGTCCTTTTGAAATTCTATTAACAACGGTTAAAGAATTTATTAAATTTAGTGCCGATGTATCAGATGATTTTTTTGATGAGTTACAAATTATTAAAAAAAATGTTTGCACGACAACCAAAAGTTCAAGGTCCAAAATAATTCGTTTAACGTAGAATTTTACCACGGACCGTACACGAGAAGCAAGCAGAGAAATAGAAACTATCCTTTCCCAAGTTTTCACTAGATGCCTCACGAAGGAAAGGTTCTTGAGAATTGGAACAATTCTAAAACGATCCTGCTTCATAAAAATGTTGACATTGAGAATCTCAAGAAATACAGGCCCATCAACCTCGTTTCATTGGTTTATAAAATCTTCACTAAGGGTCTTTCATATCGCTCGAAAATAACGCTGTAAATGGCTCAATCAAGAGAACAAGCTGGATTTAGCAGTGCCTACAGCACTATAGATGATATGCACATGTGTACATGCAGCGGGAGAATTAATTGAAAGAATGAGGGAGTATGAACTCCGATTATGTAAGGCTTGTTTACGTGAAATCATCAGCAGTTATAGTGGATTTAAAATCCAGTGGTATTGAAGATGCTCACATTAGCATTATTGATCACATTTACGAAAATCCAAATCTAAAGGTTCGGGTATTTGCGAATACATCACCAATGAAAGTTAAGGAAAGAGTGAGATAATATAACACCATATATCCTAAACTCTTCTATGCAACATTGCAAAGTGTCTTTCAATCCTTGAACTAGGGAAACAAGGAAATAAATATTAATGCATATCATTTACCTCACCTTCGTTTTTCTGATGTTGTAGTCATTTTTGCAACTACACCTTCAGAGCTGCAGAATATGATCCAAGAACACGCTGACAAGAATAAAGACGTGGGATTAAAAACTAATTTCAGAATAGAAAACTGATGTGCAATGTTTTTTTAAGAAATGAAAAATTTGCGATTATGGGGAAAAGCTAGAAGGCAACGGATTCCTACATTTGTCTTGAACAACATATATCAAGCAAGAGTTACATTCATGAAGAATTTAATCTGCGTATGAAACTTGGCTGGAGAGTTTTCGAAAGAAATAGTAAAATTTTTAAGAGCAATGCGCCACTACGTCTCAAAAGTAAAGTGTTTAATGAATGCATCCTTCCACTTCTTATATATAGAGTTGAGACATAGACCTTAACTAAAAAAGACAAACCTCGGTTGCGAACAACTGAACGAAGCCTGGAGAGATGCATACTTGTTATAACCAGAAAAGATAAGAGGTAATCGTGGATAAGAAAATGACAAGAGTGGAAGATATCATGATCACAGCAAATACACCCTGAAATAGCAATGGGCTGGACATGTTGCTAGAAGAGCGGACCACAGATGGACATCTAAAATTTTAGACTGAATTCCAAGGGACAGATGTTTGCGAACTTTCTTTCGCCCTTCACGTCTTACCCAGAAGACAACACGGGAGATGGGTGGATGAAATTTGAAAGCATGCACATCTGATAGAGGAGGCAGGCTCAAGAGAGACAGTTGTAAAAGAAACTAGCGGAAACCTTCATCCAGCAGTGGATTGATAGTGGTTAACCATAATGATGTATATATTTGTCATCATCCTTGTCTACCATTATGAATCCAAGACACACTGGTGTTTAAGCATATAATAATATGAACCATTGTAACTTCCCGTTTATATATTTTCTAAGTAGCTTTCAGTAAAATGCTGGAAAATTCAAACTTATAAAATTACGTTTTTTAATTAATCTAAGGGTTCCTGTTTTGAAGCAGAAAATTGCAGACACGGCCAGGTGAATATCTGACCACATTAAGGTGGTTCCACCTAAAATCTCCGCTTTATCTTTCACAAGTAAAATGTTTTTACATATTTTCTTCGCAATTAATGTATTCCCAATGATGAAAATTAGCACATCAATAAAACGAGCGTTAAGTTATTGCATGGGATACTTAATACTTGCTAAAACATAACCGTAATTCAGGAATCCACCATTTGTTTGTCTAGAGACCCCATCAATGTACAGGTCGCGCCACCTATTAATAGGTCTGAACATTACTCAAAGAAAAATGCTTGATTTTTAATATAATTATTGTTATGTTTTAGCAATTATTAAGTATCTCATGCTGTAACTTCCATGTTGTAACTTAAAGTTAGTTTTATCCATGTGCAAATTTTCATCCTTGGGAATACATCAATTATAAGAAAATATGTAAAGTAGTTTTACCATTGAAAACATTTTGCAGATATTCGTTTTTCTGATGTTGTAGTCAGTTTTTTTCTTTATTTCGAAATTGTGATTCATTTTAAGATCTTTCCTCCTCAACACTGTTTGTTGGATTCGGGTTTTTAAAAGTGAAAAACAAAAATGCCATCTCAATTTCCAATATGTGCGCTGAAAATCTAAACGCATTATGTAATGTCATAGCAGTTGCAATTTAACAACCACGCGTTGTTCTGTTACTGACAGATGCAGTGCTGTAAATTTAGAAATATAGTTTTCAGTTTTTCTGAAATCTATTTTATTCGGATAGGTTTTGTTTACAGAGTAGTAACGAAACCGAGTTGATCATAACTCAAAACAATCGCTCACATTCCATTTTTTTCAACATTGGTTGATGTAATAATACATTTTGTGTTGAATTAATTGGACAATTCGATACAACTGTTAAACGCGCAGCATTTCGCACATTGTTTTACTCTTCGTATTAGGAATATGTTTAAAGTGGTGATGTTCTGGAGAAACGGAACAGTAAGATTTTCAATTTAAATGGCAAAATATACAATCGTGGCCAAACGTCCAGCACCAGTAGACCGAAAGTAAAATTTTTGACGTTTCCAGTCAACTTATACAGCGTAATCGTAAAGTCAGGGATACATATCATACATCATTTTAAAGAATATTTTATGCTGAATTAAAATATTTTTACAGAATGTTATTACCAGCAATAGATGTGAAGTTAAAAGCAAAAATACGCGCTAGTCATAAAGAGCAACAAATAGTGGAAGTTGTGAAATTAGTGTAGAATGCATTTAACGTAAAATTAGTGTACAGTATATTATTGACACTTTCAGGACACTTGAAATAACTAACCAACAAGCAAAATACGCTTTAATATTTAATTAGATAAACACGGTTACTAAGTAACAAAGTAAACCTTCTTGGCATGGAACTAATGAGATTCCCTAGTTGTCCATTGGTGATAACACGGTACCATTCGGCCCTTACAGACCTAATTCAAGACTTTAATTAAAGTCTGTAAGGGCCGTATGGCATTATGTTATCAGCAATGGAAAATTAGAGAAGTTCATTAGTTCCATGCCAAGAAGGTTCACTTTGTTACTAAGTAAACGTGGTTATCCAAATAAATATTTAAGACTATTTTCCTTGTTGGTAAGTTATTTTAAGTGTCCTGCAAGTGTCAATAATGTACCATACAGTAATTTTTCGTTAAATGCATTGCACACTAATTTCACGAACTTATCGATTAGAAATTTGACAAAAGTTGAAGACATCGTGCGGAAAGAAAAGACCTATCAATGCAAATGGGGCGGACATCATGTAACAACTGACCACCGTATGACGACTGCAAAAATGCACTTAATACAAAAGAATTCCTGCCTTAAAGCCATCATGCAGAATTGGATTGAAAATGATTATTGATCATGTTGATATATACACTCAATGGCCACTTAATAATGACCACCTGACAGTTTTAAGCAAATGAGCTATGGCTGCACGCTGTTGCCACCAGAGGACGAGGCAATTATAAAAAGGGAAAGCTTAGTGCTTGCGACAGTAGTAGAGTTATTTTTGGGTGACGAGATGGGTAAATCATGAAAGAAATACGGGATTACGCCATATAATACAAATTTTGAAGATGACAATCTGATTTTTGGTGTAAATGTGACAAGGATGGTAAGTCAGATAATATCCGAAGACTTGAAAATTTTTCATCGTCCTGGAGCGGGACTCGAACCCGCGTCTCCCAGAAAACGCCCGGGTATGCTAACCACTACACCACCCAGAACGACCAAGTTTCAAGTTTCCGATCAATTTGAATTTAACCATCACATGATTCGCTAGTCGAAGCAACCGGCATTCATGTTTAGCGAATCTGGAAGTTAAGAATCTTATCCTGTGTTTGCCCGGAGAAGCAGATAAATCATAAAAGAAATACGGGATTACGCCCTATATTACAAATTTTGAAGATGACAATCCGATTTTTGGCGTTTCTTTCATGATTTATCTGCTTCTCCGGGCAAACACAGGATAAGATTCTTAACTTCCAGATTCGCTAAACATGAATGCCGGTTGCTTCGACTAGCGAATCCTGTGATGGTTAAATTCAAATTGATCGGAAACTTGAAACTTGGTCGTTCCGGGTGGTGTAGTGGTTAGCATACCCGGGCGTTTTCTGGGACACGCGGATTCGAGTCCCGCTCCAGGACGATGAAAATTTTTCAAGTTTTCGGATATTATCTGACTTACCATCCTTGTCACATTTACGCCAAAAATTGGATTGTCATCTTCAAAATTTGAGATGGGTAAAATTTGCAATTTGACAGACTTTCAACGTGGGATGATGGTAGGAGCTCGGAGCCATGGAGCGAGTATCACTAAAACCGCAGCATTCGTAAATGTTCCAGAGCAGCTGTTGTTAAAGTGTTTATAGACTCGACTGTCAGCCAAAAAACTGGGTCTCTACGTGCAACGTGTGTTCGTCATCGACTAGTGACTGCTCGGGCGGAACGGAGAGTGTCCAACCTGGTAACAGACAACGGAAAAGCAACAGTGCAGCAAATTATAGACCATTTTAATCATGGATCCCCTCAAATGATCTCTGAATGCACTGTTCGCCGTGCACTGCATAGGATGGGATATGGCAGCCGAAGGCCTGTTCGAACACTTTTGCTGTCTGCAGTTAACAAGAGAAAACGTCTCCAGTTCACACAGGAGCACAAGGAATGGACAGTCGATAATTGGAAACTAGTTATATGGTTCGATGAAACACGTTTTCAGTTGCACCATGCCGATGGCCGAGTGATAATTTGGCGAAAACAGCACAAAAGCATGGACCCCAAATGCATTGCTACAACCCTTAAAGCTGGTGGACGCAACGTTATGATTGGGGAATGATTTTCTGGCATGCTTAGTGCCCTTTAAGTCGTGTCTGACTGGCACATCATATCTAAAAATCGTTGAGGACCAAGTGCATCCTGTCATGTGGATGGTTTATCCCAATGGCGATGGCTACTTTCAACAAGATTTTGCGTCCTGTCATAGTGCTCGTATTGTACAGGATTGGTTTCAAGAACATGCCGGTAAGTTTACTTTGCTTAGATGGCCCCCACAATCTCTAGATCTCAACCCCGTTGAGAATTTGTGGGATAAAGTTGAACGAGCCATCAGACAGCTGGATCCACAACCCTGCAAACATACAGTCCTGGAAAGTGCTATTCATCAAGCATGGTCTCAGATTCCACAAACCACCTATCAACATCTCGTGGAGTCCATGCCATGAAGAATCGAATCAGTATTAAAGGCAAAAAGGTGGCCAAACGAAGTACTGAGGGGGTGGTCATAATAGTGGCCGCTCAGTGTACATTCACATACAAGGATGGTTCAATAAAAAGGAGACATCCTTTCTGAAAGAGTCAAATCATGGTGCACCTAAATATAATCGCCGCCGGCATTTGGACAGCAGTCCCATCGTTGCACAAGTCCTTGTATTCCTGCGGAAGAAAAGGAGGCAGGCAGGCTGCTGCTGCAACAAGTTTCCTACACCATGATGCACCTGATCATCCGAAATGAGGCTTCTGCCTTTGACAAATTTTTCACAGGTCCAAAAATGTGAAAATCGCAGGGCGATAGATCAGGATTGTTGGGACCGCAGCCTTTCAGTGATTAGAAGAATAAAAATCGCAGATCGGCAGCCGGGACTTTTACAGCGCTCCTAATGGATTGCCAATTACCGGCGCAGCTGTTTTACACCTACACGTACTTTGAAACGCCACATGCGAGCACCCATCTCTCTCTCTCTCTCTCTCTCTTTCTCCCTTTATCTGTGACGTAAGCGAGGTTGAGAACTGATTTTTACTCTCGCAAAAAAAGAAAGGAAAACGTCAATTACCTACAGGTGGTTCAATGGATTTTGCAAGGATTTACCGCGATGTAGAAGGTTTAGTGCTGAAAATCTTTTTTCTATGTTTTCGTTGGTCCGCATGAGTTTATATTTCTACCCTTATTTCATTAATCAAATATGTAACGATTTCGAGGACTGAATCCATTTAAAACTTAACATTTATGGAATCATAAACGAAATTACAGATAGCAATAAATGTACCAGTTTAGCATTAGTAATTTCTAACAAAACTATTTTTTTATAGAATCATTTAACTGAGAGGTCTTTTCCAGGCATTTGTTTCTATTTTATCAAAGGAACGTTAATAAATGAGATTTAAAGCAACGTTAATTAAATTTAATTTCTATAAAAACATGTTAATCGCTGTTATTAAACATATTTTTTTTCTGTCTGTACCTCCGATTATTTTATATTCGCTTTTGTTCGCGCAGAGACACTTTTCGATGGTTGTTAATTGTTTTGAATTTACACAGAATGAATTCTCCTCAAATCTATTCTCAATATTTTATGTTACTAAGAGAGAGAGATCTAAGAGGGATCCAGTGTAGCATTTGATAATGCAGTAAAGTTTAACATTTTGTATTATTTGTATCACTTCTTTTATTGAAAATACTGAAAATAAAACTCTTAGTTTTCTGTTAATTGGAAAACAGTATTTTAATTCGAAAAGCCTTTCAGCACGATAAGATATATTTAATAGTACAGTCTGTACTAAAAAATAGACATTTATAAGGCACAACAACTTACAAGATCTTTCAAAGCACCATGTGCTCCATCGTCAGGTATTTCAATATACATAAACAAAACAACGGACATGGTGCTTTGAAAGATCTTGTAAGTTGTTGTGCCTTATAAATGTCTATTTTTTAGTACAGACTGTACTATTAAATATATCTTATCGTGCTGAATGGCTTTTCGAATTAAAATATTGTTTAGCGCACGAAGAATCCTTATTAAAATTGGAAAACAGACAAACATTTTATCGACTATACATGCATACATATTTGTGTAAATCTTCTTTTTGAATTAATGTTATTATTTTTCTTCTTTACTCTAAGCGAGTGTTAATGTGTTTCGCAGTGTTTAAGATACTCTTTAAAATTGTTGTGTGTTGTTAAAATTCAATTTTCAAAAGTAGATTAGATCAGATCACATGTAGAGGACTTTAGGAAGGGCCTCAGGTCTTAAACAACCCTTAGAAATAGGAAGCTAGGAGATTTGGGCTAGAGTGCCCGATAGGAAAGTCACACGGAGGCGAGGAAGAAAGGGAGAGGAAGAAGCCCTTATTTATTACGGGGGTGGGGGCAGTACCCGGGGTCCGATGGCTTAACGTGCCCATCCGACGCATGGCGGATATTTAGTGGATCGACCGTACGTACCTGCCTGAGATCGAACCTAAGGTCCTTTCCGTGGCAGTCACCAAAAATGCCCAGTAGGCCACCCGTGGCCCACAATTTTCAAAATAAAATTTAACAGTATATTTTTACTCAGGCTTAAGTACTTACAGCAGTTCAAACTTTTTCTTTACTTTAGAAAAACTGATAGCAGGCTCTCATGCGTTACAAGGGAAATAAAAATAAATTTTTTCAAAACAATATACGTTTGTGTAACCTCCCTCGTCAAAGATTATTTGAGCCGCCGGAGCTTTCCGGTGAGTTGCAACCGTTCTAAACAAATATTGACGGCCACGTTAATCCACCACATTTCGCAGTAGGTCCGTAGCTAGCAGGGGGCCGGAGTCGGCTCAGCCCTTTGAAATGCAAGACAGCCTCCTTTAGAAAATAGCCATTGTTGTTAAGTGTCTGAACATTTATGTTCAGTGGATTATGAAAATTACTCTTGTTTTTCATTATGAGCCTAAATACCGTATTTATTAGTGTACGGAAACTTTAAAAGAAAGCAAAATTGAAATTATACAGCACAAACGATGAATGACTGAACAAAGAAAATTACTTCTTGGGGTGAATCTGTAGAAACATTTGCGAAGCGAATGCTCAACCACACAGGGGCATTACTTGTTGGTGTTAAATACCACAGACGAAAGAAATGCCTCCTTTTTTCGAAGAAGTGTAAAATATAGAAGAACGTTACCCCAACATGAACAAAAAAAAAGGACGAAAAGGAAAGAAAAAAGCAGAATCGTAGATAGATGCGTTGTTTAACAGAAGGGCTAAAATCTATTCATCACTTGATAAAAAACAATGCAATACAACACTGCTGTTAAGGATATAATGTCGAGGAGAGGGTGAGGGTTTTAGCTAAATATGCATACCTTTAGGCGTTGGAATATATATAGGGAGCGTTTTCAACTTCTTCATATTCCTTTTCTTTGGGAACCAGTACCGTTTGTTTTATGATGAGTGTGTGGGGGAAAGAAAAATAGTTTGTTGGCGCACATTTGAGGGGTCGTGGGTTTTGAGTTGGGAAGGGATATGGTTTGGCTGTATACCACCGTAAGAACAGGCACCAGCGAAAGAGAACGCTTCATAAAAGATGGAGAATAATGTGAAACCAACGACGGGTAATTGGAGTCAAAATATAAGTAATATATACACAGCCAAGTCGCATTATTGTGACCACCTGCTACTTTCGACGTCAACACAGCGTAGCCCATGAAAGAAGGATCGTGTCGTGAGCTGGCTTAGAGAGTATATAAGGTGCGCTGTAGACATTCTGAAAACATGTCTAAAAAGAGCAATTTATCCGCTTTTCAAAAAGAGATAATTATCGGCTTTCGGGACAAGAATGGCAGTGTTTCTAAAACAGCGCAGATTGTGAACTGTTCTCGTGCTGCTGTGGTTAAAGCGTATCGTGATTTGAGAAATGGCACCACTGCGAATGAGCGACGTGTAAATTGCGGAGCACCATGTGCCATTGATGTGAGAGGTGAACGTCGGCTTCGAAGGTGCTTGAGGGCCTATTGACACGCTGCAGTGGAGCAACTCATTGGCCGAATGAACCAGTGGGCTACCGGAAGTGTGTATAAAATGACAGCTCAGTTAACAATGTTGTGTACGGGGCTCTGCTGCAGCCGGATGGCCACTGCACCTATGCTAACAAAAGTGCATCGGCAGAAAATGCTAACATTTAAACGGCAGATTCGGAATTGTACCTCAGCTGATTTGCAGAGGATTACCTTCTCCGATGAGTCACGTTTTCTGTTTCATCAAACGGATGGACGTTGGCGTGCAAGGTTAGAAACATCGGCGAGCAAACACTCTTCATCCACTGCTGAAAGAACACAAGCAGATGGGGGCGACGTTATGGCCTAGGGAATGTTTTTGTGGCATTCTCTATGCCCACTCATAACTATGGTCGGCATTATGTACCGAATTCGTTATGAATCCATCCTTGCATACCACGTACAGCTATACATGCTAATTGTCTTCCCAAGAGCGGATGAGATCTTACAGCACGGCAGTGCGACGTGCATACAGCTAGAAAATTCCGAGAGTGGTTGAAAAAGGACAATGAAGACTTCAAAGTACTTTTCTGGGCCCCTTATGTCCCAGACTAAAACCCAATTGAGCATCTGTAGGACCACGTAGATCGTGTTGTTCGCTCAATTGATTCATCAGTACGCATTCTCCAGCAGCTGTCAGATGTACTGCAGTCAGTATGGCTCCACGTACCTGTGATTACCGTCGAGCACCTTATTGAGACACTCCCAGCTGGTCTAGCTGCTCTCCGCGAATGACACGGCTATTTTTTTTGTTTTTTTATGGGAGGTTTAAAGCCCACAGTGAGAAACGCAATGGGATATAAGCAGTCGCCCGTCCCTAATTTAGGGTCACTGGTTCTAAGGCAGGGAGAGAGCTAGTGCCGTAAGAGAAACACAACATCCATGCCTCACTGGGATTCGAACCCGGACCCCTTTCGGACTAATGATCAGAGGCCATAGCTTAGACCACTGTGCCACCGAAGCGACCCACACGACTGTTATTCTGGATATTAGCTGGTGGTCACAATAATGTGACTTGACCGTGTATATATGTGATATAATATATCAGTAACTCCTCGATGCTGTTAAACGGATCCACAGTAATGACAGATTAGTAAATTAGATAAAAAAAATAACTGTCTTGTGCCGACAAACAGAAGATCAAAATGGCTCAGGTCACCACGTCTATTGATGTTCATCAATTTCAATACATTTTTTAGAAGCTCTGCCGCCCGCCTATTTATCTCTTGCGTTCGGTTTGCGTTGGTCCCAACTGCGTGGGGGATGCCCATGTCAGTTCCCTGTCACTCCTGTCTGTAGTGTTGTGTCTATTGACTGTATGTACCAATTCAAAAGTAAACAGCCTGAAGAATAATACTTTGAAATTTCTTCCTACTATACTAGTGTAGGATAGACTGAGCAGATCATTAACCACTCATATTGAAGAACCATGCATTGTAAATATATCGTTCACGAATGGTACAGCACTACTGAAAACAGAAAGCGGAGACAGACAACATTGGCTAGCACAAACCATATCCGAAGACAAGCGTCCGTTAACGTTCTTTTCAACAATTCAAGAGGTATGTCAGATTTAGTATCATATTTTTAATGTTTTTTCACACGTTATTTAAAATTCTTGAATATTTTCCTAGCAAATATATCAAGGCATCTCAAAGATTTAGTAGCATGAAATTTATATAAGGATATCAAAGCGTTAGGGCATGAAATTATCTGGCTAATATATCAAGGCATCTCAAAGTGTTAGTAGCATAAAAATATATGAAAGTATCTCAAAGCGTTACTACCATGAAATTTATCTGGAAACAGGAAAATATAAATTTTGGAAATTATTTACCCCTCTCCAAGAATATATTTTCAAAACTCTCGGTACTGTGATGCAAGCAAATTACACTGGGGTGCAAGAATTAAGGACGAAGAGGAGAAATTAGCATAGCAGCGGAACGAGCAGGCAGAACGTACCGAAAGATCAATCAGGAGAGAGACTAGGGTCCAGTACGGTAGGGCATGCGCATATATGCAGCACGACGTAGGGTTGGGAGTGTCGGAAATGTATAAAGCACACGGGTGGTGTACGCTCAGCAATTCGGTGAAAGCTATTGCACGGTGTACATCGGTTTGAACGACGTCGAGTTGCTGCCACTGTCTGATATCACCAATAGGCAATTCAGTAGACGATAACTGGATGACTTTACCCGAGGTCGTGCCATTGGGAAGTTGGAAGAAGGTCGAAGTGTGACTAGTGTCGCCGAGGAGTTCGGGATCGCTCACAGCATCGTTTTACGAGCTTGGAGAGCATTTCAAACGACAGAAACAGCTGTCCGAGTGTTCAGCAGTGGTCGTCCACGAGCAACCACGGCGGCGGACGACCGGTATATTGTCCTACAGGCGAGAAGAGACAGACAGCAGACAGCGGGAGAAATCGCAAGGCACATGCAACAGACAACTGGACTTCCGTTATCCGTTTTATCGTGGCCAGGAGGCTACACAATAGTGGTCTATTTGCACGACGACCAGTACGGTGTGTGCCATTAACGCCTGCTCATCGCATACGTCGGTTTCTGTAGTGCTAGGAACACAAGAACTGTACACATCAGCATTAGGGTCGAGTTGTCTTTATGGATGAGATCCGATTTATTCTGACGAGAGATTCTGGATGTATACACATCTGGAGAGAGCAGGGAACACGCGATCACACCTCCAACATTATCGAAAGGGACCGGTTTGGAGTTGGCGAAATTCTCGTTTGGGGTGGTATCATGCTTGGTAGCCGTACTGACCTCCACATCTTCCAAGGAGGGTCAGTCAGTGGTGTCCGCTGTTGTACCAAGGTTCTCCGGCCTCACGTGCGTCTGTTTAGAGGTGCTGTGGGTCCTGAATTCCTCTTCATGGACGACAATGCTACACTTCATCGTACAGTGGCTGTCGCAGAGCTGTTGGAAAGTGAAGATATTCAACCCATGGATTGGCCCGCAAAGGTTCCAGGACCTAAATCCAATCGAACTTGTGTGGGACCTTATCGGGAGGCGCTTGGCAGCACGTCACCAGCCGCCAGCAACGATTCCGCAGCTGTGATTGGCACTACAAGAGGAATGGGCCGCGATGCCTCAACAGCTCCTTGAAAACCTCGTCCTCAGCATAGACAGACATTGTAAATCCTGCAACGCAGTCAGGGGTGATCATATCCCCTTCTACAGACTCGATTTTTCTTGGCAGCCGCCTGTCACATGGACGTTTCTGTCTTCTTTCCAGGTGTGCTCAAAGCTACCTTTTCAATAAAATGCCTTCGTATCCTTTGGATTCCTGGTTTGGACGGTTTTGCTCACTTGTCCCATATTCTTACATCTTGGGGATTTTATGGTGTGATTTGAGTCGATGTGGAGCACTTCTGCACGACGTTACATTCGAAAAACCGTCTGGTCCTCAATTTTTGGACGCCAGTGTATAACATTAAAGCGAAGTATGCAAGAAGTTGTTTCATATAGTTCAATAATGAGGATTACATTCGTGATTTAACCAATTCAGCGACCAATGTATAACAATCAAATGGCAACAAAACAGAAATTTACACATAACGGCCGGGTTTAACGATAGCTAACGAGTAATAAGCACTTTCTTCCAGTCCTTTCTTCTACGCATGAAACTGTACAATCCATCTAACTCACGCCGCGTTGTAGGACCAAGTGCGTCAATGCTGTCTTTTTTTGTTTGGAAATTTAAAGACCACGGTGAACAATCCGATGGACAGTAGACAGTCGCCCTTCCATAACTTAGGGCAACTGGTCCCAGGGACAGGAAATTTCCAGTGCCGTAAGACAAATACACCATATATATTTCACCACGATTCGGACCCTGACACATGACGGACGAATCGTCAGAAGCCATCGCTTAGGTCACAACTTCACAGGGTCGGTCACCACCATTTTTAGCGCCCTCTTAACCAAAAATAATATAGTTTGAGAGTATTAGTGTCAATCATTCACATAAAGGACTGCTTCGCATAAAAAAGCTAAGGTAAAGCAGCGTGTTCTGATGCGTAGGTTTCCGCTTTTTTAACTCTTTTAGCCAGGGAGTTCCTACCTTCGAGCAGATTTTTGCAACTTTTAATTATCCCGTAGTATTTCGTTCGTGCTTGTTAAATAATTAATATAACCTTTTCTTGAATTGTCTTGGAGTAATATTAAGAAATAAGTAAGGGATTTTCTGATGTTGTAGAAACATTCTGTTGCCTTTAGCAAAATTTACATGAGAACTACAACATTGAAACTCTTCATTCATGAAAGTGAAGGCCAAAGGTTGTTGGTTCATGAACCGGAAGTCTAAGTCTTTTAATTGAAAGCATAAGCCTAACACCAAGAGACCTGTAAGCGATAGATGTCATGAAAGTGAAATATGAATGTTTTGTGAAAGCTGTTTGAGAAACTGTGTTATCCTTTTATCGCTACCTTATGCCTTTGCATTAAAAGCCGCGCCCTGTTGCGCAGTAGTCTGTGGGATTGCTTGTAGTCTTCGGTTGCATTGAGCTCATCTTTTGAACACTTTCCAACGCAAATAAACCTTTTCAAAGTCAATCATAGTCAATGGAAACGGTTAGAAAAAAGTAAAACAGTTTTTTTATAATCGATAAGACATCCAGAAATAGAAAACGCTAGCTACTTACTTCCACTAGCTACTAAAAAGTATGTTACGAAAATTAACAATTGGTGCACAAAACATTTCTCATAGACGAAGGAACATATCAAAGAGAATTTCTAATCGAACAGCTAAAAGAAGAAATGTGGAAGGAAACATGATATAAATATAAACCTCCTAACGGAACGTTTTTATCATAACAGAAAAGTTGAGAACATGCGAACATTCTTCTTCTTGGCAAAAATTATGATACGCAAAAATAATTTTTCAAATAAAACGCCCGCGGGTGGAAAAGATATCCCGAAAAAGTTAGATTTCGAGATCCACGCCCCTTGCGAGAAAGCCGTGCATCATCTAAAGAGGATAATCGTCTCCATTTTTATTGTAGCAAATGACATAAAATAAACATAACTTTCTCAATACAGTTTTTGGATAACCGCAGAGAGAAGTATACTATACCACTTAGGGACAAAATAGTGAAATAATAAGAAACAGCTCAAATACAATCCTAAAGTGTTATACAAGGTAAATGCCAGTCGGTGTTAAAAGAAGTTCTTAAACCGCACATTTAGAGACCGAGATATAAGAAAATCAGATCAAGGATAAACGTCCGTAGCGGGTAAATGGCGCATTATTTGGAAAGGAAATGCACACAAAATGGCTTCCTCCTGACCAAAAAAGAACTCCTTCAATAGGGTTTTCAGTTCAGCGCATTTTGCGGCAAATACATTGTAAACGGAGGCGTGATATAGCGGCCCCTGGGTTGCACAACTGTGCATTAAAAAATCTGGAGTTATTATGTCCGAAACATTTGGCACCGGAACGTAAAGGCTCTCGGATAAAGAAACACATGTTCATATCGGAGTCTTAGAAGCTGACATATCGACAAAAATCAGATACACATCTACGCCTCCTGCAAAGAAAACTTGCACTATTTCAAGCGAAAGGTGATCTCAAAAGGATTTCCGAAAGAAGGAGTATTGTTCCACGAAATAATTGTCCATAGAGTTTCAGAAGCTAAGATTTTCCTGTAAATATATTAGAAACTGGAATGAAACTTACACCCCATCGTGGTCGAATTATTCTGTGCCAAAAAATAGAAATTATGCGTAGAACATTTCTCACCAATCCGATGCAAAAAAGAATGTTTCAAACATGTCTTTTAGAAGCAGAGATATCAGAAAAATTACTACTCATCTTTACGCATCGTGTTATAAAATCTATGTATTACTTGAAAAAGAAAATGTCCCGTTCAAAAACAAACCCTTTTCGTTATGAATGGACCAAAAAGAAGGAAGAAATTTTTTTTACAAAGGAATAATAATAAGAAAATATATGGAATAAAATGTATTTTAATTCGATGACATCTCTCTTTATACCATAATGCAATGAAATGTGCATCGAAAAACACAAGGATCCTCATTCTCGCATTTCAAGCATTACTGTGTAAAAACAAAGTTCAAATTGAACTAATGATTTCAAAGATCTGGCGTCCATAGGCCGAAAGAAGAACAAAACAAATCTATAAGTACATACGTTTTCTACCAGAAGAAATAAGAGCATTGGAGTAATATTTATACCATATTATTGTTATCAGTCGTCGGCGTACGGACACGTTCGAAGACCCTGAAGAAGCTGCAATGCCTGGACATGAAAGACGTGAAGGATTTCAGCAGTTATCGGACTTTGAGCGAGGTCGTCTATTCGGACTCCGCGAGGACGGGTGGTCGTATCATCGTATTGCGGAGCGAATTGGACGCGAAGTATCGGTGGTGGTGCAATGGTGGCGTAGATGGTCCGAGGAACATTCTCACACGAGAAGACGTGGAACCGGGAGTCACAGAAGGACTGATGAGCGGACCGATCGAAACATAAGAAGAGCGGCGTTGTCAAGCAGAATATCCACTGTAACACAAATCCGAGCTGCCGTTGCACCTGAGATGACTGTGCGAACAATCCGCAACCATCTACTGGATGCAGGACTGCGTGCACGTGTGCCTCTGGCATGTGTACCTCCGACTCCAGTCCGCCGTCAGGCACGGCTGCAGTGGTGTCACCAACGTCTGCACTGGAGAACGCAATGGCGATCTGTCCTGTTCAGCGATGAAAGCAGATTCAGCTTGGGAGCCTCCGATGGCCGTATGCGTGTTCGCAGACGCACAGGGGAGGATCTCCACCCTTCTTGCATCCGCCAGCGACACACAGGGCCTACACCTGGTCTCCTGGTGCGGGGAGCGATCAGCTATCACTTCCATACACAACTAGTGTTTGTACCGGGTTCGTTAAACAGCACCTCTTACATCAACAACATCATTCAGCCCGTTGTTGTGCCATTTGGAAGGTCGGTCCATCATGGTGTTTTCCGGCAAGATACCGCACGCGCACACACGGCACGTGGAACGCAACATGCACTTCAGTATGTGAGACAACTTCCATGGCCTGCACGTTCACCGGACTTTCCCCCCATTGAGCACGTATGGGATTTTATGGGACAACGACTTATCCGGTCTCCACGGCCAGCCGCGACCATCTCCGATTTACGCGTCCAGGTTGAGGATGCTTGGAACGCAATACCCCAAACTTACATCTAACATCTGTACTACAGACTCCATGTCAGAATTGCACAGTGTGACGGCGGTTTAACCTCGTACTAACCATGGTACATGGAAATGTTATTTTTCAGTTTACCAGCAAATATAGCTGTGTTTTGCCATAATGTTTTGATCACGTTATCCTCTGTATTCCGTAATTATGCTGTATACATTTCGTTGGTATCAGACGTCTCCTTCTTGGTGTTCTTTTTCACTTTCGGATAGTGTACTAACGATAAAAACATACCACTACAAAATACAATTTCAAAAACAAACCAAAAACCCCAATGAAAGAAAAAATATTAATACAAAGAGACTAAAAAAAGCATTATAACCAGAAACCAAACCTCTCAAGCCGATCTTATTAGGGGACCTTTCGAGCTTCAGCAAAAGCCGAAATAACCCAAGACCCGCTCAGGTGCTCCCGATATCATGGGTGACAGCAGATAAAGATCAATCTATTAAATCACTACAAATACAGACTTATATACAAAGACCATTTGAGAGAAAGCGAAAAAACCCGATCACATGGTCCATATCGTAAGTGGAAATCCGTAGCAGTAAGCAAATAGGTGTAAGCCGTTTAAGAATCCTACAAAGTACGTTAGTAACTAATTATCCACAATCAGCCCACCAAGTGGCATTTAGTAACCTAAATTATTAAATTTTTAGGGCTTATATTAATAACGTCTGAAAAGTGTAATTGTTGACCAGTTTAGAAGACATTCTCGGCCCTGGAATCAGCAGGAAGCTGCTTGAATAATCTTGTAATAAACCTAATTGGTAGTTCATTCTTGCAGAGCCTTCTCCACAGATTACACAATTCAACGGTCAAAATATTTGAATTATTGCAAATATCTATAATCCTGTGGAACTGTAAAATAATAACATTTCGATATATTGAGGTAGAAATATTTGAATTCCAATTAATGTAACAAATTATGTCAAATATTTTTTTCAGATTTAAATAATTTTATTACTATTTTTATCTAAATTTAAGCGAAAGATATACCGTAAAATAATCCTACTATATAGTCCAAACCAGAACTTTTAACCTTGAAATGCCCCTGAAGAATGTCCGTTACGAAGATACTATTACCTAACAAGTTCAAAAGGTAAATACTGATCATATGCACTGAGCTGAAAGATGTACGTGTGGTCGATGATTTCCACTACCCGCTGCTTTTGAATGACCTTGGCGACTTGCCGGTCTGGTAAACCGGATGTCATCAACGATATTAGTAATTTTAGCTATGAAAAGCAGATCGCAGGATAGCGTGTTTTGAGTTTTGCAGACGTTTCGCTTAGGTATGTTTGATGCTTTCGTGTGAATGTTTAGTTTATAAAGTTTCTAGATATTGTTTATTAATTTTGAGAATAAGCAACGTGAATTAAGTGATTGCATCTGAAAATTGCAAGCAACACATAAGGGAACGTTTCATGTAAACAAAAATCTAACGTTCTGTACGTGATGCAACATACCAGTGGATTTTTCGAGAAATGGCAATTGTGAAAAGTGCTTAGCGAGCAAGCTGCATAAAAAACATTGTGGCCGAACTGTCAACCGAAAATGATGCAAAAATGTACTGATTAACTAATCGGGAAAAGTGCTAAACAAGAACAACATCGCTCAACTGAACGTTCGGAATTTATTTCTGCCTTCTGTGCAGCTAACATCCCACTTCCTAAACTGATAATCCTACATTATAAAATTACTTGGAAAATTCACTGGAAGATATTGGTGTTCTTGATCTCAAATACTAAAGTCTTGTGACGATTATATATATATATTCAGATAATACAACGTAGTTTGTCACAAATATTTATTTTTTCAAGCCGACCATGTTTTCGCTGGGCATTTACCTAGCTTCATCATGACGAATGGCACGTAAATATTCAAATTGTGTATTATATCATAAATAGTGTTTACAATCACGTGTTTTGTTTAGATGCTTCAACGCGCTTGATAGAAAGGGGGTTTATGCCACGTCATTAACAAGTTGCGAAAATTTTGATAAATATGGAAAGTTTCCAAAATATCAAGTTTCGTGGTTGAATCTGGCTTGTGAACTAGTTTTGCTTCTTCAACGAGATATTTATGGTTCTTTTCCTGACAGTGTTTAGCCATCGATGACTTCTTTAGGTCATAATTTCGAATGTAAGTCTTGTGCTCCTTCACTCGAAAACGCCAGGCTCTACGGGTGTGTCCTATAGCGTGTCCTATTGAAATTTAGAAGGCAATGTCACGGGAAAATGGAATAATGGCGAAATTCTCTGGAAACGGGTTATTCGCAGGAATTTACGTGGATCGCGCGATACATATATGCTCAGATATAGGCAATTTAGAAAAAGAACTTTATTTCCTTAAACTTGTTGCACTACAGCGAGGATACAACCCTTCCATTATAGACAAGGCTCTAACAAAATTCCGGAAACCGAAGACTATTTCCACGTTAATTCTTTGCGAGAGAATTTTGCCATTATTCCATTTTTCCGTAACATTGCCTTCAAAATTTCAAAAATTCTCAAAACCTTTAATTTTAAAGTAATTTTTTAAATCCATACACAAAAAGAGCTTTTAGGATCAAAGACCTATGTTGAAGACAAAAACTTGTGGTAGGACAGATTCGTTGAGCATCGTGTGTTCCATTGAAGGAGCACCAGACCTACATTCGAAATTGTGGCCTATAGAAGTCATCGATGGCTAAACACTGTTACGAAACGGACCATACATTTCTCTTTGAAGAAGCAAAACTAATTCACAAATTAGATTTAACCACGAAACTTGATAATTTGGAAGCTTTCCATATATATCAGAAGTTATCGCAATTTGTTAAGGACATGGCATCCACACCATTTCTACCAAGCGCGTGAGAGCATCTAACCAAAGCACGTGATTGTAAACACAATTTATGATATCACACACAATTTGAATATTTACGTTTCATTCGTCTTGATGAAGGTAAGTCAATACCCAGCGAAACCATTTTCGACTTGAAAAAATAAATATTTGTGACAAACGATGTTGAATTATCTTAATATACCCTCGCGTACAAAAATTAAGGACGAGACGGGTTTTCGAATGTAACGTCGTGCAGAAGTGCTCCACATCGACTCAAATCATACCATAAGATCCTCATGACGTACGAATATGGGACAGTGAGAAAAACCGTCCAAACAAGGAATCCAAAGGATATAAAGACACTTAATTGAAAGGGTAGCTTCGAGCACAACTGGAGAGAAGACAGAAACGTCCATGTGACAGGCAGCTGCCAAGAAAAATCCAGTCTTTAGTAGGGGATATGATAACCCCTGACTGCGTTGCAGCATTTACAACGTCTGTCCATGCTGAGGACGAGGTTGTCAAGGATCTGTTAAGGCATCGCGGCCCATTCCTCTTGCAGCGCCAATCGCAGCTGCGGAACCGTTGCTGGTGGCTGGTGACGTGCTACCAAGCGTCTCCAGAGAAGATCCCACACGTGTTCGATTGGATTTAGGTCCGGGGACCTTGCCGGCCAATCCATGCGTTGAATATCTTCACTCTCCAACAGCTCTGCGACAGCCACTGTACGATGAGGTGTAGTGTTGTCGTCCATAAAGAGGAACTCAGGACCCACAACACCTCTACACAGACGCACGTGAGGCAGGAGAACCTCGGTAAACCAGCGGACACTAGTGACTGAACCTCCTTAGAAGATCTGGTGTTCAGTACGGCTACCAAGCATGATACCGACCCAAACGAGAACACCGCCACCTCCAAACCGGTCCCTTTCGATGATGTTGGAGGTGTTATTGCGTGTCCCCTGCTCTCTCCAGATGTGTATACGACTTTAATCGCTCGTCAGACTAAATCGGCTATCATCCGTAAAAAGAACTCGACCCCATTCCTAATGTGTCCAGTTCTTGTGTACCTGGAACCACAGAAACCGCGGTCTCCGATGAGCAGGCGTTAATGGCACACACCGTACTTGTCGTCGTGCAAATAGTCTACCTTTGTGCAGCCTCCTGGCCACGGTAAAACGTGATAACGGACGTCCAGTTGTCTGTTGCATGTGCTTTGCGATTTCTCCCGCTGTCTGCCGTTTGTCTCTTCTCGCCTGTAGGACAATATAACGGTCGTCCGCCACCGTGGTTGCTCGTGGATGACCACTGCTAAACTCTCGGATAGCTTTCGTGTCGTTTGAAATGCTCTCCAAGCTCGTGAAACGATGCTGTGAGCGATTCCGAACTCCTCGCCCACACTAGTCACACGTCGACCTTCTTCTAATTTTCCAATGACGCGACCTCTGGTAAAGTCATCCAGATGTCGTCTACTGGATTGCCTGTTGATCATATCACACGGTGGCAGCAACTCGGCGTCGTTCAAACCGATGAACACCGTGCAATAACTTTCACTGGATTGCTGAGCGTACACCGCCCGTGGGCTTTATACCATTCCGACACTCCCCCACCCCCTACGTCATGCTGCATATAAGCGCATGCCCTACCGTACCGGACACTAGTCTATCTCCTGAGTGGTCTTTTGGTTCGTTCTGCCTGCTCCTTCTGCTGTTATGCTAATTTCTCCTCTTTGTGCTTAATTTTTGCACACCAGTGTATATATTGGTGGTATTCGTAATTTAAATTGTATGCGAAAATATTATTTGCCGAAAATATGTGACATTCACAAGCAACAAAGGATTTTTTTTAAATTCGGTATCAGGTGTAAGCATCGTAGCAAACGGAACAATTGATTCAGATAATCGGTACATTTTGAATATTCTTTCTCCTCCATCAACTGAAACGAATGTTAAAAGCTGTTTTGCCTGAATGCAATCTTCCTCCAGTGCATCACTTTCGAATCTGTAAATTTTGAACCTCTTTGAATGCAATCTTCCTCGATTGCATCACTTTCGAATCTGTAAATTTTGAACCTCTTTGAATGCAATCTTCCTCGAGTGCATGACTTTGGAATCTGTAAATTTTGAACCTCTTTGAATGCAATCTTCCTCGAGTGCATGACTTCGGAATCTGTAAATTTTGAACCTCTTTAAGTGCAATCTTCTTTGAGTGCATTACTTTGGAATCTGTAAATTTCAAGGCAGTCAGTCAGGCTATACTTCATTGCGTTAATAAGTATGAAATACATTTTGAGAATAAAACCGCTTTTGTGACATAAAATGAATCTTTTCTAACTGAAGCCTGGAGAAAAAGCCCGAAAGCCTAAATTTTGAGGAAATACGATGCTCCGCGAAATTTCGGGGAAACTCCTAAATTACCCGATTAACCCCGCTACCGAACCTCGAATTTTCCTTTTTTTAATCCACGCAATAACGTTTCTACCCTAATTTTAAGCCAAAGGCCAAAATAGAAAGAATATGTACAATATGTCGGATACAAACAGAATTTTTGAGCAGAGTAACGATTGTGGAAATGTAGTGTTTTGTAAAATGAGGATAAATATGATCCCATTCCGGGAATTTTTGTTACAGAACACGCTTACTAAAAGTAAAAGGAATAAGACGCCCATTTAATCTCGGGAATACCACATATTTCCTGTACATTGTAATCGAACGCCGTTATCATACTGCAGTGGTCGCAGAATGTCCTTATGCATATGAAAGGCGGAAACTTCTCTGTGAGTTGTAGCATTGCAAAGGACATTTCACGATAATTAAGCATTAAAAACGTGGAACACAACCTGATTCTCTCCTCCCCCAACATATTTTCATATTTGGGAGGCTTGCTAATGTAGAATAAGGCATTCTGGTGTGTTATGTGTCGTGCTGCAGCTACATGAGAATAATTCTTTGCCATATATATATATATATATAGGTTCCAAAACATTCTAATATATTTGTCATTACAAATCGAAATGCGTTTTTTGGAATATACCACGTGCAGCGAAATTTTTACCTTTATATGAAAACGCTTTCTTCACTGTATGTTATTAGCTGGCTCAGAACAGATAAGATGAAAGCGAATCTGTAATCGGCGTCAATTTATTTTTACCGGAAAATTAATAAACATCTATTCCGGTGTACAACGATTGTTCCATGCGGTATGCAAGAACACCTCGAACAGTAATGGTAGTCAGAAATTCAAATGCTGGTTACGGAGTTTAAAATTTTATAAAAAAAATGCATGTGAAAATTAAGCAAACTTTTATACAGAGCAACAGTGTAAAATTCAAATTTTAGAAAGTACAATGGCACACACAAACATATACGAAGCTATTTCTTCAGTACATAAACGTTTCAGGGAATATTTATTTTTCAGAATTTCCGACAAAATGCAAACATCTCAATTTCAAAGATGTACTCGTACTTGTGAAACCAAATACATAATTCTCCTTTGAAAGGCTAAAACTGTTTGGTAAATACACGGTCGAGTCACACCAGCTAATGTCCGGAGTAACCGCAGTGTGTAGAGCGGACAGCAGCTAGACTGCCTGGGAGTGACTCAATAGGTCCTCGAAGGTGTTCACAGGTATGTGCAGCCATGCTAACTACAGTGCATCTTACAGCTGCTGGAGGGTTCGTGGTGAAGGATTAATACAGCGAACAACACGATCGAAGTCATCCCTCAGATGATTAAATGCGTTTACGTCTGGGCAATTTGGAGTTTAGTGAAGTACTTTGAAGTCTTCATTGCGCTCTTCCACCCACTCTCGGATATTTCTAGTTGTGTGATACGTCGTAATGTCGTTCTCGAAAATCCCAAACGCCTCAGTGAGGACAATCAGCATGTATCGGTGTACGTGGTCTGCAAAGACGGATTCATAACGAATTTGGTCCATAGTGCCTTCCACAGGTATTCGCGGACCCAGGAAATGCCCCGAAAACATTTTCCAGACAATAACGCTGCCCCCACCAGCTTGTGTTCTTCCAGCAATGGTTGAAGAGTGTTCGTTCTTGGATGTTTCTCTCCTTATACGTCATAGTCCGTCCGTTCAGTGAAGCAGAAAATGTGACTCATTGGAGAAGGCGATCCTTTGCCAATCAGCGGAGGTCCACCTCTGGTACTGCCGTGCAAATATAAGCCTTTTCCGTCGATGCACCTTCGTTAGCATAGCTGCAGTGACGATCTATTTGCATCGGAGCCCCATACGCATCAGTGTTCGCTGAACTGTCGTTTTATACATACTTTCGGTAGCTCCCTGGTTCATTCGGCCAGTAAGTTGCTAAACTGTAGCGTATCGATCGGCCCTCACACAACTTCGTAGCCGACTTTCAGCTCTCGCGTCAATGGCACATGGTGCTCCGCAGTTTCCACCTGGCTTATTCGCAACGGTACCATTTCTCCAATCAAGATACACTTTAACCCCAGCAACAGACGAACAGTTCACAAAGTGGGCTATGTCAGAAATACTGCTATTCTTGGCCCGAAAGCCGATAACCATGCCTTTTTACAAATCAGAAAAATCGCTCATTTTATCCACGACAGCAAAGAGTGATATATTTTCTGAATATTTACAGCAAAACTTATATACCCTCCAAGCCAGCTCACGAAAGTGGCTGATTTCATTGGCTACGCGCTGTTGACGACTGAAGTAGGAGGTGGTAACAATAATGTGACTCGACTGTGTATATTCCTGTGAGCAATATATCATCTCCGGAATAATATTTTACGTACACAATAACGATATCAATACAATATCTGGTTTCCCTTTTGTGTGTGTTTACATTAATTTCCAATTTCCTCGCGTGGAAGTTTGCTCAAGTTCGCAATTCCTAATATTCCATGCATGCCTTTTATTCAACGTATGGTATAACACAGCCGTGTGAAGTTTATATTGGAACGTACACATTTATATGTCATATTTTTCGGAGGAAAAAGTTTCTTAATTAGTTTCCACCTTTGAAATCTGTGTTGATAGACCGACGGGAGTTGGGATAAGCATCAATGCTTACGTGCTTTCCCATCTTCCTGACACTATGCTGTTTTTGCAATCAACACTTTTTCACAGGATATTTCGGTACATTTGAGATGTCGAAGATCAATTTTCAGATTTACTATATCTGGAGGTGCTGGTAAACGACGATGATTCTCTTACCTTTTGCCAGTTCATCGAGACCAACTTCAAAATTGGGAAAATTAAGAAGACATAGCCTTCATGTACAAAAACGTTAATACAGATGAAGACATAAAAATGATGGAATTCGTACAACTGTGTTACAAAAGAAGGTGACCAGAAGGCGTTATGGGCTCTTGGGAATTATGAATTAGAATAACATACACTCATAAAAAAGTTTTAAAAATCTCGGGAAGAACCTAAAACTGGAAATGTGTACGTGTAATTATTATGTTACACTTTCTGCGGAAAGGTCGAAATATAAAAACGTGCAGAACACTGTATTCCTATAAGTTTACCAACAAATGGTATTTAGTTTGCTGCCTAAAGATTTGCAGCTTGGGACACGAGAGCAGTTTGGCTCAAAACTCTCCCATTGAAGCATTCACTTTATCAGAAAAAACTGCTAGTTGGGAAAATTTCCACGAAATACAGTTTTTAACGCTTTAGTAATAGCACTGAAATATAAAAATATTTATAAATATATATGTATATGGTATCTTTTTGATACAAAAGGGAATTTTTTTAAGTTTTGGGACATCGGGTACTTCTCAAAACCGTCTATTAGTTTTTAAATAGAATAAAAGTCATGTGACTGTTCGTTATTTTTTTGTATTCTAAAGGAAAAACCTAAACACTATCAACATGCACATTTCAATGACAAGATGCCGTTGATTATGCAGTGCGAAGAAAGACTGTCATTATTAAGGACCTTGGAGGAGAGTAGGCTGGCAAATACCTAACTACCTCGGTCAGAGTTTGAAAACCGGATGTTCCGCCATTAGCGAGGACGGAAAGCGTTTCACATCTATTCGCTGATAAGGCGCGTGATTTAAATCGTGCTTTAAATAGTTGTTAAAAATAATAACTATGCTCAGGTACTGTGTTAGTTACGGTTGTAAGAGCAAAGCTATATTATTCACGGAATGCAACGGAACTAAGGAAAGGATATCATTTCACAAGTAAGTGGAATTAAGTGTTTTCCTCATTGTCATTTATAATGTCTTTAATTGTTTACATTACTTTTATATAGTAGCTTTCAGGCTTTTCTGACTGGTTAGAAAGTCGGTTGTAATGTAATAACATTTCTGAGGGCATTGCAGAAACATTGCTTTATTTAAAAAAAAAACAACTGGTCGTCAGAATTATTTCACGTCTCCCGAATAGTGAGAACTTCCCAACCATAATACGTAGGAAGGGAAATGCAAAATCAAGCAGACATTTATCACTCATATTCATATGCCGTTTTCATGTAATTTACTTATTCCCGTGTAGTAGCACATGAAGTTTGACTTGTCAATTACAGCAGATATGAATCAGTGAAAAATATAACGGAGTCTGTTGCTGCTTATTTGTTGTTTTTTCCTAGGATGTAGCCATGGCTTGGGATTTCTACTGAGGTAATCTTACCTTCATAGTTGTCGGAATCAATTTAAAAGAAGGTTCAAATATGTTTTTTTTTTCAGGAAGATTTTATTAAGATTCCAAGGTACTTTTTAAAGTACTATGGAAAAACTTC
This sequence comes from Macrothele yani, assembly GCA_039090855.1. Taxonomy (NCBI): domain Eukaryota; kingdom Metazoa; phylum Arthropoda; class Arachnida; order Araneae; family Macrothelidae; genus Macrothele; species Macrothele yani. The sequence goes on from CM077015.1 coordinate 100,735,615, forward strand.
ACATGTAAAAGTGTACAATGCTGTATCTAGTGCAATAATCAAGGTAAGGCTGCATAATTGGTAGGAACTTTCATAAATTAACTTTTAACTTATATTATCTCAGGGATCCAAGCGATGGCTGCGGATCTTTCGCCCAACGGAGGGGTCTGGGTTCGAATCCTGGTTAAGGTTGTTTGTGTTTGTGTTTGTCTTTTTCACCTATGTACATTGCTGACGTTGAATCACAAAATGTCTCTACTGTATAAATCCGTGAACGAAGTCCAATATATGTTCAATCTGTATGTAAATATATCAGTTAACCAAGTCCAATATACACAGTGCGTCAAAGAATTTTTAAGACTGGCGCTAGATTTCAGCCTACGGTGGCACCACCAGTATAATCGCGAATGCGTTATAAACCGTGACCATCTGCTTGCTTTCTGCCAAAAGTACTGCGCAGTTGTTAAAGTAACTCAAACGAAACCGCCGTTGATTTGAGAAGTAAAATTTTTTTCATGTTGAATTATTAAGATGGAACAAAGGGCTGTTATTAAATTTAACGCAAAACTTGGTAAAGGTGCCTCGGAAACGTACCAAATGATGAAACAAGTTTACGGCGAGTTTTGTTTAAGTAGATCAAATGTTTTCCTGTGGCACAAACGTTTTTGGAGGGAAGAGGTACGCTAGAAGATGATAAACATACCGGAAGACCAAGTTCATCTAGGACACCTCAGATTCTTGAAAAAGTGCGTGATTTCTTGGCAAACAATCGATGTGCGTCACTAAGAATGACGGAAGAGTCTTTAAACATCAACAAAGAAACGATTCGAACCATCATGCATGAAGATTTGGGCAAAACAAAAGTCTGTGCTAAATTTGTTCCACGCACGTTAACCAATGAACAAAAGTCAAGGAGAAGTGCACATTACAGAGACATCATTTCAGCCTCTGAAAATGATCCAAACTTCTTAAAATCGATTGTTACAGGTGATGAAACATGATGTTTTCAATATGATCCTAAACCAAAGGGACAAAGTGCGGAATGGAAGTCAAAAACCTCACCACAAGCCAAAAAAACAAGAAAAGTTCCATCGAAAATCAAAACAATGCTCATAACATACTTCGATATTAAGGGTATTATCCACAAAGAATTTGTTCCAAGTGGACAACCAATTACTGGTAAGTTTTATTTAAATGTTTTGAGGCGTTTGATGGGCAGAATTTGTCGCATTCGTCCAGAATATCGGGGTGGAAACAGTTGGTGTTTGTTGCACGATAATGCACCCAGTCAAAGCTCACTTCTTGTTCGTAGATTTTTGGCAAAAAATAACGTCTGTGTGTTGAATCATCCACCGTATTCGCCTAATTTAGCGCCCTGCGACTTTTCTTTACTCCCAAAGCTTAAAATGACGATAAAAGGGTGTAATTTTGATGATATTTTGACCATACAAACAGCTTCGACGCGTGCTTTAGAGGCAATTCTGCAAAGTGAAATGGAACAGGCATTCGAATCATTATTAAATAACTGTAAAAAGTGTATTGAAGCCAGAGTGACTTATTTTGAATAACAAACCAAAACAAATTATAATTTCTTGTTTCTATTTCATTTTACAGACCCTGTCTTAAAAATTCTTTGCCACGCTGTGTATAATTATTTTAAACCTACAATTAAAAAAATGCCATCCAAGTAGAAATAATCTCAAGAGGATTATATATATATTAAGAAAATATTTATAGTTCATTTGGTCGAAATTGGACTAAAGTACCCTTAATATAATGCGAAATTATTGTTTATTTTGTTTAGGCTAGGCAATTTTAAAATAAAAAACACGTGGACTAAATGATTTTAAGAAAACCAAAGGAACATCGTTCAAGGATATATGAAGGAAAATTACTGACAAATATTGATCTGAGAGATATTAATCAACTACTAACTGAAAGCTGTATTAACCAAAAATTCTAGAGAATGCAATTTATTCAACGAAGAAATGTGTTTTCATGCTGATACAGGGGTCTGCAAATAGCATACGTATCTAATAAAGTTATGTTTCGCATTAGGTTTCTGCTTTTAAAACATAGATTCTCCTTCTTTCATGCTATGACTATGTTTAATTGTGGCGATTGCATGTAATGGTTTCTTACTATGTACTGTAATACCGTTGGAAATATTTGACTTGCTTTTCAATTTTGGGGCACTTTTTATTCATGTTTTGTCATTATAATATCGACATATTTACCCCACACTTTTCCAGCAGATCTCTACGAATGCAAAGCGCTTCAAAAATGGGTACACGTAGTAAATCCAGTGAATGGACTGGCATACCGTGTGTGATTTCAAAAGTTTTTAAATACAGAAATTGATCTGCTATATTCTTAAACAAGTATACAAAAATTGATCAAATATATTCTTAAACAGACTTCTGTGTGGAATTTTTTTTAATCAGCTGATTTACAGGCTTTCCTCTCAGTAAGATTGTTATATAGTGCTATACAACCATATTTCACGTCTTTTTTCTCCTTTGGTATCCAGTCAAGTAATTCACTCTACTAACGTCTGTCAGTTTTTATGTGATACTAAATTTCCTTTTGGCATTCCCCCTTCCATACATAGCATGTGCTAATAATTATTACATTAAAAGAGACTTTCCTAGGGAAGGATCAAAGCTTTCTCTGGTGGCCTCCAAGCTACTGCCCTCAAAGTGTATCACATTTCACTTGAATGTTTTTCCGAAGCTAAAAGGTAAATTATTGTATATAAAGTTTGCGCTAATAAGATAACTGAGAAAAAACACATTTTAAATTTTCTTAACATGCACAGAAAGCAGCAGAAATTAATACATTATGGGTATTTATCATAGATTACTTGATAAACTGTGGTTCACAAGACCTGATTTCTGTAAGCTAATTTTCTATGCTAAAAAAAAAAACACTTATGTTATGCTAAGCAAACTCTCCTATGCCATTCTGTTGGCCAAGTGATATGGTGCTTGTACCTCTGACTATTCTCTTACATCGCATGTATTTGTATTTGTATTCCATGTTCAAAAATTCAAACCTCGAAGCACATGTTTGACATCTAAGTAGTCGAATTTGGGGTCTAAAAATTGTTTGCAATTGAGATTTTCGAGCATGGGATATTGAAGATATTAAAAACTGTGTGCTTCGAGACGTCAGAATTTCTAAATCGTGACTGAGAGCACTGGACATGCAAATGCAGTTCCTCCGCAATCACCCTTGTGAAAAGTGACATGCTGTTCCTTCCCTGCCGAAAGATGAAATATATTTATGGCCTTACATTTTTTTCTTAATTTGCTAAAAAACACCAGTTGGAAGGAAGGAGCAATGCTAAAAGCATTACTATTGACATGATATATTTCAAAAGAGCTGTACCTGGATTAATATTTTGGGAAATCTACTTGTATTAGTATTTTCATCATTTCAAAAAATTACTGCTCCAAAGTAAAAACAAAAATACCAGTGATTCAATAAAATCCTTCCAAAATGCATAAATCACAGATTTAATGCCATAAACAAAAAAAGAGGAGATTCTAAATATGTTTTCGTAGCTTTCACTGTGTTAAAAAACTTCTATGGGATGGACAATCTTATTTATTATTAAGAATGTTACAATTCTCTTGCCAATCTTTTGCTGTACCGATGATAAAACAAAATGTTCCGTTTTCGGGAAACTTTATGTTTACTTTACTAAATCGTATCAAAATCGAAAACCAATTACTGGGAGCCCTTTGTATCAAAATATTATTTAATATTATTGTTACAGTAATATTCTTTAATATTATTGTAACAGTAATATTCTTTAATATTATTTCCTGTCTTGTAATGTTCGTGTTTTCGCGAATCGAATATCAATTACTGGGAGCCCTTAAATATTTTTTTCTCATTCCATAATATTCGATTGGCGAATACACGAACCGATTAAGCTAATTTTACACGTAGGGAAGGAGAAGAACTATTTGAAACATTTTCCAAATTTCAAGCACCAAATGCGAATTTTCAAACTCTGAGTCCCTGAAGTAAGCTGCGGTTTCATGGTTTGGAAAGAAGTTAGAGCATATATAATAAAACCAGATATAATAAAACCAGATATATTAAAATATGACATAACTCATAATAAAATCGAAAATACCTCAAAAAGTACATGCCAAACAAAAGTTCCAATACTTAAAGTTTGATTGAATAGCACCAGGAACACCAGTAATAACATATTTCATTTAACAGCTTCTCCTATGTCAGTGAACATTGTGGGGTGTAGCTGGTTGCCCTTTATTTATGATTTTTTTATTTCCTCAATAGTAAAACCCCAACAATTGGTTAAACAAAATAATTCACAGAGATTAATACTGCTGCATTTTTCAGCACATCTTGCAGATGGGATTTCGTTTTCTACAAATGCGATGACATCAATTCGGTTTTACATCAAAATATAAATATTGGTTGGGCTTCTGGACTCTTTAAAAGTTCAAAATACACTGGGCTTAAATCGATGTTCCAGTACCATTTGCTATATACCCTTTGTCATTCTAACCTTCCTTGTTTGGATGTTTCGTACACACATTTCTGGAATTTCATTTGCAAATTAAAGAAGAAACAACAACAGGTGACACTGATTTAACTTAGTGAAAGCAAAAGTTCTTAAACCTTTAAAACGTTTTGCAATCCAAAACGAAACAAAGAACTGTTTCGTCAATGGGTGAATTTTGAAATGATAGGTGAGTAAAGAATGTGACATAAAGTAATAGAATAAACCAAAAGACCGAAAATATGAAATGTAAATGATTTTTGGTCCGATCGGGAGATTTTCAGCGTTTACTGGCTACAACTCACCAAATTATCTGAAGGCACGTACCTATCCAGGAAACCTGTTGGGGGTAATGCCAAAAGTGTAGAATATAAATGATTTCTTGTCCGATCGGGAAATTTTCAGCGTTCACAACCAGAAATACTTTATTTTACAGTTAAGGTATTACACCCCCGGGTGCACTTTAAAGTTCGGTTCCTGTCGTCTGCTTCAACCAACGCACGGATAAAATCACGGGAAATGACACGTGAGGCGATAGGGGCGCTGCCGCTGCTTGCTTGTACTCAGTGTTTGCTCCCGCGTGTGTGTGTTACGTAATGGCTTCCTGATTCTTCATCATATGCCCTCAGTCATTGCTTGTATTACTGTTGAAATAAGCAGAGCAGATTGATATTTTTTCGTACAACGTTTATACAACAACAAAGTTTCTTTTAAACTGCTAATGAAAGGAAAACCAAGTTAGTCTTATCGGAATCAGATTAATCCTGTTTATATACTTTTCCGAAATCTCCATTCATTAATTGCTCCTAAAATGAAAAATATTCTGAAACACTTTAGCGATTCCTCACCATTGTCTGCGAGTGATGACCAAATCAATACTGCTTTTGCTTCCTCCGTTGGAAATCATACTTTAGAAGTGTTGAGGAAACATAACTTTCCTTTTTATTCTGGACCAATCTCCTCTAATGAAGTATTGACCACGACATTTATTACTGAGTTATAGATTTTTCCGTAGGATTAGTCGCCGAAATTCTAAATATTTTTACGAAATGGTGAAATATTTTTGCAAAATAAAAAAAAAAAAGAAAGAAAAATGTCACATATTTTTGCGAAATTGTGTCAAATTTCGTTGTTGTCTTGTATTAATATAACTAGTTGTTTAATGTATTTTTCTATTAAAATTCCACTGATGATTTCTTTTCATTTCAGTAGCATGGCGAACATTCTCTGTTTTAAGTGCGACAAATATATTTTACCGAAATGATGCCCTATTAATATAAACATATGTTTTGAATTATTCGCTAAAATAATTTTCTTGCAAGGAAATCCAAGATGAAAATTTCTTTCAGTTAAAATTTCGGAAAAAAAGTACGTATGTGACGGTTAATCTAGACTTCTTCTTTGCATGATCATTAGTTATTTTACAAAAACGGAATATGAGTGGGTAATGTAATAAAATACATACACTTAATTATTTTAATTGGCAATTCTACAGAAATACCAGACCTTTTTAGCTGAAGTGATAAATTATAATATTAAACAAAATATTTTTTATGAGGCGTTTTGAAATAAAGTTCATAATATCTTTATTGTTGCTATTTTTAAACGGAGAACCTCCTACTTGTTTCAACAAGACAAACTGTCATAACATTTCAAATTACAGAGAATTCCATGACTTTTGCAGCCAGATTTTTTTAAAGGCATTTTTTCTTCCAGTTACATCGCATACCCTTGACCGTCTGCGATAGACTATTCTGTGGCACACACGCGAAGAGACACAATAACATCGGGAACTGCCTCTTGTAAAATGAGTATCTTGACAAATGACAGACTGGTTCCTCGAACACTTTTGAGACAATCGTCCTTCTTTTGTTCCCGTTAGATACATCTTTCCATCATCATCAACCCGCATAATCACGCCTAGAATTAACAATTATGAAAGGCAACTTACCGTCATAGGGCCCCCTTCCTTTGCGTTTCCAGTACGCACTTTCGAAAGCCACGTGTTGCATCATGCTGAGCGGGGGTCTTGTTCGTCTGCCTATGTGCCCGTGCATGCATGTCAGTACCGGTCAATGATATCGTCACTATACTTGCTGGTCAAATGTTTACATTGATATCGCTATTGCCTATTGCCATGTTCTTGAGACAACGGTTAATCCGGAACACATTCTTTAAAATAACTTTATAAAAAAAAAACACTAACAACAAACACTGCGACATTCTTCAAAACCATAAAAATACTCTTATGCTCATGTCAACCAATATCAAACCTTGTGGTTTGATATTGGTTGACATGAGCATAAGAGTATTTTGCTCATGTCAACCAATATCAAACCACAAGGTTCAACCAATATCAAACCACATGATCAACCAATATCAAACCTTGTGGTTTGATATTGGTTGATTATGTTTTCTTTCGGAGTTTTGAAATTGTATAAGCCCTCAACTATACAATTTCAAAACTCCGAAAGAAAACATAATCTCACCATCAAGGCAAACATACAAACTGTTAGATATTTTCTAATCCACAACAAGTAGTTCTATTTACTTATGTACAGTACAAAATGTCCTCAATATCACGGCATCATCGGTACCAATGCACCTGTGCTCAATGTCCCATGACATAAATACAATGCATGCAAAATCTTTCAAAACACACATTCTCCCCTTCCGAAGTGTATATCACACTCGGCTCCTAGCGCTTTCAGCCACACTTTGGCTGTACTGAGGAAGCTCCTGTGACCCCACCTGCTCTGCCACCACAGGGAAAGTGAGTGATCTCGTCGCCGCGTCGTCCCTCCTCAATGCGTCTGCGATTTCCACATGGTGGAGCCCTCTGTTGGTCGATTCGGTCCTTTTTTTCTTCTTTTTCCCTTTCGGTTTTTTCCTTTCTATTTCTATTAATTCTTTACAGTGATCTGTAAGGTTATTGGGAACATTAATATTACATATATTATGTCTATTTCTTTAATTAATACAGATCCAGCCATGCGGGAATGTTTCTCTGCCATACAACTCTTGATAACCTTTATTTCATCGAATTTGGGATATTGCTGGTTTTCTATAAAGTGTTTATTGTATCAGTTCTGTTTTAGTATCTTTTTTTGCCAATTTTTTACATGTTGCATAAGACGGTGTTTCAATTTATTTTCAGTACTTCCAATATACGACATAGGGAATTCCTGGTAATGGATATTTCGTACACTCCTCCTTTTTCCAACCGACTAACATTATCTCTATTATTTATCCCTATTTTCATTGTCCTAAACCCAATTGAGAATCTGTGTGAACACTTCGATCGTGTTGTTCGCTCTATGGACCCTACACCACGCACAGTCCATCACGCATCCTCCAGCAGCTGTCAGATGTAGTGCAGTCAGCATGGCTCCACGTTCCTGTAAAAATCTTCCAGCACCCTGTTGAGTCACTCCCAATCTGTCTAGCGGCTCTCCGCGCTGCACTTGGCGGTTACACTGGATATCAGCAGGTGGTCACAATAATGCGATTCGACCGTGTATAATAGCATTTATTGGATAAGAAATATGTGTAAGGTGTTATCGCCATATGTTCATTCTGAGGTGTTTTTGCGAAATTTTTTGAGGTAGGGGAATTGTTAACGACCACCGTGAATAATTCAATGGGCAATAAATAGTCGCCTTCCCTAATTTAGTGCCACTGGTTCCAGGGAAAGAAAAGAACCTGAACCGAAAGACAAACACAACATCCATGCCTCATCGGTATTCGAAACCTGACCCATTTCTGATAAATGATCAGAAGCAATAGCTTAGACCACTACGGTAACGGACGGCTACGATATTTAATGTTGGAGTTTTTTAAATTATAGATCGTGCAGATTCTAACCCCTTGTACGTAGAAGCTTTTTTTTTGTATGATAATGTCCTTTTTACAAAAAAAATTACTCATCCAGGTAGGTTTCAAACCGAAAACAAACGGGATGTCGAGCAATCTACAACATGTAAATCTTTGCTATCATTTCCTAGCGGCAGATCTTTGCTTTTTTCAAAGAAAAACAAACGGGATGTCGAGCAATCTACAACATGTAAATCTTTGCTATCATTTCCTAGCGGCAGATCTTTGCTTTTTTCAAAGAAAAAACATATGGCTTCATGCACTGTATTACAAATGTCCTTACATGACGGATACAATATGTAATAATGTCTTATTTGTGGAAGTAAATAGTTCGTCGAAAGACTACCAACTAAGGAACAAACTTTTTACATGTTTGGAAGCACTTTGTTGTAAAGGTTTTGTAATTTGAACCCACCCTTTCTTTTAAAATAGTTTATAAAGAATTTTCCAAATTTACTATATATAATGCACTGCTTTTTTTAATATACCGCAGTTAGATATACGGCATGCTCCTGCACACTATGTTAAATTTTGCTTCTGGGATAGCCATTGGTATCCTAGAAATTTTAGTTAATAAATATTTGTGATTCTCTTAAACAGATTTCTTCAACTTCCGAATTTAAAGACTCAAAAGAAGAATGAATATAAGTTACACTTCAGAGATTTAGAAATTGGCGATAATATTTAGAAATCAAACTAAAGCATTTCGAATTTTTTTGGCAGTAAAATAATTGAAAAATAATTTATGTTTAAAAATCAATTTGTAAATTAATTCACAGAAATACATACGTTTCAATATTTGTTAAAAAGCAGTGGCTAACAGTCACTGCTGAAATGGAGTGAGCATGTTTGCATTTCTGCTTTAATTAGTAACAACTGCACTAGTAATGGGAAACATTGTTTATTAAGAAATCCTTTTATGAAGGAAAAAAAGTTATCCTTTTGATCGTCGTGTAAAAATATCCGAATAGAAATCAAAAATATTTTTAATCTACCGAAGTACATAACTGTGCATTGTGAAAAGTGAGCAATTTTATGCAAAACAGTTCTTCGGCTAAAATATTTCCGGAACAAAAAATTCACAACGGACATTTAGAAGTAGGATGGATATAGGTTTGCGTCTACTAGTCGCGAAACACGTTTATAAGTGTTGCAAAAGCATCTACTAGTCGTGGGAAAATTAAAGGAGCAGAAATAAAGATAACCCTTATCCTGTTCTTGCTGACATAAATTGTTTGAAAAAATAATAAATATTTGGTTCAATGCTACTATGGGAAGCAAATGGTTTTTTTGCTGTTTATAAAAAAACAACATTTGTTTCGGGTCAGCCCGAAATTTTTTAAAAGAATATTATAATTCCTGAATACAGATCGTGTGCGTCAAATGAATGGTGGGTGTTTATCAGGGATATTTTTTGGGGGGCGGCAACAATTCGTATCCTATATGGGCAATCTGATCTAGTTTATTTTTCGCAAACCAGATACTATTTTGTTATTTTTCGCGAGTAGCATTGAACCCACAGTAGAAACAGCTTTACCTGTTTCGTATAAAGAAAGCTTTAGGGAATTATGTAACGATATGGGTTGAAGCATCCGTGTCTGCCAAAAATACAATGTAAAAAAATTGCATGGTCAAATTACGGTAGATACACCGACAGCTGAGTGGCCGGTCAATAAACCGTAATTTTACAGTACCATACCATAATGTTCATTAACGGTCTAATGACCTGGAAATAAAAAACGGTCAAACTACCAGAAAATGTGGCCTAACACGGTAGATCAACCGTAAATTTAACACGGTAGATAAACCGTATTTTTAATAAAAACATGGCGAAGCCTGTTAAATAAATACGGTGCAAAGGCAGTTTTTTTCTTTACAGTACCGTACTTTTACAGTACCAAACCGTAATGTTCATTAACGGTCTAATGACCGGGAAATAAAAAAACCGGTCAAACTACCAGAAAATGTGGCCTAACACGGTAGATCAACCAAACGTTTATTACGGTAGATAAACCATATTTTTAAGAAAAAACATAACAAAGCCTGTTAAATAAATACGGTGCAAAGACCATTTTTTTACAAAAATGTTAAACCACAGTTTTTTAGATTTGGTTTAATGACCGTTTTTTAATCATTGTTTAATAAATAATTTTTTGGTCTAATTAGGGCTTCACACGCCCAATTTGTCTGGGTTTAAGCCCTCTCTCAATCAAAATAAGCTAACCTGCATATTATGCATATAGAAACAGTTCACTCTTTCAACTACTCACTCAAAGGTGTTCAGTTATATTTTTTCCCTCTTATTTTTGCAAAATTGCATGTGTTAATGTTTTCCCTTATCTATAATGTGCATTTGTTATTTGAGTTTTTTGTGTTCATAATTTGTACAAACTCTATAAAATACAGTGTAATATATACACCGATCAGCCAAAACATTGAAATCACCTACTTAATATAATGTATGTCCTCCTCTAACCTGATGAGACAAACTCAACAAGATGTTGACAGGTCTCTTTTGGTATCATGACTGCAACAGAAGATCCCAGTTCTCGTAAATTGCGGTTGAGGTGATGCTGCTCGTACTCTTTCCTCCAACTGAAACCATAACTGTTCAATAGGATTGAGGGGCCATAGCGAATTCCTCATTGATTCACATCTGGCAAATTTGGGTGCCGTGGCTTTAAAGGGAATTCCTCGTTATTTTCTTGGAACCATTCCAGGACTTTCTACGCAGTGTGGCATGGAGTAGTCTTGTTGAAAGGCACCGTCTCCGACAGGGAATACAGTTGCCATAAGGTAATTTTAATGTTGTGGCTGATCGATGTACATTTATATAAATATTTCGAATACGGTCATCACTAGGATGCAACTCAGTCTAACGAAATAGTCAAAATACAAATACCACTGAACTTGCTTATAAATGAGTAAGAAGTATATTATCCCATACTGTCAATTCATTTTCAGCTGAGAAACAATTATGCATTATGTACTATGTAGCAGTGACGTAACCCCGTTTTAAAGTCTGGGGGAGTACGATCACACATACACACATTATATATGTATACTTATGAGGATCCCCGACTCTGAAAATCTGGGGAGTTCTGACCCCCCAGTGGTTATGCCTATGCTATGTAGTTTTACTGACATTGACAGCGCTGTAACACGTAAATTACCCAAAAAACAACAGAAAAAAAAGACCCATAATTACAAATTTTACGCATCTTTTGTGACCTCACATTTAATTTGTATTTTTTTATCATGCCATTTGGCAAAGGTCAAATTCATGAGGATTAGGGAAAGAACGAAAACAGCCAGAAAGGCACCATTCCTCAAGATCAGTGTTAGAATTAGAACTAGATCTTCTACTGGCCCAGCGGACCACTAGAATTTGCAAACCACTGGTCCACCAAAATGGCTACTGGTCCGTAAAAAATAAAATAAAAATAAAGACATTTACAATTTATGTAGAAAATAACGTATGATTTCAATGGAATTATATCCAATATTTGTTTTTAAACCTACCATTCGTTTGCAGCCTAAAACGAAAACCACACAGCAAGGTAAAAGAAAAAATAATTTTTTAACTCGAGAAAATAAAAAACTTACTGGCCATCTGGGCCAGTAAAGTCAATTAAATAAGTTCAGTGGTCCAATGGAAGTTTACTGGCCAATGGCCAGCGGACCACTGGGTAATTCGAACGTTGCTGAAGATTATGTAAGTATATAAGATTAAATGTAAATATACAAATGTCCTGATTAATTTATTAAATATTTCAGCTCATTTAATATTGGAATAGCTGAAATTTAAAATATGAAAAACAAACAAATTTACATTTTAATGAGAACACTGAACGATTATACTTTACTAAAAGTTGTACGTCTAGTTCAATGATTGTTTGTTAAAAGTCAGAACTGTTCAAGAGTGGTCCCGACACAGTTCCTGTGTTTTGAAAAATAAAAGTCGCTCTGGTGTTCTGAGCTGACTTAAAATGAGTCTTTGGGTTGTTGTTCCATTATGATAAAATTTAGTCATTTAGTTGAAAAGTTGAAAATGATAAGCATTCTTGTGATAGCCCAAAGTTCACCATAACTTGAAAAATACTTTACACTGAACTTGAATTCTTTTACTAAAACTTAAATCCTAACTTAGGCAACTCAGAAAACCTATGAAACATACATGCACTTCACAAACCTATGACATACCGCCAAATTCACACACACATCCAAGCCAGGTACTAAAAGACACACAATTTTAACTAAACTCTAAAAACCTATTTACGTTATGTATATCAAACCTGCTATCATTGTTATTTATGCCATTCTATCTGATTCGTACGTCTCGCCACAACTGAATGCTCACAACACGTGCTGGCTAATCCCTTTACCACACCTCTGCTTTTCCCCAACAGAGTGCCTCAAGCGCTTTCTGCCATCTCCATCGCCATCCTCTGAAAGCATTAGCGATGTTGGTCCATCTGCTGCCACAGAGTGAGTGAGCATTAAGTCCTGTGCAAATAAAACCATTCACGTCACTGAAAATCAAGAACAAATTATGCTTTAGCTTCCTTGGAGTTTTCCAAAGGACAACTGAAACAGTTAATTACTGCATGACAACACAATGTAAACCACATTTTTAGTTTTTTTGTCCCTACAAAATACACAACTTCTGGTGTGAGAATCGCAGGTTGTTTTGGGTAAGTTGCAAAACCAAAGTGCAAGTTGTTCGCAAGTATAACAAACGGATGTCAGAACTACAGAGATAATGGTGTATAGCAGTTGGTTTGAAGACAATGGTGAATCATTAGTATTTTTTAAAATAAATCATGCATATGCTGAGAACTAGAAAAAATTTACCAACACATTTTTCCATGTGCTCGGACAAAAAAAGTAACATATCTGCTTCTTAAGATTTAGGACTACCATTACGAAAATAATAGATACATAATTGAAACTTAAATATGTAGGAAAATGTACTGAATCAAATGGATTTCATTCTTTATTTTTTCAAAAAAACAAAACAATTGATAGGATGAAGTACATTTTTCCAACTATTATATGGATCAACTTATTTCTTAGATAATGTTATTTATAAATATACACATAGTGACAATGTTTTTTTTCTCTAATTATGTGTCACTTATTGCCTCACATCCTTCAAGCAACTGTTGTGCTCTTTCACTGTTACATAGCTTCGTAATTTTTGGGTTCACTTCAACATAGTTTCTTCTCTTTTCTTCCTTAGATTGAAACAAAGAATTCATTCCCACAATGTACCTGCACTTAAAGTGAGACATTACCACAATAAAATACATCATAAAAATTCTGGCTTCTAAAAAAATGAAACAATATAATATATATATATATATATATATATATATATATATATATATATATATATATATATATGGGATGTAAGGTCAGGTGATGCGTAACATCACAGCTTCTCCTTGACAAATGTCAACCCCGCCTTCTCGTGGTGCATCCTGTTCCCACTAAAGGGGCTCTGACGACCGCCCATAGCGGTATAACTATACCATCGGGATTAGAGGAAATTCTATCCCACACTCACCGACCCGCTTGGCCAGCGTGGTGAGTTATGGCCAAACCCTCCAAAATGATTCCACAACTTAAATCTTGGCCCTCAGTCTCCGGCAGCTGGAATGTACCTGGCCAAGGCAGCGGCCAGTGCGACATGAAGGCAGAGGGTGCTAAGAATGCCCGGAGGACCGGACTAGGCTGCCATCTGATGCTGACCTTGGCTACTTACAATGGACGCTCCCTATCTTCTGATTCAAGGCTTCTTGAATTGGAAGAGGAACTACAAAGGATCAAGTGGGACATCGTGGGGCTAAGTGAGGTAAGGAGAAAAGGAGAAGATCTCATCGAACTGAAAAGTGGACATCTCTTCTACTATCGTGGGACAGATACTGGCAGAACTAGTGGTGTTGGATTTATAATAAACAAGAAACTGAAGGATAAAGTTGTAGAAGTTGAAAGTTCCTCTGACAGAGCTGCACGACTCGTTATCCAACTCTCGAAAAGATACCAGGCTCAGATTATTCAAACTTATGCACCCACCACAAGTCATCCTGAAGAAGAAATTGAAGAATTTTATGAGGAAATTTGTCATCTAAATAATATAGGTAAGCAGCACTTGAAAATAATTATGGGAGATTTCAATGCAAAAATAGGGCAACGGCAACAGAATGAAACTTCAGTAGGTATATTCGGTCATGGCAACAGAAACCAGCGTGGAAATACTCTCGTTGAGTTTGCAGAGGCAGAAGGGTTTTTCATCTTGAACTCCTTCTTCAAGAAAAAGCCACACAGGAAATGGACATGGAGACATCCAAATGGGACGACAAGTGAAATTGATTTTATTATGTGTAACAAAAAATTCGTCATAGAAGACTGCAGTGTGCTAAACAAGTTCAACACAGGTAGTGACCATAGATTGGTGAGATGTAAGATGCACCTCAACACTAAACTTGAACGTGGCAAGCTCATAAGACAAACAAAATGTATTGACATAACCAACCTTAAAAAACACCATAATACCTTCAAGTTAGAACTGAAGAACAGGTTCTCTGCTTTAGAAGGCCTAACATCGGAAGAAGTGGACATCTCTGAAGTTAACAGAAAAGTAACCAAAGCTCTTATGGAAACAGCAACAAAATTAGCTGGGTCTAAGAACAAGTTGCATGTGAACAAATTATCAGGAAAAACCAAAATGTTGATGCAAAAAAGAAGAGAGATGAGGACAACTAAAGAAGATGTGACTTCCAAAGTGGAATATATAGAGCTATGCAAGGCAGTAAGAAAAAGTATCACTGAAGACGTAAGGAAATTCAACGGTGAACTAGTGAGGAAAGCAATTGAAAACAACCAAAGCCTTAAGATAGCAAAGGGACATCTCAGTAAGGGAAGAAAACAGATTATGGCACTGAGAAAAGAAGATGGTTCTGTAACAAGAAATAGAGGCGAAATTTTGACAAGAGTGAAAGATTTCTACTCCAAATTATATGAAAGAGATGATATATGCAATCCAGACATCATGAAAGATACCAGTACCAGAGTTCCTCCAGTCCTTCCAGCAGAAGTTGCACATGCAATCAAGAACATGAAGCGAGGAAAAGATCCAGTAGAAGATGGAATTACTGTAGACATCATACAAGAAGCAAGTGGAGAAATCGAAACAGTACTCGCCCAAATTTTCACTCGATGCCTTGAAGAAGGAAAGATTGCTGAGGATTGGAACACCGCTACAATGATCCTGCTACATAAGAAAGGTGACATTGAGGATCTCGGAAACTACAGACCTATCAGCCTCCTATCAGTAGTTTATAAAATCTTCACTAAAGTTCTTTCACACCGCTTGAAGGTAACACTGGACATGGCTCAACCGAGAGAACAAGCTGGATTCAGGAGTGGCTACAGCACAATAGATCATATCCACGTGCTGAGAGAACTAATTGAAAGAGCGAGGGAATATGAACTTTCATTGTGCATGGCTTTTATCGATTATGAAAAAGCCTTTGATTCGGTGAAACCATCAGCAGTTACAATGGCTCTGAAAACCTGCGGTATTGAAGATGCATACATTAATATCATTAATAACATCTATGAAAATGCAAGTGCAAAGATTAGGCTGTTTGAAAATACAACACACGTAAAAATTGGAAAGGGAGTGAGACAAGGTGACACCATATCTCCGAAGCTCTTTAATGCCACATTGGAGGGTGTTTTTCAGTCGCTGAGCTGGGAAAACAAGGGGATAAAGATTAATGGAGATTATCTAACCCACCTTCGTTTTGCTGATGACGTAGTCATTTTTGCAACTACCCCATCAGAGCTGCAGAGTATGATCCAGGAACTTGCTGACAAGAGTAAAGAAGTGGGATTAAAAATGAACTTTCAGAAGACAAAAGTGATGTTCAATGCTTTTACAAGAAATGAAGATTTATCGATTGATGGAGAAAAGCTGGAGATAACAGACACGTACGTTTATCTTGGACAGCAGATATCAAGTGAGGGTCACATTGGTGAAGAAATTAATCTGCGTACAAAACTTGCCTGGAGAGCTTTTGGAAGAAACAGCATAATTTTCAAGAGCAATATGCCATTATGTCTTAAAAGAAAAGTGTTTGATCAATGCATCCTTCCAGTGCTTACGTATGGTGCAGAGACGTGGACCTTAACTAAAAGAGACATACAAAGGTTGCAGACAACTCAAAGGACCATGGAGAGGTGCATGCTTGGTGTAACCAGGAGAGATAAGAAGAGGAACTCGTGGATCCGAAAAATGACAAGAGTGGAAGACATCATGATCAGAGTTAAATCCCTGAAATGGCAATGGGCTGGACATACTGCTAGAAGGACAGATCATCGATGGACAGCCGAAATTTTAGACTGGATTCCAAGGGACAGGAAAAGACCCAGAAGAAGACCACATGGGAGATGGGTGGATGAAATTCGAAAGTATGCAGGGGTGACATGGAGGAGACTGGCACAAGACAGACCGTTGTGGAGGAAACTTGGGGAGACCTTCGTCCAGCAGTGGATTGATAATGGTTGACAATGATGATGATGATGATATATATATATATATATATATATATATATATATATATATATATATATACTGAGAAACTGATATCACAGTGCTGCAAAATATTCTGCAGGGCAGTCAGAGGGCAAGGCAACCATGATGTAAGAAACTAGGTAACAACCCTTGGGAAACAGGTGAGATTTTCCCAGGCCACTGTCTTTCCGTCCTACTATGCGAACTGTAAAAATAATCAGCAGGTAAAAAATAGGGAAACCTAGCAAATTTTAACTCCAACCCCTTTATGGAAATGTATTGCTGTCTGTCATGGCATTCTTGTTTCGCAGCTTAGAAAGATGACCAATTAAAGATGACAACTAATTGAAATTCACCAAGAAATGATCTGTCATGGTAACAAGTATGAGTCACCACACTGCAAGTGGTGAGCAGATGTGGCTTATTCATTTTTGTAATGCAGTCACCCAAGACCAGTAGAATTTTTTTTCTGAATTTTGTACAGTTATTGACAGATTAGGAAGAAAAGACCATAACAAAGGTTGAGAGCATAGCAAATTTTGCACTAAGCTAAATTATGCCAAAATAAGCACTTCCAAAACCTTATGAAGAGAACAAGTTTGTAGGCAAAAAGAAATTATCTGAGCACCAGTGGAGTAACGCAAAATATCTGTCCCTCCCCCCCCCCCCGGAATTTTCCCAACGGAACCTACAACATGGTAAATTTGAGGGTAAATATTTAACTTTGCTGTAGTAAAAATAGATTTTTTTTCTTGAATGGAGGTTTAATGACCAACTCATTGGTTCCAGGGAAGGGAGAGAGTCAGTGCCATAAGAAAAACACAACATCCACGCCTCACCGGAATTGGAACCCCTTTTGGACGAATGATCAGAGGCCATCGCTTAGACTACTGCGCCACCGGGGCAGCATAGATATTGATTCTATGATTTCTTTAGTATTGCTTTTAATTATGTGATCACTTATTCCGGTAAGTATCCTCGATAAGCTTAGTACTCAGGGAAAAAAGTGCAAAATCTTTAAATGTCAAATGTTCACGATATCAAATCAAGTAAAAACAAATACTGATCTTCGAGTTTATGGTTTCAAACTTCCTTAAAAGCTGTTTAATTCTTTAATACAATAACTTTTGAGAAAGAGGAAAAACAAGTGTTTGCATTTTTCTAATTTTAAATACTTCAGCAATATTGTTTCTTTTTATTGTCATATCTTTTAATCTTTTAAATTCAAAAAGCAAGCATACTTCACAAAATGAAAAAAAACTTACATTACTAAAATCTGGATTCCCTTCTAACGTTCTTCTTAGCGAATATTTCAATCAGTTTCTTTTAGTCTAGTTTACTGGCTCGGTCATTCTCTATGCTTATCATCGCAAGTCGATCAAGTCTACTTTAAGTGTGCGATGACCGAAGGTAGTTTTTTATTAACTTCAAGTTCGAGAACGACCGTTCTGGAGTACCCACAGTCGTTGGGATTGTCAAAAAATATTTTCAACGCTGTTGCAAGGTCCAGAACACTTGGTAATATTGTACTGTTTTTTAAATATATGTGCTTCATAAGGTCTTTTACAGAGCCACCAGATATATTTTTTAACTGGTTGCTCATAGCATTTCTAAACGAAAGTACTTGTGACGAAAAATCACTAGATAAATCATCTCTGTACTGCAACCTTAAAGACTCAGCTGACTGGAATAATTCCTTATATTCTTCATTTAACAATTCAGATGACTGCAAGAAAGGAAATTTCATTGCTACCGAACTCAGTCCTTCAAAATGGAATTTAATTTGAGAAATGGGGATTTCTATAGTTGCAAAAAAAGACAATTTTGAATTTCTCTTCGGGGTTGTGTAACCTACTGTCTTAATTTATTTAATCAAATAACTTTTTTGAGTGATGCGACCGTGTTTCGTTAAATTTATCATCAACACTCCATGTGTTGGCAAGAACAGATGAAGTGCTTTTAATATCTTTGAATTCTCCTCTTAAATTCAGAGTTTTTCACTCGCTGATTGTATCACGTCAGCTGCTTTCAATAATTCTGCGTCCCTTGACTGCAGACGTTTTGAAACATTGCTAACTATTTCCAATATTTTGTGATCCAGTAGAACAATCACAACAATATGAAAGAGGTCTCCAAACATTTTTAAAATCTCATAGCTGCGAAGAGAGGGCCAAAGTCCTCTCTTCGCAGCTATGAAATTTTAGTATGATTTAGGTCAAAACTTTTATTAAAAAGTAAGTTATACCTGAAACTAATGGCACGTAGGGCATCGTGCCGGGAGGCACATTGTATCAAGCACAACTTTTTCACAGTTAGGTTACACTACGATTTTTCTAATAATTCCCATCTTTTTTCTAATTCTTTTGAACAACAGAATAGTGTCCATTCACATTGCTGGCTCCATTATAAGCTTGTCCTTTACAATTTTCAAGAAACAGTTCATTTTTGTTTATCATCTTTATTTTTACCTCTGTCAGTCCCACTGCACTTTGGCCTTTGACATTTCAAAAACCTAAAAATTTTTCGTTAATTTTAATTTACACTGAAGTTCCGTTTTCGTTGTATTATGACTGTGATGTATCTAAATATTTGGCTCATTTGTTCATCTTTTCTTACGTCTTGCGTTATATCTAGAATGGTAGAGTAGAACCGTGCCTCTTTAATTTCTATTATAATTTCCTTCTTAATTTCAGTAGTACCGTTTTGTATCGTTGAACTCATATATTTTATTTTATTTTCCATCAACTGATTAAGAATTGGGTCATATTTGCTGAGAAGCTTAATTATAGATAGAAAATTCCCAGCATTATTATCGCCTAATACTTCCCGATGACCACGGAAAGCCATATTGCAAGTAGCTAAGGTTATAGTAACGTCAATAATTCTTTTCAACAACACTTGTCCAAAAACTGACCTGTGCTGAATTTTCTGAGTCCATCCGTTTTTCAACGTTTTATCATTTTTATACATATCGTACGCGATACAAGTGGACAAATGTGAAGCAGAGTTTTCGTGAACTTTAATTTTTTTTAGAATTCCGTGCCAGTTTTTATACCATTAATCAAGACTTTCTGATGCGAGATGCATTTGGGATAACTGAAAAACCAACAGTAGCTAAGGGTATAGTATATAACCTTAGCTACTCTTGGCTTTTAGGCACTGTCCCATGTAGGAGAATAGCACTAGTGTTCTCCCTAAATATTTTTTACATGCCAGGTGGCAAGAAATTTTAGCTTTTTTAGCCATTTAACGACCCCTTCTCCAATCAGGGAGAAAAAATGTTATCCTTAACATATTTATTACTATTTTAAAGAATACTACTTTGACACATTAGAATTAAAGCTATAATTTACATTAAGGTCACTATTTGATGTACTGAAAAATGTAAGGTTTCCGGTAAATTTGTTAACTTGTGCGAGGAATCCGTGTTTGGCAGAGTAAAATTAAAATAAACAGCTTATGTTTTTTTATTTCTGGCGTTTGGTCACCTAGGAATTTATATTAGAGTCTGATGTATCACGTTCAGAATCTGAATCGCTTGCTACACTCCAGCGCACCTAGCACTATTTATTATTATTATTTTTTTTAATTTTACTCTCCGCGGTGCAACTTTGCTCATCGCAGTAAGGTAAATTTTAATTCTGTCATACCAAGAACCAAGCAGGGTTTCATTATTTCCACAGAGAATCTTACTGCCACCAGTCGGGCACAATTCCAAAGTAGACACTATTAAGAATGGGATTCTGAATTTGAGAGGTCTTCTATTGAAGCGGATGTGGTTTTTAATTTGTTTTTGTACAATTTTGCAAATGAAACTTCGGTTGTACATCCGAAACACAACAGGTAGGTAGGCTTGTTTGCATTTCTTAACATGATTTTCCGTTTGCCAATACGCGACATATTGTAAACAGTTCTGTCCGGACAGAAATATATCAAAAGGTAGGCGTGCGAGCTTGCGAGTGGAATACTAAAAGACTTTCCTATGACTAATAGTGTTTTCTGTTTGGAAGGCATTTAACACGCAGTTCGACTGATCCTCTTAAATTGCTTGAATTCAGAAGACATATAATTATCCCATAGAGTTTGACGTTGGATTGGATTGGGTTTACTGCGGATGTAATTACATTGCTGGTTTACTTTATATCCTTAGCCGTGTTGCTCACTAGAAGGAAGACGGGTAACACAGATGAAGAGAACTCATTTCAAAATTAACAACCCGAGGTTAAATGGTTGGTTGGTTGGTTGGTTAGTGGATTTTAGTGGCGCAAGGGCCAGGTTTGGCCAAAGAGCGCCAGACAAAGAACTATCAGCCACAGATTTTTAAAAGCGTGGAAAATGATTAAGAGCAGACAGGCTTGGTAAAAGTGGAAAAAGAGTATGATGAAAGCTGTGAAGACAAGGTAGTTAATTAGGTTTATATAAAAATTTATTAATTTACTATTATAATTATAATTTTTTTTCTTTAAACACAACTACACAAAGGATGAGTCACTCTCCTCCCCCCACACTCCTCTGCAATGCTGACAGAGGGCGGGGACGAACTGTCACTCTCTTCCCCCCCATGTTCCTCTGCAATGTTGTTTGAGGCTGGGGACGAACTGTCACTCTCCTCCCCCTATGTTCCTCTATAATGTTGGTTGAGGGTGGGGACCTCGCTGAGGCCGAGACAGTTGGATGGACACTGCACACCTTTGCGGATTGAGGGCCGGGTCTTCCGCACGTGCAGGCTTTCAGCTGGAAACTGGAAGAGACGGTCGGCAGCAAAAGAGAAGGCCCAGAATCAGGTATTCGAAAAATTTCGAGCTCGGGGAAAAACACCTGTGTCGCTTGGTCAGCTGTAGATCGCTTGGCAAGGGCGGCGAGAGCTACAGGGCGCGGAACAAAGGGCTGCACGAGTTGTGGCAGAGACTGAACTACTGCGGCAAAAGTACGCTGTCGGGTGGTGGGTATACCCAACTTGGCCTTGGCAGCAGGGTACGAGAGGCCTTCCAGGGTCTTGAGGCACTGGATCGCCATCTCGTCCTTCCATTTCATACAGTTGCGGGAGTAAGCTGCATGGGCCTCACCGCAGTTAACACAGCAGGCCGCAGAAGTGCAACCTTCCCCGTCATGTTCACTGGAGCCACAATTTGCGCAACGAGCGGAACTCTTACAGAAACGTTGTGAATGCCTGTACCTCTGGCACCTGAAACAGCGCAGAGGACTGGGAATGTACGGGCGAACTCCACAGACCAAGTAGCCAGCCTTGATTTCGGTCGGAACTTTCGGGGAGTTAAAAGTCAAGATGACATTTTTTGACTTAATCATGGAACCATCACGCCGGAACATCATACGACGTGCAGCAATAACACCTTGAACAGCAAGTTCAGTCACGAATTCGTCTTCACTGCATGGCAAGAGATCAAACTCCGAAATAACACCCCGAGAGGTGTTAAGAAACGGGTGAGGTGTCACTTTTACAGGAATGCCTTGAAGACTAGTGAGGTTCAGAAAAGTGTTACTCTGAGAAACACTGCAAGTTTGGACAAGCAGGTCCCCAGAGCGAAGCTTCCTCACAGACTTCAAGGGGCCAACCGCAGCGTCCAAAGCTTTAGAAATGAAAAAGGGAGATCTGGTGGACAGTCTCTCATGCGGATCGATGGATTCTACAAGCAAGTGAGTAGCATGCGTAGTCACAGCAATTGAGGGGAGACGACGCTTCGGAGCGACTGGTACAGCCGCCAAAGAAGAGGTTCCACATTCTTGGTCCAGGTTAAGGTCTAAAGACCGTTTAAGGGTATGAGACTTGGTAGGTTGAGAAGACGAAAGAGAGTCGTTGTCAACTATCATTTTCTCAGGTGACTTAAATTTGGAGTTTTTGTTCTTGTTTTTACCCATGGAAAAAAGGAGGAAGATTCGTCTACAGACTACTCCACCCACCACCGAGCCCTACAAGGGAGAACTGGAGGTCTGCAAGCCAAGAAAATGACGCTGGACACAGTTCTGGAGCTTATACGTTGCAGATATAGTCCGTTGGCTGAGATCACACGCACTCGGCGGACACTTCGGCCTCCGGGTACCGTCATGCCAACGCCTTTGGCATGATCCCACAGCCCCCGGGCTCACCCTGCCGTGCCATACGACAAAAAAGCCGCTAAAGCCCTGTACACAACTTGGTACAAGACCTCTGACTAGAGGTGGGTTAGTCTCTAGCCTCCCGTTTACAGCGAAGCCGGGGTCGAAGAGGAGTGTTGGTACACAGGAGGCACTTATCCGGTCTCCTGCGACCTCAGCCGCCAGACATCCCATTTCCGCCTCACGGGTCTCCGCACGCGGCAAACATGCAGGTAGGTCTAGCGCCCAAACCAGGGAAAAGGAAAAAAAGAAATCCAAAGAAGACAAAAACTGGAAGGGAACCTAAACGGAATCTCAGCAACCTACGAACTGAGCGGTTAATATAAAACAGTTAGTGGTGGAGGGTAACAAAACCACAAGACCGGGGTGTTAGTACATAACGTAGTAGCGATTAGGTAAAGCATACAACACGGGCAACTAGGCAGTGGAGAAAATAAATAAAAACGAAAAAGCGAGACACAAGACCAGCTCGGGATCGTGGGGCCGCGACTCCCCAACAGCTGGATGAACAGCCGTCCCTGCAAACACCAACAGCAAAGCGGTGGCATGACATCAGATGTTGACCAGTCACAAGGTCAGCTCGGGCCGTGGGGGTGCCGCTCCCCAAATAACTGGAAAACCAGTTATCCCCGTGAGGGCGAGGTTAAATGCAAAAGCAAAAGCACGTTAGACACGCGGAGGAAAACTCATAGTACTGCAGAAACTTCAGGCACCTATCAAATTAACAAATGATCTATCGAGTACCACGCTGAAAACACAGTTAAACAAACCAGCAACCTATTAATCTCATTGGATTCAAGGCATTTTAAGATTTTGAAAATGTTCTCACTGCAAAAGCAAGACTGCGCTCATAGTGAAGTGTTTCACGAGTAATCATGCGATCATGCTTCAACTGCGTAACCAGCGAACAGTTTAAAATAAATTAAAAAAACAATAGGTACAACTCTAATTTCTACTGCTGAAATTCCAAGACATTGCGTGGAAATTATATCTTATTATATATAACATAATAGAGAAAAAGGAAACTTCTTATAGAGACATATATAGTAACTTTTGTTGGTTTGATTCGGCTGATCTTTAAGTTTCATGCTGCAGCTTAGTTATAAAAAAAGCGAATTATAATCTACTCATTAGATGTAAAGGAAGTGTTACATTACTTACGGTGCCTGTAATTTTCAGGAGAAATAAAAAAATCCCTACGAGCTTTCCAGAAATGGGATTCAAAGTCAGGTATTTAATCACAGAAAACCATACAATTGGGAATCACAGATTATGAAGAAAAACCTAACTCTTGAGTATTCAGAAGATTCTTTGAGGTTGAAAACAAATGAGACAGTCATGGTTTTCTTACTCGAATTATATGTTCTCAGGTTTTACACAGTTATTATGCAAATTATTTTCTCATTCGATCGCTAGTTGAATTGTAAAGTACATTGTGATTTTCAGTGTCGACGATTGTTTTCTTCATGTGTCAAGGATGCTTCGCTCAAGAATGTGTGTCCTCTGGGTGACAACCTCTCATTGCACTTAGAAGGGTTGAATTCTGCAACTTCAAACAGTGTGGGCGTTTGGACGTGTAAGAGTAATTCCAGTAAGGATAACAGAATGTGCAGTAACAATGAACTTATCACATTTCGGAGAAATAGGTATATCCCATTTCTACCAGCCCAAATTTCTAGCGACATTTGCTATCTCAGCTTTCAAACCTATGTGAGGTGGACCCAATCTATAGTTTTTAAATGTTATGCATTTTTGTAAAATCATAGGTCTAACTTTAAAGATATACTTTTATCAACTAAAGTTCTGCTTATTTGTTCAGATAGTCTTTATTCATTTTATTTCATCTTCCTTAAACGTGCACAGCCAATTTACGTTGTGATCCTTACATTATGTCATTGATCCTTTTAAAATATAATCGCTTTATTAGAAGCGTCTATCTTTACAGTAAGATGAGGATATGACATCAGAAAACTTATTCAACGCTGGATCTGTGTAAAATCTATCCGGTACTACTTTAGCTGTAGTAGCGCATACAATTTAATATAGACCTCAAAGGGTTCAATTGATATGATCATGAGTACTGATGTGTCAGTGAGAGCAACCATTGCGCATGAACCTTAAACTACTGCTAGTTTTACACAGGACGATTACGTACCAATCACTAACATGTAAGTTCTTTGTAAGTAGAATAAATAGATGGCTTCTCTTTTCCTTCCGACGCTTTATATGCAGAGTAGCATCTTAACAACTTTCTGTGCGCAATCTTCTGTTCAGAGTCAGGCCCTAGTTTAATGGAAGAGTGATTCATTGATAACCGTTGAAAACAAAACGAAAAATTTTTTTTTATACTTTTCATTTTTAAAATACCTTAGAGGGATCTCTCATTAAAAACGTAGGCAAAAATACATTTCACTTTGAATTCACTTTCCAATTTTTGCACTTCATCTGAACGAATTCTAATGAATTATTTTTTATTTGCTTTGTTTGAGCACATTACTTGATGAACAATATTCTCTGTGAATCGGAGTTTTGAAATTGCAAAATATGTTTAACTGTTATCTTTTAATTTCCAAGAAAAAGAAAAAAATTGAACCCAATATTTGACATTGCAAAATATATTTAACTGTTATCTTTTACTTTCGAAGAAAAAGAAAAAAGGAAAATTAATATTCAACATTGTATTTCCCTCTATAGTGCCGAAGTATGGAAACATATTTCTTTTGTCACTCTCTTGTTGTGTGTTTAGTACTATCATAATGTTCTTAACAGTGATCAAAAACCGAGAAATTAGCTTCTTTTTATGGAAAATATTAATGAGAAAGCATTGTGTTCAAATTGAAGTTTTCAACCACAGACTAAATGAAGTAATACAAAATTGATGTGCAGTTTATAATTTGAAAATACATTTTTTAAATATATACTTTCTGTAACTATTTTTAGCTGTGAAGCTTTATTTTAAAGGAAGCCTAGTTCTAATTATGCCCCGTGTCTGGTACAATTTAGATGTAGTCAGGACAATCTAGTCGGAAGGAAAAGAATTCCTTAATGATCTCTAAATAATTGCATGTGAAACAACAGGGGCCTTTTTCTACTGGGACTGGATACTAGTAGTGTTCTAAGTCATTTTTATAATTAGCAATCTAACTATGTATGTCATTTGCTCAGCTGTTTGCCATTTAGAGATATCATAGTTATGTACATGAAATCACGACAATCAGAAAAGTTTGATTATGCGGTAAGAGGTAAAGGAAGAAGCACTGACTTTGTCTAGGTGACAAAAAAATATTTTTCATATGAAAGCAACACTTTTTAAGTGATTGAGTTTTAAGGCTAGAATTTTCCAAACTGAAACATAATGCTTCTAAAAAGGGAATACAGCTTTTGTGGAGTGTCACTTTGAGGAAGTAATAATTTTTACCTTAAGGAACACGTATTGGTGATGTCCTTAATAAATACAAATTGATTTTGACAATTCAGATAACTTCCTTAAAAGGAAATTTAAATTTTTGAAATACAGCAAGTCTCTGGCTGTGTCTTTAGTTAAATTGGATGTACTACGCGAAGCCATCATTTAACATTAAATCCTTCAAAGACAATGCACCCAATAAGTGTAAATCCCCAAAAAACTGTAAATCCCAAACTAAGTTAGTATTTAATATAAAATCACTGAGAGACAGGAAATCACAGTTAAGTCTAATACTACAACGTTTAGAGCGAAATAATCAGTTGATATTAAATCCCTGAAAGACATAAAACTCAGTTATGTGTAATCAGTATCAAATTTCTGAGAACGAGAAGTACCGTACCTAGATATCAATTACCACTAGTCCCTGACAGACAGGAAGCACGAAAATCTCAGAATGTGATTCCGTTGCAGAAAACCAAGCAGTCGTCCTCACCTTCCCACCGAAACCCTGTCCAACCATGCAGAACACTAGTACGGTGGCTCTATTAATGTGATGCTGAACGGACACGAAGTTCACATGCTCAGGTACTTCAACTGAGACACCGCGTCCGGTAAAGCCAAATTTGATCCCCAGCCAGTTGGTAAATGTATCCCTACAGCAAACCAAATTCTTCCAGGAAGCTAGAAAGTCCCAGTAAAACTAATACCTGAAGAAATGCACCACAAGCGTTAAAGACACAAATGGGAAAATGTAGAAAACTGACGCAATCCGATTCCCACGAAACTTCCAAATTTGACCTTAGCGTTCCAGAAATTTTCATTGTTACCCGGAAGGAATCACCAGCGCAAATGTTTGTAACACTCAGGGCAAACACATGAAAATGAAGACCTCTCAGGGGATCTTATATAGTTCGTATGATCTACGCATCTTTGGAAAGGTCAAGATGGGTCATAAGTTCACACCGTTAAAAGAAAGCAGGAGCTTAAATTATTAAAGAAACAACCGCCTCTGACTTTTGCCTTGTTACATTACGCTTGGTGGGAAACTTAAGCATTAAAACGTTTAACGGTAAAGTCCTTTGCAATTATTATTCAAAGAAAATAGTCATCAAAAGGAATATAAGCAATGTCCAAATTAAGTAAAAGCAACCTGTGAGTTTTACAAAATTACATTGTTCTCAGGGACGAAGATATTGGCGTCAACGGTGGTTCATAGTGCAGCAATAAGCTGGGGAAAGTGGTAAGTCAATAAGAAATAGTATCATGCCAAAACTGCGAGAGATAGCATAATAAAGAAACGAAAATATCTTTCTCACGTATGATCTTTCCGTTGGCTCAGCATAACCCTAAGATGGGTGTACCGATTTTCAAAACACAATGCCAAAAACGGTGCCCAAGCTTATTGTTAGTGTCCAAAAAAAGATGCTTGGCTACAGGTGTGAATTATAAAGCACCACCCATGGACAGGGGTATGAGGCAAAATATTACAGACAGCACCAAGAGATTGTGGTTGAAAATGCACCGCATACACACTTCAGGGCTAGTCCCAAGTTCAAAACCATGTTTAGCATCATGCGTGGAGGACACTTGAGAATTCCTTGTTTTTCAAATGAAAATTAAGGCAGAACTTAAACACAACTGATAGACCACCCTCCATGGCAACTTGAATGGGAGAACAAACATTAATGCTTTTAGAAGATGTCGTTATAAATAAACATCCAGGGAGAGATTCACACAGAGGGAGAAGGACCTAGCGAAGCCCCTCATCCCGTGCCTGTATCAATCCCTGGGGAAAAACGGGAGCAATAGTGGACATCAGCAGAAATAAAGAAATAGCTGGGCATCTTAGGACAGTAATACAACATCTACCAACAAAAGAACCGTGCTGCAGGGATGGTCCTCCTAGCGCTGACATATTCTGAAAGAGAGGAAGTCCGGTAAGTGCACTATGCAATGAAGGAAGACTAATTCAAAAAACCCTTAACAGACACACACTGAGGGCAGCTCAAGCCCAATAGCAGGGTCAATTATTGCCTCCAAAAGAACAGCACACGCACGAAACGGTCCTATTCAATGAGGTATACGCAAAACTCAGAGATTATTACCTCATCTCCGAGAGGAACAGAACTCGAATCCTAAGTTATCGTGGCTTGCAATCGTTCCAGACCGTCGGAGGAATAGGATCCTAAAGAGAAATTGGATGGCATTTATTCTATAACAACTATGATCCACAAGTCTGAACACAGACAGTGATAAAAACTTTCTTCATTCCAAGATGATATGTGGCTCAAAGAAATCCTCTTTCCTTGACTTATATCGGACAGGTAAAGCTGAGACTTATTCTTCTCGAAATTAAGATGGAATTGCATTTTATTTTATTCAGTTCGCCTTTTCCCAGAAATACCCTGATTACAGTCCACCGCAAAGGGCGTGCGTGTCTGGGCGGGGGATGCTAGAATTGCTTTTGTCAAACTGTAACATTTCATCTCCATTATCGCAACAGCCTATTTTACGACGCTTGGATTTTGTTGTGAACGTTCAATATATTTTATGTTTATACCACGCGGGAAAATTTATTTCCACTACTAATGGTAGACAAAAAGTAATTTGGGTACATTTTCGCTCATCAGGTCTATTTTGACTAAATTCCATATCGCAGCCTATGTTTTCTTGAAATAGTATTGAGCCAAGAGATCAGACATATTTTTATATTTCTCAAACGTCCGGAAATTGGAACATCTAAAATACCACCATTAATCCAAATTAAATCTACATTTTGTACACCAGTACCATTTTATTTCGTATTTGGTTTGTTCAGAAACAACTTTTATGTAAGTCCGTAGAAGTGATTTTTACTCTCGCAAAAGAGAATAACAAAACGTTACTTACCTACAGGTATTTCAACTGACTGTTCAATGATTTACTGTGATGCAGAACGTTTAGTGCTGAAAATCTCTTTTATATGTTTCCGTTTTTTCGCTCAATTTTCCATTTCTACCCTTATTTCATTAATCAAATAAGTGACGATTTCAAGGACTGAATCCTCTCAAACATAATAATTATGGAATCATAAACAAAATTACAGACATCAATAAATGTACACTGGTGTGCAAAAATTAAGGACGCTGAGGAGAAATTAGCATAACAGCGGAACAAGCAGGCAGATCGGACCGAAAGACCACTCAGGAGATAGACTAGGGTCCGGTGCTGTAAGGCATGCGCATATATGCAGCATGACGTATGGGGGTGAGTGTCGAAAGGGTATAAAACACACGGGAGGGGTACGATCAGCAATTCGGAGAAAATTATTGCACGGTGTACATCGGTTTGAACGACGTCGAGTTGCGGCCACCGTGTGATTTGGCCAACAGGCAATTCAGTAGACGACATATGAATGACTTTACCCGAGGTAGCGTCATTGGGAAGTTGGAAGAAGGTCGAAGTGTGACTATTGTGGCCAAGGAGTTCGGGATCGCTCACAACATCGTTTGACGAGCTTGGAAAGCATTTCAAACGACAGGAAAAGCTGCCCGAGAGTTCAGAAGTGGGCGTGCACGAGCAGCCACGGCGGCGGTCGACATGTATATTGCCCTACAGGCGAAAAGAGGCAGACGGCAGACTGCGGGATTAATTGCAAGGCACATGCGATAGACAACTGGACGTCCGTTATCGCGTTTTACCGTGGCCAGGAGGCTGCGCAAAGGTGGTCTATTTGCACGACGACCAGTTCGGTGTGTGCCATTAACGCCTGCTCAACGGAGACGGCGGTTTCTCTGGTGTCAGGTACACAAGAACTTGATACATCAGCAATGGGGTCCGGTTCTCTCCACGGATGAGAGCCGATTAAGTCTGACCAGCGATTCTGGACGTATACACATTTAGAGTGAGTAGGTAACACGCAATCACACCTCCAACATCATCGGAAGGGACTGGTTTGGAGGTGGCGGAGTTCTCGCTTGGGGTGGTTTCATCCTTGGCAGCCATACTGACCTACACATCTTCCAAGGATGTTCAGTCAGTAGTGTCCGCTATTGAACCGAGGTTCTCCTGCCTCACGTGCGTCTGCTTAGAGGTGATGTGGGTCCTGAGTTCCTCTTCATGGACGACAACGTACAGTGGCTGCCGTGGAGCTGTTGGAGAGTGAAGATATTCAACGCATGGATGGCCCATAAGGTCCCCGGTCTTATATCCAATCGAACACGTGTGGGACTCCTCAAATAATTTCCAAATATTTTGTTACTAATAGAAAAATATAAGAAGGATCCAGTGAAGCATTTAATAAAGCTGAACAAGTGAGAAATTTTGTACTAATGCTGCTATTTCTATGGCTTCTTTTATTGAAAATATGGAAATTAAACTTCTTAGTTTTCTGCAGATTGCTCTTTGGAAAACAGGCAAACATTTTATCGATTATGAATGCATGCATATTTGTGTAAATCTTCTTTTTGAATTAATGTTATTCTCGTTCTTCTTTACTCAAAGCGAGTGTTAATGTTCTTCGCAGTGTTTAAGACACTGTATAAAACTGTTGTGTGTTGTTAAAATTCAATTTTCAAAAAAAAGAATTTAACAGTACATATTTACTCAGGCTTAAGTACTTACAGCAGTTCAAACATTTTCCTTAATTCAGAAATATTGATTGCAGGCTCTGATGCATTACAAGGGAAAACAAAATATTTTTTTTTAAGAAACGTATAAGTTTGTATGACCTTACTCGTCGAAGATCATTTGTGCCGCCGGAGCTCATCGGTGGTTGCAACCGTTCTAAACAAATATTGACGGCCACATTAATCCACCACATTTCGCAATAGCTAGCAGCGGGCCGGAGGTGGCTCAGCCCTTTGAAAGCCAAGAAAGCCCCCTTTGGAAAATAGACATTGTTGTAAATTAACTAAACATTTATTATTTTTTTTTTGATTGGAATTTTAACGACCACCGTGAGCAACTCAACGGGCTATAAGCAGTCGCCCGTCCCTAATTTCGGGTCACTGGTTCCAGGGAAGGGAGAGAGCCAGTGCCTTAAGACAAACACAACATCCATGCCTCACCGGGATTCGAACCCGGACCCCTTACGGACGAATGATCAGAGGCCAGCGCCTTAGACCACTGCGCCACCGGGGCGGCCTAAACATTTATGTTCAGTGGTTTATGAAAATTACCCTTGCGTTTTATTATGAACATAAATACATTATTTATTCGTGTACGGAAACTGTTTTTAAAAAGGAAAATTGAAATGATACAGCACAAACAATGAATGACTGAACAAAAAATACTTCTTTGGGGTGAATCTGTAGAAACATTTGCGACGCAAATGCTATATCACACAGAGGCATTACTTGTTGGTCTTAAATGTCATGGGCGAAAGAAATGCCTCTTTTTTCGAAGAAACGTAAAATATAGAAGAACGTTACCCCTACATGAACGAAAAAAAAGGGAAGAAAGGGAAAAAAGCAGAATCGGAGGTAGATGCGTTGTTGGACAGAAGTGCAAAAACTCTATTCATCCCTTGATAAAAAACAATGAGATGCAACTGTGCTGTTATGGATATAATGTCGAGGAGAAGCTGAGGGTCTTAGCTAAATATGCATACCTTTCGGCGTCGGAATATTTATAGGGAGCGTTTTCAACTTCTTCATATTCCTTTGCTTTGGGGCCAGTACCGTTTGTTTTATGATGAGAGTGTGTGGGGGGAAGAAAAATGGTGTGTTGGCGCAAATTTGAGGGGTCTTGGGTTTTGAGTTGGGAATGGACAGGGTTTGGCTGTATACCACCGTAAGAACAGGCACCAGCGAAAGAGAACGCTTCATAAAAGATGGAGAAAAATGTGAAACCAACGACGGGGAATAGGAGTCAAAATATAAGTAATATATACACAGTCAAGTTGCATTATTGTGACCACCTCCTACTTTCGACGTCAACACCGCGTAGCCCATGAAAGAATGATCGCGTCGAGAGCTGGATTGGAGGGTATATAAGGTGCGCTGTAGACATTCTGAAAATATGTCACTCGTTACTCTCATAGATAAAACTAGTGATTTATCATCTTTTCAAAAAGAGATAATTATCGGCTTTCGGGACAAGAATGGCAGTGTTTCTGAAACAGCGCAGATTGTGAACTGTTCTCGTGCTGCTGTGGTTAAAGCGTATCGTGATTGGAGAAATGGCACCACTGCGAATAATGGACGTGCAAACTGCGGAGCACCATGTGCCATTGATGTGAGAGGTGAACGTCGCTTTCGAAGGTGCGTGAGGGTATACTGACACGCTGCGTGTGAAGCAACTCACTGGCCGAATGAACCAGTACGCTACCGGAAGTGTGTCTAAAATGACAGCTCAGTTAACCCTGTTGTGTACGAGGCTCTGATGCAGCCGGATGGCCATTGCTTTCGGAATTGGACCTAAGCTGATTGGCAAAAGATGATGAGTCACGCTTTCTGTTTCATCGAACGGATGGACGTTGGCGTGCAAGGTTAGAAACATCGGAGAACAAACACTCTTCATCCGCTGCTGAAAGAACACAAGCAGATGGGGCCGACGTTACGGCCTGGAGAATGTTTTCATGGCATTCTCTGGACCCACTCATACCTATGGACGGCACTATGGACCAAACTCGTTATCAATCCATCCTTGCATACTACGTACAGCTATAGATGCAAATTTTCTTCCCAGGGGCGGGTGAGATCTTCCAGTACGGCAGTGCGACGTGTACACAGCTAAAAAATTCCGAGAGTGGTTGGAAAAGAAAGATGAAGACTTCAAAGTACTTTCCTGGCCCCCTTATCTCCCAGACTGAAACCCAATTGAGCATCTGTTAGACCACGT
Organism: Macrothele yani; assembly: GCA_039090855.1. Taxonomy (NCBI): domain Eukaryota; kingdom Metazoa; phylum Arthropoda; class Arachnida; order Araneae; family Macrothelidae; genus Macrothele; species Macrothele yani. The sequence continues at coordinate 100,768,930 of CM077015.1, forward strand.
AGATCGTGTTGTTCACTCAATTGATTCATCACCACGCACTCTCCAGCAGCTGTCAGATGTACTGCAGTCAGCATGGCTCCACGTACCTGTGATTACCGTCGAGCACCTTATTGAGACATTCCCAGCTCGTCTAGCTGCTCTCCGCACATCACACGTCTGTTTTTTGTTGGTTTTTATTGGAGGTTTAACGCCCACCGTGAGAAACTCAATTCGCTATAAGCAGTCGCCCGTCCCTAATTTGGGGTCACTGGTTCCAGGGAAGGGAGAGAGCCAGTGCCGTAAGAGAAACACTACATTAATGACTCTCCGGGATTCGAACACGGGCCCCTTTAGGACGAATGATCAGAGGCAATCGCCTAGACCACTGTGCCACCTGGGCGGTCCACAGGGCTGTTACTCGCGATGTTAGCTGGTGGTCACAATAATGTGACTTGACCGTGTATATATATGATATAATAAATCAGTAACCTCTCAATGATATTACGCGGATCCACAGTAATGACCAGAATAGTAAACTAGATAAAAAAAATAAACAGTTTATTCAATAATGAGTAATCTGCATTCAAATCACTATCAAATAAGTTCAGAGAGTGTGATTTCTTTCTTTATATTTCAGGAGAGTTCAGTTTCTTTCAGCATCCCCTTTTTGCATATTTTTTTCATTTTTTTTTATATTTTTCATTTTAGTTTTTGTGTAGAAGAAATGATTTGCTAATGAAGAAAATTAAGAAAGTAAATGAAAAACAATGAAAATAGGGCGCCTGTATTCCTGGAAAACATTAGTATGTAATTTAACACCCAGTGGCCGCCTGATAACCCTTCAAACCTCCCGCCTTCAGGTTTTTTTACTTAGCAACGGCGTTGTTTCTCAGCCCACAGCACTGTGCTAATGCCAAGTTATTCCGAAAATGGCGTACTAAAAATACACTCGTGATGATGTTGAAAAGTGATATAGGTTTTCCAGTAGCACTTGCGCTTAACCGTGTCGGAAATCCAGCATCATGATTCCTCCTATCTATGTAAACCTCTGACATTTATACATTGAAAATGTATCCATCATATCTATGTTAACTCCTGACATTACAAATTTCATTACTGTATAGCTGAATTTAGCGGTATTCCCATTCTATAGCTGCCAAGAGAAGGTTCGTCCTCTAGCGATCGATTTCCCGAAGCCAGATATTCCTTGATTTCTCTCTTCCCCTGTAGACACATTCATGTTTGGCTGATAAGCAACAATCTGTGATTTAAAAGAACTTAAAACGGAGCAAAAAATTTTAAAGGTGAAGAATATTTTCGAATTTCTGAAAACGTTGCAATCTGATTTTCAAAAGCGATGGAATATTTTTTTTTTATAATACGCACGGTTTTAAGTGTGAGAAATAACGTAAATGTAACAGAGTTTGAATGCTGTACCATTGGAAATATTTTCGTTATGTTTGAATAAACTTTTGTTTTTATTCAAAAATTATTTCTTTTTTTTTTGGGGGGGGGGGTTGCATTTAGATGGTAGAGTTTGTTGAATTAAACATTGCTCACCATTTTAGGTTCGTGAGAGCAGGGTTTTAGATGTAAACTAAAACCGACGAACATTTGCGCTTTACTCAATCTGTATCATTTTTTTAAAACTGGTGAATCAACATATGATAAAAGACTTGTGTTTGTTAACGCGATTAAGAAATATTGAAACAAGAATTGGGGCAATTGTTGTGAAACACTTTTGCATATTATAATCAGTTCTTGTATGTATGAAAAATAAAACACAAAAGAAATCAAAAGGCTGTAATCATCTTTACATTTTTATTTAAATCAAAGCGTATCATATATACAAACAATGGACTTATTTTTTGGCAATATTATATCAGAAAAAAATATTTTATTAAACTTAATTTGGGGAATGAATCTTAGTTTGCAGTTTTATATCGAAAATAATAAATATAATTCTAGGTAGTAAGACTAAACTTTTACATCCACTCAATAGCTCTTCTTTTCATTCGAGTCAGGCGGAAAATATTTCGCCAAAAATTATAACTGAGGAACAATATTCTGATGCGTCTAAAACCCCGTTATATTGTATTCCCAATGGCTTTAGTCTTAATGATGGATATTTAAAATAAATAACTGTTTGACTTGAAATTCATTATAGCATTACGAATAATGCATATTTAAAATTAAACGTTTGACTTAAAATTTATCATAGCATCGCACATTACGTAGCGTCGATTTTTCCAATTTTCAGGATTTTAGGTAAATTTATGGAAAATCTAACCGGACACTCAGTTTAAATTTCAATTTTGTTGAACTAAATTTGACATTAGTTGTACAATTTGAAGTCGAAGCAAAAACTGACAGATTGCTGGAGTCAGTCTTATTCAAAATTATCACTATTAAAATATTTATCCTCAACTTCATGTTACATTTTACAGCGACATTATACATGGCAAAAACGAAACGAGTATGCTGTGAGAACAGTAAAGGCAGGAACTGCACGACATTACTACCGATTTATTATTACTGTGAAGCAGAAACTGAGGAAAAACCGAATGGCGGGTTTTTGTTCGGGAGGTTTCCTGGAAATTTCAATTGATTTGGTTCTAATGGAAAGTAAACTCACGATGTGGCATGACAGTAGTTTGGGTAATTTCGGAAAATTGACCCAATTTCCTGACAGCAATTATATAGATTTCGTACTTGGAAAAAGTTTTGAAATTAAAACTTTTTTTCCTTAAATAATACTGAATGTATAACAGAAGAGAAAAATAAGATAAAAGGAATACATGTTGTATCACTTTGGATATCTCGGTAGTGCCATAGGTGGAATTATAAATTCAAAAATAAAAATAAACTGGATAAATGTCATGTTAATTGAGAGGGAATAATCAATTTGAAATGTCCGAAAATCGAATCCGAAGATTTTTTCATGAAACAGATAACTAAATTACAGGTAAAAAAACATTAATCGTCAATATATGTAAAAACATTTTCCGGGGGTATTACTGAAATAAAATACTTTCAAAAATCACTGCAATATGTTTGTTAAATGATCGTGCACGTTCCGAACATTACATTCCTCCCAACGCCAAAATCACATATAAAATATATCCATAAAATCAATTTAGAGAAAACCAATTTGAAAAATTTAACCCGTTTGGAATTGTTAACCTCTAATATTTAACACACACAACTTATGTATGTATACATAGTTTGTGCATCGTAGTGTAAAGTTTTATTATACAGCAATAAGAGTCATCAATATCATTTTAGAAACGACCCATGCTATAGAATTGCAAATTTTGCTGTGTTTTTACTATTTCCTAAATTATTATTTATGTAACACAGGTGCAGCATACTAGGCGTAACTCCTAATTAAAATTCAAAACTGGCAAAGCAATTTATCGATAAAATGTGCAATATGAGCTTTTGTTTAAAGATAACTTAACTTACATATTTGTTATAAAAAAATTCAAACACCCACGGAAGGACATTTCTACAGATAACCAGGAACTGAAACCATAGAAGTTTTTTTGTTAATACTACGGCTTTAACAATGATAGTGAGATGTAAAAGACTTTAAGAGTAGGAACTTATGGAGAATTTACTAACATTTCAAGTTATGTTTTTTAGTTTCATATATGTACACACTCGTGTTTTTTTTGTCTTCTTTGGTTTGCCTTCAATTACATCTATTGCACCTTACACTAAATACGCTAATGCCTACAGGAATGGTACTAATAAACGTCTGCAAAAGAGAGAAGGTACTCTTTTGAGAGTTCTGACAAAAATTTGAAAACTATCGATTGTATGTATATTGTGGATCTGCCAGATGATTGTTAACGCAACATGATAGTAAGAATAGTTAATAAACATTCCGAAGTATGTCTCAATAGCTGATTTGTATAGCACTCTAATATACATTCTGCGCAAGAAAACATTAGTGACAGGGCTAAACGTCAGTTAAAATTGCCATCACCCGCGGAGACTTGAACCGAACCAAACCGAACGCAAGCGATTAAAAGAGGACATCAGGTCTTCAAAATGGTGCATCGCAATCAATAAACATATGTAAGAGTGTTGATACACGCGACTTTGAACTTTGACCCATTGTCGGAGCATGACACATTGGTTCCTCTGTCGTACAGGTGGTAAGAACTGTTGAATTCTGAAGGTAACCGTGTGAAGGGCGTATCTCGGGTACAGCATCAACAGGCTTTTCAGCCCCCAGAGGGCAAGCGGTAACCAACCGCACACTACAAATACCGCGATTGACGTCGATTCTCGAGTCTCTTACAGGGCGACCGCTTTGCATTGGCGTAGCAAACACATCCAGATTAAATGTCGGAAGCACATGTAGCGTCACCCACCGAACGATAGGACGCACGCAGCATGCCCTGGGCTAGAGGAGGGAGCGACGCCCTACACCTATGAAACTGTTGACTGCAGGTTATTAGGAAATACGCCTCGCCTGGCGCTTGGACATGAACAGTGGGTCTCTGTACGGTGGCCCCGAGTCAGTGGTTAGAAGAATCACGTTTTCTGCTTTAACGAGCTGATAGGACGGTGTGGGTTTGGCGTCGACAGCGTGCGGCCATGGTCACGTCGTGCCAGGTTGGCAGTTTTTCAAGGCCATGTTGGAACTGTGATGATTTGGAGAGCTTTCTCATGGGACGTATTATATTTTAAGTGCGTGCGATGTGGTCCTTAGTCAGTACGCACAATCAGTGTGCGTAGGTGCGCCACCTACGCGCTCCGTGGCCTTCGCGAATCGTACTGCGGTTAGTCGTTTTTCAGCAGGGAATCACGCCTGTGTGGCGACGCAACCAGCTAGACATTGCTCCAGGAACACTCATATAATTTGGGACAATCCAGTGGCCGACTCTCTGGGACGCAATAGAGCGGAACACCAGATTCAGTTGTGGATAATGCTGCAATATGCATGGGTGGAATTACCACCGAAAATCTTGCGGCATCTGGTGGAGTCTATGCCTCTGAGTGTACAGGCTGTTATTCAAGCTAGACAAGGACCAACACGCAATTTGGTCGGCATCTCTAATATTTTGCCCACTGAATGAAGAGCTTCATTAAAACAGGGTACATTATTGAAATAATTTAATTCTGAAAACATTAAGTAAATGATATTCACGCTGCAAGTTAATTTAATATGTCTACCTCTACACCATCAAAGTTATTAATGAATTTCGCCCAATCAGAAAAACATAATTCTTTCATTTGTTAATATCGCACACTATGTTCATGATTACAGATAGCTGACGCTCGTGAAGTTCAAAATTATGTGTCGCATAAATGAATGTATAAAACTTGATCTATTTATGAGTCGCATAAATGAATGTATAAAACTTGATCTATTTATGAATATATATTATATCGACAACAAATACATAGAGCTTTTAAAATAAAATTTTCTGTGATATGCAGCAATATATGACTAAATATATATATTTTTGATATAGTGACCGTGTTTCTTTTTTGGTTAAACAGTGTTGTTTTCAACCAGTGTTTAAACATATTGTTTTCTGTTGAAGCGAGGGGCAAGAAGACGCCGCGCACAGTATTAAATGAATAAAAGATCTAACGTTCCTTCGTAATAGTTTTTTATCACTTTAATAGCACCAGTTTTTGTTCAAAACGCAGATATGTAAAGTGAATAATAAAAGAAAAAAGCACCAATTCAATGATTTTCTAATGAAAGAATATCCGTCCATTCAGCATGTAATACATAATAACATTTATTTTTAGCCCACCTTGACCTCCAGCAGAAGGATGGCTCTTTTTTCAGAATACAAGCAAACTATCGTTAAACAGACGATTCCTGTTGTAAACTTTAAGTTTTCTCTATGCAAACATTGCTCTCTTCAGTAGCATAAAATATGCAGGGGAGAGACAACAATCTTAAATATCTTTTCCTCACACATTAATGAACTAAAGAGGCACACGCCTATATCATTTTTCAAATCATTCTCCGTTTTGTGCAATTCCTCCAGCGCTTACAAAGTGCAGAAATTCTTGTAGAAAGCAAATCTTTCGGTCGCATGTACAACCACACGCGTGGCTGTACATGTGACAAACTAACTGTTGCACCTCTGCACCCATCGAATCTTTTGAGTGGTCTAAATATGTGGTAATTATTTGGGGTAAGGTTTGGTGAATACAGCGGTTGAGAACACACTCAGAAAAGAGATATTTTATGGTTGCAACCGTTGCACAAGCAGTATTGAGCTGAATGTTGTCATGTTGCAAAAGACACCAGTATTCAGATATTCACGGCGTTCGGATTTGACGGCAGGTTGAAAATGACTCCTCTAAGGATCTGCGTAGTGTTACTGTTTGCAGTGTTCTATCTGGACATGTGGTGCTTTTAAATTACGCCTTGTTCATTCCAAAAGAGGGTTAGCATTAGCTTCCCAGCAGTTGGCTGTGTGCAGATTTCCTTGGTAAGGAGGGATGAATCCATCTTTGCACGCTCTCTTAATTTCCGTCGGATGTTGGTGAACCCCTTTTTTTCAGTTAAGAAGTCAGCTGGCGTGGCATTCACTTTGTAGGCTCTTTGCTGAACTGGAGCACATCATGGATGATATGGTGTGCTGAACCATGAGTGATTTTAAAACGTGCGGCTATTTCATCCACCGTCACTCGGGAATTTCCCATTACAATGCTTTTAACTGCTGTAATAAACTCTGGTGTCACTACTATTAGTGCATGATCCGGTCGAGGAGAACGTGTGACCGAACTCACACCGTTTCGGAACTTCCTAGACCATTCGTACACTCTCTGAAGTGTTACATCCATACTGCAACTTAATTCAACGATAAATTTCAATCGGTTTCACGCCTTCACTACTCAAAACACGAATGACAGAACGTTACTCCTCTTTCGTGCATGTTTCAAGTCCGCAAGCCATTTTTACACAGATGCTGTGACAACACTAAGCTTGTTTGCACCGTGTCGCCACCAGTAAGAAAATCTTTTTAGCATTAGTAACAATATTGCCAAGTTACAAGACTATGACACTGTATTTTGAATTTTGAATTGAAATTTTAAAGTTTTCATTTTTTTTAAGTTTCAGTTCTATAGCATGAGTATAGAACTGAAACTTAAAAATCAAATGTTTTTATTACTTAAACGCTTAGAGATGATACAATTCATATCAACATAATTTTTTATTTCTTATTGATTAAAAAATGCAGATTCCAAAACAAGTAACGCAAAAAAAAAAAAAAATGTAGTTACCTAAAAGCAGTAACATTCACCCTGATTTGATCCTCCACCCGAAGCTGTAAATTACCACAGAATTTTATTACATTTGATTTCACTTGAAAACGTGTATCATGAAGTTGTTTCCTCTCGTAATATGTTCAAAGAACTATAATATTTCAAAGTAAAATTTATTCTGTTATTCCTATTGCGGTGGTTCAATTATTGACAGCATTTCCTTTTTATGAGAAGATATCAATTTGATTGAAAACTACCTTTCTACTGCCATTTCGCTACTTTTGTTCACTAATTGCTTTTTACGTAATATTCCCGTTATAGTATATTATTTCCACTAAATTCTTCTAAAAGAAAGTATCACCCTTTAACATTTTAGCGTTTAGGTGCTATTCTTTCCTTATGCATTAACTTCTTCCCAAAATTGTTGTAGCTTTTTTCAACTTCGGAAAAGAGATTTTCTCCATTTGTGCTTAACTGTTAATGAAAGTTCTCTCAGCACTTGGAATGTGTAGTACTAAGCTATAAAAACCAACCAAAGAAATGGCATCAACAAAATGGAATAGGTAATGAAGTATAAGGACATTTTTTGTTATTGGAAGCTTAATGACATACGTGAGCAACTCGTTTTCTATAAGCAGTCTCCCGTCCCTTATTTAGGGTCACTGGTTCCAGGGAAGAGAGAGTAAGACAAACAAAGCTTTCATGCCTCAACGGGATTTGAACCCGGAAAACAACTCGGAGGAATGATAACAAGCCATCGATTAGACCACTGCTCATCCGGAGCGGCACAAGGACATTATTAGTGTCTTTGTTGACAAACGCCACGAAATACATTAATACCCTCTTACAGCAATTATATAATTTGTGGTTTGAACTGCTCAATTTCTTATCATTGTATAATTTGTCAGTTCACTCATTTTCAATACACGAGTATGTTTACTTTCAAGGTCTTCTAGTTGGCATTTACACGAATTAAAATCCCTCAGGATGAGATCCAGAGTGAAAATCCTCCAAATACGTGGTGTCAGTAAATAAATAAATACATCGCTCTTTCCACGTTCCAATATCACATATCAACCGAAAAATTGTTTTCAGCCGCCGCCGTATTTGGAGTATTTTCACCTTGGATCTCGCCCTTTGGATTTAATTGCTATAATATATATATAGCCAGTGCCGTTAATGCCCACCAAATGGAGACGCCTCAGTAGCTGAGCCCATCTTACGGATTTATGATGTTAGAATCTGATTTAAAAATACACATAGCACCGTGGATATTTGGCCACCGTGGTGCAAAGCTAACGCGCTAGGCTAGATATCGAGAGATCCGTGATTCGTTTCCACGGCGGCGTCTGAAAACAATTTTTCGGTTTCTGTGTTTTTCTGGAACGTGGAAAGAGCGATGTATTTATTTATAACTCAGGATATTGAAAGCGTGGCAACCTCAGAAAGTTCTGACTTTTTGCATCTTACGGAGTTACACGAAAATGAACATACGAATCATGTAAACTTTTAGCATCCATTCATGAGGTTTCTTTGATGATTTTTAAAAACTATCACATAAAAAAATCAGTTCAATCCAGGAGCGGGAATTCTAGGCGTTAAAGTTTTTTAGCTTTCTAATGGTGCCTGAACCATTGCTGTCGTAAGTAAGAAATACGCCTCGGTAGAACCTAGAAACCGCATAATAACTTTGGCATACACAAATTTTCTTGCCAAGTGCATTTAGTTTTATTTCCATAGCACGAATAACTTGCGAAAGGTTGCTGTGGCGTTTCTGACATATCATGCAACCAGGAATTATTTGAAGATGAGCTACTTTGCACCACCTCTTGCAATGCCACATATCTTCAATAATTCTTGAACGTATGATTGTCAAAAACGGTAGAGCCACCTTTCAAACAAAACTTAGGCGTGCGGCAATATATAGGGTGACGAATTTTTTCCATCGAAATACTGGTAGGTATTAAAAGAGTCCATTGGAATATTTAATGACATTTTTTTTTATCAGCGAGCGATAAATAATATTATTTTATATTTAAAAAGGTTACCTAATCCCTTCAGTTGTCATACAGAGTATTGGGCAAAATTCAGGGACGAAAACTTTCTAGAGAATATGACCTATATTCTTTTTGAAATCAAAGATGGTATAAAATAAACAAAAACTGCATTTATATAAGCGTTATTGGAAAATTGTTTTAGGGAAAATACACGTATCTCTGCCAGACGATGAAAGCCATCAGCGGCAAGAATGACGTTATTATTACCGGCTGAGCCGTGACCTTCGAGATGAGCACGACTACACGTCGTAGATGAGGCGGAAAGTGGCAGGTTAGCCAAGGCTTAGCGCCCATGGGTACGCTTAGACATAACAGTTATGCTTCTTCAGCATGTCTCAAGACAGCTTTGACTCAACATACTGAGGAAGGAATCCGGATTTGTTGTAACCAAGTTATGGAACTTTCTTCATCATGAGAAGAGTTTCAAATTTATGCAAATATATATTCAACATTTATTTTTATAGTAAATAAAAAAAAACTTAAGAATGCTTTAATTTGCTTGATTAATAAATAGTGTATATGAATATAGATTAGAAGGAAAACGTTATTTTAATATGATGGTTTCAATGTGTTTCCCTTCTAAATAAATGGAAATGAAAGTTAATACAAGATTTGTATACACTGGTTTCCTTCATTGAAGAACAAATTTTAAATAAATTTTCAGTGTCACCATTAGTAACAATAACTATAAAATATATATTTTTCAAAGTAAACAACAACCTGTACGAAATAGTTTTATTAAATTTATAGAGAAACAAGATTTGAGGCTATGCCGATGTGCTGGTAACAAAGGATATATCCCGAAAAGCAAGCTTCTCAAAGATTATAATCATCCAAACAAGTGCTTTCCGAAGTACATATATTCTTAAAATGAGCCTTGGGCTTATATCATAATGACTAATAAATGTCATTACATTAAATAATGTTTATCCCACTACCATTGAGTTGAGATTTACCTGTCAATAGGTAAATCAGATAACCATTTTTATACAGCGACTTGACTTTCCAACCTGCGTTTCCTAGGTTACTGTTAGATACGCAGTTTCCTGAAGAGCCCCTTACGGTTTCTAGCATGTACTCCGAGAGATTTCGCAACATCTCTCCGGTGGTGCTTGTATTATAAAATTATTTCGAATCCAGAAGACTCCACTGTGTAAAATTATTAACCCTAGTAGCACCAGACGTTGAAATGATACTGCTGTCAGACGATTGCCTAAAGCTTGTGAAAGCGAGGCCTGTCTGTCGATCTGCAAGTGTGATATGTTTGGCACTTATGCTTCCGCGCTAACTTCACCTGGTAAACTACACATTTATCAGAATAATAACTCGCAGGCACGATTATTCTGCTCTTAACACGTCCTGGAGAAATACCAACTCTTCGCGTAGCCAATGGAATATGTGCGCAACTGAGACAGCGAGGTACAAACAAAAAATTACCATTTGATGTTTTACATCCCGTTCTACCTATTTAACTTGTTTTTCAGAAATGCATATACGTATTCTTTAGTAAATCCGATCTAGTTTTGCATTTCATTATGGTACTATTTTTATCGCTTAGTGGCACACTGAGAAGCACCGGCAACCGCCGCTGAAGAAAACACGTAGCACTTCAGAAGAGTTTCCAAATTTGAAACACCCACAAAATTTGTGAGTTAATATAGTACATTACTTCTCGAAAAATTCCACAAAAAAAAGTGCTTACGACAATTTGAATAGTGAAAATTACTGCAGCGAGAGTTTGGATGGCGCTTTATAGATCTAACTATCAAATCAATAACAACTTCTTCCATCATCTCGCAGATTGTGACCCCTACAAATGGAGCAAAAAGGATGGTGCAGCCCTCTCTTTCACGTTTCTTACATGCGCAGACGTACTTGCATTTCTTCCGTTTTCAATCACACGAGAAAAACTTTCTAATATACTAAATTATCCGATTCTCAGGTTTCAACTGAAATTGAATTTGAACGTTGCTTCTTTAATGTTTGACAAATTTTTAATTATATGAACCACTATTGATCGAATAGGATTTGTCTTAGTTGACTGATTTTAACCAAAATATGAGCGTGGCCTATTACCATTTGCCGATTTCAAGCATAATCTAGTGCGAATGATATCTTATGATAAAGGGTTCTTTTTGTCACAAGATAATAGTCACACTGATTTCATCCCACACTTCATGTGCTAGGCATTTGTTGATGAAATTTTATAAGGTGAATGTAAGGAAATCACACCGTTTGTAAGAGCCATTTCAACGTTAAAATTATACATAATACTCTTCAGTGTTATTCCTAAATGATTTTAAATCATTTGTTAGGTCTAAACTATTTAATCTCAGATTGTGCACCATTCTGTATAAAAAACTTGTATTATATATATGTGGTTCGGCGAAGCGTGTGTTTTGGTGTAGCTGGGCAACAAAATTTCGTTCCGAGAGAAGCTTCGCGGTGCTCCCGCACAATGATATCCTCCTCTCTCGGATAAAAAGTCTTCGTTCCCCAAGTGTTTTTTTTTTTTTAAACAAAGATTACCGTGTGCGGGTGGGTGCATATCAATGACATTTTTATTATATTTTGGAAACCCAAAGAATAGAATTCTGATAAATTATCATTCACGCACTCACATGTATTTATACGAAGCATTCGAAGAGAATCTAACGGATGAACGAAGTAAAGTGCACATAAAAAACGGCTATCTGCCTGGAAATCAGTAAAATACCTGGTAATCATACAATTCCTGTAGTTCTTTTCTATTTGTTATTAGGTTGTATGCCCCAAAACACCGATAGGAGGCGCAACGTCATCCTTGCCGTTGGTCTCAATAAGGGAACCAAGGACGTTGGCTATTTGCTACCGGACGATGTTACATTCCCCGCCCGTTCTAAAGTATATGTACGCCGTTGTGGCTTGGTAATAATTGATGTCATGGTTATTTTTTTTTTTTTGATTGGAGGTTTAACGACCACCGTGAGCAACTCAAAGGGCTATAAGCAGTCGCCCGTCCCTAATTTTGGGTCACTGGCTCCAGGGAAGGGAGAGAGCCAGTGCCGTAAGACAAAACCACAACATCCATGCCTTACCGGGATTCGAACCCGGACCCCTTTCGGCATGGTTATTCCTACACTTGATACATCCATACGTATATACATGCATACATACATACATACATATCCCTAAGCTGTTCTCTGAGATTCAGAGCTTAGATCCACAAAGAAATGCAAACTACCAGAGGAGTTTTACTTACTTTTGTCTTATCAAACATCTACATTTACAGCGATCTTGATGTACAACTCGGGCTTCACCCACATCCATCACACGCCGTACACAAGTTCTTCTATACTACATACTCATAATCTTTTTCTCATGCAGACATTCTTGAATCTCATCCTCCCATGACTTCCTTGGACTTCCTCTGCCTTTCCTTCCTGCCACTAAGGCTAAAACGATTCTCTAAGTAAGCATCTCATCACAATTCTTTCAATATGACCAAACCACCGAAGCATATTAGTCTCCACCTTGCTAACAACATTACGCTTCACATTACAAAACTGCAACAAATTTTTGTTCCTCACACAATCAGAACGTGTCATGCCACAAACATCCCCGCAAGTAACGCATTTCTTCAGCACACAAACGACTCCCATGTTTCTTCTGTAGTACCCAGTTTCACTGCCATACATCAGAGTAGGAACAATTACACTTTCACACCTAGCCATGTGGGCCTATCGTGAGATTGAACTTTCAGCAATATACAAATGTTTCTTAGCACTCTTACAAAATATTTTTCGTTTCCATGTTATACAGATTTGCACTTTGGGTTTGCTTTGAACACCTTAATACGTAAGCGACGGAGGAAATGTTCTTCTGTTGACAGATATCTAACCCTAAGAGATTTGTCATTAGAACGATTGCACTATGAGTGAAAAAAGACTTTCCCTTAATTCTGTTACTTCGATGCCATATATATATATATATATATATATATATATATATATGCATTAACGGTAGTTGTGAGATAAAGAATCATTTACCCACATGAAAAAAATATGTAGGCAGATAATCTTCAGTTCATTAATATAAAGTTACCTTAATCAACCATTGCAGTTTTTGGAAATAATAGTAATATTAAATAAGAAATTTCAATGGCGTAACTAAGTATTATTTAATTTGGGCAGTTTTCTTGTGCTTTCTTAAATCATGTAATGGGTGGGTTCAAACGAGGCGTGAAGTAAGTGTTCTGACAACAAGCCATAAATTTGTACCGTTCTCAGCTGCAATGATTCTTCTGAAAGTTACGGGGAAGTGACACTGTTTTACCAAAAACACCGTTTTTTTGCCTCGTACCACAAGAAAGTATATTCCATTCACTTTTTATAATAGGTTACGTTTTACACAGGAAATTAAGAAGCACTTCAACACGTTTGTTAAATATTGATATAAGAGTTTATTCATAAGCGATTTTTCAGAAAATGCAACTTACGCTTCTTTCAGGAATATACAAGTAACAGCCTAAGGTCTTCTTGAGACCAATGATTTTTACAAAAATATATATATATTGCTATTTATTGTAGTATATAACTGAATACAACCGTTCATTTTTTCAATATTTACAATTTCAGCATTTACTAATGAAGAAATGAGTTTTGATTCATTTAAGCAACTTGAATCGGTAATAAGCTATGCTACAAAAGAAAATAAAACGTAATTCACCTTTCATAAATAAGCACAATGAACCAGAAATTATTAAATGTGATATACTGATGCATTTTAATACAATTACTTTAAATAAATAAAAATATTTTTATAGAAAATAATATTTTTAAATGTATGTTACATTTATTTTTTATTTTTTATCAAATTTGATACATTATTTTTATAATTATTTTATAATATGTAATATAAAGACTAATTGTCGCATAAGAAAAACATAAACTCTAGGATTTGTTTTTAAATGGAGGTTTAACGACCACAGTGAGAAACTCAATGGGATATAAGCAGTCGCCCGTCCCCAATTTAGGGCCACTGGTTCTAAGGAAAAGAGAGAACCAATGCCGTAAGGCAAACATAACATCCATGCTTCACCAGGATTCAAACCGGTACCACTTTCGGACGAATGATCAGAGGCCATCGCTTAGACCACTGCGCCATCGGCGCGACATTAGATTCTTTGGATGTGCACAACAGGATGCGACATGCAGGCATCTAAAATGTCACCAAGAAAGTTAATTTTTATGTGAATCAATGTGGCTGGTTCACGAAACGTTATGGTCTACAGATGTGGAAGACAGCGATTTAAAAATTCGTACACCCAACTAATTTGTGTGTGCAGAATTAATAAATCAAATATAAAGTCTTATTTTTTATCAAACTTTATTCCTTTCGAAATCGCCAATATATGACTGTGAAAGTAAAATACGCTACTGCTTTTGAAAATAGCAACACCATGAAGGAGTGCTTGCATTAGCTTGAAACTAAAAGGATTTGTACAAAAGGATGCGACATATAAATGTCTTAAATGTCAGAGAAAATGAGCACGCGGTTTCGGAGCAGCGCCCTCTGAGCTGTCCGGCCTTGGTTATAAAGAACTGTATCAAACGAGATGATGCAATCAGTAAGGAGCCGATATTGATTCAAAAGAGTGTTTCTTGTGTGTCACTGTGCGTCGTCGGCAAAGGAGTTTGTAATATGAAAAGCTGGTGGACTTTGAGTGAGGAAGGATTGTTGGGATAAGAGAAGCTGGATTTTCTTACCACAAAATTGCCACACGTACGGGACGAAAGGCCAGCACAGTGATGAGAGCGTTGCGTGCCGTCAGAGGACACATGGGACTCTGACTCACAGGAATCCGGGAAATGTACAGCAAAATCCCACGACTGCACGTGAGGAAAGATGCCTCTACCAAATATCACTGAAAAGTCTCATATCGACAACACAGTTGTTACCGTAGCAGTGGAGCACTGTCACTCACAGGTAGGCTGCAGGCTTTTTCCTCCAGCAGGGTTCAACGTCGTCAGCTTTAAACAGGACTGGTTGCTTGCAGCCTATTACTGCGCATTCCTCTGATCTTGAACCACGGTCGCCAAAGCCTGCAATGACTTCTCGCACATAGACATGCCTCACCGATTGGCAACAGCAGCAGCATGATAGTCAGACACGTGTTCGAAGATATCATAGTAAATAAAACTTTGCAGCATTCATTTTATAGCGTTATACCTGTCCAAAGCCATGCGTCATGGTATAGGTGACATTGGGTTCCTTTCTCGATCTCGCCTGATACGAAGTAAGGGATACCTCAACAACTACAGATACGTGAAGGAGGTTTAAGATTCATAGGTGGTACCCTTCCTTTAGAGCTGTCCTGGAGTTATATTCCAGCAGGACAATGATCGTTACATGTGAGCCGGAATGTCCAAAACCTGTTCTACGAAAGACATACACCGATTCTTCTCTGGCCTGCATGTTCGCCGGATATGTCTCCAACCGAACATGAATGAAAGATTGTTGCTAAGTAACTAGCCCATCAAACGCTTCACCCAGTTACTACAAATATACTTTGTCGTCGTATAGATGCACCTTGTTTGTATATTAACAACCTCTTCCATTCAATGCCGCACCGTGTAGAGGCTGTTATTTTTGTTAGAGGTGACTGCACACAATACTGAGTTTTGAAGTGAAAAGATATTGTATAGCTGTACAAATGTAATTAGTTATTTCATTTAACATGTAAATTCCGTCGCATAAATTTCGTTTGAATTGCGTGATCCTTTCTGGGTACTGCAATTTTTAACACTATTAGTGTATTATATCTCTTGGACCCAAAACTGATACGGTATGTACATGAGGATTCAAATGTTATATGAAAAAAATGAACATAATGTATTTCTTGTGATACAGACGTCCGTTTGCATCAAGCTCCGGTTTCACAAGCTTTCTACAAATTTGAATCTTACGATTTTAAGTACTTTTTATAAAAATATCTACGAGGTTCAAAATATTTGCAAACTGCGGGCTATTTCTTAAAGAACAAATTTATTTCACAACATACACATGCATGACTTTGAAGTAACTTCCATGCTTCTTTATGACAGCGGCCAAACGTTTGGGGAAATCTTGTGTACCAGTCAGGACACCTCAATTGTTCAGGAGTCGGATTTGTCGGCGTACAGAAACGTTTCCCGCGGAGTGGCTTCTTCAGTTTTGGAAACAAGTCATAGTGTAGTGGGCTCAAGTCAGCACTGTATGGCACCTGAGGCAGCAATTCCAATTCATACTTTTCCAGAATGTCTCTCACTGTACGGGCAACAAGCGACCTCGAATTGTCCTGCAAAATGGTGGCGCCAGTTTTAAGCACATTGGGCCTTTTTTGTTGAATTTTTGGGCTCAAAACATTTTTGCAGAAACCTTCTGCGTTATTCCGCTGGTACAGTTAACCTCTCGGGTATTATGTCTGTTGCTATCCCTCCAACCTTGCCTTAAGCCATATTTATCATCAGCTTAACCTTCGATTGTTTGGGGTCGAAATGTTTTCTGGTGAAGTGTTTCCTGATGTTTCCGCTGAGCGAACTGAAATTTCAATACGAATTCAAATTCTTGAATCCGGATTTCCTGTATAGAAACAAATCTGCCCATATCTGCTCGCCTTCTATCTCGTACAACTGAAGTAATTTTTCTGCGATCCTTTTGTGAACTGTCTGCTGCTCTTCATTCAGATTATGCGAAGCCCATTGGGCAGCGACTTTTCTCTTCTGCTGTTTTTCATTTAGGATTCTGAAAACTAAAGCGGTAGACATGTTTGCTTCATACGCAGTCTTTTCACATGTCTTCCGTCGATCTCCTTCCAAAATGCTGTTACCGATAATCACAAAAGTGTTGCATTTGATAGCCAGCAGCTGCGTAGGAGGTATCTGATGCTTTCCCGACTTTGCCGGAAATGAAAGGCCCAACGTGACACTGTGCTATTATCCACTACACTAACACCACAGACTTCACAGAAAGCTTTATGAATTTCGGTTAATGATTTTCCTTGCAATGTTTCAATTTTTTTGTACGATCGTTGGACGCTGTGCGAGATGTGACCTGACTCAGTTTCTTTCTACATTTCTAGTCATAATTTTTCGGAACAGGAACAGATCAACCACCGAACGCGGACACATCTTTGTATACTAAAGTCTGACTCAAACTGGCCAAACACATGGTACGGGCAGCGCCTGCTCAGTGTGCAAAAATTTTGAATTGACCTACGGGATAATATTCGTTAAATGGTAAATCAGCGGGAAATCTTCAGTGGTTCTAAGATTTCACCGTAAAACTATTTGAAGGTTCCCTATCTGGCTAAGTGCAGGTACATCAAAGACAAATTTGTAAATGTTCATATCTGTAATTTTGGGTCACTATTGAGCAACTGTATGCGTGGCGGAAAGGATTGAAAAAAATACTCATTAAAACACAAATTAACGTTCATATTTCTTGTTTATTAAATCTTGACCCTGAATAATGATTATTCGTAACATTTTATATTGATGTTTCATTTTTATTTTTAACTTACAGTAAAATATTAAAAATTTTGTTTCATAAACATATTAACAAACTAAATTTGAAATTCCAAGTTTTGGTAAAACCCGTTTGGCAATTTAAACTGGTCATCAAGTAATTTTACTTCCAATTCTTCCCGTGGAAAATGTTCTGTACACATTTTTTCACATTTTTTATCAAGGATAAAAATTTGTACATCGATTAAAATAGCTACATTTTATAACTTGGAATACCTAATATTTTCTAAATCAGAGCCATAATTATGCAATCCAACATTTGTTTGTGTACAGACGTCATCAAAGAACAGGTCGCGCCATCTTTTTTCTGGTTTCAACACCACCAAAGGAAAAGGTTATTTAGTTTTAATGTAATTATGGTTATGTTTTAGAAAATATTAAGTATTCCAGGTTATAAAATGAAGCTATTATAATCGATGTTCAAATTTTCATCCTTGGGAATGCATTTATTGTGAAGACAATGTGAAGAGACGTTTTTCCATTGGAAGTATAGGAGGCATAATTACTTGATGTCCACCTCAATACATGTTTATTGACACACATTACATGTGGAAGCATTGTTTTCTCGCCTAGTCCGTCCTCGAGCATGTCACTGTTTCTGATTGACCATTTAATTTTCCCTTTCCGAATACAAGCTCTTTAAGCCTTATTTTGTGTACAAACATATTCCTATGAAATTATAATTCAATAACATTCTACATTGGGCATATAACTATAAAATTACAGAATATTCTTAAGAAAAATAGAATAAAAATTAATTCTCTGTATCTGTCTCTTCTATGGATTATATATTAGATTTTCTGTTTTCGTAGGTATAAAACGCACATATCCGTAATAGTAGTGTGTCATATTCTTTAAGTTAACGCATGAGGCATTGCGTTGCGTAAGCAAATAAAAGTTTATGTACAAAAATAAGTTCTGTTGACAAACTCGTATATGATTCTCCTGAAAAATTAATTTTAAATACACTGACGGAAAAAAAAATTCCAACACCAAGAAGGCGTTGTGTTAGATAAACGGCAGTTGGTAGGCACTGAGAGTACATCTGTAAGATGATGTCTATGCAAATTTCGCGCTCGGCGCATACGTGTGGCGATAGTAGCCCCCCACGGAAGATGCAAAGCAGGTTTGCTGTAAATACGCGCTGTAATGTTCGTGAGCGTTAGTTACCGTTGAGATTCGACGTAGGGTGTTGATGTTAGTCAAGAATGCCTTTAAGAAGACGAAGAAGCCATTATCAACAGCTCACGGAGTTTGAAGGAGGTCGTGTAATAGGGCTACGAGAAGGTGGATATTCTTTCCGCAATATTGCAGAAAGACTTGGCAGGAATGTAGCCATTGTGCATGATTGTTGGCAGCGGTGGTCTAGGGAAGGTACTGCCTCAAGAAGACCGAGTTCTGGCCGGCCACGTGGCACTACTGAGAGGGAAGACTGCCGTGTACGGCGTATGTCCGTGGTGCATCGTACCGCGCCTGCTGCAGCAATTCGAGCTGCAGTTGCCAACACAGTGACACAACGAACTAATTACAAATCGGCTACTTGAAGAACAGCTCCGAGCCAGACGCCCTGTAGCGTGCAATCTACTTACTCCAAACCACTGCCGTTTGCAACGACAGCGGTGTCAAGCTAGAGCTCATTGGAGGACGGAGTAGAGATCTGTTGTGTTTTCTGATGAAAGCCGGTTCTGCCTAAGTGCCAGTGATGGCCGTGTGTTGGTTAGACGGAGGCCAGGTGAGCGCCTGCAACGAACCTGTCTGAGCCCGAGACACACTGGACCTACACCTGGAGTTATGGTCTGGGGAGCAATTTCCTCTGACAGCAGGAGCACTCTCTTGGTTATCCCACGCACCCTGACGGCACAGTTGTACGTCGGTCTGGTGATTCAACCTGTTGTGCTGCCAATCATGAACAGCATTCCAGATGGTGTTTTCCAACAGGATAACGCTCGCCCGCATACCGCTGTTGCAACCCAACATGCTCTACAGAGTGTCGACATGTTGCCGTGGCCTGCTAGATCACCAGATCTTTCACCAATCGAGCACGTATGGGACATCATTGGACGACAATTCCCGCTTCACCCCCAACCAGCATTAACCGTCCCTGTATTGACCGAGTAAGTGCAACAGGCATGGAACTCCATCCCACAAACTGACATCCAGCACCTGTACGACACAATGCATGAACGTTTGCGTGCTTGCATTTAACATTCTGGCGGTTACACCGGTTATTAATGTACCAGCATTTCACATTTTAAATGGCTCTTCTCGCGCTTACAATAAGCTGTGATCTTGAAACCTTAATCGATTAAATATGTTACCTATACAAATGTATTGCCGCCATTTCATTCCTCTACAACTATTTTTTCGTGGTGTTGGGATTTCTTTTTCCGTCAGTGTAATTAGTAAATGCAACATAAAGGAATGTGTGGTATAATTTCCTTTTGATGCTGCCATTGTTGTCTTTGGAATATGTTTTGCTTCATCGTAATATGTACGCGAAGGAGAAAACCTGCCAGTTTCCAAAAAAGTAGGCCCAGGAAATATTTTTTTTAATTTGATACTGTGATTTGTCATTGGAAACGTCCGCAGCTTTTAGAGCAAACTTAATTTCATAGCAATTTAAATGGTATAAGCATGCCATGCCGCAAAACTATACATTTTTTAAAGGCAATCCCAAATATTTGTTGTATTTAAGTGTATATATATATATAGGGATGTAAGTTCAGGTGATGCGTAACATCACAGCCTCTCCTTGACAAATGTCAACCTCGCCTTCTCGTGGTGCATCCTGTTCCCACTAAAGGGGCTCTGACGACTGCCAATAGCGGTATAACTATACCATCGGGATTAAAGGAAATGCTATCCCACACCCACCAACCCGCTTGGCCAGCGTGGTGAGTTATGGCCAAACCCCTCGAAAATGACTTCACAACTTAAATCTTGGCCCTTAGTCTCCGGCTGCTGGAATGTAACTGGCCAAGGCAGCGGCCAGTGTGACATGAAGGCAGAGGGTGCTAAGAATCCCCGGAGGACCGGACTAGGCTGTTATCTGATGCTGACCTTGGATACGTATAATGGACGCTCCCTATCTTCTGATTCAAGGCTTCTTGAATTGGAAGAGGAACTACAAAGGATCAAGTGGGACATCGTCGGGCTAAGTGAGGTAAGGAGAAAAGGAGAAGATCTCATTGAACTGAAAAGTGGACATCTCTTCTACTATCGTGGGACAGATACTGGCAGAACTAATGGTATTGAATTTAAAATAAACAAGAAACTGAAGGATAAAGTTGTAGAAGTTGAAAGTTTCTCTAACAGAGCTGCACGACTCGTTATCCAACTCTCGAGAAAATACCAGGCTCAGATAATTCAAACTTTTTTTTTGATTGGAGGTTTAACGACCACCGTGAGCAACTGAATGGGCTATAAGCAGTCGCCCGTCCTTAATTTTAGGGTCACTGGTTATAGGGAAGGGAGAGAGCCAGTGCCGTATGACAAACACAACATCCATGCCTGACCGGGATTCGAACCCGGATCCCTTACGGACGAATGATCAGAGGCCAGCGCCTTAGACCACTGCGCCACCGGGGCGGCTCAAACTTATGCGCCAACCACAAGTCATCATGAAGAAGAAATTGAAGAATTTTATGAGGAAATTCGTCATCTAAATAATAAAGGTAAGCAACACTTGAAGATAATTATGGGAGATTTCAATGCAAAAATAGGGCAACAGCAACAGAATGAAACTTCAGTAGGTAAATTCGGTCACGGCAACAGAAACCAGCGTGGAAATACTCTCGTTGAGTTTGCAGAGGCAGAAGGGTTTTTCATTTTGAACTCCTTTTTCAAGAAAAAGCCACACAGGAAATGGTCATGGAGATATCCAAATTGGACGACAAGTGAAATTGATTTTATCATGTGTAACAAAAAATTCGTCATAGAAGACTGCAGTGTGCTAAATAAGTTAAACACAGGTAGTGACCATAGATTGGTGAGATGTAAGATGCACCTCAACACTAAACTCGAACGTGGCAAGCTCATAAGGCAAACAAAATGTATTGACATAACCAACCTTAAAAAACACCATAATACCTTCAAGTTGGAACTGAAGAACAGATTCTCTGCTTTAGAAGGCCAAACATCCGAAGAAGAGGATATTTCTGAAGTTTACAGAACAGTAACCAAAGCTCTTATGGAAACAGCAACAAAATTAGCTGGGTCTAAGAACAAGTTGCATGTGAACAAGTAATCAGGAAAAACAAAACGTTGATGCAAAAAGAAGAGAGATGAGGACAACTAAAGAAGATGTGACTTCCAAAATGGAATATATAGAGCTGTGCAAGACAGTAGAAAAAAGTATAACTGAAGACGTAAGGAAATTCAACTGTGAACTAGTGAGGAAAGCAATTGAAAACAACCAAAGCCTAAAGATAGGAAAGGGATATCTCAGTAAATGAAGAAAACAGATTATGGCACTGAGAAAAGAAGATGGTTCTGTAACTCGAAATAGAGGCGAAATGTTGACAAGAGTGAAAGATTTCTACTCCAAATTATATGAAAGGGATGATACATGTACTCCAGACATCATGAAAGGTACCAGTACCAGAGTTCTTCCAGTCCTCCCTGCAGAAGTTGCACATGCAATCAAAAACATAAAGCGGGGAAAAGCTCCAGGCGAAGACGGTGTTACTGTAGACATCATACAAGAAGCAAGTGGAGAAATCGAAACAGTACTCGCGTAAATTGTTACTCGATGCCTTAATGAAGGGAAGATTCCTGAGGATTGGAATAACGCTACAATGATCCTGCTGCATAAAAAATGTGACATAGAGGATCACAGGAACTACAGACCTATCAGCCTCCTACCAGTGGTTTATAAAATCTTCACTAAAGTTTTTTCACACCGCTTGAAGGTAACACTGGACATGGCTCAACCGAGAGAACAAGCTGGATTCAGGAATGGCTACAGCACAAAAGATCATATCCACGTATTGAGAGATCTAATTGAAAGAGCGAGGGAATATGAACTTCCATTGTGCATGGCTTTTATCGATTATGAAAAAGCCATTCATTCAGTGAAACCATCAGCAGTTACAATGGCTCTGAAATCCTACGGTTATGAAGATGCATACATTAATATTATTAGTAACATCTATGAAAATGCAAGTGTAAAGATTCGGCTGTTTGAAAGTACAACACACATAAAAATTGGAAGGGAGTGAGACAAGGTGACACCATATCTCCGAAGCTCTTTAATGCCAAATTGGAAAATGTCTTTCAATCACTGAACTGGGAAATCCAAGAAATAATGATTAATGGAGATTATCTAACCCACCTTCGTTTTGCTGATGACATAGTCATTTTTGCAACTACCCATCAGAGCTGCAGAGTATGATCCAGGAACTTGCTGACAAGAGTAAAGAAGTGGGATTAAAAATGAACTTTCAGAAGACAAAAGTGATGTTCAATGCTTTTACAAAAAATGAATATTTATCGATTGATGGAGAAAAGCTGGAGATAACGGACACGTACGTTTATCTTGGGCAGCAGATATCCAGTAAGGTCACATTGATGAAGAAATTAATCGGCGTACAAAACTTGCCTGGAGAGCTTTTGGAAGAAACAGCATAATTTTGAAGAGCATTATGCCATTATGTCTTAAAAGAAAAGTGTTTGATCAATGCATCCTTCCAGTGCTTACGTATGGTGCAGAGGCGTGGACCTTAACTAAAAGAAACATACAAAGGATGCAGACAACTCAAAGTAGCATGGAGAGCTGCATGCTTGGTGTAACCAGGAGAGATAAGAAGAGGAACTCGTGGATCCGAAAAATGACAAGAGTGGAAGACATCATGAGAAGAGTTATATCCCTGAAATGGCAATGGGCTGGACATACTGCCAGAAGGACAGACCATCGATGGACAGCCGAAATTTTAGATTGGATTCCAAGGGACAGGAAAAGACCCAGAAAAAGACCACATGGGAGATGGGTTAATGAAATTCGAAAGTATGCTGGAGTGACATGGAGGAGACTGGCACACGACAGACCGTTGTGGAGGTAACTTGGGGAGACCTTCGTCCAGCAGTGGATTGATAATGGTTGACAATGATGATGATGATATATATATATATAAAGCCCGGAAGTTGAGGCAGTAAAAATGCTAAAAATAGGCAGGCAAATAGGCGAAATAAATCGTCAAAATAGGCATCAAAATTATGCATTTATAAAAGTGGTCGAAAAATTCTGAATTATACAGAGGTGTTAAGCTGAATTGGCAAAATCATTTATCAGATTATCACTTACTTAGTTTTGCGGTTACACATAAGTACTAGGTGTTTTTTTAAATGTTCAAACGTGAAACTCTGCCTTCTCTCACTTACAATATGTTTTAGAAGCGAAAATGATCTTTCAACTTCTACGGAGGTAATGTCAGCGTGTTTGAAACATTAGGCCGTTGTAGGAAAAATTTCGATAGAAGTTGAACTATCACCTTGGAGTATTTCAGCGGCTACTTTGATTTTCTCTAAGTCATTATTTGCTGAAAGAACTCGTTGACATTTTTCACCAACGATTTGACCCTTTCTCCAGGGAATACATTTAATTGTACTAACTACATCATTTAATATTTTCAAGGCATTCACTAAAGTTTCGTTCCTTTTTTCTAGCAAAGTAATCATATCGGGCAACTGTGAAAAGTGTGCTTGAATAAAAGTTAAATCGTTACGAATGGAATCTTTAGCTAGTATCTGTTAAGCATTGCGTTTTGCGCAGGTTTCATCCTCTTGAAAACTGTTAACAATTTCAGCAATCCTGTTCAAATTATTTGCTATATACAGCGGCTGATATGGTGTCACGTCAAATCGTCGTCTGCGTTTATTCGTCGACTACGACAATTCGTCGCGCGTCAATTCGTCGCATGCGTCAATTCGTCGCGGGCAAATTCGTCGACTACGTCAATTCGTCGCGTTTACAGATTTTGGTTACATACAAAACGAATGCAGGAAAACGTACGATTTCGAACGTCTTCCTCCCAAATCAAATTTATAAAGTTTGGACACGCAGACAGGATAGGAATATTACGTTTTTCTTTGGCACTAAGAATATTAGACGGTAGACGGTTTTTGGAACGGGGCAGGTCCCGGTTGGTCAGAGCCCCCCATACACAAAAGATTCGTAAAATCTTCAGTTTTCAATTCAGAACCACCCAATCTGGTATACTATCTCGTGGTATTCTAACTTAGACTGTAGACGGTTTTTGGAAGCGGTTAGAGACAAAATTGCCGTAAAATCTAGTTTTCAATTTTCAATTCAGAACTACCAAATTTGATATATTATCTCATGGTACTCTAAGTTAGACGATAGACGGTTTTTGGAACGGGTCGGGGTCTCGTAGCCAGAGCCCCCCCCCCCCCAAATTTTTTTCGTAAAAACTAAAGTTTTTAATTTAGAACCACCAAATTTGGTATACTATCTCACGAAATTCTAACTTAGACTGTAGACGGTTTTTGGAAGCGGTTGGAGCCAGGGCGGTCAGAGCCACACCCCATACAAAATTTTCGTAAATTCGACAGTTTTCAATTTAAAACCACCAAATTTGGTATACTATCTTATGGTATTCTAACTTAGACGGTAGATGGTTTTTGGAATAGGTCAAGGCGCGGGGGTAAGAGCCCCCACATACAAAATTTTCGTAAAATCTATAGTTTTCAATTTAGAACCAACAAATTTGGTATCATGAAACTCTAACTTAGACGGGACGCGGTTTTTGGAACGGGTCGTGCCGCGGTGGGTCAGAGCCCCACCCCCGTACAAAATGTTCGTAAAATATACTGTTTTCAATTTAGAACCACCAAATTTGGTATACTATCTCATGGTGTTCTAACTTCCACGGTAGACGGTTTTTTGTAAAGGGTCGGAGCCCTGGGTTCACAGCCCCCTCCCCCTCCATAAGAAAAATTTCGTGAACTCCACAGTTTTCAATTTAGAAACACCAAATTCCGTATACTGTATCATGGCACTCTAACTTAGACGGTAGACGGTTTTCAGAAAGCGTCGGGGTACGGGGGGATACAACCCCCCCCCGCCGTGAAAATTTTGGTAAAATCTACAGTTTTCAATTCAGAACCACCAAATCTGGTATTCTAAATTAAACCTCGTGGTATTCTAACTTAAACTGTAGACGGTTTTGGGAAGCGGTTGGAGCCCGGAGGGTCAGAGACCCACCCCTACAAAATTGCCGTAAAATCTAGTTTTCAATTTAGAACCACCAAATTTGGTATATTATCTCATTGTACTCTAACTTAGACAATAGACGGCTTTTGGAGCTCCCCCATATAATTTTTTTGTAAATCTACAGTTTTCAATACAGAAGTCCAAATTTGGTATACTCTCTCATGGTACTCTAACTTAGACGGTAGACGTTTTTTGGAACGGGTCGGGCACGACGTCGGAGCCTCCCCCCCTCATAATTTTTTTCGTAAAAACTAGAGTTTTCAATTTAGAACCACCAAATTTGGTATACTATATCATGGTACTCCAACTTAGACGGCAGACGGTTTTCAGAACGGGTCGGGGCAAGGGGGTTTTACACACAAAATTTCAGTAAAATATTTTGTTTTCAATTTAGAATCACCAAATTTGGTATACTATCTCATGGTTCTCTAACTTAGACGGTTGAAGGTTGTTGGAACGGGTCAAGGCCCGGGGTTCAGAGCCCCCCCCCCCCCCCCATACGAAATTTCCTAAAATCTATATTTTTAAAATCAGAACCACCCAATTTTGTGTCATGAAACTCTAACTTAGCGGGAGACGGTTTTTGGAACGGGTCGGGGCTCTGGGCTCGGAGCACAACCCCCGCACCAAATTTTAAATTTTCGTAAAATCTACAGTCTTCAATTTAGAACCACCAAATTTGCAATACTATCTCATGGTATTCTAACTTAGACTGTAGACGGTTTTTGAAAAGGGTCGGAGCCCGGGGTTCAGAGCACCTCCCCCCAATACGAAATTTCGTAAAATCTAGTTTTCTATTTAGAACCACCAAATTTGGTATACTATATAATGGCACTCTAAGTTAGACCGTAGACGGTTTTTGGAAAATTTTCGTTACAGCCCCACCGTACAAAATTTTCGTAAAATATACAGTTTTCTATTTAGAACCACCAAATTTGGTATACTATCTCATGGTGTTCCAACTTAGACTGTAGACGGTTTTTTGTAAAGGGTCGGAGGACGGGGTTCATACCCCCCCCTATAATAAAATTCGTCAAATCTACAGTTTTCAATTTAGAACCACCAAATTTGGTATACTATAACATGCTACTTTAACTTAGACGGTAGACGGTTTTGGGAACGGGTCGGGCACGGGGTCAGAGCCCCCCATATCATTTTTTGTAAAACCTACAGTTTCCAAATTATAACGACCAAATTTGGTACACTACCTCATTGTATTCTAACTTAGACCGCAGACGGAAAGGGTCGCTGCCCGGTGTGAAGGGGGCCCATTCGAAAGTTTCGTAAAAATTACAATTTTTACACTCATGAACTGCATCCCAATACAGCAGTCCATTCGCCCACCTACAGTCTAGGTTAGAGGCCGTAGATAACAATAAAGTGAAAAAATATCCGGTTCAAGGTGTATTAAAAACACCATTTAATAAACGTTAGCTTTCACCACCAAAGGTTGCCTTATCAGGCAGAAATACAATGTAATTTAAATAATATAAATTCTTTTTTGCTTCGTGTAATTAAATTAACTAAATCAAAAAATTTAAAATAAGTTTACTGAAAATTTACGGAAATACCTTTTTCAGTCATTAACTTTCACCTGCTGAATTTGGTGATTTTACATATAGTAATATTTACTCGGAAAATCCCGGGTACCCCTGTTAGTAAGAACTAAAAATAATGTTACACTTTTAGTCAGGTACAAAACAATAATTAGAAAGCCCTAGGACTGGGCCTGTTTAGCAATTTTCAGTCTGCCTTTCTAATTTTCATAAGGTTTGCATAGAAGTCCAAGATTTTAGCAATGCGCTTTTCTGAGGTTGGAACTATTAAGCAGACTCTAGGCCTGTGGTTTTTTGATAGATTTCAGTCCTCCGAGCTGATATTTATGTAGTTTTCATAGTAAATAAAATGAATTCTGTTTAAATGTTACTCGAGCACAAAGCATTAATAGATACACCCGAGACCTAGGCATATGCATTTATTGTAATTTTTATAATGCTGTGATCATATAAGGTTTGCATGACAAATCAATTTAAGAGTGTTACGCTTATGAAAAATTATTTAAAAGGCCTAGGCTTAGCTGCCAATAATTAGTATTTGGTGCCTAAGTGAAAGTGGAACATTGTTAACTTGATTTGTTATGCAAACCTTATAAATATGACCACAACGATTAAAAGTTTCTAAAGAGTCCTTGTAAGTAATATTTTTTGACCGAGTGCAAATGCAATTTACGAAATGTCAACAGGTCAAAATATCTAAAGTAACAATAAAATTTAGAATATTTCTTTTTTCTTTCTTTTTATTTCAGTTTTGACACTTGTATTAAGTTTTAAAAACATATATTTCTCCCATTGTTTACCTTCATTGTGCTTTTAACAGAATTTCTTACCATGTTTTGGGTATTTTATTCGTGTGGTTGCAGTTTTATTAATGTTTTGGGCATTTCATTTTGTGTAGTTACTTGTTTTTATGTTTTGGGCATTTTACTTTGTATGGGTGTTTTTGTTATGTTTTTGTTATTTTCTTTTCTGTGGTGGTTTTAATGTCGACAGGATGAAAAGGGGAAACTGTGGACAGTCACGATGCCTACTTGCTTATATTTTTTTTCAAATACAGCACATTATTTTGTATTGATTTTTAGCACTTACTCATTAGGCAACTACAGGTTTTTTAAATATGAACTTTTCCTTTGATCCTTTTTGTTTCCTCTACCTAGCTTTTTCGGCTCCGCAATTTATTTTTTTGGTTTTAGAATATGTTCCTTATTATTAATCTATTTTCTCATGCAAACTCTTTATGCAAGGTATGTTTATTCTATAGAAGTATTTTGCAATTATACGTGAAGCCCTGTTGCTAAAGTAAAAAAAAATATTTCCAACTGAAACAACGCAGTTCAGATATTTTCCTGCTGTTAACTCAAAGAATGAAAACAAAAACAACAAATCTGAGCAATGGTTGAGGGGTGAGACAGTACGTTCTGGTAACCAGGCAAAGGTTTAAGGAATAGTGAGCTTAGGAATTTCTAACTGCAACAAAAAGGATCATCCGCTCTGTATCCCTCCCCATCCCCCAGTGCCGGCCTTTGGACGTCTTGAAAGAGAAGTATTAAGGACACATCTGTATCGTGATTGCCTGAGCATTCGCGACAATCTTCTGGTGTCGTAGTAGAAAAAAACACTCCCTGCTTCGCCTAAATTGCTTGGATGTAATGCCAACGAACAAAGTTTTGCTCTGGCATTGGATTTCTGTTGCTTTTGAGGGAATACTTTTCCCATGGGGATCACCGCTTTCAGTGTAGTCTTAAGGATACACGGCAATACACCCCAACGTAAAACACCAATTTCATGGCAATGAACTGCAATTAGCGAAAGAGAGGCGCGGTACAGAAAAAGTCGAACGAGACAGATCTGAACTTAGAATGTCGGGGGAAGGTGTTGCATAAGAACTGTGTTAGGCTTACAGAACATTTGGCACGTAGGCACGTAGGTTTTGTTTAATACGTTACAGGGTAAACAAATTGTCTTTTCAGTTAAACAATTTTCTTTCATACGCATGGTGCAGCACAGAAAAAAATTTGAATTTATTTTTGAGAATTAGCATGACGCCTACCGGCCCAGAGTACAGCTGCCCAGTCCGCGCCTGCTGCCGCCTCCGTAACCTGGCTCCCGGGTTCTTCGCATCTGTTGATCCTCCGCCTGGAGCGTCCCTGCTGTAAATTACATGTACCTCTGCGTTTTGAAAAACAAAAGATAAGATGCCGATCCTTAAACTTAACCACTCCTTGTGACCGCGCGTACGAAAATCTTGAACTTCGCTTAAACCCTAACTGGAGGAACAAGCTTCACGTGATTGTCTGTATTCTGAATGTTTTATTGAATGGTTGATCATCAGTTCGTAGTTGACTGGCGAACAGGGAACGTGCTTGTTGAAACCTTTGTTGTGCGTTGTCAAGTGATAATAATGGAAATATATCATTCTAAATATTTTGGAAAGAGAAAGTGCATTGTTTTCCGAAGGCACTATGCAGATGAAGAATACAACATAAATAGTTAACTCACAAAAATAAAACGATTTGCTGAAACGGAAAGGGTATTTATTTTGACATAACAGAGTGCGAGGTGATTTACGGTATTGGCACTGTATTGAAAGAAATTATGAAAATCGTACTGGCTTTGCTAGTACTATTCTTATTGGAGATAAACACAGGATGCGCAATGAGAAACCACATAATCATGCTCCAAGACCGGAGAAAAGTGATGTTGCTTTTGCAAGAGCGCAAATAAAAGAACGTGCGAGAAATACGGACGAAGCCACTGCACAAATTATTCAAACCGTGACAACGTCATTGGCTACAGTAAATGCAGCTTAAATGCCTAATATGGATGCACTAAGGCAAGTTGTAAAACGAATACGAAGAGAAGACATGCATGCGGGGCCTAAAACTTCAGAACGGATCGATGCCCCAATAAATTTACAGGAGGAGATGGTGCAAAATTTCTTGGCAGAGTTAGCGCATTTGGACATCAAAGAATTATTTTATTTTTAACAGAGAATAATTTACGAAAGCTTAAAGAAGCACCCCTCTGGATTATGGATGGGACATTTGAAACTTGTCCAACCCTTTTTTGGCAAATATGTACAATTCATGCTATGGTTGAAACGAATCCAGAGATGCACAGACTTGCCCCACTAGTTTATGGGTTACTTTCCAGCAGGTATAAAGAATATAATACTATTATACAGTATTTTTGCAGGATTTACAAGACTATGCATCCGACTATGATAATCAGCTTGCACCACAATATACGCATAATATTGGATTTTGAAATAGCAACCGTTATAATGCTGCTAAAAAGGAATTTCGAAGCAGCACACACAAATGTTGTTGGTTTCATCTCGGAAAAAAATGTGCTGAGGAATATCCATCCTCTGGCATAGCCTTGGAATATAGGGGAAACAGTGAGTTGGCTCTCAAAGTCAGACATTTGCAAGCCCTCGCATTTTTTTTTTCATCTGATGAAATTTCAGCTGGTTTTGAAGAAGTGAAATCAATTTTACTAGAATATGCAGATTCTGTAGTTCAGTGGTTTGAGAAAAATTATGTTCTTGGAAAATTTCGTGGAAGCAGAAGAAACAATCCGAGTAGAAGTCCTCCGCTTTTCCCACCAACAATTTGGTCAGTAAGTGAAAACAATTCATTTGGCTTTCCCAGAACACAAAACAAACCTGAAAGATTGCACAGACGCTGGAATACAATTCTGGGAGAGAAAAATTGTGACTGTACAAAATAATCAGTGAAATTGCGAAAGAGAAGATAACAACTGTGGCTAAAATCGAAAGAGTGATAGCACAGATTCCAACAAATCCACCCAGAAGAGAAACGCTGGCAAGATAAAAAGGAATTCGAAATTCTTTGGCGCACAGAGACAATGTTAACATGCTGGACTTTTTAAGAGTAATTTCATATAATTCTACCCTTTACTAAAATGTGCTGGTATTTCTCACTTATTGAATTATACCTTTTACTAACTTGTATTTGAATTTTTCAAGAATGTAATTCCGCCGAAGATGCAAGAATGTAAAATACAACGCAAAATTCAAACAGACAAAATTTTCAAAATAGCATGTCAAAAACATAAAATGTCAAAATGTAATCCAAAATAAGAAACAAATAAAAATTCAAAATGCAATCACAAGTCACAAGCATTACAAAAATGCGAAACGCTGTGTAACAAGTACAACACAAAATAAAACAAATGACAAAAAAATTCATACCCTTTGTAAAATGTACAAAATAAAATAAATGCCATATTCATAAGGATTTCATGACAAGTCAAGTTAAAAATGAGCTTTTACTTAGACTTCAAATAATAATTACTAGCTTCTACAACTTTTTAAGTCTTTAATAAGAGCAACATCATTAACCTGACTTGTCATCAAACATTATCAATATGACCATCCCAAGTAGCACGTGACGTTTAAAAGACGTCGCATTTCGGTTGCAAAGTTGATATTCGGTCTTCCGTACAAAGACTACGTTTGATAAACGTTTGTTAAATGTTACATCCGTTACCGTTGCGATTTTGTCACATTCATTACGTTTGCTAAACGTTGCATTTTCGTCATGTTAGCAAGGTCACAGCTAATCTTTGGCGTGACATTACATTCAGGCAAAAAAGAACAAAATTATACTGTTGATAAAACAGTAAGCTTGTGTATAATTGATAAAGATTATTGAATTCCTCCTTTTTTTTTTTGCTTATACGACTAGAAGATTTTATTCCATTGGTTTTAAAGCAGCTTCTGGTCTGCGGCTGCGTCGTTCTCTAACCTGCTGTTACGTCACTTGTACTACGGACGGTGAGTTATGGCAAGGCTGAGCTCGATCGTCCAGAGCTGCATGCATGCCTAATCGATGGATTTTATTGTTCTTAAAAGGTAAGTTCTTTTCCTGTTTCAATTCATAGGCTTCGATTTCGAACACAATTCATGTATTAGCTTCGTAACTCGTGGAGATTCCCGTAACACGTGAAGACATTCATGTATTCGTTTCGTAACACGTGGAGGTAGGCTTAACACGTGAACACATTCATGTATTTTCTTAACAGGTATATATATCATCGACTGCATTTTAAACTAGGAGTAGTAAAGAATTTGTTAGATTTTCGGATCTAAACACAGCTGATTCGTTTTTAATTTTGTATTTTCGTGAAAGAGTAACAAAAATATATTTCAAGGAAACGAAATTTTAGACCTTTTCATTTTTATGAGCTACTGAATATTTGGTTAGATTTTTTAAATAACAAATGCAGCTAGTTGTAAAAGAAATTCTAATTCTTCAAATGTTTAGAGAGTATTGAATTTATACTTAATTACTCAAATGTGCTTCCGTGTAGCAAACATTGTTACAAACGCAGCTTATTGGTATGTTAGTTATAAAGGATACTCTATATTACTGTTATCATATATTAGATCAGCATTTCTTAGGGCTCATTCAGCCAGTTTTTTTGCAAGAAATATATTGTGTGTAGAGTAACAAACGGAATAAGCTGTTGGAGAGATACTTATTAAATCCAGAAAGCTTCAAGGTTGAAAAAAATTCAAAACCCACCCTGTACAGAGTCCTGTGGCCAAGAAGTATATTGTCAGTCACAATTCAAAGTCTACCTAAGGCACGCAAAGATTAAACTTTTTTTTTTTTTTTTTTTTTTTTTTGAAAATGCACGTTTTATACCAGATGTGAATTAAGCTTACTGAAATCATAATGTATCTGTATCCAAATGGAATATACAAATATCCAATGCAACACTTTGTTAGACTGTGGGAGTACACACTTACATTCAAATGTGCCCATCTCCCCCTTCCACATATCAGAGTTGTGCCTATCAAATAATGAAGCAGAGGAATGCTATTGAACCTGTCACAGGCAAGGTGGCCAGTTGCTTTGCTTTTCCAGTTACAGTTTACTAAATTTTTGTTCAAATTTCAGGAATGCAGGGGTGGGAGAAGTTGGAAGCAGAGTTGTATAAAAATAAAATGTATCTGTGAACACAACCATTGAAACAAAACTTGCTGCAAACCCGCATATCACAATGACAATATAAGATAATTTAAAGAAACAATAAAAAAATAATTATTAGGACATTACAAATTCCGATGACGGCAAAATACAATTGAATATGTGTGTGAAATTGACCTTTATGGCAAAAATATTGGATTATGAACCTCATAAAAACAAGAGAATTAAAAGCAACATTTTATACCCAGAAAACAGTTCCATTAATGAACCTTTAAAAATTATAAATAGTATTTTCAACAGCATAGTTCAAAAATTACTGTGCTGCCCCAGTGACCAGAAGAATCTCGTTTTGCGCTTAAGATTTTGCTTTGAATTATGGCTGACTACGAAGTGAGTGTGCCGCCCCGGTGGCGCAGTGGTCGCGCTGGCCTCTGATCATTCGTCCGAACGGGGTCCGGGTTCGAATCTCGGTGAGGCATGGATGTTTTGTTTGTCTTACAGCACTGGCTCCCTTCCTTCCCTGGAACCAGTGACCCTAAATTAGGGACGGGCGACTGCTTATAGCCCATTGAGTTGCTCACGGTGGTCGTTAAACCTCCAATAAAAAAAAAATACTGTCGACTTACAAATTACTTAAGGAAAAGATTTTAATTTAATAACTAGTTGCTGCAAGAGGAACCTGGCAAAATTTAAATTCCTTCTGTGTAAAGGAAACTTTTGATACAGTTCCTATGTACTGAGAAACAGGCCTTGATAAAATCTAGAGGCCACAAACGTCCAAATGTGCCCATATTGGCAAAATCTGCTAATAATTTGAAAACCATCGGCGTGCGCACATACTTTTACATTCTACTACTTTGTTTGGAAGTATAGTTTTATGAGGATTTTTTTTCTAATTTGAATTAATTTTCTCTCAATATTATTTTTGAACACATATCATTGCACCTTTGTTTCTGTAATGCTTCAAAACCATCTTGATAGCTGTTTACTTTTGGTGCTACTGGTTTTGAATTTAATGTTCACTTTGAATTTTGTAGCTGTTTGTTCCCAAATGGCAAGAGTAATAGACCAATTTTTGTATTTGCTAGTTGAGTCTGTATCTTCAGATTTCTCTGAATGAATAATCTTTTCTAAGCAATTAAATTAGAGAGCCACAAACCAATATTTCTATTCACTGTCGGATTAATACATTTCCGACTAGGCCAGTGCTTCCTAATTAGCCTTTCTCTGAATTATGGATCTCTTCTATTATCAGATCGTTAAGGGCAACAGATTAAAGGCTGGATCACGTAGCTACGCTGTGTAGAAAAGCCGTACAAACTGTCACAGTTTGATTGTACACATTTTTTTTCAGCAATGTATGTATGTATATATATATATACTGGTCACAAAAAGTTAGGGATATTGCATGAAGTGAAGCCACGTAACATAAACGCCAGAGTGTGTTTGCAAAAACAATTCAATGGGCAATTTCTGCTCACAACAAGTAGTACCACAATATAGACAAAAGTGTATATTCAGAGAATGTCCAAACCTCTGGATTTCAGTATCCAGTAACACTACCTATGTGTCGAAGAACGTCTTGACACCTACGAAGCATACTTGCAGTGACATTATTGATTAGTGTTTGGTGCAGTTAGTCCTATATTAGTCAACACATTACAGAGGTCTGCCAGTATACTGGGGTATGGAATGCGGTTATCTAAACGTTGCTGTATAGATTCCCAAATTTTCTTAGTAGTATTAAGGTCAGACCTGAGGTAGCTGTAAGGATTCAATCTTGTGGTTTTCCAGCCAGGGCCAGTCCAAGGGGTAGGTAGGCCAGGTGGTAAATGTGTAGATTAGCGTCCTAAATTATTTCGTTGAAAAAATTTTAGTACCTGGAAAAAGTGCGATGTACAGATTTTAGTGTATGGAAATTAATGTCAAATGGTGCAAAAATTGCATATTTTGAATGTGTTTTAAAGATATATTTTTTTCGTAATATTGACCTGTGAGTCTGACGCTGTGAAGAGAAGCTGCGGTAGGCCTAATGTATTGCTCCGGCAAAGAATGTGAAGCTTTGGTCCTTTAAAAGGAAGGTTTCTTGCTGTACCAAAATGATGAGCGGAAGAGTACAAGAGAAAGAGGTTATGTTGTTGGCAGGAGAGCAATAAATGTAGTGATACGCTACAGAAAATAGGTCCACAGCATCCACCCTTTATTTTGTTGTATCCTGTATGTTGTTGGCAGGAAAAACTGGGAAAAAAAACTCTTCGATTTGCAAAAGATATGTATGAGTAAGATGGAAACTGACCTGCGAACAAGCTATTAACACAGGAGAACCAAAAGTGCAGTGACACAGCAAATCAGCTATGAATGGAAGCTGTTCAAACCAGAACCAAAAGTTATAGTTCCCCAGTTTCCTATACAACATAGAAAAGCATGTTAGTACTTTCTAACATGCTTTTCTACGTTCTTTCGCATACCACGAGTATGCGAAAGAACGAAAAATTTCTCAACATCGCTTTAAAAACAATAACAAAACATGAACGAACTATATTGTGTAGCGTATGAGTATAACACGGCTCGCTCTCGTGGTAACAAAATACGCGCTTGGACTTGTAGTCGTCCGCGCGTGAATTAAACGCTGCAGCGAATCTTCCTTTCAATGAAGCTAAGCTTCACATCGTCGCCGTAGCGATGCACAGAGTCACACAATATAGACGTACACGCGTACGCCATATGTGGATAGTTTGAAAATTATTAGCAGATTTTGCAGATAGTTTTTGCTTGTAGATTAAAAAAAAATAAAAATATTATTACAGCAATTAAAACACTTAAGGTTTTACTAAGATTAATATATTTAATTCTATCTTAACATGAGAATGTTCAACTATTTTTCACATCTTCCGATAGAGTTATTTTGTTTTTGCAGAAGTTTCTGGCCTCTTGATTTTATCAAGGCCTGTTCTCAATATATAGGAACTGTAACAAAAGTTTCATTTACACAGAAAGATTTTTTTTTATTTTATTGCCAGGTTACTCTTGCAATTGCCAGTTATTAAAATAAAATATTTTCCTTATATATTTTATAAGTACTATTTTTGAATTAAGTTGTTAAAGATGCTATATATAATTTTTGAAGGTTCATTAACAGAACTGCTTTTCTTGATATAAAAATTAGTCTCTTGTTTTTATGAGGTTCATAGTCCAAAAATTTTTAAGTTTTGGCCTTAAGGTCCATTTTACACACATTTTTGCGGATTCAGTCGTAATGTCCTTTTGCCCTCTCTGGAATCTGTAATGTTCTAATAATTATTTACTGTTATATTAATTTTTCTTTAAATTATCTCGTTCCATTGTTATCGTGATTTGCGGGTTTGCAGCAAGTTTTCTGTTTCAATGGTTGTGTATGCAGTCACATTTTATTTGAATGCACCTCTGGCGATGCATTAGGCCTACTGCAGCGTCTTTTCACAGCATCACTCACAGTTCAATATTATGATAGAAAATCTTTAAAACACATTTAAAATATGAAATTTCTGCACCATTTGCCATTAATTTCCGTACTCTAAAATCTTTGTCACACTTTTTCGAGGTACTGACATTTTTCCGACGAAATAATTTAGGACGCTAATATACATATTTACCGGCCCGGTAGGCAGCCAAAAAATGGAAGGGATGCCCATAAATTTTCTTACATAGTAAAATTATCCGCTAACTTTTTTCTTTATCTTTTATGAGCTAGTCTGTATTTGCCACAAAAATGAAAGCTGAATACTCCTTTGTTGTTTCTCTGACACATGCAGAGTTCCTATATATATACCACCAACAACAAGAAGCATTTTCAATTCTTGTGCGTTTTTTTTTCTGAGAATTCTTCTCTGCTGCTTTTTTACGCATTTGGGTTTTCAGGGGGGAAAAAATGAACCTTTTTTTTTTTTTTGTTCGTTCCTGATGTTTGTTGACATTTTTATACACACTGAGTGGCCACTTTATTATGACTACCTGACAGTTTTAAGCAAATGAGCTATGGCTGCACGCTGCTGCCGCCAGAGGGTGAGGCTAGTATAAAAAAGGGAAAGCTTAGTGCTTGCGACAGTAGAAGTGATTTTTGGGTGACGAGATGGGTAAAAAATGCAATTTGACGGACTTTCAACGTGGGACGATTGTAAGAGCTCGGAGCCATGGAGCGAGTATCACTGAAACCGCCGCATTCATGAAATGTTCCAGAGCCACTGTTGTTAAAGTGTTTAAAGACTGGACTGTCAGCCAAAAACTGGGTCTCTGCGTGCAACGTGTGGTCGTCATCGACTAGTGACTGCTCGGGCGGACCGGAGTGTCCAGACTGGTAATAGGCAACAGTGCAGCAATTACAGACCATCTTAATCAAGGATCCCTCAAATGATCTGTGCACGCACTGTTCGCCGTACACGGCACGGATGGGATATGGCAGAAGGAGGCCTGTTCGAACACCTTTGCTGTCTGCAGTTAACAAGAGAAAATGTCTCCACTTCGCACAGGAGCATAAGGATTGGACAGTCGATAATTGGAAAAAAATTATTTGGTCCGATGAATCACGTTTTCAGTTGCACCATGCCTATGGCCGAGTGAAAATTTGGCGGAAACAGCACGAAAGCATGGACCCCAAATGCATTGCTACAACCCTTCTAGCTGGTGGCGGCAACGTTATGGTTTGGGGAATGTTTTTCTGGCATGATTTGGGCCCTTTAATTCATGTTGATCAACGTCTGACTGGCACATCATATCTAAACATCGTTGCAGACCAAGTACATCCTGTCATGTGGATGGTTTATCCCAATGGCGATGGCTACTTTCAACGAGATAATGCGTCTTGCCATAGTGCTCGTATTGTACAGGATTGGTTTCAGGAAAATGCCGGTTAGTTTACTTGCTTAGCTGGCCCCCACAATCTCCAGATCTCAACCCCATTGAGAATTTGTGGGATGAAGTTGAACAAGCCATCAAACAGCTGGATACGCAACCCTGCAATTTCACACTCCTGGAAAGTGCTATTCATCAAGCATGGTCTTAGATTCCAAAAACCACCTATCAGTATCTCGTGGAGTCCATGCCACGAAGAATCTACATCGACGTAGTATTAAAGGCAAAAGATGGCCCAACGAAGTACTGAGGGGGTGGTAATAATAAAGTGGCAACTCAGTGTATAACAATAAGGCTTGAGTGACAAGCCTTATTGTTATGTACATCTTGGAAATAAATCCCAAATTCCCACAGCCTAGGGTAAAGCGGGGAAAAAACACTTTTTACTATGAAAACTGCAACACAAAGCTCCTACAGATTGCGAACCATATATATATCAATGGTTTTCTATCCACTCATTGATAGCGCATTGTTTGCCATTCAGGAAAGATTTACTCAGTTGCAAAAACTTTTCAACGCTTCGGGTTTCCTTTATAATTTGAAGAAATTGCCTGACAGGGGATTCTTTAAAAGAAAAGTGTATTCAGTTAGAAAATTTTTTAAGGATGCTGACAGTGAAGAAAAAGATATCGATGAGGAGCAACTGTTTGAAGAGCTGAGGCATTTGCAAGCACTTATGAGCAAATGCAGCTCAGCTACTACAATAGAAGCTCTAAACTTCATATTCCAGTATGATATGGTTCATTGTTATCCCAACAGTAGGATTTGCTTTCGAATATTGCAATTCCTGTCTGTAGAAAGCGGGAAAAGAAGTTTTAATAAATTAAAGCTGATAAAGACTTGTTTGAGATCTACAACGATGCAGGAACAGCTATCAGCTTTATCCATCATTTCTATTGAAAACGATATTGCACCAAAAAAAATTCTGAAGCAAAGAGGTTTTTGCAAAGTAAAGCCAGACATGAAAGTTTCATGTAAATAACACAAACAACTATGTATGATTAGTCATTTTGTGAGTAAAAATATCATTATTATATTGGACTATTTATTTGTACACTGCTGGACAATTGCTAAGGACGGATGACAATAGCAACGATAGCAACCATAAAATGGAAGGCAGGGAAATGTGGAAATTAGCATAAGTGCGGGATACAGTTAGACGTGTTGTGCGTATGCAAATTTTGGATTGCCGAACTTGTTCGTGACGTCATAGCGCTGATAAGAGATATAAATGAATTGACGCGTATCGACCGTTGTTGTTCAAACGCAAAGTTGAAAGGGAAAGAATCAATTGACGAACTTGCAATTTTCAGTATGTCTTCCCGACATCACCTAGATGATTTTACGCATGGCCGTATTATTGGCAAAGAAGAAGAAAGGCGAAAAATAACAGATGTTGCCAGGGAGTTCGACGTCAGCCACAGTGTTGTTTCAAGGCTTTGGAAATCATTTCAAACAAATGGAGAGTGTAGGAAACGTCACGGGGGAGGTCGTGTTCACAGTACGACACCTGCAGAAGATCGGTACATAGTGCTATCAACAAAAAGACACCGGCGCAGCACAGCTAGTGAGGTAGCAAATCAGTTTATGGCTGCTACTGGCAAGCGGATCTCCTGAAAAACTGTCGCCGGACGTTTGCATGAAGGAGGACTACACGCCCGCCGTCCTGTTGTGTGCATCCCATTCTCCAGACGTCACCGTACCGCCCGTTTACAATGGTGCCATCAACATCGCAATTGGACTGATAACGACTGGTCTGCTGTCCTCTTCTCAGATGAGAGTAGATACAGTCTATCGTCTGATTGTCGACGACAACTGATCTGGCGTGATAGTGGTACTGCATATTGTCCAGCAAACATACAGGAAAGGGACCGATATCCGACATGTAGTGTCATGGTATGGGCTGGCATCATGATCAATGGCCGTATGTCCCTCTATGTGCTTCCAACTGGGACTATGACTGGCCAACGATACATTAATGATGTTCTGCTACCTCATGTTCGCATGTTCCGTAGTGCTGTCGGTGATAGATTCATTTTCATGGACGACAGCGCAACATGTCATCGAACAGTCGCTGTCCAAGAGTGTCTTGAGAGCAAGGATATTCAACTCCTCGTATGGCCAGCACGTTCTCCAGATCTGAATCCCATTAAAAATGTGTGGGATGCTTTGGGGAGGAGTCTTGCTGGTCGCCAATGCCCTCCAATAAACAAGGACACCCTCATCCGTGCACTGACAGAGGAATGGGATAAATTACCCCAACAGCTGCTTGATAATATTGTGCAAAGCATGACACGACGTGTGGAATCTTGCATCGCCCTCCATGGTGGCCATATCCCGTATTGACATCTTACGCCGGAACGCCTGCGGGCGGTAATTGCATTTTTTTCACATTTACGTATTCTGCACAAAATGGCCTGTTTGTCCCTTGAACACGTTCCAAAGCCTTCTGGATTTCAGAGCACAATAAATTGTCTTCCTTGTAATGTCCTGGCATTCTGACATTATTTTATTTCACTTGGCATTCAACCACAGTTACTTTTTTATGCGCTATATAGCCGTTTATGATCCGTCCTTAGCAATTGTCCAGCAGTGTAGCATAGCATATAATAGTGAGTTAGTGGCATGTCTACTGAGCATGCGAAGTTGAGATTAGAGCTATTTGCTGTGTTTGGGTCCATACTGCAAAAAAAAAAAAAAAAGATGAGGGGGGGGATCAAAGGAGTCTTTCTGGCTGTCGGAAAAAAAAACAGAAAAAGTTGAATGCCATGATGACAGCACTTTCAATAGGTTTCTTCAGTGGTTTAGCTTTTTTTTTCTCTTCCTTTTTTTTTTTAATAATTTTCATTCCAGTTAATTGTAACTGCAGCTTGTGCTCATTTTGGCTTTTCACTTTACTAGTAACTTGTTTTTCAGTGTTTACTTCCCTTTTTGTTTCTTCTTGCTTGATTCTTAATATATATATAAAGATAAATTAAAATTTGGGGGTATATCATAATAAAATTTTATAAACATAATTTACCAGCACTAATGAGGGCAAACTTTTGAATGTGATTTACATTAAGAAATAATAGGGCATTCAAAACAGTTGAATTATATAAAGAAATTGCATAAATGATTTTTTTTTCTTTTTAAATTTTACTCAGGTTTGGTTATTCATGGCTCTAGTTAGGAAAGTTAGGGATGTTATGCAAAACACAGATGAGTGTAAATTAAGTACAACCTCCTGTAGCTTTAAAACTTGAGCTTATATCCCTCAGATCAGTATTTCCCCTCCTACCAGTAGATCTCTCTGTAGAGTACAACTGGATCACCTCAGAAAGTAAACCAAGTTGGTGACTTCACCAAGTTGGTAAATATAATATTAGTGGAATTAAAGGATTAAACCATGTGTGAAATTATAGAATAAATAAGCAACATTTATTTACAATTAAATAATTTATTTTAAGATCTATAGTTTTGTTGAGCCTTTAGCTCGGCTTCATCAGGACAAAGGGAGCATAAACATTCATATGTGACATCATCAGGTAGTTGATGATCATGGATTTTGGTGAATTGTCTCCATGCAATTGAAAGAAATCGAGTAGGTGTCATGTTGTTGACAAGTCATAAAGAAAAGTCATGGAAACAAATTGGTGTTTTCTACCCGTGTATATCGTGCAGTACATCTATGCGTTACAGAGGATTCCTTGCAGAAAAAGCTAGATTTTTTCCGCCGCAGTGGTCTAAGCACTGGCTTATATGACTGTCGGGTTCGAATCCCGGTGAGGCATGGATGTTGTGTTTGTCTTACAGCACTGGGTCTCTTCCTTCTCTGGAACCAGTGACCCTAAATTAGGGACAGGCGACTGCTTATAGCCCATTGAGTTGCTCAC
Source organism: Macrothele yani (assembly GCA_039090855.1). Lineage (NCBI taxonomy): Eukaryota > Metazoa > Arthropoda > Arachnida > Araneae > Macrothelidae > Macrothele > Macrothele yani. The sequence goes on from CM077015.1 coordinate 100,811,268, forward strand.
CATGGTCAGTAAACACAAAAACAAAAAAATAAAAAGAAGTTATGATTTTTTTTTTAAAGAAATTGTGGCACACACAGGATATAAGATTGAAATAGATTGTCCTTTTGTTGTAGACAAAGCTGTCCAGAAATTTAGGAACTTTCAAATGTTTAAATTTCAAAGTTATTTTTAAATCTATAAACAAGGCAAATTTTTGTGGATCAAAAGACTACGTTGAAGACAACTGGGGAATTTATCACATCGCTTGTGAATGTGGACTTTCATGTATAGGACAGATCCGTAGAGCTTTTAAGTTTTCATGTGAAGGAACACATGACTTACGTATGGAACTGAAGAAGTCTTCTATAGCCCAACATTGTCATGAAAATAACCAGATTTTTTTTTTAAATGCTACCCTTATTGATAAACCTGATTTGACTATCAAGCTTAATATATTAGAAGCTTTCCACATCTAGTGCAACTGCTCATGGCTTGTCAACGACATGACATCTACTAGATTTCTTTCAAACACGTGGAAACAACTTGCCAAAAGCAGTGACTGTCAGAATGCTGATGATGTCACGATGATTTGAACGTTTGCACTCCATTTGTCCTAATGAAGCCAAGCCAAATGCTCAGTGAAACTACAGTAGATTTAAAATCTTAAAATAAAATATTTAATTGTGAATAAACATTGCTTATTTAAAATATTCTATCTCTACAGCCCAAGTATTGAAGTCATAAAATATATTTGGGAATTACTTGGAGCAAAAACATAACGTACAAGAGCATTAACCAGAAAAGAAATCATGTGTTTTTTTGGAAAAAAAAAAAATAACCGTTTGCAGTGGGTGTTTTTTTTTTTTTTTAAGTAACCCCCCCACACACACCTGTTTATTGGGGGGGGGTAAAAATCCTGCTTGATCTGCAGCATTTCCATTCGGTAGAAATTTTGTGTGTAGCTAGCTTGCAAAACTCCTAAAGCAGCAACTGCATCAATCTGCCGTACACCTGCATGTAACATGTCAACAGCCCTATTTCTGATGTCAATACTTAAACGTCGTATGGACATCTTTTCAAGTTAATCCTACTCTGAAGGAAATGCATTCAGCAAACTTGTAGTCCAAGCAGTGAGACGACCTGTTTTCTACTTCTCGGAAGCTACTTTTATCGGAGCTTGCACACACACACACACACACACACACACACCAACCACATGATGTGTCATCATGATGCTAATTTATGCTGATAACCTATCTCCTGTAGTCACTAAATATGCATATCACCATGTTTCCCTTTTGAAACCATAATATCCCAAACTTTTTGTGAGTACTGTATATATATATATATTTTCTTATGATTCAGAATACATGAATTGTGTTTGAAGCCTATGAAAATAATGAAATGAATGCATGAATTGTTCATTTGTTTCATTATAACTTTTTGTGACCACCTATGAATTGAAACAGAAAAAGAACTTATACATTTTAGGAACTTGAAGTTAATGTTATGAACAGAAATAGAGAGAAGAGCACAGCACAATGTCAGAGTACAACAACAAATGGCATTAATGAACAACCAATAAAAGAAAATATTTTTTTCTGGTTGGCCAAACAATGCAAAGAGTTACTCGTGAAATGAGTATATATGAGTAGCAACAGAATTTAACCCAAGACAGAACAAACTAGATTGGGTGGCTGTTTTCATATCTTATTTGCATACAAATTTTTGAAAAAGGTGTTTCAACATGCATAATCAATTGATTCTTACAATTATTTATATGCTATGTACTGTTTGTTACACAATAGGACCCTCAAGCGGAAACTAAAAATTGCAATTTCTAAGCACAAGATATAAACTAGGGACATTACACTAAACAAACTTCCTGAAATACTAAGACAATTATAACCAAAAATTAAGTCTAAATTCGCAAACTAGTGAAAAAAGATTAAGAACCAAATACACATGGGTTGAAAAAATACAAAGCAACTAACATACCAAAATAAAAGGCTCCTCTGTAAAAATACAGAAAAAATGATAAAGAAACGTAAACTGAGATATAAATACACAGATCTGCAGCAGAAACACAGATAGCCTTTAGCTGCACTTAAAAGAAAAATTAAAAACAAAGCTGTGAAAGTACTACTTGATTTATCTCCCAGCATTATTTCACCTCACATTTCTAATAATCTATCAGCTAAATTTCAGATGTCCGAAAACTCTTAAATGAACAACACAACTGACTCAGTTTTATGTTGCAATAACTTAGATGTTAGTGGTATTAAAATGTCTACTTTATGTTCAGTTAAATATGAGCAACTGAATTTTCAAGAAAATTGCAACAGCCACAACGAAGCCAGTGAAATGGACTTGAGTCAAAACATAGTTTGTGAGGTCGTATACCTTGTGAACAATAAATATACAGGGTGTCCGAGAATTATTGGACACAGTACAAAATTATGTAAAACAAAACATTAAACAGATAGAAAGAAACTGACTGTACTAACTTACAATGTAACTACACATGTTAATAAATTTCGATGTAAGATCCCTTGGTTGCTCGTAGTACGTCCAAGCGATACTTGATTTCATGCCATGTATTGCCAAGCATCTGAAAAGATATGGAATTAATAGCAGCTGTGATATGCTGCTTCAGTTCCTGCAAATCAGTACAAGGTGTCTGATAGGCACGATCCTTCACATAACCCCACATGAAATAATCCAATGGAGTTAGATCTGGGGAGCGAGGAGCTACGGAATGGGACCACCACGCCCAATCCATCTGTTGGGGAAATGCTAATTTAGGCACTTACGTACACACATTGACCAATGCGAAGGCATGCAGTCTTGTTGGAAAACGACGTCATCTTTTGATCTGGGGTATAGGGAAATTTTCTAACATATCCAAGTAAATGTCACCATTTATGGTTTTTTCACAGAAGAAAGGGCCAATCACTTCTTTTTTATAGGGTGCACCACACATTAACTTTTAGAGAATCACGTTCCAGTTCAATAGCAGCATGAGGCGGTTCACTGCCCCATATCCAAACAAAACATAGTTTACGAAGTGAAACAATACCTCATACATGAAATGTGGATTAATCACTAAAAATTACAGTACTTAGAAAGTTTTTATCGTTTCCCACTTGATTCAGCATATCCACAGCAAAATCGTATTGCAGAGTGTGATTATTTGTATGCATCTTTTGCACTATTTGAATTTTATAAGCATGAAACTAATTTCTTGTGCAAGATATCATGAACTGTCTATTTTGGAATGCACAGTTCTCTGCTTGCTTTATGAACGGATTTCCTGGGGCTTCGTCGGAAACTTTCATAGCTTGGTCAACCATCTCACCTCTGACGCTAGGCCTACCGGTTCCTCCACGATGTTCCACATTGCCAGTTTCTTTAAACTGTTTCATTCACCGCTTAGTTGAATTTGTTGACGGAGGATTACAACCATACTCTAAACGGTACCGTCTTTTAACTTTAATGACAGACTTTAATTCCGCAAACCATAACACACACATCGCCTTCTGCTGTATGGATGACATGACTACTGATTGCGCATTTCTCATAAATTCCTCATCAGGCCACACCTAGCGCCATCTATCGGATTCTGGGAGTAACAATTCTGCAATACAAAAATATAGGAACCGTGTTGGTAATATGTGACATAGAAAAACAGACAATGCTCATAGTTTTTTTTTTGTACATAATTTTGTAATGTGTTTAATAATTCTTGGACACTCTGTATAATGGTGAGAGATTGTGTTGCACTAGTAACTGTGATAGAAATGCTTTCTTTTTTATAACATTATCTTAACAAAGTCATCCCTTATAAAGCTTCAACAACAATAAGTGATAGTAAAATAACTATTAGGAGCAAGAAAAGTTTTGTGAAGGGGCCTTCATATGATGAAAATGATATTTTATGATATGATGAAAATGATTTTTTAGGTTAGCTAAGAACTTCATTTATTTACCCCCAAATTTTTGTAGACTAGGTAACAAGACTGTATACAACAGATTATCATGGCAGCTTTAAGATAAGCATTACCGTACGTCCCTCTTACGGAGCACAAACGTTACTAAAACGGTTTTGCTACGTTATGGAAACGTTTGTTTTCAATGTAATATGCAAAGTAAAAGATTTGAAGAGTGATTCCGTATCAACTCAACACAATTTGAAGGCATTTTTTATCTCACCATCTCAGATTTTAATGGAATTTGGTACATAGGTGGCCTCTGTATAGATTAAGAAAAATATCAAATTTCATCGTCATATAGCCTCCGGTTTTGAAAATACAGCTATATAAAATGTCCAAAAACACCCCAAAATCAGAAGATTGATTTGTTTTTAAATTATGATTGCAGCTCCCCTAATTAAGATAGAGATGGGAAAGGTATCTTTTTGTAGTATTTTTTATGCTCTTTTATTTGATGTACAACAAACACCATAGGGGGTTAAGATTTAAAAAAAAATTAAAATTAAAATTTTGAATTTTTCAAAATGCGACACCAGAAAATTTGAAATTTTTTTAAAACAATCTATGTGTTTGGTATTCGATTACGTGAGTTGTAACTTGGGATGATAATGGGTTTACTTAAAAAGCTATATTCAAATTTAGCCTAACACAAGAGTTTAATGAAAAAAAAAATGAAAAAACATGTAAACTGAAAATAAATTTGGGCTAAATCTCAAAAAAGTTTCATTAATAACAATAGATATAGTATTTTTGTTATTTAAAACTATTTATTTCAGCAATGTTTTATTTTTAATTGATTTGTTTAAAATCTGAGACTACATGGGTTTAAAAATTTTATTAATTTAATTATTCAGAATTTGTAATAATTCACAATTCAATACAAAAAAAATAAACAGACTTTAAAAAGTAATTTCAATTACTGCTCAAGAAACACATCAAAATAATAATAACATATGGCATTGAATTGTTTACATTTATGCAAATTATATTCCTAATCTTAAACTTAGATCGTCATTTAAAGCAGAATCTTCTAAAATTAAAAAAAAAGTTGCATCATTGTTTTGAAGTGAAATCACACGTGTAGATCCTTGATATAGTCTTTAAAAGCTTCAATAGTTTGGTGTATTTCTGTTTCAGAGAGATTGTAGAGTCTTCCTGTCAGAGTCAAAGGATTTACTTTACACAAGAGGTAACTTACAGGAAGCTATAATACATCTTGTGGGCTAGGGTAGGAAAAGGATGTAGATGGACCAGCTTGGATGTAAAAATGAGACCTTAACTTCATTCTCACTCTCTTGTTTTGGTAGAACATACGCTACCCACCAGTTGTTTTCATAGATTATGGTTATGTAACCACTCATTTCTGTTATTTGCAGTCTGTCTAATGCTGATACTTTTTCAGTAGCTGACTCGTTTGATTCTGAGAACATCTTCACTTTTATTTTTGAATTACTCAATTTGATAGGAATAAAAGCATGAAGTTTCTGGGTACCTTGTATTGTTAGAGACTTGCTTAGGCAATTTTCCAAAAATTGGTCTGTTTCTATGTATTCTTCTTGACTTACATATGTAAAGTTTGCCACAAAAATGTTCTGAATTGCCCATTCGTACAACTGAAATGGTGTTTGAATTTGATTCTCGTAAGGGCGTTGTAAGCTGGCTTGGGCAGCTAACCTTTTCACCGTTCCACCAACGCCATCACATGGCCCCTTCCCGTGTGCTGTTGCTGAAAAATGCCATTCAGCATCAATGTTGAAGTCATCTTGATGGAAACATAAAAGTTGGTGAAAAAATTTCCGATTTTTGCACTGGGCTGCAGACCCGTCAGAGAAATTGTACATTTTTTTGAGGCTGTTGTCACCAAACTTTCTTTTCAAGAAGTTAATAAGGTTTTTTTTTTTTTGGAAGCAGTACAGTGTAATTGTGTTGTGCTCTAAACATTCAGAAATTACTACAAAACTTGCATGTTCAGTCTTTTCTGTTTTGTAATAGATGACAAATGGGTGGACTGTGGCTTGCCCACTGGTCCAGTGATAGCTCTGGGCTTCATCTTGAAGAAGAAAACTATAATTTTTAGCAAAATCACAAATGATGAGAAATTCTGAGTCCTTGAGGTTTTCCTTAGTACTACTATTCATAAAAGAGCTTTGCTGCTTAGCATTGAAGTCATGTCTGACCAAAGCAGACAGTTTTTCGCAAAACAAATCAATAAAATTTGAAGTTGATTTTTCTAATGTCTCCAAGTTGCATCTATCAACTGTAATCCATTGGCGAAAAGTTAGTTTTTCAACCAAGTTCTCAAAACCGTGTTCCCAGAACAGGTGGGACACTTCCCCAAGTGACAATCTATGAAAGTAGGGTTGCATAATACTCTTGCAAGACAATGTTTGTAGGAAGATAATTGTCCATTCGTTAGTGAACCAATTCTTGCATTTTTCATCATCAGTTTTACATTTTGGTGTGTGGTGCAAACACATACCGTATGAGTACCACTAGACCCTACCAGGACACGGTTTTTTGGTCTGAGCTCTGCAAATTTGGAAAACTGACTTTCGTGCTTGCAAATTGTCAAATTACATAAAATCAGCCTGTTTGACAAACTTTATCTCCGTTTTCAGTCCTAACAGAAACACAATCTTTCATTCCAGGTAAAACCCGACTAATTTCATCACTTTGGTAAAACGATCATACTACAACTACTTCAGAAGAGAGAGACTTACCTGGTTTTCTATTAAGGCTTTCCAAAATTCCTTTCTCCTTCAGAATTTTTTTTTTATTGTCTTACCATATAATTAGGAGCATTGAATTCTTACATGATTTTCCTAACACTCCATGACTCTGGTAAGCAAGTCAAAATCATCAACTGTTTATCTCTAGTGCAGTTAGAAAAATTACTTTTAAGATTGTCCATAAGAGAGTCGTGAAGTATTTCATCCTCATCATCAGATGATTCTTGAATATTTGTAAAAAGCTTCCGTTTCATAGCAGAATTGATTTTTTGAATTTTGGTTGAAGCATAACATTTAGATTTTAGCTTTTTCTTATTGACAGCTGATTCACCCAATTCATGGAGCAAAGTATTCAGTGTTTCAATTACTTCTGACATAGATGCAAAATTTTCGTCCATTTTCTCATCAGCACAGGTTTCATTTGCTTCTTGATTAATTATTAAAGTTTTCAGCTGCTTTCTGCAAGAATCACAAATTTTAGTCTCCTTTGATAAGTCATCAAAATTTTCCAACATCCAGTCTCACATTTCTATATGGATTGAAACATTGTATTAATGCATATCTTGTACTTTCCATTGTTGATTATTTGTGCATAAAATGTAAAATTAAAATAGTAAAATAATTGCCTCCCATTACCTGTTCTTTTTATTTTTCCTAAAAAAATCCTGCACAGCTTCAATTTATAAAAGTCTAGTTTCAAAACTGAAAAGGATGTACTTTATTCAATTTAAAGTTTTCAACCACATATCACTTTCACTGCAAGAAACACATGATCACCATCAAAACCTAAAGCAGACTGAGAAACACATCTGATCACCATCAAAACCTAAAGCAGACAGGTCTGCAAGGTAGGAATGCAAGTTGCTGCTTGTTGGGTCTTGTTACCAATGATCTAAACAACAGAATCAGTTTTTTAAGTCGGAACATGCAGAGTTTTGTCCAAAACAAAATGTAGCCTACAGTATAACTGCACAGTCTTTATTTTTTTATATTGTATTGGGAATTATTACAAATTCTGAATAATGAAATTAATAAAATTTTTAAGCCCATGTGACTCAGATTTTAAACAAATTAATTAAAAATAAAACATTGTTTAAATAAATGGTTTTAAATAACAAAAATACTATATCTATTGTTATTAATGAAACTTTTTAAAGATTTAGCCCAAATTTATTTTCAGATTACATGTTTTTTTTTTGTTTTTTTTTTCATTAAACTCTTGTGTTATTGTGTTAGGCTAAATTTGAATATAGCTTTTTAAGTAAACCCATTATCATCCCAAGTTACAACTCATGTAATCAAATGCCAAACATATAAAGATTGTTTTAAAAAAATTTCGAATTTTTTGGAGCGTCACATTTTGAAAAATTCAAAATTTTAATTTTAAAATTTGATTTTTTTTTAATATTAACCCCTATGGTGTTGTACATCAAATAAAATAGCATAAACAATACTACAAAAAGATACCTTTCCCATCTCTATCTTAATTAGGGGAGCTGCAATCACAATTTAAAAACCCATCAATCTTCCGATTTTGGGGTGTTTTTAATACTTTTTATAGCTGTATTTTCAAAACCGGTGGATATATGACGATGAAATTTGGTATTTTTCTTAATCTATATAGAGGCCACCTATGTACCAAATTTCATTAAAATCTGAGATGGTCAAGTCGTTGTGTTGAGTCGATACGGAATTACCCAAGAACGAAATAGAAACGTTCTAACGTTTTGCAACGGCACACGTAAAGCCAAAAAAAAAAAAAAAAGTCTTGAAACTGGAATATAACCTTCGATAAAAGGTTGTGGTAACATTTTTTTGCGACGTTTGACATAATACACAAAGGACAGCAACGTTTAATAGAGGAAATTTAGACGTTGATTTACCGTTGCTGTTACATTTACTAAACGTAATACAGAAAGGAAAAATACGTTGTAAAATCGAAAATAAAACGTCGCTAAACGGCTGTTAAAACCGTTTCTCAACGTAATAAAGAGGGAATATGACGTTTAAATAACGTCATTTAAACGTTGCTAAACATTCTTAAAAACGTTTCTCAACGTCATCATGGAAGGAATATGACGTTTAAATAACGTCATTCAACGTTGCTAAACGGTTGTTAAAACCGTTTCTAAACGTAATAAGGGAAGGAATATGACGGTTAAATAACGTCATTCAAACGTTGCTAAACGGTTGTTAAAACCGTTTCTAAACGTAATAAGGGAAGGAATATGACGGTTAAATAACGTCATTCAAACGTTGCTAAACGGTTGTTAAAACCGTTTCTAAACGTCATAATGAAAGGAATATGACGTTTAAATAACGTCATCTAAACGTCTTAAAAACAGTGCTACAACGTTATAACAACGGTTGAAAAACCATTGAATCAACGAGACGTATTAGCGTTTTATAAACGTAATATTGTGACGTTTTTTCAACGTCTCGCCGAACTGGTTTTAAAACGTTTTACAAACGTTTTTGTGCTACTTGGGATACCATACAATCACTTAAAAGACTTGTTAATGGATGAATTGTGGAATCACCAAGTTCAGTGGGTGAAAGTTAATGGCTGTTTATAGTTTTGTACTCGAGTAAATGCCCAACACAATAAACTTGACTTTATCTGAAAATTTTATGTATATGTGTACGGTTGATTGAAAACTGATAAAAAGGCTTAAGGCCTGTTTATTAATTTTTGTGCCTCAGACAAAACGCATAACCTTGGCATGTTATCGAAACCTTAAGAATACGTTGGACTAAAAATTCCTAAGAAAAGGTTACGCCTAAGGTCTTATAACTAAAGTTTTGTGACAGGGTAAAACTGCAACATTAATAACTTGACATGTTATGTTAACGTTGTGAATATGAGCACGGCGGATTGAAGATTTCAACAAATAGCCTTTGGGATTAATGTGTTGTAGCTGAGTAAAAAGGTAACATTATCTTTATTTTCTATATAAACCAAATTACGTGCTGAAATGGCCCAACTATATATACGTATAATTCAACCATATACCAAAGCGCTGACAAGGTGAAAACAAAAGTGCAATTTTGTACGGTCCCCTAACATTTTATGGCCAGCCTACATGGAAGTGGACACGTTGATATCAAAAACATACTTTTTCTACGGTCCATAACAAATAGCAATGGACACGTCGGTATCCTTTTTTTGTGTGTTGTGGTTTAACGACCAGCGTTTTCAATTCAGTGGGCTATAAGAAGTCGGACGTTCCCAAATTTGGGCCACTGGTTCCTGGGAAGGAGGAGAGCCAGTGTCAGAAGTCAATCACAACGCCCATGACTCACCGGGATTTGAACCAGGATCCTTCTCGACAAGTGGTCAGAAGACAGCGCCTAGATCACTCCTCCGCCGTAGCGGCACACGATAAAATGTATTTTTCATACGGCCCCAAATGCTCTTATGGACATACTAGATTGAACTGGAAGCAAATAAATCATTAATGTGATTTGTACTAGCAGGGGTACCAGTTATTTGCCATTTACATATTACTATTTGTTTAATCACCAAGTTCAGCGGGTGAAAATTAATGAATGAAAAATATATTCCTGCAATTTTCCAGTAAACTTATTTTAAATTTTTTGATTTAGTTAATTTAATTTTGCGAAACAAAAAGAAAGAAAAAGGAATGGGAATACTTACCTTCTAGGAAATATCTATAGAACTGCCGTACATCTGGCGTGTGCTTCCGTGAATCCCGCTACACAGAAATGCAATGTACCTATGTGATGTCGCATGCGTACGACTTCACATTGGTATTGATCATCTTTTTCTTACCGTTTTGAATGTTGAATATCTGGAACTCACTATTTATATTACACTATATTTCTTTCTGATAAGCCGCTCGTTGGTAGTGAAAGCTAAACTATATTGATTTGTGTTTTTAATACACCATTAAACGCATATTTTTGCACTTTATTGTTATCTACAGTCCCTAACTTAAACCGTAGGTTGTTTAGTTGGTTGGTTGATGGTTTATGGTGCAAGGCCCTCAAAGGGCCAAAGAGCGCCTTAGAACGTAGATAGGGTATTCTTAAGAGTAAAAAACGGAACTTTTTACGAAAATTTTGTATGGGGCGCCCTTGACCCGGGCCCCGACCCCTTCCAAAAACCGTCTACCGTCTAAGTTAGATAACCATGGGTAGTATACCAAATTTGGTTGTTCTAAATTAAAAACTGTAGATTTTACGAAATATTTATGAAGAGGGGGGCTTACACCCCCCGGGTTCCAACCCCTTCCCAAAACCGTCTAGCGTCTAAGTTAGAGTTTCATGATACCAAATTTTGTGGTTCTGAATTGAAAACTGTAGTTTTTAAGAAAATGTTGTATGTGTGTGTGTGTGTGCTGGGGGACTCTGACCCCCAGGGCCTTTACCTGTTCCAAAACCGTCGACCGTTTAAGTTAGAGTACCATGAGATACTATACCAAATTTGGTGGTTCTAAATTGAAAACTAGACTTTGTGATTTTTTATGAAGGGGGCCCTTACCCCCTCCGGCTGCAACCCCTTGCAAAAACGGTCTACCGTCACCGTTAGAGTACCATGAGATAGTATACCAAATTTGGTGATCCTAATAGGACATTGTAGATTTTAAGAATTTTTTATTTTTTGGGGTGGGGGGCTCTGACCCCTTGGCTACAACCACTTTCAAAAACCGTCTAGCGTCTAAGTTAGAGTATCATAAGATAGTATACCAGATTTGGTGGTTCTAACTTGAAAACTGTAGATTTTACAAAAATTTTATGAGGGGGGGGGGGGCTCTCACCCCCGGGCTCCAACCCTTTCCAAAAACCGTCTAGCGTCTAAGTTAGAGTTTTATGATACCATACTTAATGGTTCTGAATTAAAAACTGTAGATTTTACAAAAACATTAGGGGGCTCTGACCCCCGGGCCTTGACCCGTTCCAAAAACGGTCTACCGTCTAAGTTAGGGTACAATGAGATAGTATACCAAATTTGGTGGTTCTAAATTGAAAACTGTAGATTCTACGGCATTTTTATGGGGGGGGCTCTCACCCCCGGGCTCCAACCCCTTGCAAAAACCGTCTAGCGTCTAAGCTAGAGTACCATGAGATAGTATACCAGATTTGGTGGTTTTGAATTGAAAACTGTAGTTTTTAAGAGAATTTTGTATGTGGGGGCTCTGACCCCCGGGCCTTTACCCGTTCCAAAAACGGTCTGCCGTCTAAGTTAGCGTACCATGAGATAGTATACCAATTTTGGTGATTCCAAATTGAAAACTGTGGATTTTGAGAATTTTTATGAGGGGGGCCCTTACCCCCGGGCTGCAACCCCTTCAAAAAGTCGTCTAGCGTCTAAGTTAGGGTACCATGTGTTAGTATACCAGATTTGGTGGTTCTGAATTGGAAACTGTGGTTTTTAAGAAAATATTGTATGTGGGGGGGGGTTCTGACCCCCGGGCCTTGACCCGTTCCAAAAACGGTCTGCCGTCTAAGTTAGAATACCATGAGATAGTATACCAAATTTTGTGGTTCTAAATTGAAACTGTAGATTTTACGAAAAAATTTTTATTAGGGAGGGTCTGACCCCCGGGCTCCAATTCCTTCCAAAAACCATCTAGCGTCTAAGTTAGAGTACCATGAGATAGTATACCAGATTAGGTGGTTCTGAATTGAAAACTGTAGTTTTTAAGAAAATTTTGTATGTGGGGGGCTCTGACCCTCCGGGCCTTGACCAATTCCAAAAACGGTCTACTGTCCAAATTAGAGTACCATGAGATAGTATACCAGATTTGGTGCTTCTAAGATGAAAACTGTAGATTTTAAGAAATTTTTTATGAGGTCAATTATCGTCAATTCGTCGCGCGACGAATTGACGCACGCGTCGAATTGACGTATAACCGGCTCATATCCATTTTTCCCCATCTTGTGAAAATCGGTTTAGACGTTACAGCAAGATTTGGTTCCATCTCTTTGAATAAGTGAACTCGATGAGGAACTTTAAGGAAAATGTTCTTTACATTACTCACTAACGCATCAATATCCGGAAATAACCCACGTACTTCTTCCGCTACTCTGTGGAGAGCATGAACCAAACCAGTTAAATGAAGCATATTTGGAGAGAGAACTTTCAGGCTGTGGGTAGCCTTTTTTCATAATAAGGAGCTGCGTCTGTTTAAAACAATAGTACATTTTCATACTTTATTCCGCCAGGCCAAAGCAGAGCTAATGAAGAGGCAAAAAGCTGAGAAATCGTGCTACTATTTGTTTTTGGAAGCTGTTCTGGTGTAAGTAAATAGATAGTTGAGGGCTGAGCAGTATCCATTGTACCTATAAGAACATTTGCCACATACCTTCCCGTGGCGGCTGTTGTCTCATCGATATTGATCCAGATATTTTTATCCCCGACATCTTCTCGTATTTCTTTCATTATACCGACATAGCAGGAATCTAAGTATGTTTTCCGCAAAGTTGCTTCCCACGGAATATTTTCCTTTGTATATTTCTCCAAAACATTCTTCCGTGAATTATTTTCCAGCTTCCACAAAGGTATTCCAGCTTCTATAAAAACATGGCACAAATCAATTGCAAACTGTGACTGCTTGCTCGAAGTAGAAGCGAATGACGAAATCAAATATGTCTTTTTTTCACAAATCATCCGAATAACAGCAGCTTTATGTTTAGCTGCTGCCAAATGTTGTAAAATGAAGAATTTCTTTTCGTAATTTAGTTTCGTATCTCATATTTTATAAAACAACACCATTCCATCAGTGGACAAGATATCACCTCCATACTCTTGAACATACCGAATTAATTTACCACTGGTTGAAGAAGCAGTTTTCGGCATTATTGTTTCACTTGGACGCAAGACGAGATCTATTAGGGGTAGCATACTAACAGAATCTTCCTCCCTTGTTTTGCACTTACGTTCAAGGTCTTATGTGTGTACGTGCATTCTTGATTTTTTTATTGCAGGTTTAACGACCACCGTGAGCAACTCAGTAGGCTATAAGCAGTCGCCCGTCCCTAATTTTAGGTCACTGGCTCCAGGGAAAGGAGAGAGCCAGTGCCGTAAGACAAACACAGCATCCATGCCTCACCGAGATTCGAACCCTAACTCCTTTCGGACGAACGATCAGAGGCCATCGCTTAGACCACTGCGCCACCGGGGCGGCGTGCATTCTTGGCTTTCACTCTAGCTTGATTGGTTAAAATGTTATCTGACTGGATTCGGCTCCTTCCGCCATGCGCAGAAGTTATCATCAAGGATTCTAGGGAGAGCAAAACATAAAATGAGATGATGCCGTTCATCGCAGTCTCTGCGAATGCGTCTGCCACCGCTGCTTAAATTGGAGCACCTCGTTTTAAATGTACCGATTGTACTCGTGTTTACTTTCAGGTGTCTGCCGACTGTAATTTCGTTTTAGAGAAAATGTCACCTACCTTATGGTTTTTACTCCTATACCCTAAAAAAGAGTTTTTAAAAGAAATTAATAACTTAAAAAAATCACGTGTTTACCCGGAAACACTACGTACTACATGCTAGATTGTTATCAAAACTTTGATTTTATCGCATTCTTAAGAAGAAAACATTTTTTAATAGTGCATTTGTTGAGTATAGGCAAAAAAAAGGCATTAAAACATACAAAGGCATTTTCTAAAAATATGAACCGTTAATACATATAAAGCCCGGAAGTTAAGGCATTTTGCCTCAACTTCCGGGCTTTATATGTATATATTACCGGCAATGTGTGAAAACCAGGCATTGTACAGGATGCCTAGGAAATCTGTGGAATAAGTACCTCTTTTAGGAAAAGCAATGAAATATTTCTATTATTGTAATGTTGTATACACTTTTTCTTGGCATTTCGTATCAATCGTAGGTATTATATAAAACCAAAAGGACTATTAAACGAAGTGTGTAAATAGATTTATTGAAAGGGCTTTACTAAAAAGACGTATGTGGAAATCAAGGAAGAAATACAAAGTAAAGTATACAACTTTTTCCTGACACTACGCTTTACTCCGCCATTCTCATACAACAGAGTATGGGCTAACGTCTGTTGAACAAATTGAAACTCGCTTGTTTTGTCAGTCTGAACAAAGACAGAAATGCAAATGGCGATAATATAAAAATACTGTCCGCTTGACCCGAGCGTTGAACATCACGTGCTTCGCCAAATGAAAAAAAACCCGTCATTGACGATGCATTGAAAGTCACGTGAATCGTCATGTGAAAACAAAAAGTCATCGCCGGGAGTATTTTATACTTTCCCGATTTGCTTTTTGGCTATGCATAGAATGCCTGCGAAATGTTTGTAATATTAAGCGTACTTGACGTCTCATTTTCGGCATTCCGCAAATTTTTTAGGCGTTCTGTACAATTCCTAATTTCAGACATTGCCGGTAACATATGTACTACGAAAATCAGAGGGATATCAATTGAATGCAATATCATGTGTGTAATACCTATCATCGCTGAAAAATATAGTTTCATTTTCTACTTTAGTTCACATTTGTTTAGTTCAGCTGTGAAAATATTGTTGACTGTACATTAAATCAGAGTTTTAATGATATTGAAGTTTGATTGTAATATTAGTTATTGTAGATAAAACGTTGTGCGGTATGTGTTAATCATTTCTTCGGTCGGAGAATGACATTGTCACAAAAGGCGCAATATAGTGGTTTTCAAAATAAGATTCTCACTAGAAGTAATTTCTAGTCTTTTATTGCCAATAGACTAAGAACTGGAAAAAAATGCAACTTAATTCGCAAAATGAAAGTGTGTAAAGTAAAAATGTATTCTTCATTCCATGTGTAAAGATGTATTCGTCAATTCGGTTGAGAAAAATATAACGCAAAACAGAAATCCGTAACATCGATTTTCGAAACACAAGAACACTGAACTTTAGTTGTAGTAGCAGACTGTAAATGGCGACACATCCGATTTCTAATAACATCTTCGATAATGTGTTGTTAGCTTAGGTCAGGAGAAGTGTTCTGATAGCAAGTAAATAACAATCTGCAAATTGCATCGTGGGCATGAAAGAAATAATTTCATTCTTCGTAGCATTATCATTGATACTCTGTGGAAGTGTTTTCAAATTAACAAATGATGGACGCATTTGCCATTGTCATTAGCGTTTTTCTGGGTGCATTTAGTCTCTTAACATTTATCCGAGCTTTCCCTTCTGTTTTTTTTTTCAATTAGAGAGGGAACTAACTGCCTGGCATGTGGATCTTCAAAATCTGTATTAGCTAATCAGTGGAAAAGTAGAAAATGCCCTTGCCTCGTGTATGGAATTAATTTCTTCTGCTTCAAGATATACGAAAAACTTGAAAGAGATTACAGATATAGCGCGGATGATTTTGTTGTTATATCAGAGGTAACTAGACTATCTGATAAGAAGAAATACGACATTATGGAAACAACCCGGAAGGACATTTCTTATTTTTCTGAGAGCATGGTTTCCCCTCCTTTTCAAAACGACTCTTACATTCCATTTTAGAATAAAAAGATGTATTGGTTCAAAAGAAAAACGTGAGATAAAACACCAAGAGGCAAACATTTCAAGTTCAGCATGTCATGTATGACAAACCGCATAACATATGTCATCTACAAGTATTCCATTAAAGCATCAGATGAAAATGTATTCCTCAATACAAGACAGTCTAATGTACGAGGAGGTAACAAATTTTAAATTCCTCACTTAAATATATTTATAAAATCTGCGAAAATCATGAGATCGACAAGCACTCGGAGATGTAAAAGAAATATTATTTATTTTTTAAAGTATATATGTATAAAAATTCAAATCTATTATGTTTTTAATTGTCAGGTGTTTGAAAAAATTACTTGGAAATTTGTAATTAGAGTGACGCTTTAGTTAAAAAATTCGGTTTTGTTAAAAGAACCAAATTTATGTTTAACAATCTAATTTTGTTTTTGTGCTGTATTACGCTAACCACAAACTTTGATTCAGAGTTTTATTTTTGATAAATATTTGCGTAAGTGTAAGAAAAATTCTGGTAGCGGAATCCCACATCTGGTATTATCCATTTCAAGTGGCGTGAAATGCCCTTTTTAGTAACATAAATCAATGCATCTATAACGAGACAAAAAATTTTAATTTATATATATATATTTATATCATGTTTAAAATATTTTACTGAAAATTCTATTAAATACGTATATGAAAGCAAAGTTTACTGAATATAAAACATTTAGGCTTAAAATTTACTAAAATATATGGAAATTGTAGAACGGAAAGTACAATAACTTACGAAAGAAGAATTCAACAGCAACCATTTATCCAGTTTTAATTGTAATTTCGTTTCGGAACTTATCCGTCATCATAGGACTGAACTGTGTTTTGTTGTTTGTGAGATTCCGTTTTGTTGTTTCGTTAGATTCGAGAGCTTTAAGAATAGAACACACATTTTTCAGTTGGTATTTCTTGCTTATGATTTTTTTGGAAGTTTTTTTATTAAACCTAGATCATCGAGTAAGTAAAAGAAAAAAATGTTTAATGTCAAATACAATTTTGAAGTGAAATGCGTAATATAAATACTTTATTGTTATTTCACATCAGACTGACAACATTGTAATAGTAGTAGGTAAAATTTGTGTATTACTGCTATAGCAAGAAAATGTGTTTAAAATTACACTATGCGGAAATGTTCTACCAGTGCCCATAAAACATAAGGAATTTTAAGCTAAATTGGGCTTTGAAGGATAATTCCTTCCTGAAAACTAATTGCCGATAATTTGACCTAATGAAATATATTGCAAATTACCCAGTAAGACTAATTTCATAGTCTTTCGGTACGCATACTGATATGCGAAATTTAGCTGATCCTAATTTTATGGAGCATAAATGTGATACTGTGCTTAACAAGTTTGAAAAACGTAGAATGCTTTTCCCAAATCTTATTAGGATTATGTCGAAAGAACGTCGTTAGTTGCAAAAGAGTTTTTGTATTAAACTGCAGCTTTATCTAGTTCAGTTAGAAAATATTTTTTCGAGAAGGAGCCTCGTGAATGATATCTGAATAGAATATCAAGAATTACATATTATCCGTTTTGAATAGCAGAGTATTCCCAACAACATGACCTGTAATTTAGGAAGCTAAGCTATGATTCGCCAACAATTAGGGTTTTAGAAGATGGAACAAGTTTTTAATCAATACCATTTTGTACTAAGTGCATCTGATTTCTAAAATTCCTGCCCGCTGTATCGGTATCCCTTTCGAAATATTCTTCGCGTTGAGTTCCAAACCTCGTTAAAGAATAACATATCTTTTTGATCTAGGTAAGAAACAATATGCTCATGAGAAACCAAACGCTTAACATATGTAGTACATTGCACTGATTATCGATTCCCCACGTTTCTTTTTGTTACCCAAACAATGACAGGTCCCGTTCATGTCTGATAAAACACGGCTAGCATCATAGCCGTCGCTGCTTATCAAAAGCACTCGCTCATAATTAGCAAAGGAGAAAGATAAAATTATAATATACACACAAATATTATATGCAAGCATAGAGCGGAACTTGGACCTTTACTTATGCAACAGATATGTGGATCTTAACTTACGGAACGGACATATGGACCTTAACTGAAAAAGACATACAATGGCTACAGACCATTGAAGGAACCCTCGAGAGAAGCATGCTTTCTGTAGCCAGGAAAGGTAAGAAGAGGACTAGTGGATAAGTAAAATGATAAGAGTGGAAGATATTATGATTAAAAAAATCACGGAAATGGCAATGGGGGCGGGACATTTGCGAGAAGAACGGACCATCGATGGACATCGACTGAGGTTTTTCCTGTTGCAAGGGACAGGAACATACTCAGAGGAAATACGACAAGAAAAATTGTTGAGTGAAATTCGAAAGCATGCGAGAGTGACATGGAGTTGACTGGCGCAAGATAGTACGTTGGGGAAGGAATTTAGGAGACCTTCATCCACCAGGGAATTATTAACTCTTGAAAATGATGATCACGTCTATGATGTACAAGCATTTCCGGTACAATGACATTGTACAGAGAGTACAGGAAAATAACAGTCACTATACCTAAGATAAAGCGATAATATTTTAATTCATTTAGAGCTCTTTACATCAACATATCAGGTGTGCAACTTAATTCTCGGCCCCTAACCGCAAGTGATCATAAAACGTTGGTAAATGCAAATAGGTGTGTGCGATAATGTCTGATTGCAGAGCCACCCAACAGCTTTCCAGGCAACCGTAAACGCTCACAGCTGTAGTGACAGAAGGGACGAAATTTGACGGTGAATGTAATGTCGTTCGAGAAGCAACATTTGAAACACTGCCTCCTGTTCGTGTTTCTGCTGCAAAAAAGTGCCGCGAAAACCCAGAAAATTACATGTGCTGCTTTGTGTGAGGCTGCTGTGTCCTACAATACGTGTAAGAAGTAGTTCCAGTGATTTAAGCAGGGAACATTTAATCTCCGTGGTGCAGAACGTCCGGGGCAGTCACAGAAAGTTGACGATGAGGAACTGGAGCAACTGTTGGACGCGTCTTCCTGTCGCAAATAGTCAGAGCTTATCCAGGAATTCGGAGGAACATGGCAAGGCATTGCAAAGCGCCAGCGCAAGCTTGGACGGATTCACAAGGAGGGCTCTTGGGTGCCCCACCAATTAACAGCTGCGAACAAGTCTAGGCGCTACGATGTTGCTGTGTCCTTGCTCTACAGATTCAACAAGAAGGATTTCCTCCACAATATTTTGACCTTAGATGAGAAGTGAATGCTCTACGATAAACCTAAGCTGCGGAAATCGCGGGTTTATCCAGGTCAGCCTTCCACTAGGACCGCCAAACCGAATATCCATGCCATGAAGTTGTTGCTGTGCATATGGTGGGATCAGCGAGGTGTTGTACACTATGAGTTGCTCAAACTTGGTGAAACGGTCAATGCTGAGCGTTATTGTCAGCAACTCATTCGTGTGAGTTACGCAATGGGAGTCAAAAGGCCATAAATCGGCAAGGGCAGAAGGTCGGTCCTGCTGCTACAGATAACGGCCCTTCTCACACCGCCAAAACGACATTAAACACGATAATCGAACTGTGATAGGAGATTTTGTCACACCCGGCGTATTCTCCAGACTTCGCCACGTTGGATTGTCACCTCCTTCGCTACATGCAACATAACCTGAGTGATACGCACTTCACTTGTTTCGAGGAGGTCCACACAAGTATTAATGACTTTATCATATCGAAATAGCCCTCTTTTTTCCGCAGTGGAATTTTGCAGCTCCTTGACCGATGGCTCAAATATATCCAACACGACGGAGATTATTTCCCTGATTACGTACGTGTTCAATTTGCTATAATTTGCTGTCAACGTGTCGTTTCTGTGGTCGATAATTACGTTACACAGTTAATACATTCATGTACATTCCTTCCGGTGTCTTTAACCTTTCATATATAAGACCAGTACATTTCAGCACTACTTTTATGTGGAAAAAAGGTCAACTTTTTCAACAAAACTGCAGAATTCTTTGGAAACAGATTAGAGTCCACATTTAATGAATTACTGTGAAAGACAAAGTAGATATGTGATGCCGTTTTCGTCTCAGAACGGAAAGAAGAAATGGGGTAATAGAATATTGTTCATTACTGTCCTAATTTTTGTAACCCTTTCGGCATACTTTGCAACACATAAAAGGGGTCGACATCTTCAACAGAAGCATATATATTAAATAATAAATCTTATGGAAAGCGAAAAACTTACATATAACCTTACCGAAGGGTAGTCCTTATGATGAACTCTCTCTCTATTTGTTACTAGAACCATTGCATGGCTTTACACTACAATTTCCTCTTAATTCCAGAGATTCTCAGGTTATGTCGTAATCACTGAAGCTGTTAAAATTCACAAAATAATTTTCCTTCGGACTTTCTGATATGAAAACCGTAAAAAACAAATGTGAGAAAATGTTCCAAAGCTCCATTTCTTCCAAGTGATTGGTTAGGTTGCTAATGATTTTGCCATGATTTCAGTGACTTTCAGTCAGGTAGCTTTTAGATTAAAAAAACGGACAATGCTGAAAAATAAGCACCGGCATTGGCATTATGTTTTCTCCTTTATCATGTTACACAGATTTGTTTTATTCTTCTGTCTAAAATACCACATACAAGAGATCTAATTACTGAGAAAAAACTATGTGTCCAAGTTACGCTCTATTTCTCTTCAGATAAAAATTTGATCACGCTTTTAACTCGCATTTCATGCCGAATTTTCATTTCCAGTTATTTTTTTTATTTTTGAAATAATATTCCTAAGTTCTTGAACATATCAAATTACACTAGGTTCATGCATTATTCTCTCCCTCTATATTTAACCCGCTTAAGTTGTGAAGGAAAGCCGCATACGAAGTGCAAGGTTTTGAGCTCTGGCTTGCCATTACTCTTCCAAAATTGGTCTCCAATAAAATCGTAATTATCAAAAGAAATATAGAAATACGTCGCCTAAGATCGCCTCACCCGCTGATAGATCTTTTTCCCAACAACCAAATTTCTAAGTTTGTATTTAGCACGTAACGCATATTTTGAAGTTGGTGACTACTGTCTGGCTAAACCGTTGCATTATCTTTCAAAAGGTTTTACCGGATATAGGTAACTTTATTTACTCTAAATAGTATGTAAGCTCTTTTTGTACCTACAGTCATATCATACATAGTGATAAATGGCTGTGGTATCGTGCAGTAGTCGCGGGTGAAAAGTGAATGCGGTTATTATACAATATACAAATGTTGTGAAAACTGGAATTCAATTACAGAGGATGTTCACATAATTTTAGTAAGTTTTTGATGAGAAATTGCAGAAAATAAAGAACGTTCGAAGGATTGAAAGTGGCAACAGCGTGTTAGACGAAAACGAAAGAAAGTTCTGCTGCAGATAAATACCAGAAGTGCCCGAGTCACTCGAGTGGAATGAAGGGGAGTTTCTACACTTCATTTTTTTATTGTAGCTTTCGTAAAACCTGGCTACAGTGAGATTATTTCTGTGGATAGCGCAGAGCATTTGGGGAATAATTTGGTGTATCAAATGGCAGTTAAATGTTTATGGATGATTAGCCCCTTCGAGGGTTGAATATGTCGGAATTCGTTAATGTGCTGAATAATTTCTGTAAAAGTGTAGGGTTTTTTCCCTTACATTTATTGAATGAATAATTCTTGTTAGATGTAAGTATAAAGTTTGCCTCCTTTCCAAAGAACATTCAAAGCACTTCCTTTATATCTGCAAAAACTAATCAGTTCATTTTGAAATAATTAATAATTCAAATTTCAATGCTACTCCAACACTATTTATTTACATTTATTATTTAAACGTACTGCTACTTATGAAATGTGACGCTATATCAAACGAATGAAGTCATAAATCCTTTTGAGTGACGGGAATTTATCTTTACATAAAAGCACATGCCATCGCAAACACCATTGACTTCTTTTCGGAAGTAATTTTTAGTTACTCTGCAGAAACAATGAAAATCCTCCATCACTTCTTTTGACTTAAATTTCAGCGATTTATGTGATACGAGGTAGAACTCATTTGAAAACGTTCAAATAAATAATTGTTCGTAAGAATATTTATAACAACAGATATGGTTAGAAAGATATTTTCTCAGATGATGTTTTCCTAGAGATTATTTCCTTTGGAAACATATTTTGTACTAAGCTTCTAGGACTTGCGAGAATCTCTGCATTTGTTACCTTGATGTGTTTTGAGGTAGAATGTTTTAACACTGAGAGAGAAATTTATATTTATAGCAGATTTTTAAATATTACTGTCTAGAAAATTATTGCACCGCAACGAAACTGCTATGTAGTGGTTCAACAGATTTACATTTTGAAAAACACCTCTGGAATTTAAGTAAATCTCTTATGGAAACAGCAACAAAATTAGCTGGGTCTAAGAACAAATTGCATGTGAACAAATTATCAGGAAAAACCAAAATGTTGATGCAAAAAAGAAGAGTGATGAGGACAACTAAAGAAGATGTGACTTCCAAAGTGGAATATATAGAGCTATGCAAGACAGTACGAAAAAGTATCACTGAAGACGTAAGGAAATTCAACTGTGAACTAGTAAGGAAAGCAATTGAAAACAACCAAAGCCTAAAGATAGCAAAGGGACATCTCAGTAAGGGGAAAAAACAGATTATGGCACTGAGAAAAGAAGATGGTTCTGTAACAAGAAATAGAGGCGAAATTTTGACAAGAGTGAAAGATTTCTACTCTAAATTATATGAAAGGGATGATACATGTACTCCAGACATCATGAAAGGTACCAGTACCAGAGTTCTCCAGTCCTTCCAGCAGAGGTTGCACATGCAATCAAGAACATGAAGCGGGGAAAAGCTCCAGGAGAAGATGGAATTACTGTAGACATCATACAAGAAGCAAGTGGAGAAATCGAAGCAGTACTCGCCCAAATTTTCACTCGATGCCTTAATGAAGGGAAAATTCCTGAGGATTGGAACAACGCTACAATGATCTTGCTACATAAAAAGGTGACATTGAGGATCTCAGGAACTACAGACCTATCAGCCTTCTATCAGTGGTTTATAAAATCTTCACTAAAGTTCTTTCACACCGCTTGAAGGTGACACTGGACATGGCTAAACCGAGAAAACAAGCTGGATTCAGGAGTGGCTACAGCACAATAGATCATATCCACGTACTGAGAGAACTAATTGAAAGAGCGAGGGAATATGAACTTCCATTGTGCATGGCTTTTATCGATTATGAAAAAAGCCTTTGATTCGGTGAAACAATCAGCAGTTGCAATGGCTCTGAAATCCTGCGGTATTGAAGATGCATACATTCATATTATTAATAACATCTATGAAAATGCAAGTGCAAAGATTCGGCTGTTTGAAAATACAACACACTTAAAAATTGGAAAAGGAGTGAGACAAGGTGACACCATATCTCCGAAGCTCTTTAATGCCACATTGGAAAATGTCTTTCAATCACTGAACTGGGAAAACAAAGGGATAAAGATTAATGGAGATTATCTAACCCACCTTAGTTTTGCTGATGACATAGTCAAATTTGCAACTACCCCATCAGAGCTACAGAGTATGATCCAGGAACTTGCTGACAAGAGTAAAGAAGTGGGATTAAAAATGAACTTTCAGAAGACAAAAGTGATGTACAATGCTTTTACAAGAAATGAAGATTTATCGATTGATGGAGAAAAGCTGGAGATAACAGACACGTACGTTTATCTTGGACAGCAGATATCAAGTGAGGGTCACATTGGTGAAGAAATTAATCGGCGTACAAAACTTGCCTGGAGAGCTTTTGGAAGAAACAGCATTATTTTCAAGAGCAATATGCCATTATGTCTTAAAAGAAAAGTGTTTGATCAATGCATCCTTCCAGTGCTTACGTATGGTGCAGAGACGTGGACCTTAACTAAAAGAGACATACAAAGGCTGCAGACAACTCAAAGCAGCATGGAGAGGTGCATTCTTGGTGTAACCAGGAGAGATAAGAAGAGGAACACGTGGATCCCAAAAATGACAAGAGTGGAAGACATCATGATCAGAGGTAAATCCCTGAAATGGCAATGGGCTGGACATACTGCCAGAAGAACAGGCCATCGATGGACAGCCGAAATTTTAGATTGGATTCCAAGGGACATGAAAAGACCCAGAAGAAGACCACATGGAAGATGGGTGGATGAAATTCGAAAGTATGGGGGAGTGACATGGAGGAGACTGGCACAAGACAGACCGTTGTGGAGGAAACTTGGGGAGACCTTCGTCCAGCAGTGGATTGATAATGGTTGACAATGATGATGATGATGATGATGATGATGATGATTTCTATGAAGAATACCTTGAATGTACGATTCCATATGTAGCATTCTTCACTAGCTTGTAAACAACGAATCCTTAAAATCCATGGGTAAACGCCATTTCTCCCTTTATCAGATACATGGATATTGCACATTATAGAAAATGCCACAATATTATGGAATCAAGAAGTGAAACAAGAATTACCTCACCTGTAGACAAGTAGGTGCGAAAGGGGGGAATAAAATTATGAGGGACTTTATGAAGCCTTCCGAGAAATTAGTCCATAAACATTGTTGAAAGTCTGCTACTTTATTGGACGGAAGCAATTTATTCCCCAAAACACTTTTAGTTGTCGCTTTTCCTGTATGCGTAATGACTGGATACTAAACCTTTTTAGGTCACAGAAGGTACAGAATTGGAAAAAGTAAAATCCATTCATATATAAAGGCAACAGACGAAAACATTTAATAATATTTCATGTTCCAAAGATAGTACTAAAATGTTTATTAAATTCCTGAGGAATAAATTGTTTGCTAACGAAAATGTGGCCCAAATTCAAGGAGTAAGAGAATGATTCGAAATTCATCCGCATAAACAATGGTATTATGATGCAACTAAAATATTTTCTTGCAACCATATGACGTAGTGGTACGATTTGTGTGATTCGTACTTACGAAATATGAAAGTGACTGGTTAGTTGTTCTTAGATTTCCATTAACTCTTTTAATGGTGAAACGTAAGACGTCGTGTATTATGGAGCTCAAGATAAGCTATTTCAGTGACATAGTGCGCACAAGGATTATGTCATCAAAATGTCTACTCTATTTTGTTTGATGTATATGCAATGAAATTGACAACTGATCGGAATCAAATTACCACTCTGCATGTCTATCCTGAAAGTAACTCAACGTTTACCGCATTTGCATGCTACTATATCTTTAAAGTAAATTTATTCAATGCGTTTTGTATTGGATGTTTGCATGTTGTTTTGTAGCGGAAAACGGGGTTTCGTCTGGTCTGAATTTGGAGTTCTGTATGAATTCTGTGTTCTCATAATTTCTCGCAAGGTAACAATGATATATGAAATACCATTGAATAGCTCGGTGGGTAATTAGTAGAAATTGAAACTGTTATAGAGACCGAAAATTCAGAACAGAGCCTAAACGATGTTTGTTTGTTTATCAAGAATGTGTTTATAGTAAGGTGTGCACAGAGTCTACAACAGTCAGTGCAGATTCTTCACAACCGCACTGAGTGCGGATGAAATAACAATGCAACACTTGTGATTCATAAAGCTGGGGTTTTTTTTGTTTTTTTTTTTGCGGTGACTCTTGCCATAGAGAGAGGTATTCTTTCGTGGTAGTACCAAGCTGCAAAAATATCATGAAACCTGCCTTGGAAATGCTCAAAATAGCGATTGTCACATCGCGGTAGAGAAAGTTTTAAAAATTATCTGTAAAGTTGTTTAATGTGACAAATTGTTTTGTAAAATACTGCTGAAAGATTAATAAATTCATACTTTAAAATTTTAATGAAATTTCAGTTTCATTACTTACTCCTTATACCTACGTGAACATTTCCTAATACATTTAAAATCAGAATATTACTCGCAAAAGTTTTTTTTGTAGGATCTTGAGCGACTTGTTTTATTACTTTCCGGCTGTTCATTGCCGTATTCTGTAGCTTTGACCAGACAGGGTTGTTCAGAAACACTTGTGTGATTTCAAAACGCCATAATTACATACCTAAAACCGTGTATTACCCTGTATATAAGCCAAATGAAAGACGGAATCTCCGAGTTTTAGTAGCTTACTACGAGAGTGTTCCACTGACACATTGGCGCCGCTTTATTGTCATTGTGATACTTGCCGTATTTTATCCAAACTGTTCACTCTCCTTTGAAATAACCAAAGTGGACTCTATGAACTGGTGCTCTAAACCGTGCGTTTTCTTCTTTGGGGTACCTTAGGGATTCTGTGTATATGCTACCGTTGTCTATAACTCTGTATGAGCTGAAATAACAAATTGTTACTGCGGTGGAGTCAGGTACAACGGACTCGCTGCAGCGAGGGAGGAAATAAGCTACCGTCTCGATAATACTCGTATATCAATGAGAAGTCACATAGAGCAGTTATAAGGTGAGATACATTATTGAGACAGTATCTCCTTTGGTTGATACATCATCCACATTCTGTATTTGTAAACATCGAAAAATATTCATTTGAAAACAGGCAGAAATATTTTCCATAAGTGTAAAATCAATTTACGGGTAAATAATACTAAAACGGATGTACATGATTACTGTATACATGACTTAATGAAGAGTGTAGCAAAAAATAATTGCAAACAGCGTGATTCTTTAATGTCGTGGGAAAAAAGATCAGAAAAGCATTATGTTTTCTGTTTATCGATTAGAAAATTTTATTACGGTTTAAATTATATTAGGTTATGCGATCTGGCTGTTCTGAAAACAACAGAGATGTTGACTAATAGAATATGAATTCAGTTTTACTCTTCAAAAGTTGTGATTTTATTCCACATGGCGTTTGAAAACATCGAGAAACGTCATCAGTAGATACAAAATTAATATTTTGACACTGTAAGAGGTGGATGATACAGAACATCTCATTCTTTAACGTTTCAAACAATTCTAATATAAATTGAGAGAAACAGCGCAAAATCAAATGAAGAATTGGCTATTCGTAACGTCGTGTACCCGCATCTTTCTCCAAAACACATGGTTTGACACTTTCCAGTTCGACCCATTGTTGTACAGAATTATGCAGGTAGTTGCATTCTGCCGGCAAATGTTTTTTTCAGAAATAAAGAATTGTCGTCAATTTAGGATATTATGAAAGGAATATATTCAGGATTCATAAACTGTTCCAGTGACTGATGGTGCTAGAGTTTTCAAATTTTATTGTGAGAGGGCTAGCACAAGATGACCATGAAGTTAGTTATTTTTCTTCCCCAGAGGTGCACTTTGAAAGTGCGTGATAAAATGCAAATTGTAACGTAAAAATATATTACATTATCGGCAAAGAATTTATCTTCGCTAATTTTTAATTTGGTATACCTCTTAAAAACTACTCCACACCCGATAAAAATACTGACCTCCATTTCAGGAAAACTGATAAGCAGCGTAATCTATCAACTGAGATTTCCTGGTATTTGAAAATTTGAAACGTAAATTCGATGTTCGTACTTTCACTACTTGATAATGACGTTTGATAAATAAATTATTTTTTCCTACACTTTTTAGTCAGGTACACAAATCAAAGGTCCTACTGAAACTGGTAAAATTTTACAACAAAAAAATCTAGTACTAAATTGGTAAACGAATCAAGTTCTATACGCGACAAGAAATTGGAATGCATATTTTTCTCGATTGAGGGTTTATCAAAAATCGTGAGCAACTCAATGGGCTACAAGCGTCCATAATTTAGGGCAACTTGTTCCATTTCTTTGAAACATCCTTAAAGTAAAATTTACGACAAGAAATAGGAAAAATTAACAGAATATATGCATACTGCTTTACAATTTTTTCTAGGGATTTGTTTTGCCTTTATTTCAACAACTACAAAATAAACAAAGCCTACTTGCGATTACATTTTACGTTATGAGCAGTGACGGACTCGGTCTAAAAATATTGGTTGTCAGGAGATAAAATGGGCCCACCCACAACTATAAGGCGGTCATTGAAATTTCATAATAAATAAATGAAATTTTCAAAAAATAACATAAGTTGGGAAAAGGTACAACTAAAATTATTTGCTAAAAAACTATATATGTTAATAATTATAGTTAATATATTGTACATATTACTGGTAGTAAAATGTACAAAATGTGAAGTTTCAATATAATTGCATACAGTAAGTGCTTTTCGTATCCACTACCGAATGGTGACCTCGACGGAGCCAAGATCGAGAAGAGTGTTTTCTAGCACCATCTGGGTTAGAGAAGGCCCAACAATATTAAAAATAATAATGAGGTTATTGCTGTGATTGAATTAGAAGACCTAACTGAAGTGCTTTTAAACTTCGCCTCAGTACAACGTCTTCCACATTCGCAAGAAGATACAGCAATGAATTGCTAGAAGATACAGCCTATATCTGCACATATTGTCTGAAGTTTAAGGAGGCCCACCTCATCAGGGGCCTACTTGCTATCGGGCATGCTGACACCCCGGCCAGCCAGCCACTGCTTATGTACATTATTAATCAAAATTTAGGACGATAATATCTTTGCGTAATCATATGCTCAAGATTTTGTGTAAAATCATCCATAGAATATATGTACGTGTATAAAGATATTACCTCAGCTTCTGACCTTTCTAACATCATTGGTGTTATGTTTCCTCTGTTTTCATCGAAGACAGTATGTATTTCATGCTGCATGTCTCAAGGCAACATCCCCTTCTTAATAAGGTCGAACTTGTATTACCTTTTTTCAAGTATACAATATTTCATCTGCAGTACGGAATCATACTCTTTAATCATTACTTATTGGAGTAGTTGCAGTGTAGGTGAAAGTATAAAAGTAAGAATTTGTTCTTCAGTGGTAGGTTAAAGCCGTAAATATTTTTAACGCCTGGCAGATGAGATCAAACTTATCTTTTCGACTGTCAATTAAGTTTGCTGACAAACAGTTTAGTTTCAGATCAGACTTCAGAAGAATATCTTCTTCTTAAAATAATACATAGTCCCCCCATGAATATAGGAGTATATCATATTTTTGTCGCTTTCTCTGCTTGTAAGTGTACTATTTGAAAAAATTCCTTCTTAATTGGGCAACATTTCCAGTGGGAAATGTTTCTCATATAATTTGATTTTTTTAACGCAGAAGTTTGCCAACAGAGGGTGTAAGCTGAAATTTCGGTTTACAGCAACATGGGCGTGAATAAAAACTTATTTAAAATATTTTTTTGTCCGATACTTCGAACTTTGCAAGCTCTGTGTATGTATTTTCTTCACAAAACAGTGCACAATTTCGCCGTTAGGGCGCACCATATTTTATGCTGTTTTTTCTCAAAATCTCTGCTTTCACAAGTGCAAATTAAAATTTTAGTTCAACACCGGATGCCATTTACCTTGTACAACACTTTCCGGTGGTATATGAGGTATTTTACAGTTTACAGTAGTGTCGCTAGATTATGTTTCTGTACCTCATTTTGAAGCTATCTCTCCAATTCTAAAACACTACTGAGAACTTTATTCTTCACTGTATGCAATTCGCTAAAATAGAGATGTGGCACAGAATCCTTTTTAAAAAATGCACAGTTTTCTCGCTATGCGCGTAAAAGTCTAAATTCTTTTCTTGCTATATCTACATCTGGGAGATGTATTTGATAAGTCCGTTTTCCTTAGCATAGCTTTTACCGCTAATAATCTTTTTTGCCTATTTTGAGCTTTTCAATTATGCAAAATTATTCCACTAGAAGACGCCGAGTTGCATCATGGTTTCTTCTACATGTATGTTTCTTCTTTTAACTGTTCGATTTGGAAATGATTTCGTCTCTGACACTTCCTTGTGCTACAAAACACTTTTTGTGCACCATTTTTTAAATTTCGTAACGTACCTTTCTACCTTTGTGGACGTAAGTAGCTGTTTCTATTTCTGTATGTTTTATCGATTGTACAAATCCGGTTGATTATTTTCCTAACCGGTTTCATTAACTTTGAATAAATTTCAAACATTAAGATCGCGTCAAAATGAATTCAAATGGCGTGCCCGGTACAAATAAAAATTCGGTGCCATCTTTCTTTTTTAGTGTATTCGAATGCCTAAGAGTAGAAAAAAATAGCCATTTAATTTGAAAAATTGAATCGATATCAGTAAATGTACCAGAAATCTATACCCAGGGCAGAAGTTTAAAGCTGAGCATTTATTACAAATAAAAACTAAAACAACATGTAACACTGAAAACAAAAATCATCAGGACAGAAGACAAAGATAATACCACAAATTGCAACACCATTCAATCTAATGCTCATTCATCTCAAAGTAATGAACTCTTCGATAGCAAATATTGACTACGCAGAAAGAGAAATGCATACATACTGTCTTTCTTCTACGTTGTTTAGAATCATGTTTTACAAATGATGTATTGGAGCGAAAGTTAATATGAAGTAACAGTATTAAATAGTAAAACTATACCAATGATCCAATTTATTGGCCTCCGAATTTGTCAATAAGTGTTTCAAAGCTTTCGCATATCAACCTGATGGCTTTCTTAAGGAAGTCTGTCAAACTTCCTTTAAAAAATCACGTGGTTGATGAGCGAAAGCTGGAAACGGTTATTTATATATTCCTACGATAATAAATCTGAATACTAGTATTATTTCACTATTTATTGCATAATTAGTGTACAGTTTCTCGTTATTAATGTGAATTAACAGATTCGTCAAAAGTACGGCCAAGGAGGAATTCAGTGTTAAAGTAATTTACATCTCAGAAAAAAAAATCTCAATGCTTCCTCTGCTGAAGTCGTAAATACTTACGATGAAGATAAATAACGTTATCCACCAACAACCATTCAATGGTTGCAAAATGCTGTAAGAGGTCTTTTCAACAGAGCCGAAGTCCGGTCGAAAAAAAAATCAGGAGAATTCAAATTCGGGCGAAAATAGTCCAAAGTAATCGAGGTAGTTGCCTTCAGTGCACGATCTTTAATAATAAGAGTCACTCACAAGACAAATTTAAATTCGTTGGCTGAATTTAAAGATTTTATTGTATAAGAACTTTCGGGTTTCCCTAGAACCCATCATCAGATACAGAAGAAGGAATAAGTTTAAATAAAGTGTTACGTGAACATAATAGAGATATCAGATAGTAATATGACATAATGTCACATGGCATCAAATTGTCAAACGACGTGGCATGTAACATGAGATAAAGAAAATAAAGAAAATAGAGTGTAGGTATACATAAAATACTGCATTGTAAAAATCAAGGAAGGTTAGTAGGTAACTAAATTAAATGTGTTGTTCTCATCTGGAAATACATCAAGAAGCATTATAGCAGAAATCAAGATTAAGTGATTTCGTCCTCAGTTTGCCTCGTATTCGGAACTGTAAAAATTAAAATCTTTAAATTCAGCCAACGAATTTAAATTTGTATTGAGAGTGACTCTTGTTCTTAAAGATCGCGCATTGAAGGCAACTACCTCTATTACTTCGAAAAAAAAGAATCATTGGAAATTCAAAACAACAATATCCCTGTTTATTTATATAAATATATTTTTTAAATGTATACTGAAAAATGCTCACACTACACTAATTGAAATACAAGCCTGTACCGTATTGCTTTGGATATCATGAATTTGCCTAAACCATATCATTATTGCAATTAACGAACTAGATGATATTCCAATTTGCTGCAAAAATATTGAACATTACTAATACAAAAAATAAATATTTGGTTTCAATTTGTGTGTGAAATATTTGATGCTCTTATTACAGTGCATCGCGCGAATGTGTACATTTCAAATTTTCTCATATAGGAGATGCGCGGATTTCTAAAACTTTTATCAACGCCGTATATTTGTAGCTCCTCTATGAGAAATACATTAATAAAGTATTTCATACATGCGGATCATCCGGTTCTGAATTATTTTTCAGTCAACAAAAAACAGATCCTAAAGCAGCATTTACGAGCAAAGTTTTAGAAATTCTCTTAGAAAATATTGCTTCTTGTATTAGACATAGCTTGTTGAAAGTGTTATTTGAATATCTTACATGATGCAGTGTTGATGTCTCTCCAACCTATAGCAAAGAAATATTTGTGAATGTTTTTCTGTTTTTCAGAACTGCTCACGTCTGGGAATCAGAGGGCCACGGAAGTATTTCGAAGTCTTCATTGTGCTCTTCCAACCACTCTCGGACATTTCTAGATATGTGACACGTCGCAGTGTCCTGCTGACAGATCCCATCAGCCCCAAGGAAGACAATCAGCATTGTATGGATGTACGTGGTTTGCAAGGATGGATTCATAAGCAATTCGGTCCATAGTGCCTTCCACAGGTATGAGTGGAACCAGACAGTACCGTGAAAACATTCCCGGGATCATAAGGATGCGCCGACCAGCTTGTGTTTTGTCCTGTCAGCTGTGGTTAAAGAGTTTTTGTTCTCCGATGTTTCTCGACTTATACTACAACGTCCATCCGTTCGATGAAGCAGAAAAGGTGAATCATCGAAGAAAGCAATCCTTTGCCTGTCGGCGGAGGTACAATTCCGATACTGCCGTGCAAATGTAAGCCTTTTATTCTGATGCACTTTCGTTAGCATGGATGCAGTGCCCATCCGTCGGCATCGGATCCCCTTAAGCATGTGGGTTCACTGAACTGTCGTTTTCGACACAGTTCCGATAGCCCCCTGGTTCATTCGGCCAGTGAGCTGCTCCACTGTAGCGTCTGGATTGGCCTTCGCGCACCTTCGAAACTGATATTCACCTCTCACATCAAGGACACGTTCTGATCCGTAGTTTCCACTTCGCTTATTAGCGATGATGCCATTTCTCCAAAAAGGTACAGATTAACTATAGCAGCATGCGAACAGTTCACAAACTAAGCTGTCTCTGAAATACTGCCACTTTTGTCCTGAAAGCCGATAATCATCCCTTTCTACAAATCTGATAAATTAATCCTTTTATCAATGACAGAAGCGAGTGATAGGTTTTCAGATTGTCTGCAGCATATCGTATATACCCTCCAAGGTCCAAGCCAGCTCACGATAAGTGCCTTCTTTCTTTGGCTACCCGCTGTTGACGTCAAAAGTAGGAGGTGATCACAATAATGCGACTCGACTGTGTTACTGGAGATGCAATAATGACTCTAGGAGAAAGCAGAATTCGCTTCTATCGGCGAGATCTGAAGAATTTCGGTTACTTCTAATTGATATCCTCGGAACTTCGTTGTCGTTCACAGTGTTACGTATTGCGTTAAAACGGAAACCGGGGGATTCCCGTTCGATTTCATTGTCAGGAAACGTAAATTCAAGTTTATTGATGTGGTGATGCTGCGTAAATGATTTACAATAAAACTGGCAATTCAGGCATATCTGATTGCTAGTTTAATAATCCTGTACTCTACAAATTTGCAAGCTACCCAGTATGTTTTCATTTAACTGTATTGTTAAATAATAAGGAAGCTTACAATAGAAGTTACATGAAGTAATTTATTTGCTTCTCAACGTACTATTTTGCAAGCTTTGCAATTTAAAATACCAATTGGATCAACCATTATAAATAGGAACAAGAAAGATGACACCGAATTGTCGGGTGTAATAAGTACGTCTTTTGAATCCGTTCTAACGCAAATTAAATTTATCAAAGCTATTCAAAGGCAATGGAACCGGTATGGAAAACAATAGTATCTGACGGAAGAAATGAGTTTTTCAATCGGGTTTTTAATCCCTCAGATATTGGTGTAAACGGAATCTTGAGCTTACGAACTCTTAGAAACAGAGTTATCGACAAAAATAAGATGTGACTTTACGTACCCTGGTGGGAAAACCATGCATTATTTTAGGAAGAAAGTATTCTCAAAAGCTTTATCCATATGAGCGGTATTGGTCCAAGAAAAAATTTAGTCGAGTTTTCAGGAGCCCAGATTTTGCTACAAATACATCAGAAGCAGAAATTAACACTTATGACCCCTGGTGACAAAACCATTCTTTACAAAATATTAGAAATTATGTGAAAAATGTTTTCCATCAGGTCTTGTATACGATACAGGAAACATTTTTCAAATCGGAGTTTTAGGTGCAGAAAACGCAATTTACCTTTATGCGCCCTAGCGGAAAGTCTTAAATGATTTACGTGAAAGTTCTGAATTTATATGAAAAACATTTCGCATCGGAAGCACTATCCAACAACAAAGGAATTTCTCAAATTGGAATTTTAGAAGTAGAGATATTGACAAAAATAAGTTACACATCTACGCCCCCTGGCGTAGAAACCATGCATTACTTCAAGAAGAAAGTTTTCCTAAAAGGTTTGTCGACATGAGTAGCATCGGTCAACAAAAGACTTTTTTTCAATCGAGATTTTAAAAGCTCATATTTTGCTGCAAATACATCTGAAGTGGAAATTAAGACTTACGCTACCTAGTGGCCATACCATTTTTTAACAAAAATTAGAAATTATGTGCAAAGGATTTCCCATCATTAGTTGTATCCGGTGCAGAAGGAATTTTTCAAATAGGAGGTTTAGAAACAGAGAAATAGTGGGAAACGTAATTTACCTTTACGACCCCTAGCGGAAACTCTATGAATTACTTGAAAATTTTGAATTTATAGGAAAAACATGTCACACCAGAAACACTATCAAACAAAGAAGGAATTTTTTAAATCGGACTCCTAGAAATCGAGATATTGACAAAAATAAGATATACATCTACGCCCCCTGGCGCAGTACCCATGCACTATTTTAAGAAGAAAATGTTTCTAAAAGGTTTATCGACACGAGTAGTATCGGTCTACAAACGACTATTTTTCAATCGAGAATTTAGAAGCTCATATTTTGCTGCAAAAACATCAGAAGCGGAAATTAAGGTTTACGCCGCCTGGTGGCCAAACCATTTTTTTTTAATTAGAAATTTTGTGCAAACGATTTCCCATCAGGAGCTGTATCCGTTGCAGAAAGAATTTTTCAAATCGGAAATTTAGAAGCAGAGATATAGGGAGAAACGCAATTTACCGTTACGCCACCTAGCGAAAAGTATATGAATTACTTGAAAATTTTGAAATTGTATGAAGCACATGTCATACTGGAAACACTATCCAACAAAAAAGGAATTTTTCAAATCGAACCCCTAGAAGTACATTTACGCCCCATGGCGTAGAACCCATGCACTATTTTAAGAAGAAAATGTTCCTAAAAGGTTTGTCGACATGAGTAGTAACGGTTTACAAACGACGTTTTTTTTAATCGATAATTTAGAAGCTCAATATTTGCTGCAAATTCATCAGAAGCGGAAAGTAAGATTTACACCCCTGGTGGCCAAACCATTTTTTTATAAAATTTAGAAATTATGTGCAAACGATTTCCCATCAGGAGCTGTATCCGGTGCAGAAAGAATTTTTAAAATCGGAGATTTAGAAACAGAGATATATTGGGAAGCGCAATTTACCTTTAACCCCCCCCCACTAGCTGAAACTATGAATTACTTGAAAATTTTGAAATTATATGAAAAACATGTCACATTGAAAACAATATCCAACAAAGAAGGAATTTTTCAAATCGGACTCCTAGAAGTAGGGATATTGACAAAAATAAGATAGACATCTACGCCCCCTGGCGGAGAAACTGTGGGATATTTTAGGAAAAAAATATTCCGAAAAGGTTTATCGATGTAAGTGGCATCAGTCCACGAAAGAAGTTTTTCAATCGATATTTTAGAAGTTCAGATTTTATGGCAAATACATCAGAAGAAAAATAAACTCTTACGCCCCTGGTGGCCAAAGTATTCTTTACTAAGGATTCGAAATTATATGCTACTTTATCTAGAACTGTACTCGAAACTGCTGAAAAGCTAGAATTGTTATAATTATTACTAATTTTTGTGCTTCCCAAACTAAATCATAATATCTTAAAACATCACAACAAGTAGGAAGCAAAGACTCACCCATCTCTTGGTTACTGCCAACAATGGGATTACCACTATTTCTTGTTATTGCAGTTATAACAAAATAACCACAAAACTGGCACCGAGAAAGCACTGAAATAATATATTATGCAAGCCGCCTTACTCTTACTACTTCCGTAACACAACTGGTGAAGCAAAAAAAACAAGCAGCGCACAAGTCTGGACTAGTGGACGACGCGGCAAACGATTAACAACAAAGCTGCTGCCGGAGCGTCTGTTAGCGAGTGGCGCCAATGTGCGCAGAGCGTTATCAGAGGTGGAAAGAATTTTACTTTAGTTTGTTTTTAAGTTTTAATATAATTCAATCCTATTTCGACGCTTTAAGTTAAAATAGTATTATAAATTTGAAAAATACACAATCGTGACAAAAATTACGAAAATATGCAAAAAATCTGATATTTTGACCCAAATGCGCAAACTGAAGATGCAAAAACTAACAGTAGGGAAAAAATTATGTTGTTTTCAAGGTTTTCCTCTAGCATTTTATCACTACCAAAACTCTGTTAATCAAATTTAACTTGTAGGGAAACAAATGTTTAGAAATCTTATATTTAAGCAAAAAATTCAAACTTTAAGCCTGATGCGCAGACTGAAGACGACCTCCAAAAAAAAAAAAAATAAAAAAAATTACAGAAATGTAAGAGGACCTAATACACAACTATGGATGTGTACCCGTTTCCGCTTATGCAATTTTAGTTTTTTCGCTCCACCCTACCGCAGATGCTTTTCAGCTCCTCGGAAATGTGAAAGTCACGTGGGACAAATCTGGGGTGTATGCCAGATTTGTTCCCCTGTGCCTCCAGATTGGATGTTGTGCGGCACCCACTGTGCGCTTATCTTCCGGTACTGCAAATGATCCCGAACAATAGTGCTCGTAGACCTTTCTCTTATTCCAAAATTTCTGGCAATTGTTTTCAGTGAGATTCTTCTGTCTTCCCATGTGAGACTATCCACTTCAGCGACAGAAAGATCAGTGATCACCGGTTGTGCTTCACATGGACGCAAATCATCAGTCAACGGTGAACACCCATTTCCGAAATGCTTACTCCAGTCTTTAATACGTGTCAAAGACATGCAATTTGCATTCACTTTACTTACGCGGTAATGATTCCCCTTGTTTAATCCCTACACCCTCCACGATTCTAAACTGGATAATCGCTCTGTTTAACGTTCAATTCTTCAATTATGACTATTTGCACCCAACACTTGCATGAGATCCTGTACAAAAGCCAACTGCTTACGTCATTGCGCGATCGTAGCGCTACCTACGTTTAGCGGCACAAAGCCGAGGTAAACTTAGTAGGCAATTTGCTACGTCCGTTGGCTGGTTTTTATTTGAATGACCTTTATACAAACTCATTTTTAGAAAATGAGCAAAATAGTGTCATTTTCGGTCTGACGAGATTGAAAATATGAGCAAAGATATACCATAGTTTTACCACTTTCACATACACGAGCATTTAAGATTTCTTGTCATTTAAAATTTTATAAAAGTTTGTTGCACGGCATTGCAGCATAAGTACACAACATGACAAAACGTTTTGTAAATAATTCTACGTTCAGAAAGCAAATCAACATTGTTCTGTTGAAATTCATACTGATCCTGTATCGTGCTCCTTACATTGCCCGATATGGTTTACGGTGAAGAAGAAATGAATATGTGGTAACTTGGACTAATGCGATACACTTATTGGCTTGGCGAAAGAGATGTTACATTGGAACAAAGCGCAATGAAAAACTGTGTTCTTTTTTTCCTAACTTATCACGTAAATAGTGAAATGGACGTCAATTAGTGAAACGAATGCCGGTGCAGGGGTACCTTCAGGACAGCCTTTTCCAGAGAATTCTAATTGGTGGTGGCTGCGAGATATCATTTTGCTGATTTCGTGGTTCGGTTTTGGCTCATTAGTCTTTTTTACCAAACCATGAATTTGTATCTCTACCTCGACGTCTCGAACAATATTGATCTACTAAGTTAACAACATTTTTACAATAGTATGCGACATGCTCAAAACTCTATTAGCAGTTCATTGCATCAAGTCATACTGCTCATTAAAAGTAGTTCCCATACGCTGTCTCAGCACGATATCAAAACCTTTCGACTGTCAAAGTGTGATAGTTAAAGTAATACGAAATTGATTCACAATAAAAACACTATGCAATTAAAAGCACGACAGAAGCGAGATCTTTCGGCCTCGGTACAAGCCCATTCTCAAGCTAAAGAATGCCACCGATACAAGTCGCGACGCTGATGAATACAATTAGACACGACTAAGATGGGGAAGTCCGTAGTGACGTAGGCAGTCCTTTAGATAAGCAACGGGCACACGATCAAAACAGCAAATGGAATAGATGTTTTCTATATATTAAATAATGTTTGGAGGAACCAAGTTCTCCACACAATTTCTCCAGGGTTGAGGAACGTTGGTAGGTATATTATAATTACAGCACGAATCATAATACAAGATAATAAAGAAAGTGCCAACAAAGTGTCTCGTTTGTTTGTAGTGAAAGCTAGATGCTTTAAATTGTCGCATTTAGGTGTATAATCGCATTGCATCACAGTTCCAGCCAGTGCAGTTCAGAAGAACCCAGTTCTGATATCATACTGGTGTTTCAACATTCGGACACCTATGGATCGCAGTGTCTATCCAACACAAACAAGTTCCTTTTCAGAAGGTACCTTGGGTACCAGGGGAATGGCATATACACCATGTTTAGTAGCAATGCAAAGCTGCTCTCTGCCCGTCTTCATGAGTGAGGAAATGTTAGTGGTTTGAATTACGAAACCTATGTTGTGTTTCTTGCATAAAAATACAGATTCCGAGATATTAATAGTATAGCACTTTATATTGCAACGAACTGAAACTATGTTTTCATTTTCCGCACCCTGTACAATATTTCGTGGTGTTTTTGATTAGTGCAAGACACAAATATTGTTTTGCTGTTTTATATAAAAAAATGTATACAAGTGTGTTGATTTATCATGCTTGGAATTCAAATTGTATTCAAGTTAATTCAGCAGTACTGTTGTTTTTCTCTAAAGCCATAACTTCTTGTTAAGATGGTATAATCACGTCTTCTACCAAAATTGCGGAA
Organism: Macrothele yani; assembly: GCA_039090855.1. Lineage (NCBI taxonomy): Eukaryota > Metazoa > Arthropoda > Arachnida > Araneae > Macrothelidae > Macrothele > Macrothele yani. The sequence continues at coordinate 100,850,524 of CM077015.1, forward strand.
TGCCATCACTCTAAAAGGTGTACTTTTTTCGAGAGTGTCTAATTTTGTATGTTGTGACTTCATAGGGAGCCATTAATTTTTAGATCACTTCCATACAACCACATAACTTTAACAGCCATTCAACTTAAAACAGAAGCAAGAAAGAAACGAAATGAGTTTTTGAAAGAAACAAATAAACCTAAAGGAAATCAGGTGATGATAATATCCGAAACTTTTGAGCATATCCATAAAACATAGATTTGAATATTTTTTCAAAGAAGTAAAGGTTTTCCCTGTTTACATCTTTCCCAGTACGAATTAGCTTTATTCGTGTGATTTATCATCAACTAATGGAGGACAAATATTCGACGGGAAAATTAGCAATAATTTCCTTTAAAAATTTAGAGTGATGAGTCTGCCGATAAAAGCAGAGATCTTTCATCATAGAAAGAAAAAACAAATTTCACCGTAACTTTTGAAGAAAAAAGCAATAAATTATTTTAGAAGATCACTGAACTAAATATTATTTTTTCTCTAAGATTGTATAACTGTAAAATTTGAAAACTAGAACAATGCGTAAAATGATGGTCAAAATAATACTAACTGTAATAATCACATCGGCATGCTAGAGTAAAGACGTTCACCGCATTAAAACCAAATGCAAATGCAGGCTTCTTACCACGCTAACCTTGTTCCCTAATTTTAATAACCTAAATTTGTGTTTAGAGTAAATACAATAAAATCTTTTAGTTTAATGAAACCCAAATGTGAGGTAATTTGGATAGAAATGTGTTATATTGAAGGTTTATAAATTGAAAAATTTCCAAACTCATTTCAAGTAGCAGATAACGGGTTTAAAATCACATAACGCAAACTTGCAGTAAAGTGTACAAAACATTTAATATATGTATTATTGGCAATACATAAAAGTTTGATATAAGATTTCTGTATTCAGCTGTTACTTTTCTCTTAACTGTTAAAAGTGCAATTCTCTTGTGCTCACTTTTAGCAGTATAAATCTACAACTCTATTTTCCTATTCTTCTTTCAACCTTTCCAATCAGGGGACCCTACCCCAAATCTATCTACTTCTTCTTCGCTCCATACAACTTAATGTGAATTGGACCTAAAAAAAAAAAAAAAAAAAAAAAAAAAAAAAGTTTGATATATTCGTTTTGCTGACGATGTAGTCATTTATTATTTTGAAACCCAGCAGTTGCATTGTTTGGCAGCTGCTGATTATAGTTCGTCTATGATTCCCACGTCTCATGATCTGAGCGAATTATTTTAAATTCTCGTGATTACAGTTCAGCCCATAGGTCGCACGTTGGCAGGTTTGTTAGTTCCAGTGCGTTTCAAGAACGTTTGTTTTGTAGCAAGAGTCAGTAAATCATTTTTTTGTTTTGGACGCGTTTTTATTGTTGTCTAAGAAGTGGAATCAGAAAAGACTTTTCCGTGAAATTGAACTTTTCAAGGTCCAGCACCTGTCACATGTTTTCTCGTTTTTTTTTATTAGTTTTAAATGTATGTAAAATTGCAGCTAAATTCAGTTAAAGTGAAATAAAGAGAACGATTCTGAAAGTCCAACAAGTTTGAAAACTGTTACGCCTAAAAGAAAAAGAAAGTTTAATTTGGTGATTGTGAGTGTAAAGCCTGAGCATCCAATTTAAATCTCTTTCCCTCTTCTATTTATGCATCAAAAGCAGATAATACCTCCTACTTTCTTCTTGCTACTGAGAATATCTTTAAGTATCGACAATTCCTCTGCTTGCCTTACACGCAGTTGTTCGTGTCTTTATTACACTTTGGCATTTCATTGTATCTCTTCTGCTACGAATGTGTATATTTTCTTTTCTTGGAAAAGTGGGTCGTATAATTTCCTGCTATGAAAAAAATCAACGGGAAAACTTTGCGGAAACACTTGATATACAGTTACACTATACTAGTTATCCGATTTATTGGCGTAGGAAATAGACACATAAGCGTTTCCAAGCTTTCGCACATCAACCAGATGTTTTTTTCAAGGAAGTTAGATTTACTCTGCAAACCAAATAATAAAACTCATTAACAATTTGAACGCGGGAATTTGACTTGAAAATAAATAGATACGACATTATATTCATTTAAATATACGAGGGATCACGTTCGTCGCACGCGAATTATCCTGTTAGAGAGAAGGCATTACTGGAAGAATTGGTTCCAAATTCGTGGAGATCATTACAACAGCGATACTTGCAAAGAGAGCGTCTCCTTGAGTTGCCATGAATTTGGAACCAATTCTTCAAGTAACGCCTTCACCCTGCCGAGGATACCTCGCTCGCAACCAACGGTATGCCTCGTATATCTAAATGAATATAAAGTCGTATCCATTTATTGTGAAGTCAAATTCCCGAATTCAAATTACTAATACGTTGTATTATCCAGTTTGCAGTTTCTGCTTAACTTCGTTGAAAAAGCCTGAATATAAAGTCGGTTGATGTCCGAAAGCTTGGAAGCGCTTATGTGTCTATTCCCTACGCCAATAAATCGGATCATTAGTATAGTGTTACTGTTTACTACTTAATTGGTTTACTGTTCCTCGTTACCAATTAACTTAAGATACATCATTACTATTAGGGGAGCACAAATAAGATGGAAATCTACTTTTACCTGGCATAAATTAGGCTTTAAAGGTAAATCCCCTACTCAGTGAAACTACTAAGATTCCTTCACGTGTCACTTTCAAGAAAAATGAAACGTCCGCTATTTAACAAAAACCTTCAATTTGAACACGAGGATTTATTTAAATTTTCATTTGCAAAAGTTAGGTTCGTATATATATTTTTTCTTTTATTCGTTTCGGAAAAATATTATTTGGATGAACTTCGGGAATCACAGTTTATGATCTGATACAGAGGTACGTGCTACAGGATTTAATCCCCACAAAGGAAATGCTTGCACCTTCTATTTATGTATATAAAATGATGTGAAATTGTTTAAAGCTTTTTTTTCTTTTCCCAAAATGCAGTCCTTGACTTTTAGCGAAGCGCCATTAATATGAATTTCTCTTTATTTCTCTTTATTTCCATGGTACTTACATGCATTTTCTGAGTTTCATGTGGTAAATATAAAATTTTATTTTGAAAGTAATATCCTTTTTTCACTTTCTTATAATAAAAATGTAATATATAAATTATACAGTTTTTCTTAGAGTTTCATACAGTTGTACTTTTTGATAAAAAAAATAGCATTCGACTAAGCATCTTTACATGTATAAAGCAACCAACCTAAATTTTACACGAAACACTAAAAATAGATATACAGAATAAAATCGTGTTCCACACTTTTTTTCCTTTAGTACCCGTTAAGAATATGATTACATGTCACTTCGCTTTTTTTTAATACTTTCATGCGATTTTGAATAAGAGGTACCCATACGTAATCGTGTATTTACTTTTGAGTCAATGTTTACAATTGGAAGTTTAAGAGATAAGGGGACAAAATAGTTTTTTTGACGCTAAGAAAAACTAAATATCGTTGCTGTGAGTTCCTTTGTGTTTTTTTTACTTACATGTTGGTAACAATCTAAAAACTGGGATACGTTGGTAATTCATGATATCTTCTAAGTTAGCGCATAGTGTTTCGCTTGAAGTCAAACTGCGCAGGTTTCCCTTTATTTCTGTTATTTGAATTTTTTGTGAAGGACTTGACACAAAAAGTTTTACTCTGTGTAATCAGATATTTAGTTCATATTCCTTAGACAACCCTTTACCAAATGATATTCGCTAGCTGGCAGGAATCGCTGTATTAATTTGAATGTTATCTCTTTAATGGGAAAACTGATCCATATTTGTGCGGTTGCGATTCTTCCTAGAAGCTTATGATACACATTTCTTACAAAGTAGTTAGGGGGAAAATATTTCGAATTACTAGGTTTGTTAAGAACAAGTTTTGACACAAATGTAATTTTGAAAACTCTAAAGAAGCATTTTTTTTATTTTCAAGTTTTTAGTTTACTTTGTTTTCTAATTTGTATTTAATTGTTGCATGCAAAGCTTTCGACGAAAACAGAACACATTTTTCCTATGAATGGTATACTTGAGAAAAATCTGAAACTCGTTGACAATTTCTGATTGGGTTAATTTGGGTGTAAATGAAGAATTTCGTATTGGAATGCGATGATGAAATAATACATAGCACGATACCTGCTAATAAAAATATATTTCACCTTGTAAAATGAATAACAATTTTATGTTGCTCAAAATAAACAAAACAGGGTGATGCCGAATTGGGCTTGATATTTTAAACCGGGATAACATTTCGTAAAGAAAAATTAGATACCTGAATATTTCAGAAAAAACTTGAAAAGTTTGAAGAAAATCCAGTTATGAACGACCGTTACATAAAGAGGAATGTCAAAGTCTGAAAAGGCATGTGTAGTAAAAGGCACAACAGGTGACTTTATCAGAAGACAATGAAATTTGAAATTAGTGTAGGTTTTTACACACATTTACAAAAATACAAATACCTATTGAAATTCGCTTATAAATACTCCTTTTGAATCTGCCATCTCTAAGTGACTGACGATTTCGTTTTGTCTTATGTTCGTCAAGACAGAGTAATAAAATATCAGGCGTTTTGTATTGTCGATAACAAGCATTTCTGTATACGCACCTAACACTTCATCGCACAAGCAGAGCATTTGTTTCTTTCAGTATGAAACCGCTCTCGGAAAATATTTCCCACATATTTTTCTCGTGTGGGAATGACTATATAGACGCCGTAAATCATGTGCAAAAGAATATCATTCCATCAAAGTCAAGAGGCCGCTGGTGGAACATATAATTTGAACAATAGGTAGGCGGACAACCTTAAGTGTTTGAGATTTGACCGCTTCATACGAACGAGCATTATTTCCGAATATGATTTAGTATTGCCTTTACAGACCAGAAAATGAATACAGAAACATTACCTTATATATTCTCCTTTGTGACCAGTTCAATGATTTAGGTGAAAAACTTAGCAGCACCTTTTATGTAACATATGCCAGTAAACATAATACCAAAAGTTAACAGAAATTTCAAATTTATATACTTTTAGTTTAAAAGAACACATCCACAAATTTGCATATTGTCTCAGCCCCTTAATGAATGAACATTAGGGTATAAGAAATGCGCTGTTCGGTGCCGGACCGAACCTTATGCAAACAGGCTTGACAAGGGCCGCGCTCATTTAATAAGGCCCGTGCAGACCTCTAAGCTTTGGTAAGGAAAACAAATTACAAATATTTTCCCTGGAAGCATAGATACCGAAAAAAGTATTGATCTTTACGCCCCCATTATGTAAATAGGGTAATACTCCACATCTCTATTGTAGAAAATGGGGCACGGTAAAATAGAAATGTTTCAATAGGATTTTTAGAAGCGGTGTTGAAACTGCAAACAGAAGCACCCGAACACCACCTACCGACATAACTGCGAACATAAAACTCCTCAAATACTAACCTAACGTGTTCCACGAAATAAATGGCCTTCGTCGTTGAAATAATTTCTTAAATCAATCAAATGGAAGCACAAATATTTAGAAAACAGATTAAACTTGGCTTCACTATTAACGAAATCGTGCATTATTTTGGTAAGAAAGTAGACACACTTCTTATATTTAATAATATCGACCGAAAAATATTTTTTTATGTCGGGTATTTTGTGCGGTAGATATTGTTGTAAAGCAAACGTTACATAACGCCTTCTAGTGGCAAATGTGTGCATTAAGAAAAATTTGAAATTACATGGGAAACATTTTGCAGCAAAAACCCTCTCCAACAAAGAAATAATGTTTCTATTCCTACTCCTACATGAAGTGACGTCGACAAAAAATTACATACGTGTAAGCCCCTGGCCAAAATGCTATGCAATATTTTAAGAAGAAAGTAACCGGAAAAGGTTTTTTGAGGGAAAAGATATCGGTCCTAGAAAGAAATCTTTCATTCGAGTTTTCGGAAAATTAGGTTTTGCTGAAAAGCGAGCATGACCTAATACACCTTCTGGTGGCTAAACCATTTTTTTTTATCAAAAATTGGAAATTACAGTCTAAACATTTCCCATAAGTAGCTGTATTCTATGCAGGAATAATTTTTGAAACCAGAGCTTTAGAAGCAGAAATATAAGGGAAAACGCAATTTAACATTACGATACCTACCGGGAAATCTGAAAAATTTGAAACTATGTGAGAACCATTTCGCACCGGGAAAGCTATCCAACAAAGAAATAGTTTTTCAAATAGGGTCTTTCGAAGCAGAGATATCGACGAAACTGACGACGTAAGTATATGCCCTCTAGCGTGAAAACTATGTGCTATTTTAAGCAGGAGGTATTCTTAAAAGGTTTTCCGAGGGGAGCGGTATCGGTGCACGAAATAATTTTTCCAATGGAGTTTTCAGGAACTCAAACTTTGCTGCAAATACATTAGAAACAAAAACAGCCGTTCACGACTCCAATTGGCCAAACCATTCCTTATCATGAATTAGAAATTACATGCGATACATTTGCAATCAGGAGCTGAATCCCATGCAGGAAGAATTTTTCAAATCGGACTTTTAGAAACAGAGACATCGAGGAAAACGCAATTTACTTTTAAGCTCCGTAGTGGAAAATCTATGCATTAGTTGAAAACCAACTGTGCCTAAAATTGTTTTCTTCATAAATGACATTGAAAGGAAGATTTTTTTTCAATCGGATATATGGAAGCAAATATATGCTATAAAATTCATTTTGAATTCGGTGTCACCTGCCTTTACGCTTTCTGGCGTCGAAGTTGTGCATTGGAAAGAAGAAACAGGAATGCAAGGATCCACATTCTCACATCATAATCTTCACAATGCAAAAATATTTTTTTTCAAATCGGACTAATATCACATATTGCAGAATATATCAGAAATATAGTGACCACAGAAGAGCAGACGGTTGGGCAAACAAATAAAACAAGCACGAACGTTTTTTAGAAAAGACATGCTAAAATTTGAGCATTTCTTCCAGTGTTATAGTGGGATTTTATCCTTTTTTTCCTTTTATAATGTATTATTTCAAATAATAAAGTCACTGTTGTATGTTTGCAGTTAAGTATCTGAAACATATATATTATATATGGAAAATGTGTTTAAATCTGTGTGAAAGGTGCTGTTTTTTTTTACAAAAACGTCCTTAAATGGATTGTTTTCACAAGGCAAATAGTGCTCTTCAGAAACCGCAAAACCTTCAGTCGGCATTGGCTTCTTTTTTAAAACCATATTTTAATAAATCACTATATGTTGTACATAGTTCGAGGCAAGCTTTAGATATCATTAGGAACTTTAAAGTTGAAAGGCCTTACATATTGGCTTCACTGGATGTGAACTCATTGTACCTATTGAGGAGCACATAATGTCATAGTTGGCGTGCTGACAAAATACTCCACTCTACACCAACTGGAAATTGAAGCCATCTTACAGGCTTTGCAATTGGTAGCAAAGCGATTTTACTTTAATTTTATTAATATAACATATCAGCAACTGGCAGGTACACCAATGGGATCGCCACTTTCCGCTATATTGGCTGAAGCAATATTACAAGATATTGAATGTAACATTATTCTTAATAGCACATTTCGTCCTCACTTATTCATACGTTATGTCGATGACGTACTAATTATTTGGTCTCATCCCATCGAACTGTTACAATGTTTTTCAGAACAATTATCTGACTATTATACAATTGAACTTGAAAATTGCAATTCATTACCATTTCTGGATATTTTGCTTACGCGTGATTCTGTAAGTAATTCATTGACGTATTCTCTATATAAGAAACCTACTGCCAATCCCGTACTTATACCTTTAAAATCATATCCCCCATTTGGATATAAATTGGAAATTTTGCGATTTTACGTGAATCGAGCATTCACACATACCTCCGCTAAGAAACTTCGACAGACAGAGCTAGACTGCGTTCAAGATCTTGCGCAATATACCGATCTAACACTTTTGATGACACGTGATGGACTTAACATTAGACCCACATTGATAATTATATATTCATTATTACTGTCACTGCATTGCATATTGTGTGCAATTATATCTTTACAAATTACCTTGTTTAACACCTTAAAATAAAAAAATGCTTGTCCCTGAGAGTGGTTTGCCTGTTATAACATCACAGCATTATGTTGTCAGGACAACGTGACGTAAACTTTTGTATATAAGTGCCTGTATCTGAGGGTGCACACGACATTATGGCTTGAGAATGAGCTCCAGTGGGAGCTCGAAAGACCTTGCCTTTTTAACTTATCATCTTTCAGCCTTTTTAACTTATCACCTTTTTAGTCTTTTTAACTTATCATCTTTTATTTGTACTTTGGGAACTGACTGTATTAAACTTACGGCCAATTACACAATTGTACATAGTGGAGATATTTTTAATCGTGTGAGACAGTTGTTATTTTAAATGTGTGTAGTTTTAAAGCACGAACAGAATATATTTTTAGCTTGTTTATAGATTCCAGTGAATTTCGAGCATATTTATTATATATTGGAACCATTTTATTTATTTATTTTTTATTTTGATTATTTGCGAAGGTTATGACTTTATGAGATTTTATGCAGTCCTTTTGCATCTTTTATTATTCCTTTATATAATATTAATTATACAGTGTGATGAGTACAACGCTTGCCTGCTGCAGCAGTTTATTTATATTCACACGTGTGAAGAATACCACACTAGTTAATCGTATAAAATTTATATTCACACATGGAAAGAATATCCCATCTGCCAGTTGCAGCAGTTAATTTATATTCACATGTGCGAAGAGTACCACATTAGTTAATCATATGGAATTTATATGCAGACTTGTGAAGAAAATCACATTAGTTACATAAAAGCAATTTGTTTTGATTGAAATCGCTAAGTTTTGTTAGCACCACCTTAGCTATCGTTAACAGAAAATTTTGATTTCCAAAACCTTAGGCATATACGAAATAACAAAAAAATGTTGCATTTATATTTCACTGAAAAAAAAAGTTTTAATGGACAAAATTAATACAGGGCTGTGAGAGCGATAATTTTCTTCTTCTGAGACTATTTATAAGAGCTCATTATTTTGTTTTCACTATTTACATGCTGGTGATATGTGATTCTGGATAATTTCAGTTATCTGATTGCATAAACGATGACGCCTGTAATCGCCTAACTGGGACACCGTAAATTTATTTACTCTCTCCGCTACACCATAGCATCGACAAAAAATACTCTTCCAGATACGGATACAGGTCAATCCAAAGCACTAGATATTTTGTTTGGTTCATCTCACACTGTGGTGTCCTCCACACCTAAAAATACCGAATTTAGCTATTTAAAACTTTGTTCAGTGACTTGGGTAACCAAATTTGACATACAAGAAGTTTTTAATAAATTTGTATAAACTCTTCACTTTGCAATACTTGGTTACGTGTGGCCATAGGAAAATCCCATATCAATGCATCTTTTTAGCAAAAAGAAAGTTCATTTCCAAATATATTAAAAACAACTGCATTAGATACACCGACGATTGTATGTATACAACTAAGAGGCAAAGCATTACTACCCTCGCGTCTTTATGGAAATCTAAGCAAATTCCGAAAACGACGGCACGTGTGAAGATCATGTAATTGCCCAAATAACACCTGAGACTGAACTCTGTCAACCAATGTTATTCTTGTTCATCTGACTGAAACAGCAAAGGATTAAAACGAGTTTGACAGAGGCCAAACTCTGAATGTGAGACAACTGGATCAGGCCTTATGCGATATGACAAAGCTGATGTGTTGCTAACGGACACACACGGTTTGAACTTTCAAAATGTGATCACGGAGGGGAAAATCACGAATCACCGGCAATGTGAGGCCTGACCACGGCTCATCCATACAGCGAACGCTATGTCGTATGGTACGAGAAAAACGAATTGATATCATGACACAACTCTCTAGTAATTTGAATACTGATAACGGAAGTAATGTGTCAAATGACACAAAACAACGAACCTTGCCAAAATGTGGCTGCGTAGCCGCAACATTCTCCAAGGGCCTATTCTAACTTCAACTCCGTGGCGAAGGCTCCTGGAATCGGCCGGAGAGCATCAGAATAGCACCTAGAATGATTGACAAAATATTAACTGTTCCCATGAACCTCCTACGCTGTTGCACTATCTGGACATCCGGGTACGGGTGTAACTTTACCTGACGAAATTTCACGTAATGCAGTTTAAGCGTTTCCATGCTAATAAATTTTCCAATGTTTTGAATGGTGTTTTTTTGTGAAGGCTTTGTCAAATAAATGTATGGATATATGAAGTGCACATATTTTTTTCTTGCACGTAAAGATACCGAGAACTTCTCTAAATAATTTTTAGTCACCCTTTCACCTTCAGAAGTTTTGTTTTTTCTTAATAAATACCCGTGCACCAGAAACTAGAACTTCCTAATTGGTATTGTTTCCCGTATGCATTGAAAACCCTTTCAAATTAAAGATAATATGAAAATATTTTTTATTTCACTGTTCTAAAGCTGAAAGTGAGGTATTTCTGTGTGTGCAATTGAAATAAATGTTGTTACTCTGAAAGATGATGTTAAATTATCTTGCAGCTCTGATAATTTAACATCATCTTTCAGATGTGAAAATATATGGGGTAAAACCAAATAAACAAGGATTCGGGGAGAGCGCCATCCCTTGTCACATTCAGTTAAAAAGATTGAGTTTCAGATAAAAAAAGACTGCTAAAGTAGAATCATCTCTCCGAGTGAAACAGATTCACAGGTATTTACTGTAACATATCTTACGTTGAAGAAATTAATGTGTATTAAATTTGAATCATAAACAAAAGATTTGTTTTTAAGCTGAACGGCATTTCATTTTCCCTAATGCCAGTTTTATTTAAATTTGAAACCTCTAACAAACATTTTGTGACCTGCTCTGTTAGAAAGCAAATAATACCATAACGTGATCATATGATATTTTAAAGGAAATTTATTAAGTTTATAATCATGGGCACACATGTGATATACCGAAGAAAGGATTCTGAGGATTGGAAAAATTTTGCAAAATAACTGAAAATACATTGAAAAGAAACATAAAGGCAGATGCAGAGACTCCTGTTATCTGTTGACGACTAAATATGGAATCAATAATATGTGTTTCCTGCATGTCCCTGGTAATAAACCTTCTGTATCTTAATTGGTAGTCCCATGAACTATCTAAAGAGATAGTCATGGGGATTATTGAGTTTCTAGTATACCCACTTCTGTTAGGGGGGTAATATTTTTTAACGCATATGAAAAGTGTCCATCTGATCCCAAATTCATTCAGAAGTATTTATTGAGAACGTTTTTCAGTTTTTAGAGGCAACACAGCTAACAACATTACATGTCAACCTTTTCTTTTATCTACACATATAAAATTTCAGAACTCACAAACTTATGGAACTGACATTTATAACATAAAAGTTGTTCATTATGCTCGTAAATCTTAAGAAATCGAAGAAACTAAAACTGACAACATAAAAATGTGATTGTCAATCTATATGTTTTAAATTTGAAATTTCAAAAGTATTATATAAAATATCAAAATTTGATTTCTACTTACATACAATTTAAATGCCGTAAGAATACCAACATTTGCCATCTTAAAATTTAGCTTACTCGCAAATGTGTGTTGATAGTAATCAAATTTCTTTTTCGAAATCTACTTTCAATCTGCTTTTTTTCTCATCAAAACTTAACTTTGTTAATCACAGAACTTTGTAGTTTGTTCCTAAAGAGAAGCAAGAACACATGACACTAAAGAGAAAACTTGCAAATAACTATAATTTAGATTTCGGGGAGAAAAGTGTCACCTATTTTAAATTGCACACACAAGTGTGGAAATCTAAATTTTGAGCAACGCTTCTTTAATTTACAGGACATGCGTTTAATTGATACCTTTTGAAGATACAATATATTGAAACGAATTGTGCAACATGTTGTTCGCTCGTCAGAAGAAATGAGAATTACATGTAATACGCACAAATCCTATGAGGTTCATATATATCATGTTATTTTCTTAGACACCAACATATATGGACGAATGATATTCAAAAGAATTATTATAATTTGAATTTTAGAATATGTAATGGAATGTGAATTAAATTACACATTTCTACTCATTCCAACTCTCTGAGTAACGATTATCCGCACCAGAAATCTCTTAACATGTCTGTTCCGTTTTACCAGTTTTATTGTGCAAAGGTAAGAGCAAAAAGCCAACATTTCCGAGTTACTGAAATATGATATCCAGTACTTGGGGTATACACTTGTGTCCAAAACCTCAGGACGGACTACGTTTTACCTCAGTAAGATAAGCAATACATGACCGCAGCCTAATGGAGAAATAATTATATTTCCCGCATACGAACACACCAAAATTCAAAAAGGAAATGCTTTATAAATGACTGTAGAATTACATTGTAATCAGTGTTTATGCAAAAGTTATAAATTTCCGAAGGACATAATTGGGGGACGGATGTATTGTGATTATCGATAACCAAGACGAAAGACATTTCAGTATATCCACTACAAACAACAATGGATCTACCGCAACGTCGTGACATGCTGAGCATTAAATGATCCAGGTCTTCTAAGACAAATTAGCCTACTCTTCCCTCTGAGCAGGGATAAGGCATTACTTGTTTTCTTAACTGACGTTTTGGGCACCAATTCGTCACCACATTGCATCCCAGAAGTATTGAATGTGGTGAAGTCTGGGGAACATGCTCACCAGTCGATGCGATGAATACGCTTCTTCTCCAGATGTGTCGGTACTGTTCTGAGTGCTCTCGTACGATGACCTGTGATGTTGTCATCCATGAAACGAAAGTTTTCGCCTACAGCACCACGGAATGATCCCACATGACGTTGAAAATCTTTGCAGTCTCGTTCACCCGTCATATTCACATTTTCAGGAACCTATAGCTCGGTGCATCCAATAATGATGATGCCGCCTAACACCTTGACCCCGTTACCGCAGTATCTGAACTTCCTATTCCTGTATGATCTTCTTAAAGCCTTAATAATTCTTCGTCCCGCGCGCGCAGTTCTTTGAGCATCTGAGTGAGACCTAGTCTGGTTCTGAGCAAGGCTATCAGGTAAGAACAGTCTTTGGTGTTTACCGTTTTCGGAACGAGGTATTGTGGTACTAATATAAATTTGTTTTAAGCTGTATTCTCAGAAGATAGTTAGCAAGAATATTCCTTTCCTTTCTTTTTTATTTTTTTTTCTGAGGAAGCGTCTTCAACATCATGATGGCGAAGAATCCGAAACAAAGAAATTCACATTGTGCGAAGAAAAATACTGAAACAGTTTTCTCAAATACGTATGAAACCTTTTTAAATGAGAGTGTTCAGCAATAAAAGCTTGTTATTTCTCATGTTAACACTAATTTAAAAAAAAATATGTTACTCCGGCTTCAAATTTGCTTTTTTCAAATAAGTAAACATTTTATGTTGTAAGACTTAGTAACATGATATCGAGTAGACTTTCTTTGAGTTATACATCTCCAGCCGCAGACGCTCAACAGGTTCAGTTTTCTGATAATAGATGGTGCGTTTTGCACGTTTACGAAAAACACTGCTAATTGCTTTTTAGTTAAAAAAGATTTTATGTTAATATTAATATAAATAATTTTACGAACAAAATACTGAAAAGCATATAATAGTCCTTGGTAAGGTATGTACCTACTGAGCCATGAATGCGTTTTTCGCGCATACGACCGAATTTGTTTCCAGAATGTTTGAAGTGCTCAGCATTTTATAATATGGGAAAGGTTCATTAATATGTAAAAAATTACCGTTTAAAATACCAAGTTGGGACAAGCTTTTGTGTGTTGGGCCCTGTTGATATGATGTAACATTTTTTTCTCTTTTGCTTCTGGAGTTATTTCCTATTGATATCTGGAAATAACAGCTTCTTGCAAGATTTTTTTCCCTGCCACTTACGTGCGGTGCCCAAAAATCTATTACACATGTATGAATGACTTCCACTGATAATAATCTTGAAATGGAGAGGGAATTCTTTAATAGACACCTCATATTTGAAACGTTATAAACCAGCATACTTGTGTGCGTTTCATGAATTTATTTATTTCATAAATTACAAAGTGAGTTAACGTACTTGGAATGAAGAAATATACGTTTGCTGTTGTTGGGAAATATGTTGCTGGTATTCCTAGTAAATAGAATAACCCATTTTCAAGTATTTTACATGAATGGCTTAAAAACACACTACGAAATATGCAATAATAAGATAACTAGTAACTTGTGACGTGCAGATAAAGCGTTTTCGAAATTCATTACTTAGCACTTCAATGTTCTGGTCAAAATTTCACGTACCGATTTTTTGGAGTTTACGTGATTATGCCCATGGAACAGGTTTGGAATTGCCTATCTATTTACGACCTTAGCACTTTTTGTAGATCTGTTAATACAATTAATGAGCTCAAGTGTACGAACTAGAGCAATTATCAATGTTGACACGAGAAAATTTGAGTTCCTAATTATGTAATTTATTTTTTCAATAAAATACCAACAGCAAAAGCAAATTGGAGAACATTGATACCGAAGAAATAAAAAGTCTTACAGATTCTAAATACATTTTAACGTTATACGTCGCGTCGTCTAAATCTAAGAACATGAATGGTTTGTAGATGAATAAATGAGCTGCGGATCGAAGACGTATACACATAGGGGGACGACTATACAACGAGTGGCATTTAAATATGTCTATTGCAGCTATTAATTCGTTGTTGTCGTGCGGTAAAATTTCATTAGCCCGTCCACTGTTGCAATTGTGTATTGTGTGATGGCGGTGTGTGCTTGACCTGGTCCTTGCCGATCCATCGTGATTACCCGTCCACTCAAAATTTCTTTCACAATTTTCAGATGGAAGTCTCGCAAGACACGCATTTCCGAAAACCACCTGCATACGTCAAAAGATTTCTGTTGATTGCCTTCCCCTTTTTTCAAAAATTGAGTCCTGCTCGCTGTTACCGCTTGAAAGTATTCATAAGATAGATCGCTTATTTTCCTTTGATATTACTCACATCCAACACGTGGCCTCAACTATATGCTTCAAGCGCTGCGTTAATATTTTATGTGTTACGTGTGGTTTCTAATGCGCTACCATCAATTCAGGGGTACTACTGCGTCACCCGTCTAACATAATTTATGCTTCATTAGACGTCCCATAAGCAATAAAAGTAATCTGTATGGAAGGTGGAGAACACGCAATTTATTTCTCATCATATCCGAAATAGGGAATGTATTCTTTTGAGACCAGGTTTTTTAAAAGTTAATTTACGTATCTGCACCATACAATCGTGATGAATCAGAGTTCGGATTCCGGTGAGATATGGATCTTGCGTTTATCTTGCAACAACAGCTCTATCACTTTCGTGTAACCAGTCATTCTACTTAGAGACGAAAGACTGCTTATAGTTAATTTAAGTGATTACGGTGGCTATTGAACCTCAAATCATATACACTGGCGTGCAAAAATTATGGACGAGACGGTTTTTGAATGTTACTTGGTGCAGAATTGCTTCACATCGACTCAAATCATACCATAAGATCCCCAAGATGTAAGAATATGGGACATGTGAGCAAAACCGTCCAAACAAAGAATCCAAAGATTTGTAGGCACTTTCTTGAAAAAGGTAGCTTCGAGCACAACTGGACAGAAGAAAGAAACTTCAATGTGACAGGCGGATTCCAAGAAAAATACAGTCTTTAGTAGGATATATGATTACCCCTGACTGAGTTGTAGGATTCATAACGTCTGTCGTTGCTGAGAACGAGGTTGTCAAGGAGCTGTTGAGGCATCGTGGCATATTCCTCTTGTAGCGACAATCGCAGCTGCGGAATCGTTGCTAGAGGCTGGTGACGTGCTGCCAAGCGTCTCCCGAGAAGGTCCCACACGTGTTCGAGTGGCTTTAGGTCCGGTGTCCTTCCGGACCAGTCCATGCGTTGAATATCTTCACTCTCCAACAGCTCTGCGACAGCCACTGTACCAATAGGTGGAGTTTTGTCGTCCATGAAGACTGCTTATAGTTAATTTAAGTGATTACGGTGGCTATTGAACCTCAAATCATATACACTGGCGTGCAAAAATTATGGACGAGTGGACTCAGTGCCCAAGCACCTCTAAACAGACGCACATGATGCAAAAATTATGGACTCAGTGCCCAAGCACCTCTAAACAGACGCACATGATGCAAAAATTATCGACTCAGTGCCCAAGCACCTCTAAACAGACGCACATGAGGAAGCAGAACCTCGGAACAATTGCGGACAACAGTGACTGAATCTCTTTGGAAGATGTGGAGGTCAGTACGGCTACCAAGCATAATTTTTTTTTTTTTTTTTTTTATTGGAGGTTTAACGACCACCGTGAGCAACTCAATGGGCTATAAGCAGTCGCCCGTCCCTAATTTAGGGTCACTGGTTCCAGGGAAGGGAGAGAGCCAGTGCCGTAAGACAAACACAACATCCATGCCTCACCGGGATTCGAACCCGGACCCCGTTCGGACGAATGATCAGAGGCCATCGCTTAGACCACTGCGCCACCGGGGCGGCACCAAGCATAACACCGCCAAAACGAGAACTCCGTCACCTCCAAACCGGTCCCTTTCGATAATGTTGGAGATGTGAATGCGTGTTCCGTGCTCTCTCCAGATGTCTATACGTCCAGAATCGCTCGTCAGACTAAATCGGCTCTCATCCGTAAAGAGAACTCGACCCCATTGCTGGTGTGTCCAGTTCTTGTGTTCCTGGCACCACAGAAACCACCGTCTCCGATGAGCAGGCGTTAATGACACACACCGTACTGGTCGTCGTGCAAATAGACCACCTTTGTGCAGCCTCCTGGCCACGGTAAAACGCCATAATGGACGTCCAGTTGTCTGTTGCATGTGCCTTGCGATTTCTCCTGCTGTCTGCCGTCTGTCTCTTCTAGCCTGTAGGACAATAGACCCCTCGTCCGCCGCCGTGGTTGCTCGTGGACGACCACTTGTAAACTCTCGGACAGCTGTTCCTGTCTTTTGAAATGCTCTCCAAGCTCGTGAAACGATGCTCTGAGCGATTCTGAACTCCTTGGCCTAACTAGTCACACTTCGACTTTCTTCCAACTTCCCAATGAATCTACCACGGGTAAATTCTTCAGATGTAGTCTACTGGATTGCCTGTTGTCCATATCACACAGTGGCAGCAACTCGACGTCGTTCAAACCGATGTACATTGTGCAATAGCTTTCATCGAAGTGCTCACCGTACACCGCCCGTGTGCTTTATACCCTTCCGACACCCCCTACGGCATGCTGCATACATGCGCATGCCCTATCGTACCGGACCCTAGTCTATCTCTTGAGTAGAGTTTCGGTCCGTTCTGCCTGCTCGTTCCGCTGTTATGCTAATTTCTCCTTTTCGTCCTTAATTTTTGCACACCAGTTTAGTTACGAGATATTCAAAATTTTCCATCAGTCTCGTATATTCCTGGATATTTCAGGATCAGAAGCTTAATATTTGGGAGAATTTGAGTACTAACTTGAACATGCGATACTGTACACTGATTTCTCTGTGTTGGGAAATACCTTTGGGAAAGAATTGCCGGTCGTGCTCATGGTAACCTCGGTTCACCGTCGAAACCGCCTGCAATATGTACGAGAGCATCAAAACTGTACCTTGATTGATTGAAAGAAATTCGTCTGGGCCCATGAATCTCGGTTTGTATTGCACGGTCTGTACGACTGGGTACACATGCGTCGTTTACTTTGGGAAACATTCGCACTAGGATGAACCATGTTTGGAAAACCAACTGATGGAATAAATGTAATGCTTGGTGTAATGTTCTTCTGGGAAGCCCTGTGTCTACTCATTTTAATGTAAGAGATTATGGCGTCTACCACCTACTAAAACACCATTGCCAAACTGTATTAAACATCATTGATAGCAACTGTATTCATTCTAAATGGGCATTCGCTAAGCAAGTTAATAAGCCATGCCACACTGCTCGTACTTTTCCTTAATGGTTCGCGGAAAATGCGGAAGATTTCCATGTATTACCCTGGCTTACAAATTCCGTACACATTAATTTATTCAAGCATACAGTATGTGGTTTGTATTCTAACAGCTAATCCGATCTGTGGCGCTCAACCACGTAACGTATAAGTAAATGAATCTGCTGGTAATGTGGGCACCAGATAAAACGAGACACCTTTAGAAATCTTATGGCAAAATCGCCTCGCCGTAAAGAGGTTTTTTGAAGGCACATGGAGGACTAACATTATGTTACGCAGGTTGTCATAATGTTTTTTTCTTTGAGTATACTTGCTATGATTTATTAGAATTATCCAAGTTTCTTCTACTCACTTGCTGCGGATTTCTATTGTCCTTAGTAAGACTACAAATGCGATTTTCAACAAGCTCACTGTTAAACATTTCGACATATGTATGTATAATATATTTTCCAGCAAAGAACAGGAAACAATGCAAAAGTAATATACGGTAGATCAGTGGTTCTTAAACATTTTGGTGTTCGGATATCTTCAGAAATGGTCAGAACAGTTGTGGGCAAAGATAGCGAGTGTTATCATCTCCGTCTTTTAAGTAAGCAGGTGGTCTATTCCTAAACACAAGAAAAACATAGAACGAAATCCAATTTTAAATTAATTTAGAATAAAATATTAAATTCTAAAATAATAACAGGTTCAGGTAGAATTAAAATTTAGAAATGTCACCTCAAATGTTTAAGAATTCGTTTCTAAGTAGACATCAGTATGCACTGTTTCACAACATTTTTTCACAACATTATTTCAAAATACCACAGAAGGTTTTTGTGTTTCAGAACAGATTTAAGGAAAACTTCGGGATTTCAAAATAACTATTGATTGGTCAGTAACAAAATTTAAAATACTATGCAGAGTATAGCAAAAAACTGCTAGTAAAAGCCCAGTGGAAGTATTAAGATTAAACTGAATCTGTGATAAGGCACATATTTGTACACTAAATATTAAAAAATTCTAGAAAATTCAAACAAATTCACACACTTCTATAGACGTCAGAGTGATGCCCTGTTCATGCTATGCAAACTTTGGGAAACTCTACTTTATATTTTGTAGAGGATGAAAGTGAAAATGTGCATAGCGTTTCAGTATCATATTGAAAGTAATTTTAACCCCGTGTTCCTTCTGAAAGGGTTTCGAAGACCGCCAGAGTTCCGCGAACCACACTTTAAGGACAACTGCTTTAGAGTTATGAACTCATTAAAAAATAATTTTATGGAAGCATTATGTTTCATGTTTTTGGTGGTTCAACCGTAGCTAAAGGTGAAGTCGTTCATTTAATTTAATAGAAAAAAATATGTTTTCCCTTTTTTTTTGCAGCATGTATACCGGACCTTCATCGCTCTGAAATTATCTACATGAAGAGAGAGTTTATAATAATGGATTTAATTTGATAGAAAGAAACCTCTCGAAAGGTACGGTGAGTTCTATTCATGAAATATGAATTTCAAGCTGGGAAATGAGAAATTACGTTCTCCATGGAGAACGATCATGACATCAATAAATGATCTTAAATTCCGAGATAGTCATTGTAAAATAATATATTCCCTCGATAGTTTCAAAAGAAAAGAAACGGAGAAGAACCGATTAATTTACATATTGTAGCGGCTATTTATCTGTAGGCATTCATGCAGCAAATTGATTTTAATTAAAAGTGTGATAATTTTCTCAAAAAAATTACATATTTGTGCTCCTGAACAATGCACATAGATTACCTAAATCTGTGTGAATGTGAGAGCGTTCAAGGAACAGACATTTCTAAATTTGATATTCAGGGCTTCACTGAAAAGAAGTTATAGTTTCACACGAAATCTACGCAGAACAAATCACTTCAAACACTGAACAATAACACTTGTGTATTAGTGATGAGCACGGCTGCTTTCTTAAGGCCCCGATTCAGTCCGGGCCACTTATATCATTATTTATGACTGGCCCGGGTCCGACACGGGTTTAAACATTTGTGCAATTTTTTCCTAGCTTACTAAGGAAAGAATGAAGCAAATTAATTTAATCCTATTTATATTTTCAATAACAGATAGGAATGTCAGTACACCGCCCCCCCCCCCCCCCAAAAAAAAAGAGATAATTTTTTTTATTATGTGCATGATATTCATGTAGCAAAATAGTTTTTTTTTTTTTTTATTGATTGGAGGTTTAACGCCCACCGTGAGCAACTCAATGGGCTATAAGCAGTCGCCCGTCCCTAATTTAGGGTCACTGGTTCCAGGGAAGGGAGAGAGCAAGTGCCGTAAGACAAACACAACATCCATGCCTGACCGGGATTCGAACCCGGACCCCTTACGGACGAATGATCAGAGGCCAGCGCCTTAGACCACTGCGCCACCGGGGCGGCGCAAAATATATATATATTCAGATAAAGAAAGCTTTTAGAAATATTTATAAAGAATGCGTTTTATTACATTTGTACACGTTTTTTGTGAAACTAACTCCGGAAGTTTGTTTTAAGATAATCTACAATGCCGCTAAAATGTATATCCGGTAAATTTGTTTTGGAATATTCTGCATTATGGATTTAAGTGCTGCAGACAAGGACTTCAGTTTTCTAAAAAGTGCGTGTTTTTGAGCTGCTTATACATTGTGCCGTTAATGACAATGTTATCTGAAACAAATTGCGCAGTGCAATGCGAATTTAGTGTTTTGTTATCACATATTTTTTTACTTCTTCTTTTGTAGTTGGTTAAGTGAACCATGACGTTGAATTGTGTAAAAACCGGAAGAAGAAGAATATACAATTTCTAAATGGGAGAAGCTACATCAAATGCATGAAGATAAAAGAGACAATAAGTTGCAAAATATGATTTCTACGAGGAATCACAATATAAGATAAGACTGAACTACGAGAGGTAAGATATCCTCCATGAATATCAGAAAATAAAAAAAAATAACAATGCCTGAAAAACAATGTTAATGCTTCATTTTGCCCACACTGTAAATCATCGATATGTTGCCAGGCGGACTGAGGCTTCCGTTCAGATTTAGTGACAACGGCAAATCAATTCGTCAAACTCTTACCGATATTTAAGTGTAAATATCACTCGGTTGCAAAAATATATGGCATAGCTATTGTAGGTGACAGATATCCAGTTCTGTAGGCCATTACTACTTCCTTACACATGCAAATTTTGGTGAGTAATATAATACTTCCTTACACATGCAAAAAATGGTGAGTAATATAAATGATGACAATTCTGTCTTGTATATGCGGTAAATTTCATAATTCCAAAGTACACTCATCGACAAAAAATATTTGGATCCAGAAGGACGTGTCGTATTGCAATGCTATTCGGAAGGTAGGTAGGGGTTACGAGGAACAATAAATGATTAAATATTGAGACTGATATTGGCAATTATTATTAAGCTACACGCCATTAAGTAGTGTCTCCCAGTATGGAGTCGGTCCGCCATGCTTGATGACATAGCATGCCAGACTTCTCGGCATGGAGGTTTACAGGTTCTTAATGGTGTCCGGCGGTAATCCGTCCCATGCACCTTGAATCTTGTTACGCAGCTCCTACAGCTTGTGCAGTTGGGCTGGAGAGGGGTTAATGCGTCCAATAGCATCCTAAACATTTTCAATCGGCGATAGGTCTAGCGAGTCGACTTTCCATGGCAGAGTGTCAGTGCCTTGTAGGCAAGCTCTCAAGAAAGCTGCAGTACGCGGACGATCGTTGTCTTGTTGGAAAATCGCACCGGAGGCAGCGTTTACAAGAGGTACGGCCACTATTTGCAGCACCTCAGTAAGGTAACGTTGGGCTCTCACAGTGCCTGTAATGAATACGAAATGCGTTATGGCATCGTAGGCAACTGCTCCCCACACCATGACCCTAGGCCTTCTGGATGTGTGACGCTCGACAACATACCGTTCATCTTGGCGCTGACCACGGATCCTCCACACATGAATTCGGTGGTCGTCTCCTCCGAGACAAAAGCGGAACTCGTCACTGAAAATCCCCCGTTGGCATTCTGAGTGGCGCCGTAACAGTCTGGCACGACCCTATTGCAGTCTTTGGGGACGATGCAATGGTGTTAAGGGCAGTCGTTCCAACGGTCTGCGTGCGTTTAGTCACACGTCTTGCAGCCGTCTTGCAGTGGTGCCGACACTAATCGGACGATGCATGGAGGGCACCCTGCTAGCTGAATATCCGCAAACGCAGATGTAGGGTCACTCCGCGCATGTCGGACAACCCGTCGGTTCTATCTCTCCGTAGTTCGTCTTGGTCTCCTATAACCTTCCTGCCTTCCAGTCGCAGCTGCGTGCCTTGTTCTATCCATCGCCGCCAAAAGCATGCTATGATGATATCCGCACTACCGCTATGGCGTGCAATACAGCGATAAGACTATCCCGCTTCCCGGAATCCGATGATGTGTCCCATTCGAAGTCCTCCAACTGCTCGAATTGCGTCCGAACTTTTGTCCGAGGCATACGTAACTTGCAAAGGATGCAATCAACACAAAAGCGGGAGTCAGAATTACAATCACACGCAACGGGGCGACCTTATATAACCGGTCAGGCACATCGCTACGACCACTCCTTTCTTGAGTCACATGCGCGGCCGAGTGTGATAATTGAATCAATTGCATGTCTCACGCTGTCAAACCTACCAACCAAGTTTCATTATTGCCGGTTGCTTTCTCCTGCGTTCAACTATTTTTTTTACGATGAGTGTATTTAACAGGACATACATTTATAACGCCCGATATGACAATTAAATTACTTTCTCTTAAAAGATGCAAATGTCTTTAAAAACAAATTGCGTGTTGTATTTTCGAAGGAACTGTAGACATAATGCTCAGTGAAGGGTTGCATTGGGCATGGATTTTAAAAACGTGCTATTTCACGGACGGTCAGATCTTCTAAGTTGATTAAATTAGTATTTGTCTGAACACATTCACAACGGCTGCTTAGTGATCGTCCATCTCGTTTGGAGTGCAACGTTTCGGCTTGAACATGAACTAAGAATCTTTGACAATAATTCTGCCATTAGAACTTGTACTATTAGGAACGCACAAGGGTCCTTCATGGTGACATACGTTTTGTCAATGCTCCAAATTTGCCTCTTTTCAAAACATGATGACTGAAGCTGCTAGCTACATATCTAGTGTTTTGTAAGTTAAAGATTAAAATTTGATGACCAAATTTAAGGAAGAGGGGTGGAATTGGAACTTTCTAAAAACTATGAAACCATTCTACGCCGTTTCTCTAATGTAAGAATCTGACATGTATTTTTAAACTAGAGAATATACTATGATTTACTTCGTAATTTTTGTATAATTGTAATTTTTGTGATTGGTTCTTAAGTCCTGTGACAAGGACACTAAATCGACTGGCATTAGCGACTAGTTCTTTCGTTGTTGTAATAGCCTGTGAGACGAAACTGGGGCGGTAGAAAAACTGTTTTCACAATTCTGTCCTTTCAATCTAGTAAAGTTTCGTAGTCGAAATCTCGCTTCTGCATCTTCATGAATATTGTCGTCTCAACTAGGAAGATGACACTTCATCCTAATAGCAGAACGCAGTTCAACTTTACCTGTTGCATTTTGTTCATGATTGATGCATCTCCTTCTACTTTCGGTAGATAATTTGATATATGAGCGTGTGGAAATGATTTTTTCAACACTACTACTTTCGCAAACAAATGCTTATTTGAAATTGAAACATAAAGGGTTCTGCTTCTTTACACCGTTGCATTCAATGATTGACATATAGCATGCGAAGAATTATTCAGGGATTCCCTTCGAGCAAATATGAAAACCAAAAGATGACCTAAAACTTCTCATTAAGAATAACGTGGACTGTACATATTATAACATTTTCTGAGTCTGTTTTGATGCACCCGAACACGTACATGCTATCTTAATTTTGCTGATATATTTGTGTGTTAATACACTGTTGGCCACCCAAAATGCAACACTAAGAATGAAGCATCCGATTGGCTTCAAATTCGCAGCATGCGTCGTCCGCGAGAGGACATGCAAACGATTAGCTTTGCAGGACATATGCAAATCATGTGCGCCCGGCACGCTCCCTAGAAGCACTATAAGAAAGGTGCACAGAAGGCGGGGTGTAAGTAGTGGAAGTGTGTTGTGCTGCCCGACCTGTGAGTGAAAAGCTTCCTGATGTCTCGTCGAAGAATACGGCAGTCATTCCAGCGCGTTCCGGAGTTCGACAGAGTACGAATAGTGGCGTATCGCGACAGCAGTTTATCGTACCGAGACATCGGCGCACGTATGGGAGGACATCCAGCCAAAGTGAGGAGAGTATGGGATCGGTGGGTGCAGGAGGGACGGACCGACGTGAGCGATTGCCGCAGGCGCGACACACCACCAAACGAGAGAACCGGCATTTTGCGCAGCGGGCATTGACGGCTCGCACCGCCACATACCGAAAGTTAGCGCAGGGATTAGGGTGTGTTGCGTAACAACCTGTGTCAGTACGTACCGTTCGACGTCGTCTGCAGGAGCGGGGACTTGTCGCACGGCGCCCATAGCTCAGATTTCCATTGGCGTGACATCATCGGCGAGTGCGGTGGCAGTGGGCTGTTGATTGCCGCACCTGGACTACGGAAAGGTACGACATTTTCTTCTCCGAGGAATCTCGCTTCTCCTGCAACACCGCGATGGATGGACCCGCGTGTGGCGGCACCGCGGCGAGAGACTGTATGACGCCTGCATTATGCATCGCCATACCGGTCCGTCGCCTGACGTTACAGTTTGGGGCGCAATTGGATATGACACCTGCACCATTCTGGTACGCATCGCCGGTACACTAAACAGCCACAGCTACATCATCGACGTTTTGGTGCCTGTAGTCCTCCGTTACCTGCAGGACATGCCAACGGCCACGTTTTAACAGGACAATGCGCGCCCACACGTAGCATGCATCGTGTAACAATTTTTCAAGGCCCACCAGGTGTCACTGCTGCCGTGGCCCGCCTGTTCTCCCAATATGTCGCCCATCGATCACGTCTGGTCGCTTATCGGCAACAGAGTGGCCCGGCAAGCACCACCCGCGGTTACGCCTGATGAACTATGGCCACGTGTGGAAGCAGCCGTGACTGTCATACCCCAAGCCCACATCCAAAGCCTATTTCGTCCGATGCTGCGGCGTGTAGCGACCGTTAGTGTCAACCATGGGGGCCGCACGAACTATGGATGTCTGCATGTTCCGCAAGTCGCACGGGCCTGTAAGCTCAATCGTTTCATCTTTGCATCTGTTGTTATGTGTCCAGTAAATCTGGCTTTGCTATCTCGTATCCTTCTTGATGTTGCATTTTGGGTGGCCAGCAGTGTATTATCAGCTCCTGTTTGCCTATTTTGAAATCTTTAATTATATCATAAGTGGAAAACATATCATACCTAAAAGACCTGCTTGTTGCATTTGATCAACTCAAGGAATACATGTGTTTCAGTCGTCCTGTTAGTGGCACTTCCGCTTTTCAGTTTCCTCCTTCGTATTTATTGCTTCCCGAATACAATAGAAGAAAGTAATTTGCAGAATATGTTTCGAGGATTATAATTAAATTGGCAATAGTACAGTATATTTCCAAAACTCAATTACTTTCGCATGTTTTCAACTTGGGCTCCATTTTCCTGCTTTTAATAATTTTTTAAGACATTACAACCAACGTACCGCATAACCTCTTATGGATCATTCAGTAAGTATAAGAAGTGATGCAAAATTACTATTTCTGACATATTTTTGCTTGGGAAACGAAATTTCGTCTCTCTTCTAGAAGCTAAAGCTCCATGCCGAAAGTTTCTAAAAGCAATTTTTTTCTAAATATATATTCTCAACTCTTTGGAAAAAAAAGTGAACAGCACTTTATTAATTTAACATTAGGCTTAAAGCAATGACAATACAAATCTTATCGAACAAAACTGTCAGGTTGCATTAGAAACAATATTCACCCCCCCCCCTTTAATTCGATGTAGAGTATATGCCATTGAAATCAATCAGTGCAAGAGTTTTCTTTAAGAAAGATTTCAATTCTATTTTTATGAAAGACGCGATGCTTAGATATGCTTTTCAGAATTGTGGCTTAATGGGGATTATACGGAAAAATTCCGATTTTAAGTACGATACCGCAGTTAATTCGAATAATTTCGTATTTTTGTAGGCAAAGCTTGCAACCAGCTCGTCTCTTTCGTACACAACGTATACCTGGTTAGAACTTCAGACAACGTTCCGCCTGTAAGTCGTACATTTCAAGTAGTGTTTGCTCATTAATCTATGAGATTTCTTTTTGGTACATGTAGAAAATGTACTGAAGATAGATGTTAAATCTTATGTGTTTTTATAAAATATCTGTGTTTTGGCTCACAAAGCAAGTAAATTTATTATTGCTAAGTTTTCCACTTTCTCAAATAAAATTAATCACTTAAATCATACTAACCGTTTCATGTCAACTAGATGATATCGTTGCACAATAGAAGCTAAATGTTGTGTGCTCTCGCTCCGTAAAAAATGAAATGTATCTTGAAACAACGTGAATACACTTATAGATTTGAGTTGGCCTACCGTTATAGGAAAATCAATGAAATAATTTATTTATTAGGAATACAGAGCCTCAATTTAATAATTCAATGCAAAGTTGGATTTCAGTTCCCCAAAACTGCTGGATTCAGAAGTAATGCAAGCTCGACAGATATCCCCAGATACAAAGAATGCGCTTTCTGAACCTCAGAATCCTAATGATTACATTACGGAATACAGTATTGATATTGAGTTAAAAGACAGAAATAATTGTATACGTGGTTTCTGGGCAACTTGTTCCTACCACAGCTGTTGCTTGTGAAAGAACCATTAAATTGGTAGGCATCGGTGAGAGGGCATCGCTGTTTTCATGTACACCTTGATGTGATTTGGGTATGTATAAACGTCCGAAGTTAACAATTTCCAAAGAGAATAAGTGTGGGTGCCCAATACATTGGTCAACGTACCGAGGGTTGGCACAAGAAATGCAGCATTTTCGTTGGATAGCAACAAGAGTGTATCTGGAATACGCCATTTCTTGATAACAGCGCTATGGACATTGAAAGGTGGTAAATGAAAGTGATCGTCTGAGTCTGTCATTTACAATGAAAGGAACGGAGAGCGACGTTGGTACAAATCACCGCCTATTCCAACGAAGAGGTTACCGGAATGTATCCATCAGACAATTAGGATATAAATAGCCGCAATCGGTTATTGAAACCACAGGGGCACCATCTCATACGCCATATTATGGATCTACACCTCAGCTGGGTAAACAGTATCGGCACTGGACCTTAGACGCCTGGAGACGGGTCTCGCGAAGAGATGATGGTGCTGATCTCGCTAATCATTTCGCACAGAATGGAGGGCGCGCATTTCGCGAACACCGCATAAAGAGATACACTTGGTATGGCAGCAAGGAACATTTTATAGTGGTGGAAGGGCAGTAATATTTGGGATGTCTTCAACTGGCACACTTTGATTATTCTGGTTCTTCCAGATGCGCCACTAAGTATTCCACATTACGCGTTCTTCCTTAAAGATCATCTACATTTGGTCTTTGTCATCATGCACCATTAATACAATGGACCCTTCTACCAGGATAATGTGCCTCCCAAAGAGTCGTGGTGAAGAGAACTTGACTAGAAGAGCATTCCGCAGAAGTGTCCACCCTGAATATGACTCTCCGCTGATCCGGTATCAGTCCTGTGGAGTACAATCGAAAGATCCTTTACCGCTTTAAAACTTCTATCCGGGAATGCGACGGAATTATGGACAGCGGTGCAGTCAACATGGGTGGAAATACCTCTGTAGATCCAATGCATAGCCGTGAGGCTGCCCATATACTGGAAAAATGAGCCTGCCCATTACTAAGTAGGTAACCAGTTATTACTGTCCACTCATTATACATCAGCCAATAATTCCTATGTCCTAAAACCTCACAATAGATTTTGGATGAAACATCAATATTTTAGATGTGGAGTTAAAAACTATTCCTTTCAAACGAGGGAACGAATCGTCATTTACAAAAACCTGTTCTCCTAACCCGCTTTTTAAAATAAATTCCTTAAAGAAACAATTATTCTCTTCAGAATAGAATCTTATAATACAGATTCAAATTTCCGAGTATTAACTTGCCTTTTTAGACAGACCGTCCTGTATATTCCAAACAAAAAGGTAGTACTGATCGAGAACCGAAGTTTCAAACTTTTGAAGCGCGCTCTTCAATAATTAGAAAAACCTCCTTCTGGTTACCGGGTCCCTCAAAAGATTTAGTCGCCAGCATGCTGGTACCAAGATATCAGACATATTTATAGTCATTTTAATGTAAACTTTCAAGATGTAATATGATATTTTGAAAAATCTGATTTTAGAAATTTGAATGATGGTTTGTCAAAAATTTCACGTATAACTCATAACTGAGAACAGTAAATGTCTAAAAGAACGCCATTTAAAATTTGTTTTTCTAGGCATATACAGGGTGATTGAGAAGTGATGGTTAAAAATAGAAACACTCAACGAAACAAAAAGTCTTAGTCAACACAGATCCGGAAATCTACTGCTTCTGTGAGAATTGGCATTTCATTGCAGTGTTGCTAGAGGTAAAGTAAACTTGTTTTCGTCCCAGCCGTTAGTATTTAGTTAGCTTTGCACATCTGGAGAAGAAAACGGGAGGTCTGAATTGTTTGAGGGACGAGTTATACCCCGAACTAGACCCTCCGCGAAAGTGCCCCTACACTTCTTGCCAAGTTTAAAAACGAACAACCCCAGTTCTTGGAGTAAAACCCCACACACGGGTAATCTTTTGAGCTCCTGGGGAACAGTGAAGAAGATGACTTAGCGGAGGAAGTGTGTTCAAAATCTCGACTTTCACCCAGAAACAAACCGCGTCTGTGATTTCTCCCGAGGGAGCTTCACATATCGGTGGGACACCCATTGCGCGGAATTCCTTTGTGAGAAAGAGACGGCGACCTCTTGTATAATACTAACCAGGTTCACGCAAAAATCTGCATGCCGGTATAGCGAACACTTTCTCGCACCCATGACAGAAGACATGCAAAATCTCTGTGACGGCATCACCGTTCGGCGAATGCAAAATGTCTGCGTGAGGTCAGTCAGCACGTGGAGGATCAAATGTGTTGCTCATAGGTAACAAAAAGCGTGTTCCGTCCTGTTACTGTTAAAGGCTGTTATGGTTGGCGCGTTCCAAATGCAGAGTTAGCAGACATGCATTTCATCTATGGTCGGGCAAACGGAAATACAGCTTTCGCACCTCGTATGAACACGGAAGCCTGTCTAAACCGAAGGCATCCCGATTGTCGCAAGCTTGTGCGGATCCACCAGCACCTAACACAGCATGGGACATTTCAGTTTGCTGCACCTGAGGTCAGGCCAAGAACTTCCCGAGATTCTGGAGTGTACGAGCAACTGTTAAAAGGAATAGATCAAGGCCAGCAAATGAGCACTAGAAGCATTGTTTGAGCGGAGAATAGTAGTCAGAGTGCCACCTTAAGATCTCTGCAGGGCAATTGGGTACACCCTTTTATCATTTACAGTGAGTGAAAGCCCTAGGTGGAGGGACTTTCCACCGAGAGTTGCATTCTGCGTATTGCTGCTACATCGATTAACGACTAATCCGCGTTTTCTCGGTAATGTTTTATTCAATGCTGATGTTTCGTTAATCACATATGGCATTTTAAATTTCCGTAGCTGCCATAAATTGGCACCCAAAAATCACTGTGCCATTCATAAGTCACGTCACCAGATTTTTTCTCAATTAAAGTGTGGGCTGGGGTTTTAGGCGTTAGTAGCGTAGGACCATTTTTCTTGCCAACAGGCTTACAGTTGATATGTGTCTGCAATCCTTCTCGCGTGACATCTCGCTGCCGTTTTAAGATGTCTCTCTTCGCACATCTGCAAAATATGTGGTTCACGCACGATGGTTCAATAAGGAATTTATATCGCACGGTTAGTGATCATCTCAATGTAACTTTTGGAGAGCGATGGATATGTTGGGGGGTCCCACGTTGCCTCCTCGCTCACCTAATCTTAATCGATTGGAATTCTGCATCTGAAGCTGTTTAAAACGATGAGTGTATTCAGCAAAGACCTTAGAGGAGAATAGCCAGGAAAACACAATGCAAGCCCTTCGGCTGCAAGGAGCAGCAATAGAGATAGCAGCGCCATCTGTAACAGCGAGGAGTTGATTGGAAATACATAGCTATTGGAAAGGTACATACGGTGTTTAATTCAACGCGTAATATATCGCATAAATAGCGTAGAAATAAAACATTCAGACATTCAGATGCAAATGCGAACCAATAAATTTCTAGATCAAAATTTTATTAGCAAGTTCTCAATTTTGATGAAAATCAGCTTTGGAATAGAAATTACGCAACTACATACAACGAACATCTGAAACGTCAAGTTGCAGCAATGCGAATTTAAATATAGCGCATTCTCGTACCTTAATATTACCCTTAATCACCCGATTTTTTTCCTCAGATTGAAAAATATTTTTACCTCATGAGCTAATGCAAAATCAATACCGCATAAAATAAAAAAGGGGGGTCTAGAGATATCATGTTTTCAAAACTATCATGACTTTTCCTCTGACATGTAGGGCCCTTCATATCTATTATTAATTGCAGTGCCGTATTCTCACTCAATGAAATAACTTTAGAAGCCACTCCTACATATAATTTAAAAGAATAACAAAGCACTTCATCTCACCTAATTTTCTAACTGAAGCACTTCTATACCCTGGGGAACAGTGAATGTTCTTATGAAGCAAATGAACAATTAATACATCACTTCCAATAACTGATACAAAATCCTTTTCTTACCTTAATTTTTTCTTTGACTACCGACCTGTGTGAACTGTTTGTTTGTTTGTTTTTGCTAAAAAAGATGACTATATATATATTTTTTTCAAATTATATTGTTAAAGATCAAAAAGGAGAACATAACACTTGATCGGTACTAAAATAGTGCTAATCCATAGAAAAACCATTTGCTTATTTTACTGGTGGAAAGTATCCGGAAATGAGAGAACCATGGAAATTAATAAGTGATACCTCTGTTCTTAAAAATATTACCCATGATGATAAATTGCAGAGATTATATTTGGCCTTACATGAAATAAACCCTACAAAATTGGAAACAAAGTTGCAATCTACTCTATTGAGCATTCGTTTCCTACAAAAACTTCAAATAAAGCTAGAAACTCATATTACGGATTTAGAATTCAAAATATCTCATAACATTGTCCCGACAAAAAAATTGTGTTTGAGAATAAATTTAATATCTGACACCAATTGTAGCTATTTTAAATTGGAAACATTTGTTTGTTGATTGTAGTTTTGAAAAATATATTTGGGAATGGCTTCAATAGTAAATTATACCCCATATCAGATTTTATACCATGTACCGTAAAATAGCTGAGACTCGAAAACACTACGATTCAACACGTTTCGGCGATTTCTAAATATAATATTTGGAAAAATAGAAATGATTTAGCTTTTGAACAGAAAGCTAAAAGTACAAAACAAATTAATTTAGCAATAAAATGTGACTTTAGCAGAGTTCTGGAATTTGAAACCAAAAAGTTTGGCTCTTTTAAAACGTTTAAAAAATGAAAATCACTGGCTCCAGTAGGGTATAAAAAGAGAAATAAAGTCTTAAATGAAATTAAATAATATATTGAAAACCTAAATATTATAAGAACATTTATTATTAAATTTTATTTGGCATGTAGCATGTTTTAAACACAAAGTAATATAATTTTGGAAATCGTTTTGATATCAGTTTTGGGTAATAAAAATGTCAAAATGTACATTAATTCTAAATTTTAAAATTTTGGATTGTTTCATTTTATATTAAAAAGTTTTTAATTATTTACTGAAGAGTTTTGAAAACAAAATGGCTAAAACGTTTATTTAGAAATAAAACAGTGTTACTACTTGTTAAAGAGATAAAAATCAGATCCATTTGTGTAGTTCTCAGATATCTGTTTTTCCTCTGCTACTGTTTTACACCACTTTTCTGTTTCTCTGGTATTAATAATTTTGTTTACATTTTATTTTTTACAAATACCTACTATATGGACCTCTTACTAAGTACATGTAGAGTGTCCCAAACGATATTCCTAAATAAATTATATACTTCTCGTTACAAGCGGAAATTCTTGTGCAGGCTCCCACCCTCTTAGTTGGTTGTCTGCTCTGTGTGGAAGTATGAGAAAATGTTTATCCCATAGAAAGGATCCTTATTTTAAATTTATTCTTACTATAAAAATCATAATGAATCTGTTGTTTTAAATACATAATACTATTATAAAAAACTAGTATAGTAAAGGTGTGAGACATTTTTTTTAATGGAAATTAATTAGGTAAAAGAATCGGTAAATGTGCACTTTAGCGTCCTAAATTATTTCGTTGGAAAAATTCAACTGTGTGGGAAAGGTGCGACCTACAATTTTTTAAGCAGGCAAAATAATGGGAAAAGTGCAAAACTATAGTGTTTGTAGTTAACTTGAAAATTTTTTCGAAGTATTTACCTGGGAGTACGATGGTTTAGAAGAGTACGTGCGGTAGGCCTAAGACGACATAGCGGTAACGGCATCAAGGTGTAGTCCGGTGAATGGAAGCTTCGTTCTGAAGGGCAATTCTTAGAAGCGAAATAATACAACAACAGGAAGCGGCTGAGCAGTGCGTAGTCATCGAAGCGTCTTGTAGTAATACGCTAAAGGAAAGAGGTCCGTTTTACTCCGCATTGTAAATGGTGTTAGTAGCTTTTTCAACAGCGTTATAGGCTCTTTCCAAAAGTCGTGAGTCTCCAAACTTCATTTCGAATTTCGTAAGGGTTTAAAATTTCATTATCCGGCACAATATAACAACAAGCTCTTGGGCTCTCTCCCATACTACGACTTTTGAATTGAAGAAACTCCTTGATTTAAAAAAATATCCGTTTCAGGATGATAAAAAGGTCAGCTACGATGTACGGAATAACAGCACAACTACAAATGAATTGGTTGAATAAATCTACTACCCCTGTACATTTTCGAAACCATAATCAAAACTTGTAATTCAACCAGAACAAAAACTTCTTACTCAACACTTCTGTCGTACATGAAAACATTTACATTTCTTAATTTCTTATCATTGGGAGACATTGTGAAAC
Organism: Macrothele yani; assembly: GCA_039090855.1. NCBI lineage: Eukaryota > Metazoa > Arthropoda > Arachnida > Araneae > Macrothelidae > Macrothele > Macrothele yani. The sequence continues at coordinate 100,883,804 of CM077015.1, forward strand.
TATTAATAACGACATTCCTCACATTTCTTTCTCAAAAATTAATAAAACATCTGTGAACTACTTCTGCTTGCACACGGTTACACGACACATCAGACTCCTCCTAAAATACACCCCACTTTTGAATTCTTCTGCGCATTCACTACCAACTCTTACTTCTTTCCGACGCACGGAACCTTAATACTTGCAGGTAAATACTTCCGAAAAATATTTTCCTTTTATCTAAAATTACTATAATGTTGCACCTTTTACCATTATTTTCCATGCTAAAAAAATTGTACGTCTCACTTTTCCCACAAAGTTCAATTTTTCCGACAAAATAATTTAGGACGCTAAAGTCGAAATTTACCGCCTTCGAAAATAACGTATTCTACTCGTTGACAAATTGATTTCATCGTGGAAGCAATCCCACCATACTACATCCATTTTTGTAGTAGCCTGTATGTTAAAAGAGAAGGGTAAGCATCGAATGCGGCGCAAAAAGTTCCTGATCCTCCGGATTTCAAAGTTTAAAAAAATCATGTTTATCAGCAAAATCTTACTTCTGGTTTCCAGATTTAATTAATAATTTTAGAATCAACACAGCACCAAACAATGTGTGAATGAAGTAACCTGTATTGCTTCTATTACTGGAATTCGATCATGATGTCTTCCACTCTTGTCCTTTTTCGGATCCACGTTTTCTTCTTCTTATCTCTCCTGGTTACACCAAGCATGCACCTCTCCATGCCTCTTTGAGTTGTCTGCAGCCTTTGTATGTCTCTTTTAGCTAAGGTCCACGTCTCTGCACCATACGTAAGCACTGGAAGGATGCATTGATCAAACACTTTTCTTTTAAGACATAATGGCATATTGCTTTTGAAAATTATACTGTTTCTTCCAAAAGCTCTCCAGGCAAGTTTTGTACGCCGATTAATTTCTTCACCAATGTGACCCTCACTTGATATCTGCTGTCCAAGATAAACGTACGTGTCTGTTATCTCCAGCTTTTCTCCATCAATCGATAAATCTTCATTTCTTGTAAAAGCATTGTACATCACATTTGTCTTCTGAAAGTTCATTTTTAATCCCACTTCTTTACTCTTGTCAGCAAGTTCCTAAATCATACTCTGTAGCTCTGATGGGGTAGTTGCAAAAATGACTATGTCATCAGCAAAACGAAGGTGGGTTAGATAATCTCCATTAATCTTTATCCACTTGTTTTCCCAGCTCAGTGATTGAAAGACATTTTCCAATGTGGCATTAAAGATCTTCGGAGATATGGTGTCACCTTGTCTCACTCCTTTTTAATTTTTATGTGTGTTGTGTTTTCAAACAGCCGAATCTTTGCACTTGCATTTTCATAGATGTTTTTAATAATATTAATAGTATGCATCTTCAATACCGCAGGATTTCAGAGCCATTGCAACTGCTGATTGTTTCACCGAATCAAAGGTTTTTTTATATTCGATAAAAGCCATGCACAATGGAAGTTCATATTACCTCGCTCTTTCAATTAGTTCTCTCAGTACGTGGATATGATCTATTGTGCTGTAGCCACTCATGAATCCAGCTTGTTCTATATATGCAGATAAGAACAAGCTGGATTCATATGTGCATTTATATAATTTTAATTACTTAGAAAAAAGTGAAAATATTTTAGAATGCCCTGCAGGTACTGGGGTATGTTCTTAACGAATACCATAAAGCTTCATTCAAACATGCTAAACCTGCGTAAAGAAAGAAATCTGAAAATACCGCTTCAGATCTTCACTTCTAAAATGAAAAAATGTATTTAGGGTTTAGGTATATTATAATGGTTTATCACACTTTCTGGGAATAACTATTGCATATCCAAACATTACATTAAAGAGATTCATATAGCGTAATAAATCAGTTTATATTTGTGGCGTAGTAACTACAAAGATTTACCAAGCTTTTGCACTCCACTGGGAATCTTTCTCAAACCAATGGTAAACATAAAAACACAGGGAAATTGGAACACGTAAGGAACAAAGATGATTTTGAAAATAACGTCGGTAACATTACGATCATATTACATGAATCTTCATCACGGAATTATGAGGTGTCTCGCGATGTGTTTCCATCTTTTAATAGCGCATCGTGAGACACCGTATATTTGCGTGATGAAAATGCGCGTAATATGCTTGTGTTGTCACCCACGTTATTTTCAAAATCATCTTTGTTCCTTACGTGTTCCAATTCACTGTATTTTTATGTATACTACTGCTATAGTGGTTAGGAGAGATAGTGTGCCGTTCGTTAATTCCTCACTGTTTAAAGTTTTGTTCCCATTTTTCATGAAACCGCAAGATGGCGCTTTTTCTAGTTTCGATGCTATTATTTCTGAGCATTTGCTTGCTTTCCTATGGCGTGTTCGATGGATAGCGATTGAAAATGCTATTTATTTGTTAGGTCGGTCTTGAAAAGTAGTACACTGCTGGACAATTGCTAAGGACGGATCATAAACGGCTATATAGCGCATAAAAAAGTAAGTGTGGTTGGATGCTAAGTGAAATAAAATAATGTCAGAATGCCAGGACATTACAAGAAAGACAATTTATTGTGCTCTGAAATCCAGAAGGCTTTGGAACGTGTTCAAGGGACAAACAGGCCATTTCGTGCAGAATACGTAAACGTGAAAAAAATGCAATTACCGTCCGCAGGCGTTCCGGCGTAAGATGTCAGTACGGGATATGGCCACCATGGAGGACGATGCAAGATTCCACACGTCGTGTCATGCTTTGCACAACATTATCAAGCAGCTGTTGGGGTAATTTATCACATTCCTCTGTCAGTGCACGGATGAGGGTGTCCTTGTTTATTGGAGGGCATTGGCGACCAGCAAGACTCCTCCCCAAAGCATCCCACACATTTTCAATGGGATTCAGATTTGGAGAATGTGCTGGCCATACGAGGCGTTGAATATCGTCGCTCTCAAGACACTCCTGGACAGCGACTGTTCGATGCATGTTGCGTTGTCGTCCATGAAAATGAATCTATCACCGACAGCACCACGGAACATGCGAACATGAGGTAGCAGAACATCATTAATGTATCGTTGGCCAGTCATAGTCCCAGTTGGAAGCACATAGAGGGACGTACGGCCATTGATCATGATGCCAGCCCATACCATGACACTACATGTCGGATATCGGCCCCTTTCCTGTATGTTTGCTGGACAATATGCAGTACCACTATCACGCCAGATCAGTTGTCGTCGACATTCAGACGATAGACTGTATCTACTCTCATCTGAGAAGAGGACAGCAGACTAGTCGTTATCAGTCCAATTGCGATGTTGATGGCACCATTGCAAACGGGCGGTACGGTGACGTCTGGACAATGGATGCACACAACAGGACAGCGGGCGTATAGTCCTCCTTCATGCAAACGTCTGGCGACAGTTTTTCGGGAGATCCGCTTGCCAGTAGCAGCCATAAACTGATTTGCTACCTCACTAGCTGTGCTGCGCCGGTGTCTTTTTGTTGATAGCACTATGTATCGATCTTCTGCAGGTGTCGTACTGCGAACACGACCTCCCCCGTGACGTTTGCTACACTCTCCATTTGTTTGAAAGGATTTCCAAAGCCTTGAAACAACACTGTGGCTGACGTCGAACTCCCTGGCAACATCTGTTATTTTTCGCCCTTCTTCAATCTTGCCAATAATACGGCCACGCGTAAAATCATCTAGGTGATGTCGGGAAGACATACTGAAAATTGCAAGTTCGTCAATTGATTCTTTCCCTTTCAACTTTGCGTTTGAACAACAACGGTCAATACGCGTCAAATCCTTTATATATCTTATCAGCGCTATGACGTCACGAACAAGTTCGGCAATCCAAAATTTGCATACGCACAACACGTCTTACTATATCCCGCACTTATGCTAATTTCCACCTTTTCCTGCCTTCCATTTTATGGTTTCTATCGTTGCTATTGTCATTCGTCCTTAGCAATTGTCCGGCAGTGTAGTAATAAGTATAACGTCGAGAATGTGTTTCGTATCTGGAATCTGGATGCAACAGTGGTTACAGGTTCTGTAAATAAAAGGTAACTACTTTCCGTGCCGAAAGATGAGGCAAGGTGATACGAATATATTTTTTTTTACTTGTCCGAAATCAAGTTGGCAGCCACTCAGTAATTACTTAGTTAAATGTGCCACTTTTTTTTTTGTCTTTTATATATCATCGTACTTTGTCTAAAATTATTGAAATTGAGTGTTTTTTTTTGCTTGATTTTGTCCAAAGTTCTGTACACTTTATTATGGGAAGATAAGGCCTAGGTACAGTATCATGTGACGCCCAATTAAACATTTTGTGTCCTGTAGAGACGTACAGACAGAAAAAAGTTGCAACAGGATTGGAAGAGAGTTCAATACAATGATTGATTAGGCAAAAGTCTCAATAATTTCGGAGAAAATTTGCGCCCAGTAATGTATTTGTACTAAGTAGCCTTGTGACACCTGGATTCAAAGCGAGATGATGCGTTTCCTGAATAAAGACGACGAAGTTCCCCCAAAACACATCTGGGAAAATATTCAGTTATATTATAAATATCCATACATGACATTAATAACTTTTAGTATAACTGCAGGATAAAAATAGAAGTTTTTGTAAATTTTTAGTGAAATTCCTTGGCCGCGGTAAAGAATACTTTAGCCACCAGGAGACGTAAGTGTTAATTTTTGCTTCTGATGTATTTGCCATAAAATCTAAGCTTTTAAAATATCGATTGAATAAATTCTTTCGTGGACTGATGCCACTCACATCGATAAACATTTTCGGAATATTTTCTTCTTAAAATATTGCACAGTTTCTCTGCCAGGAAGCGTAGATGTATATTTTATTTTTGTCAATATCTCTACTTCTAGGAGTCCCATTTAAAAAAATCCTTCTTTGTTGGATAGTGTTTCCAGTGTGACATGTTTTTCATACAATTTCAAAACTTTCAAGTAATTCATAGACTTTCCGCTAGGGGGCTTAGGGGTAAATTGTGTTTCCCCCTTTATCTTTGCTTCTAAATCTCCGATTTGAAAATTTTTTCTGCACCAGATACAGCTCCAGATGGGAAATTGTTTGTACATAAATTATAATTTTTGTAAAAAAAAATGGTTTGGCTCCCAGGGGACGTAAATCTTAATTTCCGCTTCTCATGTATTTGCAGCAAAATATGAGTTTCTAAAATCTCGATTGAAAACAAGTGGTTTGTTCACCGATACTACTCATGTCGACAAACCTTTTAGGAACATTTTCTTCTTGCAATAATGCATGGCTTCTACGCCACGGGGCGTAGATGTATATCTTATTTTTGTCAATATCTCTACTTCTAGGAGTCCGATTTGAAAAATTCCTTCTTTGTTGGATAGTGTTTCTGATGCGAAATGTTTTTCTATAAATTCAAAATTTTCAAGTAAATCATAGACTTTCCGCTAGGGGGCACAAAGGTAAATTGCGTTTTCTGCGTTATTTCTGCTTCTAAAACTCCGATTTGAAAAATTCTTCCTGCATCGCATACAAGACCTGATGGAAAATATTTTTCACATAATTTCTAATGTTTGGTAAAGAATGGTTTGGCCACCAGGGGCATAAGTGTTAATTTATGTTTCTGATGTATTTGTAGCAAAATCTGGGCTATTGAAATCTCGACTAAATTTTTTTTTTCTTGGACCGATAGTGCTCACATGTAAAAACATTTTGAGAATACTTTCTTCCTAAAATAATGCATGGTTTTCCTACCAGGGGACGTAAAGTCACATCTTATTTTTGTCGATATCTCTGTTTCTAAGAATCCAATTTGAAAAATTATTTTTGTGTTGGAGAGCGTTTCCGGTGCGAAATGTTTCTCATATAGATTCATGTTTTTCTTAACGCACAAGCTTCAACCAGAGGGCGTAAGTTCACTATTCCGTTTACAGCAATATCTGAGGGATTAAAAACCCGATTGAAAAACTTCTTTCTTCCGTCAGATACTATTGTTTTCCAGACCGGGTCCATTGACTTTGAATAGCTTTGATAAATTTAATTTGCATCAGAACGGATTCAAAAGACGTGCTTATTTCACCCGAAAATTCGGTGTCATCTGTCTTGTTTTATTATTCCGTTACTTTGGCTTCGACATCAAAATCATCAGTAGAACGTCTTCAATTGCTATTAAACATTTTTTAGATAATGTCTGGCCTTTGCGTATATTGCGTGAATAGGTTTTTATTCGCACAATTTAATGACGCAAGGTATTAGTTCTCTCAAGCATTTATCCAAACTAAGTTCGTGCGAACCTTTGGACAATTTGTAGATTGTTTTAGTGCTTAATACAGGGGGAAGAATAAAACACACTTAATTCACTTTTTAACCTAACCAAATTAAAACGAGTGTATGATAAACATTTAATTGTGAGAAACGTTACTATTTTTATTCCATCTTTCTCAACACCACAAGTTTTGTGGTCATGATTTATATACCAGCTTTCTATTGGTTGATGCAACTCTCTGTTTCGCGTTCCGACCAATCATATAACGAAGGCCCCAGCCCTAGTAGGAATAAACAGCGGGTACAAAGGGAACACACTCCGGTTCTCTGATTGGTTGACTGCCCAAGCCCTGAATGCAACAGAAATTTCGCACGAAGTGGATTTCTTCGTTGCTTTTCGTACTTTACCTGGTAAAGGTTACGCTCACTCCAATGGAACAATCTCCTGCAGCACAAAGCTTTTCTCCGTGTAAATTTTTTCAGAGAGTAGATTTGTTTACATAATTAGGGCATGCAATGCATGCGTTGCATACAACGCCTTTAACACAATAGAGTTCTGGGATGGACGTAGACGTATCTCTTCTGGGCAACCAGTCTGTGTCTGTAGAGTTTTCTTGAGGAATGTAGGGGGCACGTCACGCGCAGATGCACTCCCGCTAAATCCCAGAGCATTTTGATTTTGGTTCTGCTGTATCTGTTGTTGGTATGCCATGAATAGGCCATGGTCACGATCACGAGCAATAAACTGTTTATTGCGGTTTGCGTTAAAAATTTGATGAGATGATACTCCAGATAAAAAAACAGAGTTATTCATACAACCTCTGTCTGGCCGAATGAACCAGGGGTCTACCGTAAGTGTGTCAAAAAAGATATGTTCAGCGAACCCTGCTGCGTATGGGGCTCCAATGCAGTTGGATGGTCATTGCACCTATGCTAGCGAAGGTGCATCTGCAGAAAAGTCTTACGTTTGCACGGAAGTATCGGAATTGAACCTCCGCTGAATGGCAACGTATTGCGTTCTCCGACCAGTTACGTTTTCTGCTTAGCGAACGGATGGACGTTGGCATATAGGGCGATTAACATCGGAGAAAAAACACTCTTGCTGGAAGAACACAAACTGGTGGGGACAGCGTTATGGTTCGGGGAATGTCTTCGTGGCATCCTCTGGCTCCACTCCTAACTGTGGGAGGCACTTCGAGTCGAAGTCATTATGAATCAATCCTTGCAGACCATGTACACCCATTCATGCTGATTGTCTTTCCTATGGCGGATGGGATCTAGCAGCACGATAATGTAACGTGTCACTCAGCTGGAAATGTCCGAAGGTGGTTGGAAGAGTGCGATGAAGACTTCAAATTACTTTTCTGCCCCTAATTAACCAGAACTAAACGCAATTGAGCATCTGTGGGACCACCTCGATCGTGTTGTTCGCTCTATGGATCCTCCACCACGCAACTTCCAGTAGCTGTCAGATGCACTGCAGTCAGCATTGCTCCACATATTTGTGAACACCTTCCAGCACCTTATTGAGTCACTCCCAGCTCGTCTAGCTGTTGTTCGTGCTGCACACAGCGGTTACTCTGGATATTAGCTGGTGGTCACAATAATGTGACTCGACCGTGCTATTTTAAAAAGTAAACTTAGAGGGTTCTCTTAACTGTATGACAGCAATGAAAATTAATAAACTTATACAGTATTTAAGGTCAAAATGAAATAGCACAAAAAGCATTAAAATTCGCACTTCATTATTTACCAAAATAAGCAAAGCATATTTGCTACCAGAAAAGAGAATTGCAGAATAGTTCACCAATATGTAGGGTATTAGTTATTTGTCCATAAGCACAAAACAATCGTTAATGGTCAGCGGCACACTTCCACTGATATAAGAAAGCACCGAACAGTTTTAACTTAGGTTAGGGGTTGTCAAACTTTTTGTCCCACGCCTCCCTTTACTCTACAGTATATAAATTTGCGATGGCTCCCAAATATACAAAAATATCTAAACCATGTTATAAATTCATATATGCATGTTTTCATAGATAATTTTACATTTGTCGATCAAAAATGTGTGAAGAGCTTACCTTTAAATATAAATAATTTAGATTAAATGTTAACTTAAATATGATTACTTATTATTATTAAACGAAATAGGAAGGTAGTCTTTAAATGTTTAAATGAAAACAATATTTTCTACCAAAAAAATATATCTTAAATTTAATCAACTTACCTTTCGTTATTATATCAAGCAGTGTCATTGGAAAGGATGAACTTGTTTATTCTTCATTAGATACTAAAATCTCGGGACGAGTTGGAAACTGGAATTCTCATCTTCTCGACGTTCATTGTGGACTTGAACTTGGTTTCGAAGACAGCCACTGTAGAAAATTCTGTTTTATATAAATACAGTGATGCAAACGAAATTAAAATTATTAAAGCCTTGTTAGCTATTTCAGGGTACTGTTGCTTTATCGAAAACCACAATTCTGGTAGGAAAGATGACATAAATTTGGATTTCAATGTGGAGTTTCATGAGTTATCAATAAATTATTCTTGCTTTGCAGTTAAGAACGTTAATTGAAGATCAGCGCTGAAGGGATCTTTGATCTAATCGTGTTGTTGAACATCTGGAAAGTACTTTTTAAAATGATTAAGAGTTGTAACAAATGACCCAGAAGCTTTAGCCTCTCGGCTTCATTCAATTTTAAATCATTTTCATTTTAATGCGTGTGCAATGTAGGAAAGCAGTCATTTAGAACTCCTAGTTCCATTTTTTTTTCTTTCGAAGGCAGACATTTAGACCATTATCAACAAAATGTGGATCTCTTCTTGCAGGGATACATTTAATGAATTTAGCTTTTCAAATATATCACACAGGTATGATAGCTTTGAAGGAAAAACACTGCCTACAAACTTCTTGGAATATTTCTGGTTGAAAAGATAAGAATGAAGTTCCTTCCTAAGTTCAAATACTCTTGATAAGACATTTCCACATGAAAGTAAGCGAGATTTGCAGTAGTAAAGTAGAGAACTGGGCTCAGCCTCCCATATCTGCACACAATTATTTAAAACATCTGGACTTAAGTGGTCGAGTTGTAATGAAATTTACTACTTCGATTACTGACTGTTGAACTTTGTGCAGAACAGGGCTGATGTTCTTATAAGGAAGAACCTCCCTGTGAATGATGCAGTGTGTCCACATGGCGTGAGGAGCTTTTTTTAATGATTGCCTTCTGTCCCCCATAATTACCTGCCATCGAGCGGGCTCCGTCTGTGCACACGCCTACACAGGTTTCCCAATTTACACTATTTTATGACATAAAATAATATAATATATGAAACAAGTCTACTATTTTTTTCGAGGTGCTATACTTCTGCTGAAAACAAGATCTTCATGAAATTTATTAAAATAATCTATAAATCTCTCATTACAAATCAAATGCGAATCGTTATGCCTATCAGTGGCTTCATCCAACTGAATGAAAACATCCTTGCCCTTAAGTTTTTCAATCACCTGGTTATTAATATCGTCAGCCATATATCGATATTTCGACGACTAACGGTATTGTCTGATAATGACATGCTTAGCAGTTACTTGGCCTCGGATTCTTCGACCATAATGGAACCATGTTCATAGCAGCTGGTAAAATAAGGCCTTCAGCAATACTTTGTATAATGAAAAAAACCTTTGTCAGGATTGTAGCTTGTTTAGTGAGAGTTGTTTTTTGCTTAGCCATTCCTTTCAACTTAGAAGAAAAATACTCACGTAGGTTTCTTTTACCAAACTTCCATGAACTGTTCCAAATAACGTTTCATTTTATTGGGGAGCATGCTTTCAGCGGCTAGTAATTTAAAACGGATAACTCACTGTGAACGTTCATCATTTCGGCCAAAAATAAACGTCAACCCGAAATCTGGGTAGCTTTCGTCATATTTCCGGTATTTCCACTTCTTTTCGTCTTTTAAACTGTTCGTTATTTCCAAACGGCATGCTTTTTACAAGCATTTAAAAACTTATTCATCTTGCCTGTTCTTAAAATGTAAAGGACGTAAATATCAAAAAAAGGGAAAGCTCACAAACCCCTACACATCCGTTGTCACGAACACTTAGCACAAGAATGAGTCCGGTCTTCACGTGGCGCTGCAACAGAAAGGTGCCTTCTCTGCAAAGCTAACTGAATCGTCCGAAACCAATTAAATCACTTTTGCCCACGTCGTTTTGATCTTGGAAGAGACCACGTGACACCCTAGGGACACGGAGACGCATCTCCAGGAATGTTTTTTTAATTTGAAGGGAGCGGTAAGTGATGTGTAGCTGCCACTATACTCTCATTTCCGGGCTTTTCGGCGAATTTCAAAGGCGCGACGGCGACTCCCTTGACCAAAACTCGGTACTTCCCAAGGAGCCGCGATGCACAGTTTGAAAAACCCTGGTCTAAGCACTAGCTGTTGGCCATTCGTTCGATGTCGGTCCAGGTTCGGATCCCAATTAGCAATGGATGTTCTGTTTGAATTGCGGTACTGGCTTTCTCCCTTACCTGGAACAAGAGGACCTAAATTACGGACGATCGACTGCATATAAGCGATCGAGCTGCTCACGATGATCGCTAACTACCTATATAACAAAATAAATCACCTATATAAGATGTGTTGCTCGCATCAAAACATTTCGAATGCCGGGTTTCATGGTTTAAAAAGCAGATATGATACACGTTAGTTTTCCTAGAAAGGCACTTGAATATCTCAACGACGCGTGGATCTCGTTCTGGTTGCTGTCATAATCTCTTTCATAATACAGGTACCTGGGGCTACAATACAATACGATAATGTACTTGCACATGCCGCACGCAGCGCAAGATGGCGTATCCAGAAACACAATGCTGTAGACTGGCAACCACGATCGCCGGACTTGTGATCAATTGAGCATGCATGGGACGTGGCTAAAAGACAGCTTCACGATCAAAAAACCAGCTGAAAATATGGTTGCACTGCGACAACAGGAGCAAGAGGATTGTTCAGTGGCTTGATATTCGACATCTGTATACCTCAAGGCATTGTCGAATTAATTGCAAATGCCAGTATATTTTAAGTTAAGTTTAGGTAAAAAGAGAGTTAATTCTATGTCAGCGGGTTGCACTCTTTGATTATGTGCTTATTTTACATACTTAACTGCTCGCCAATTTGCACACATTTTCGTGCATTTCTTCCTGGTGTTTTTAATTTTATAGAAATTACGTGTACGAACGTATCGTTATGGTTTCTTCGTAATTGATTTTCCATTGTAATCGCGTTATTTCTCGTACAGGTTGAATAAATTAAATGCAATTTTGCAATAATTAGAGAATGTCGTTAAAGCAAAAACCTTAATAACAATAAGTTTTTCGACCAAGTGCAGGTTTACTAATTTGCTGTTACTTACCAGTGCAGGGTTTCTAATTTTCTGTTACTTACCAGTGCAGGGGTTTACTAATTTTCCGTTACTTTCAACTGAACTATCTATTCAGCAGTTGAAACCATCTTTTCCTGAAATTAAACAACTTAAAAGAAAGAAATCAGAATCAGGAGCAATTTTAATTACAATTTATGTTTTAAGTAAATTACCGAAGATGTATATGCATTCTTGGATACCTATATGTTTACGATTGATGCTATATCAAAGTGAAACCTTCATATTCTATTGAATTTATTTTCATTGCGTCTTTGAGGAATTTAAGCTTGGAGAATTTAGAGTACAAGACAAATGCTGTAAGGCCACAAAAAAAACACCGAAGTACTCCAAGACTATATTCAAATATCCTACGATATATATCCAATATTGTGTGCAGAGTATTTTACGAAAGAAGAATACTTTAAGGAGATGGGGGTCCGTTAGTTGCTAAATATGAATTTGGAGAAGCAAAGTAAAAGGTCACCGTGTGATAGGAGAAAACTTTGTAAATAATGAAGCTCAAATTTTTGAGGAGGTATGCACCAACGGTAAAAATATGTTTGCCTGAGGTCAATCAAAATAGTAGATATGGAAATTTTACTTGCAATATTTATTTCTTACTGGTTATTTAGTAATCACATTAGCTACTCCTGTAGAGTAAACAAAAGGGTAAAGGTAACTAATATCTTATTGGGTATTTACGAAATATTTCCTGCTGTAACGAATTATGTCAGAAGCCTAATACTATGAAAAAGCAACGCACTCCTGGACTGACTGCAAGCATTTAGGGTAAACTAGAATTTCGGCAAAGAAAAATGTATCGAATCATTATCAAAAGACAGTAATACAGAGTAAAGATATTAATCTTATCTTATATTTATGTTTAGGTCCATAAAATGCAAGAATATATTATGTCATGAGCTTTTGGGTATATGATTCTGCTGTTTTCTATTCCAAAGTACATGGTTAAATTCAGTAAAAAATAAACTCTTAAGGAAACTGTTTTCAATGGCGCAATACGAAAAGCTAACTTACTTCGACATTTGAACGTTATTTTCATTAAATCCAGATATCTTGTTTTGTGAAACGGGAGGAGTCAAAAACATATGAAAAATTACCTGTATTGATTTACAATGGAAATATTGCTAAACAAACTTTCTTTCATTTGTGCAGGAACTCAGATTTGAATTACATTTTAATCGAAAAATATTCTATCCAATAATTATTTTTTATTATAGTAGCCCTGGCGGTTGGCTTTGCAGTTTCTGCCTAACTTGCTTGAAAAAGCCATCTGATTGATGTGCGAAAGCTTGAAACGCTTATGTGCCTAATTCCTATGCTAATAAATCGGATCACTAGTATAGTATTACATTTCCTACAAAATTGGTGTACTGTTCCTCGTTAACAATTTGTTTTCTTCTCTTACCGTACCGTTGCGGTTGCTAAACATATACTACCCCACTAACACTTAACTTTAAATAAATACATGGAAAAAGCTAATATGTAAAGAAATGTACTTTTATTGCAATAAGATTTCAATTGTAAACATCAGGTTCCCCATTTTAGTTAGATTACCACTTGCTAGTCACATTAAAATCATTATTGTCGCCTCCCTCTGGAAAATTCATTTTTTTTTCATGTTGATTTTATCTATCAAGACATTCTGTCCGAAATTATACCGTCTGCACCTCACTCGTGGGTTACCTATGTTCAAGAAGTTGTCGTATATATCGAATATGCAGATGGAAACATTCTGGAACTGTTTAACAAATACTTTACACGCATCTCACATGTTTAGATGGTATTTGCACTTTTTTTGACGGCAACATTTATCATGATCAGTTATGATAGAGCCCTTGCGGAATGAATGCAATTTCTTCACATGTAACGCAATTCAAAAATTCGTTTGTAGGAGTGTTGTGGGAAAATAAATAGGCCACGATCTTGCGCAAATCGACGGCAATTACTTTTCATTTGCCTAGGAATCGCCACCCTCTTGAGAATAAGCTCTTGTTGATCACACATTTAATAAATATGTAAAATTAAACTGTTTTATCACATTGTGTGAATATTAAATTCTACATATAGCAGGTTCTGACACATAGAGTCTGTATATATATCATTCAGTAAAGTTAGGATAATTTTGGGAATGGTTTATGCATCATATATAGTATCACGTGGATGTTTTGTGACAATTTATTTGCATTTATACCAAGCGGAAAATGAAACTTGTAATTCCACCAAAGTGAACAACATCGCGAAGAAAGATCCCTCATTCTGGTTCAAGGAAAATTAACTCAAGAACATTCCAGATAAACAGTCGTCGGGAGCATTAAGTTCTCTGAAAGTCATATTGTAATAAACAACATTACAACCACTTTTTCTAAATTACTACAAAAGACCAGCTGCTCAGTCTGAAAGCAGTAAAAAAAACTACTGAAATTGTGTGCAAAAATTTTACAATGTGCGGTTGTTGAAAAAATCGTCAATAAACTGTGCAGTTCTGAAAACATTTATAAAACTTGAATTAATGAGTCACAGTTCTTCAATTTCGTGTAAAAATTAGCTGCATAAATTTTCACAACAAACATTAAAATTGATAATATATTTCGGCCTTTACAGACGCACAACGACGAACGATTTTTCCATACGTTTCGAATTGAAGACGTGTTTACAACACGCCGAATGAATAAAACAAACTCGATAAGGAAATGAGATTATTGTTGGAAAGTTTCCAAAACTATTTGGTTTCAATATTTTACTTCTACAAAAGTTCATTATAAGGTTTTTAACATTCTTGATAATATTCATCAATATGCTACGTCATATGGAAAGCCTGACTTATATTATGGTTGATATTAAAGATGATGTTCCTGAAGAGATAGTGGGTTTTTAGGAATTTAAATGTATACATTTTAATAGGAAATTAATGTGCACTGTGTGCGATTTTGTGGGATTGTCCCTACTTTAACGGCACTGATTCCAAGGAATGGAAAACGACAAGGCCTTAAAAACACTCTATACATGCCTCACCAGGAATTCGAACACAAATCCTTCCTTACCATAGGTTAGAAGCCATCGCTTAGACCACTGCACCACTTGAAAATCTCAGATTTCATGTATGAACGAATTTACAAATAATTGTAATCGGTTGGTTGGTTGGTTATTAGATTTTATTGGCGCAAGGGCCATGGTTGGCCAAAGAGCGCCAGACACAAGACAAACAGACAAAATTAAAAAACGGAGCATAAATCGCAAAAACTGGCTGACCAAGTAAAACCGAACCATGAGTACGAAGGAAGGGCCAAAAAAGACAAAGAAACAAACAGTATGAAAAACATGGTACAATGGTGAGAAACAAGCCGATTAAGAAAAACTGAGGTTGGTTGGTTGGTTGGTTGATATTAGTGGCGCAAGGGGCAGGTTTGGCCAAAGAGCGCCAGACAAAGAACTATCAGCTGCAGATTTTTAAAAGCGTGGAAAATGATTAAGAAAAGACAGGCTTGGTAAAAGTTGGAAAAAAGGATGATGAAAGCCGTGAAGACAAGTTAGTTAATTGGGTTTATATAAAAATTTATTAACTTACTATTGTAATTATTATAATTTGTTTTTCATTTTACACAACTACACAAAGGATGAGTCACAGGAGGGGGACGAACCGTCACTCTCCTCCCCCCACACCCCTCTGCAATGCTGGCCGAGGGCGGGGACGAACTATCACTCTCCTCCCCCCTCATGTTCCTCTGCAATGTTGGTTGAGGCTGGGGACGAACTGTCACTCTCCTCCCCCCTATGTTCCTCCATAATGTTGGTTGAGGGTGGGGACCTCGATGAGTCCGAGACAGTTGCAATGTTGGTCAGGCGGACCGCGACAGTTGGATGGACACTGCACACCTTTGCGGATTGAGGGCCGGGTCTTCCGCACGTGCAGGCTTTCTGCTGGGAACTGAAAGAGTCAGTCGTCTTCAAAAGAGAAGGCGCAGACTCAGCTATCTGGAGCTCGGGGAAATCCACCTGTGTCGCTTGTTCAGCTGTAGATCGCTTGGCAAGTGCGGCGAGAGCTACAGGGCGCGGAACAAAGGGCTGCACGGGTTGTGGCAGAGACTGAACTACTGCGGCAAAAGTACGCTGTCGATTGGTGGGTATACCCAACTTGGCCTTTGCAGCAGGGTACGAGAGGCCTTCCAGGGTTTTGAGGCGCTGGATCGCCATCTCGTCCTTCCATTTCATACAGTTGCGGGAGTAAGCTGCATGGGCCTCACCACAGTTAACACAGCAGGCCGCAGAAGTGCAACCCTCCCCGTCATGTTCACTGGAGCCACAATTAGCGCAACGAGCGGAACTCTTACAGAAACGTTGTGAATGCCCGTACCTCTGGCACCTGAAACAGCGCAGAGGACTGGGAATGTACGGGCGAACTCCACAGACCAAGTAGCCAGCCTTGATTTCGGTTGGAACTTTTGGGGAGTTAAAAGTCAATATCACATTTTTAGACTTAATCAAAGAACCATCGCGCCGAAACATCATACGACGTGCAGCAATAACACCTTGATCTGCAAGTTCAGTCACCAATTCTTCTTCACTGCATGGCAAGAGATCAAACTCCGAAATAACACCCCGAGAGGTGTTAAGAAACGGGTGAGGTGTCACTTTGACAGGAATGCCTTGAAGACTAGTGAGGTGCAGAAAAGTGTTACTCTGAGAAACACTGCAAGTTTGGACAAGCAGGTCCCCAGAGCGAAGCTTCTTCACAGACTTCAAGGGGCCAACCGCAGCGTCCAAAGCTTTACAAATGAAAAAGGGAGATTTGGTAGACAGTCTCTCATTCGGATCGATGGATTCCACAACTAAGTGTGTAGCATGCGTAGTCACAGCAAACGAGGGGAGACGACGCTTCGGAGCGACTGGAACAGCTGCCGAAGAAGAGGTTCCACATTCTTGGTCCAGGTCAAGGTCTAAAGATCGTTTAAGGTTATGAGACTTGGTAGGTTGAGAAGACGAAGGAGAGTCATTGTCAATAATCATTTTCTCAGGCGACTTAAATTTGGAGTTTTTCTTTTTGTTTTTACCCATGGAAAAAAGGAAGAGGATTCGTCTGCAAACTACTCCACCCACCACCGAGCCCTACGAGGGAGAACTGGAGGTCTGCAAGTCAAGAAAATGACGCTGGACACAGTTCTGGAGCTTATACGTTGCAGATATAGTCCGTTGGCTGTGATCACACGCACTCGGCGGACACTTCGGCTTCCGGGTACCGTCATGCCAACGCCTTTGGCATGATCCCACAGCCCCCGGGCTTACCCTGCCGTGCTATACGACAAAAAAGCCGCTAAAGCCCTGTACACAACTTGGTACAAGACTTCTGACTAGAGGTGGGTTAGTCTCTAGCCTCCCGTTTACAGCGAAGCCGGGGTCGAAGAGGAGTGTTGGTACACAGGAGGCACTTAACCGGTCTCCTGCGACCTCAGCCGCCAGACATCCCATTTCCGCCTCACGGGTCTCCGCACGCGGCAAACATGCAGGTAGGTCTAGCACCCAAACCAGCTAAAAGGAAAAAAGTAATCCAAGGAAGACAAAACCCTGGAAGGGAACCTAAACGGAATCTCAGCAACCTACGAACTGAGCGGTTAATATAAAACAGTTAGTGGTGGAGGGTAACAAAACCACAAGACCGGGGTGTTAGTACATAACGTGGTAGCGATTAGGTAGAGAATACAACACGGGCAACTGGCCAGTGGAGAAAATAAATAAAAACGAAAAAGCGAGACACAAGACCAGCTCGGGAACGTGGGGACGCGACTCCCCAACAGCTGGATGAACAGCTGTCCCTGCAAACACCAAAATAAAAAACAAGCGGTGGCGTGACATCAGATGGTGACCAGTCACAAGGTCAGCTCGGGCCGTGGGGGCGCCGCTCCCCAAATAACTGGAAAACCAGTTATCCCCGTGCGGGGAAATAATTGTAATCAGGAACATATTTTATTTGCAATATTTTACCAATGAGAGCTATGAACATTTTAATTATGGCCAAGAAAATCATTCAATAGCCAAGTATCTGGAATATCGTCCTCAATATATATATTACAGAACTAACTCGATATTACAAATTACGAAAAAATTAAACTCCTATTAGGAAGAATTGGTTAGCAAGCATATTAAATTCAATGAAACCGAATGACCGACTGTCATTTAAAGAGAAGATAAAGTTAACAACTGCTTGTTTTGAGATAAACTGATGTATTCTTCCAGTAAATTTCAGGTGCAATAGAAACCAAGAAGATATTCAGGCATTGCCTCGTCTGAGAAAGTAATTAAATTATTTCAAATTTCACTACGGTGTAGAAGAAATGCCTGGTAAGAAATGTTACACTAGTTCCGGTTGAGGAACAGCTCCAAGTGAAACTTGCATTACACCTGTAGCTGATCTTTTGATGATTCAGCTCGATTGTGTGTGGTTGAAATTACAGCATTCACCAGACAGATGCATCAACTGATCCTTCTTACTTCATGAAATGCTATCTCATGAAAAATGTAAGCTTTACGATATTCGCGCAATTAGGAACATAATCTGATACACTGAAACGATGATAGTTTTCCGTCTTTAGCTTGATTTAATGATTAAAAGATGATAAATATCTACAATAAACACCATGAGCACTTTCGAGGCAGCGGCTGCCTCGAAAGTGCTCAAGATCTGAACAAGAGGCAGCCGCTGCCACGAAAGTGCTCAACATCTGAAGAAGTGGCAGCCGCTGCGTCGAAAGTGCTCATGGTTTTAATTGTATAAATTTCTCATCTTTTAATCAATAAATCGTGCTAAAAACGGAAAACTATCATCGTTTCAGTGATTAATGTCGCACGAGTCTTCAATATTTGTCTATAATCTGATACGTTTTCTATAAGTTTCAAACTGTTGCTATGATTATGGCATATTACATATAAGAAATAAGGTTTGCTAAATATCGCTACTTTGTCCGATGCCTACGAATTTCTAAGCTTCTTTCTCCGTAAGTAAAAATAAATCCTTTTTTTTAAAGAAACTTAAATATAAGTTTTCTTAAATAAAAGACAAAAACATAAAATCCACTATTTGTTCCCATTTTATCTATGTAAACATGGCAATTTCAAAGAAAATCTGATTCAGAAATTTTATTATGCACATTTTAGTAAATTAATTTGATTTTTAAATATTCAAGCAGATAATTATTTGGAATACCTGACTAACAACGTGGCATTAATAAAAACAAAAGCCTCATTTCAATGTAACAAGAATCAGTGGGAATCTGTTATCGTCCTGTAGTTAAGTTGAGCTTTCCGAATGTGCGGGTTTCAATTCTTTGCCGAACGCTCGTTGGAGAAAACTATGTGTTACAATAGGTTTTTGCAGTCTTATCCCACAGGTATTTAATTTAATTTAGGATTCGATGTCTGCGGACTTCAGTTCGGCACTTTGAAGCCAATTCCATGCTCTGGTAACCCCTGCGTGAGCATCCTTGCCTTGTATTATATGCATTATTATATGGTATAAACACTAATTTACTATATTAATGTGACTTGTCAGCAATAATACAGAAATGCTGTTCCAAAGGTGTTAAGAAAACCAGTGCGGCCAGCAAAAACAGCACGTAAACTATTTTACCTCCGCCAAAACCTTAAAGAATAAATTATGCTAGGCAGGTTAAATTCATGTATTTGCTGCGGTTGACACTATATTACCGGCCTGTCCATTGGGATGTATTCACTAAAAATACGATTAATTGCAGGAGGTGGCATTTACTTCTCAGGGTTTAAGACTCCATATTTGTTGTTCACGTATCCACCAAAAATGAACTTGTCGGTTTTTAAAAGGGACCAATGTTACACAAATTGGATGTCTGCTGTTATAGTTCATTACCACAAATGTGCCGCTGACTATATATGCTGAAATTCTCCTCCTGATACCGCTATTTTACTGCGCAGTTACTTCGCGCAATAGAGTTCGTCTGTTACTTCATACATTCAATATAGTTCGTCTGTTACTTCATACATTCAATATAGTTCGTCTGTTACTTCATACATTCAATATAGTTCGTCTGTTACTTCATACATTCAATATAGTTCGTCTGTTACTTCATACATTCAATATAGTTCGTCTGTTACTTCATTCATTCTCTTCCGTTCACAAACACCGACGAGCCTATTAAGCTTGGAACGTGACCTACGACTGCTTATTTTGTTATTTGTGCATCACACATTTCACATCTTCGAAGCAGGTTTTCTTACACTGGCGAAAAACTTGGCCGTTTTAGGAATCCTTGAAACTTTACATTTTGCACCAAAGCCGTCACGAAAATGTGAGTCCATCAAGTTAGAGATAACAGTTCCCAAAATTTCTAACGTCACGTGAACACCAAGGCTTCTGATTTGTTTCCAACGTTAAACACGAAACCGGTGTATCAGTCAGCGTAACATGAGGGTGACGTATCAGAAGGTAAGATCTCAGCTCTCTAATGCTATGGCCAATGAGATAGAAGTATTTCTATCTCGTTAGATATGCCCTCGTTTGCACCCTCTATTATGTGTCTTTCGAATTCCTTTAGATCATGAGTGTTCCGCATATTGCCGCGCTATCTACGTTTCATCCAATTCGGAATCTTTTGCAGTGAGCTGTTTGTAACACCATCTCGATATTGTAGTTGCGTGTGTTAAGTAACGATCGCAGGTTTCCTTTATTTCTCTTATTTTGGTTGTTCCTAATACACTGGCGTGCAAAAAGTAAAGACGAGGCCGCTTTCCGAATGTAACTTCGTGCAGAAGTGCTCCACATCAACTCAAATCACAACATAAGATTCCCAAGATGTAAGAACATGGGATACGTGAGCAAAACCGTCCAAACAAGGAATCCAAAGGATACAAAGGCACTCTATTGAAAAGGTATCTTCGAGCACAACTGGACAGAAGACAGAAACGTCCATGTGACAGGCGGATGCCAAGAAAAATCCAGTCTTTAGAAAGGTATATGATCACCCCTGACTGCGTTGCAGGATTTACAACGTCTGTCCATTCTGAGGACGAGGTTGTCAAGGAGCTGTTGAGGCATCGCAGCATATTCTTCTTGTAGCGCCAATCGCAGCTACGGAATCGTGGCTGGCGGCTGGTGACTTGCTGCCAAGCGCCTCCCGAGAAGGTCCCACACGTGTTTGATTAGATTTAGGTCGAGGGACCTTGCGGGCCAATCCATGCGTTAAATATCTTCACTCTCCAACAGCTCTGCGACAGCCACTGTACAATGAGGTGTAGCGTTGTCGTCCATGAAGAAGAACTCAGGACCCACAGCACCTCTAAACAGACGCACGTGAGGCAGGAGAACCTCGGTACAATAGCGTACACCATTGACTGAACCTCCTTGGAACATGTGGAGGTCAATACGGCTACCAAGCATAACACCTCCCCAAACGAGAACTCCGCCACCTCCAAACCTGTCCCTTTCGATTCTGTTTTAGGTGTGATTGCGTGTTCTCTGCTCTCTCCAGATGTGTATACGTCCAGAATCGCTCGTCATACTAAATCGGTTCTCATCCGTAAAGAGAACTCGACCCCATTGCTGATGTGTCCAGTTCTTGTGTTCCTGGCACCACAAAAACCGACGTCTCCGATGAGCAAGCGTTAATGGCACACAACGTACTGACCGCCGTGCAAATAGACCACATTTGTGCAGCCTCCTGGCCACGGTAAAACACAATAACGGACGTCCAGTTGTGTGTTGCATGTGCCTTGCGATTTCTCCCGCTGTCTGCCGTCTGTCTCTTCTCGCCTGTAGGACAATATACCGGTCGTCCGCCGCCGTGGTTGCTCCTTGACGATTACTGCTAAACTCTCTGACAGCTGTTCCTGTTGCTTGAAATGCTCTCCAAGCACGTGAAACGATGCTGTGAGTGGTCCCGAACTCCTCGGCCACACTAGTCACACTTCGACCTTCTTCCAACTTCCCAATGACGCAACCTCGGGTAAAGTCTTCCAGATGTCGTCTACTGGATTACCTGTTGGCCATATCTCACGGTGGCTGCAACTCAACGTCGTTCAAACAGATGTACACCCGTGCAATAGCTTTCACCGAATTGCTGAGCGTACACCGCTTGTATGCTTGTTACCCTTCCGACACTCCCCGATCCCTTACGTCATGCTGCATATATGCGCATGCCCTACCGTACCGGACACTAGTCTGTATCCTGAGTGGTCTTTCCGTTCGTTCTGCCTTCTCGTTCCGCTGTTATGCTAATTTCTCCTTTTCGTCCATAATTTTTGCACACCAGTGTAATTTGCCGCTTAAAGGTGGTACTAAAGATTATAATGTAGTAATAAAGATTATAGAAGAAAGGACGAAATGGCACTAACCTGTAGGTTCGTATTTTCAGGTTTTTCTATGAAAAAAAAAATTATTTGCAAAGTAAATTATCTTTGTCTGTCATCTCAAGATGACAGTACGACTTTGCCTTGAAGCCTGTTCCTCACTTTGTTGGTGTGAATGAGTTATCTAACATTATTTTATAAGTACTCTGTTGACATCCCTGCCTTAGAATTGCTTGAGAGATGATTTTCGACTGAGCAGGTTATACCACCGTAAGAATGGACATTTTCACTGCTTTAATGAAAAACTCTGTCCTCATTTCCGTTTTCTTTTGTTGAAATTTCTGCACTGGATTGTAAAAGGCCGAGATATTTCGTCATTTGAAAAGCAAGTAAATTTACTAAATCCTTTGCATATCGTCAGGATCGTTACCAATAAAAAAAATGGCAGATTTAGAAGCCAACCATAAAATCACAGTGGACCTAAATGGGCAATAAAATCCATTTCTTTTCCTTCAATGTTCCGTTTTGTCTCTTGCGTAAAGCTAGATGATGAGATATATATTTCCATATAAATACTTTCTTAGCAACTAATTGATATGACAGATGGTATTATTTATTTCTACTTTATGAGAAAGCCGATAATTTTGACGCGTAAAATAAAAAAGTGATGTTTATTGATGATTAACGAGAAGTATAAAAAATGTAATGTAAGAAAACGAAAGGGAAAAAAACACAAAGAAATTTTTAGAACTATCGTGTCAAACGACTTAAATTTAATGGAAAAAAACTGTTTGGTGAAGATCTACTTTTACGTATTGCACGTTTGATAAACTCCTTCTCTGTGTATTCTACCGAAAAATGCTAGCTCCTTCACTATAATGAAGAAACTTCATACGGTTGTTATACTTTTTTGCAACATAAAATGCTGCAATAATGATAACACCATTACATACTAGAAAAAAAGAACTAACGTGAAAAGCAGCAATTAAAGAGATAGAATCAAAATAATTAAAAAGAGTAAGATAAAACGGATAGAATATCATGTAATTTTCAAATATTTTCCTTTCCTCAGGGGTCCATAGAAAGTACACTGATCAAATGAATTAGGGGAGCATGTGACTTTAGAGACAATACACGTGGCAGTCATGTGATATCTTACCAAACGTGGAAAATGCAAGTCAAATGTGAAAGAGTGTTGAGTGATGCATATCCTTATGGAAATGAATGACTCTGACGTTAATTTTGCGCCATTTTAATCTTACCAAACTTCGCCGCGCTGCACCTTTATCACATTTAAGCAAAAACAACTTTTGTTCCTGTAGGATAACTTTTATTCCTCAACAATTATTTAAATGTTTACACTGACAAATTTGTTTGTGTGAAGCGTTTTTAACTTTATATGAAAACGGCAGGAAGAAATGCCTGTAGACAAGGCTCTTGTCAAACGTTTCACAAAAAGTTTATCTTTTAAATTTTAAAATTCTGAGCGTCACGAAGAACATGATTAAATTTACAATATTTCAAAACATTAAATACTAAACACCCGGATTTGCAATTAAATGTTTTTGCAAATACCTAGGAAATCAGGTTCTCCATCTTTTAGGGAAAACGTTTAAAGCCTCGTGTCTTTATTCGGAAGTTCTTTACAATATGAGAAAGAAATTCAAATGATACATAGGCATTTTGCTATTTTCAATAGTAAAAATTAATAGAATCTGAGACACGTTTGTAAGAAACACAACCGGTATCGTCCAAGGTGCAAACGGAATTTAGAAATATGAACGAAATTCCCTCCTCGGAGAAGACAGTGTCGTTTATATTATCATGGTTCAATATATAATGAATTTGGGTTTATGCTGAAATAATAAGTTTGTACGTATTGGTTTTATGTTATGTCCACAAAAATAATAATATGGTATGATATTTCAAAGAATCGCAGCCGCTGATCCAATTGGAATAGAATTTACATGGAGCCCCAGATTTAAGTCATTGATTTAGAAAACCAATTGTATTGAATGCATTTTATGGTACTAATAATTTTAACAATACTTTTAAACGTCCATTAGTTTAGTCCTGACTTAAATAATAATAACATTTAACATTTTGACTACATTAACTTAAATTTGCTTTTTAGCGTTCGTACTGTAATTTATAAAAAGTAAAGCTGCATGAGGATATGTACAAAATTGTAATATTTGACACCAGCTAACAGGATTCACATGCAGCTTTTCTTTGCGGTAATTTAAATTTATGTTTCCACAGTACAAATGAAACTTCGTGCTATATACAATACATTGATACATACGCCGTCTTTGCACGACAATATAATGTGTAAAATATGACAGATATTTACAAAATTAAAACATTAAAAACTACAAGCACTTTCAGGTCGACAGTCGCACCCGTCTTCAGCTGGAAGAGAGTAATTGCTACTAATGTGCTCCAATATATACGTCTCAGTGTGATGACGTTTACGTGTGGAGTTGCGTCACAAGGGTACAGCACTGTTCCCATCGCGTCATAGCTGAATTACAAATCAAACTAGACCCAAATAAGAATGTTAAACTTAGTGCATATTATACATAATATGTGTATATATCAAAATTCACAGGTTAACATTAAATATTATTATTCACCTTCATGGCTGCAATGAGCCGTTTCCATATTCTGGGTAAATCAACTGGGAGGTTGTCGTTGCAGCAACAGTCCCCAAAGGCTTCGATATATCAGCTTTCAGTGATATGTAATGAGTATATTGGTGTGGGGGTATGTAACAACTTAATGTTATTCCAGTCTGGTTGAACAATTCCACATGCTACGTTTTTGGCGAGTGCTGTATTACTGTGATTAACACGGATATCGCTCCTACACTCGAATCCCACGGCTACGTTTTCTGGAGCCCACGTAGGTGCTGGCATGTTCACCACTGGAAATGACAATCAAAGGGATATTATATACATCCCTGGAAATGTCAATCAAAGGGATATTATATACATCCCTGGAAATGTCAATCAAAGGGATATTATATACACCCCATTTATACAGAGTGTTTGTTTATTCTCGGTCTTTTTGACAAGTGAAAATACGTTCTTGGATCTAATGCCAAACTGAATATCGTACTTCAGACAAATGCGTGGCAGTGCATTAGTTATAGCTGGGTACTGTTCTTGTGCGCCAAAAAGACGTTTTTCTGTTTTTTGATCTTTGATCAAAAATGTATATCTATCATTTGAAATTCTTTGATAGATTCGGTTTAGCATGTACTTAGAATATCCATGTTTAGCAGGTAAATCAAAAATTAAATGTATCGCACATTTAAGCAAAGAGCCAGTAGACGAATGCGTAAATGCTCTTTGATTAGAAAGTTAACGGCTGATAACTTGTGTGGTTGGGGAGCTAAACGGGATTAGACAATTGCTTGCAGTAGGTTTTCAATAAACTGAGTAAAATAGGTTACAAGTTTCTGGTTTACGAACAATTCGGAAATCTAAGAACGGCAAAGAGTAGATAGATTCGGTTTCTATCGCTATCCCGATAGAGGGGAAAACAGATGAAAGCGCGTCGGCGAACTTAGCTAAGTCATCCTGTCTATGAGGCCAAAACACAAGGATGTCGTCGACGTTCTTAACATACAGATTAGGGTAAGGGGAAACACATTGAGAACGTTGTTTTTAATGTGTTGAAGCAGAATTTCTGCGAATACGGCTGAAAGTGGAAAACCTATAGGTGAGCCCTGCACTTGCTTATAAAATCGATTATCGAATTAGATGCATGAACGCTGTTTGACTAAAGGAATGGCGTTCATAACAGCGGAAATTTCAGAAGTTGGGATTTGTGACTCAGCGAGTTTGGCTTCATTGATAATATGGGTAAGGTCCACTGGTGAATTAATGTACAATAAAACAACATCCAGGATGGCAAGTGTGAAAGTTTTAGAATGTGGCTGAAACATTCTAACTCTTTCAATTGCAACAGTGGAACTCCTAACAGAATAAGGTGAGTTCGCAGAAAAATTTGCTAAGTACTGTGCAAGAGCTATTTGAAGGGGTCGTGTCAGGTTGACGTAACCCGACACAACCGCATGAAGCAAATAACAACCATAATTCGGAGATAATCAGGCGAGCTGGACATATCACAGACCACCGTGGTTCACAACCTTCAGGACTTCGGCCAGGCCTGCAGAAGCTGCCGCGTTGTGCCTCACGAATTGACGCCAGCTGAAGCAAACAGCCGGATGGAAGTGTGCAGGAAACTTCTAGAAAACCCTCGCTATGAACGTTTGATCAAGAGAATTGTTACGGGCGATGAAAAGCGGGTCCTTTTCCAAAATCCTAACACACAACGGTCGTGATTAAGCCCGGGCCAGCTTCCAGAACCTACAGGAGCGGGTATATATATTTTTTAGATGAGAAGTAACCCTGCACTGGTGAGCTGAAAGCAAACTCTCCTACAGCAGGACAAGTCTCTACCTCATACCACGCGAACATCCGGTCAAAATCCAAGGAACTTGAGACAATCGAACTGATGCCACACCCAGCGTATAGCCCGGACCTTGGTCCGTCGGATAATTACTTGCACCGGTATATGGCCCACTTCCTGGGAGGTAGGTATTTCAACAACCAGGAATAGGTGGAAGCTGGGGTGAAGGCGTTTTTCACGCCGAAAGACAAAAACTGATACCGCCGCGGAATCGAAATACTGGCAGGCAGATGGCTGACAGCTGTGCAAGCCCATGGCCTATACTTTGAGTGCTAGTCAGTTTTCGTCTTAAAGGTACGTATGAAGGCATAAGGTGATCCAAATATTGAAAATCTTTCGACTCATCCTCTGAAGTAACGGTCGACATTAAAATAATTTGTATGAGTGAATTTTCCAATCATCGGCGCCGAATTAAAGAAATTATTGGGTAGTCAGGCTTTAAAGTGTTCGGGCCCAAAAGGGAAGTTACTTCGTATCATCAAGATGAAAATTAAATTCGAGAATATTCAGATAACGATATTAACGTATGTTTTACTTGAAAAGCAGTTACGATTGTTCTTATGCAAATGCAAAAGAAGAAAAAATAAGCAGTTCTCATGAACATTATTATTTGAACAAAACAAACAAAGGTTCATGAAATATCCTGATTGTTTTCTCACAGCCTTTGAAAACATTGGGAATAAGAATTTCCTTCGCTCTAAACGCCGAAATGCAGTACATTACGCCGATGTTACGATTTTTTGGAGCACCTTTCCTTGGCTGTTCAGGTCAAGAAGTTTTCCGCAACATTAATGACTTCCATTTTGTCACTCTTGTTTCCCATGTCCTCCAAAGCTCGGTTGATGTCATCTTTTTATAGCGTTTCACCTTTACAAAATCGTAAGCCTTTATGGTTAAAAATTAACTATGGCCACTTCCAAAGAACAAAGTGCAGATCAACATTGCTTTTAGATTTATCTACATTACCTACATGCTTTTTGTGAAATTTAGGCTTTCTAATAGTATTTTATTTTCAAACAACCATTTATATTTCATAACAGCTACTGGAAACAATATTTCCGTTGTTTGTAAGCTTTCTTTGCCCTGATAACACAGTTACATCAGTTGCGATTAGTTTTTAGGGCATTTTCTTCTAGAAAAGCTCAGTTTCTGATTTACGATTTTTGAATATCTTCTGGAAAAACTCAGCTTCCGATTAATGTTTTCTTCTTCATGTTTTTTGGGTATTTCTTTTAAATAAGCTCAGTTTCTGATTAATGTTTACGGGGCATTTTCCCCTTGAAAAGCAGTTTCTGATTAATGTTCACGGGGCAATTTCCCCTAGAAAAGCAGTTTCTGATTAATGTGTTTTATGCATTCTCTTCTACAAAAGCTCAGTTTCGTCATCCCTGAAAACTTGCCGTCGGTAAAAACCCTTTACTTACATTACTTATGCCTTAAATTTCGCTACAAAGTCTTCAACTACTTTTTTGCAGGCGTTTTGGTATTCACTATGCCCAATAACTTTATGAAAGCTAGATATTTTTTACGATTAGCTAACCAGTTCTAACTTGTTTATAATCTTCAAATAAGTTTTCAATAAAACTATATTTCTCGTCCTGGAAATATACCTATTTTCCACTGTACTTTTGATTAATAAGTTTAGTTGGGGTAGAAAAGGTTTTTATTTCTTTATCTTTAAAACACATCAAAGGTAACTCTCCATTTCGGCGATCAATTCTTAAGTATTGAGGAAGGTATATTTTTCACTGCGACTGATTAATATTTGTATTTATGTGCAATAATTGCAGAAAGAATTAATGAAAATATGATAAATTATTTACGCAGAACAATTTTTTATTGGAGGTTTAACGACCACCGTGAGCAAATCAATGGGCTATAAGCAGTCGCCCGTCCCTAATTTAGGGTCACTGGTTCCAGGGAAGGGAGAGCGCCAGTGCCGTAAGACAAACACAACATCCGTGCCTGACCGGGATTCAAACCCGGACCCCTTACGGACGAATGATCAGAGGCCAGTGCTTTAGACCACCGCGCCACCGGGGCGGCACGCAGAACATTGGATTTATTGCTTGATTCATATTTCTTAATAATTTGAACTTAATTTATCTTATAAGATTTCGCTGCCATCGTTCTTGGGAATTTCAAAACCACAAAAAACAAAATATTAATTCAAAACTAAACTATTCAAGTGCAAATCTTTGTGAATTTTTTCTTTGCTGGTTACCAAGCTAAATTGAGGACCGATGGCGCGTTAGCAAAGAAGGCAAATCCCTGAAACGAATGGGCGAGGTGGGTAAGTTATATGTTGAACCAGTAACACCAAGCACTCATAAGTTAATCTCCAACACAATTTGTGTCCATTAATAGAATCAAATATCTTTTATTATGGTATTTAGATAACTGAAATAAAGTGAGTTCCGTATATTTCAATCATTATATAAGGCACCTTTTTTATGAAATGCTGTTCATATGTTAGTCTGATTAAGGAAATGATATCATTCGCAATTATAGAGAAAATGAATGGATAACATAAATTTTACCAGTCGCTAAGCGTTTGATGCATTGCAATGCTGTGTGCTTAAAGAAAAATTGCTATTATTCTGCTACAGGAAATTAAAGTTTCTTGCAAAGCGTTTGAAAACCGCATTTCATAAAACATGTCTTAGAGTGAAGCAATGTTTTCAACTACTTCACATCATGATTATTACACTGCTGGACAATTGCTAAGGACGGATCATAAACTGCTATATAGCGCATAAAAAGTAAGTGTGGTTGGATGCCAGGTGAAATAAAATAATGTCAGAATGCCAGGACATTACAAGAAAGACAATTTATTGTGCTCTGAAATCCAGAAGGCTTTGGAACGTGTTCAAGGGACAAACAGGCCATTTTGTGCAGAATACGTAAACGTGAAAAAAATGCAATTACCGTCCGCAGGCGTTCCGGCGTAAGATGTCAATACGGGATATGGCCACCATGGAGGGCGATGCAAGATTCCACACGTCGTGTCATGCTTTGCACAACATTATCAAGCAGCTGTTGGGGTAATTTATCCAATTCCTCTGTCAGTGCACGGATGAGGGTGTCCTTGTTTATTGGAGGGCATTGGCGACCAGCAAGACTCCTCCCCAAAGCATCCCACACATTTTCAATGGGATTCAGATCTGGAGAACGTGCTGGCCATACGAGGCGTTGAATATCCTCGCTCTCAAGACACTCCTGGACAGCGACTTTTCGATGACATGTTGCGTTGTCGTCCATGAAAATGAATCTATCACCGACAGCACCACGGAACATGCGAACATGAGGTAGCAGAACATCATTAATGTATAGTTGGCCAGCCATAGTCCCAGTTGGAAGCACATAGAAGGACGTACGACCATTGATCATGATGCCAGCCCATACCATGACACTACATGTCGGATATCGGTCCCTTTCCTGTATGTTTGTTGGACAATATGCAGTACCACTATCACGCGAGATCAGTTGTCGTCGACAATCAGACGATAGACTGTATCTACTCTCATCTGAGAAGAGGACAGCAGACCAGTCGTTATCAGTCCAATTGCGATGTTGATGGCACCATTGCAAACGGGCGGTACGGTGACGACTGGACAATGGGGTGCACACAACAGGACGGCGGGCGTATAGTCCTCCTTCATGCAAACGTCTGGCGACAGTTTTTCGGGAGATCCACTTGCCAGTAGCAGCCATAAACTGATTTGCTAGCTCACTAGCTGTGCTGCGCCGGTGTCTTTTTGTTGATAGCACTATGTACCGATCTTCTGCAGGTGTCGTACTGCAAACACGACCTCCCCCAGTGACGTTTGCTACACTCTCCATTTGTTTGAAATGATTTCCAAAGCCTTGAAACAACACTGTGGCTGACGTCGAACTCCCTGGCAACATGTGTTATTTTTTGCCCTTCCTCAATCTTGCCAATAATACGGCCACGCGTAAAATCATCTAGGTGATGTCGGGAGGACATACTGAAACTTGCAAGTTCGTCAATTGATTCTTTCCCTTTCAACTTTGCGTTTGAACAACAACGGTCAACACGCGTCAAATCCTTTATATCTCTTATCAGCGCTATGACGTCACGAACAAGTTCGGCAATCCAAAATTTGCATACGCACAACACGCCTTACTGTATCCCGCACTTATGCTAATTTCCACATTTTCCTGCCTTCCATTTTATGGTTGCTATCGTTGCTATTGTCATCCGTCCTTAGCAGTTGTCCGGCAGTGTATAATCTTTTCTTCAGATAAGTTACAAGTTGCTCGGAATTTCATTTTCCATGAAAGGTTATGTAATAAGTCAACATTTCCTGTTAAGAAAGGAGTAATTTCTCTGAAGACCCTGCATTAGATCGTATGATAGCTATATTTGGAAACCTGACTCTGTGCTAAGACAACACTACTTTTCGGATATTTTACACCTGGTACAAGGAGGATTGATTAGCGTTGTGTTTGAAGTTCCGTTGACTCCTTTGGAAGCAACATTTTTACGCTTTTGTTTGGTGTGTTGAGAACGGAATGGGATAGAAGGCTTCATGATATAAGTAAATATATAGATGGCCTCATGATATAAGTTAATATATAGATGGCTTCATAATATATACAGTCGAGTCACATTATTGGGACTACCTCCTACTTTTGACGTCAACAGCACGTAGCCGATGAAAGAACAAACATGTCGTGAGCTGGCTTGTAGGGTATATAAAGTGCGCTGTTGGCAATCTGAAAACATATCCCTCGTGGCTGTCATGGAAAAAAGGAGCGATATATATAAGATTTGCAGAAAGGGATGATTATCAGCTTTCGGGCAAAGGGTGGAAGTATTTCTGAAACAGCACAGTTTGTGAACTGTTCGCGTGCTACTGTGGTTAAAGTGTATCGTGATTGGAGAAATGACACCACTGCGAATGAGCGATGAGGAAACTGCGGAGCAACACGTGCCATTTATGTGAGAAGTGAACATTGGCTTCGAAGATGCGTGAGGGCCGATCGACACGCTACAGTGGAGCAACCCACTAGCCGAACGAACCAAGTGGCCTACAGGAAGTGTGTCCTAAAAGACAGTTCAGCAAACTCTGCTGTGTATGAGGATCCGATGCAGGCGGATAGCCACTGCCCCTATGCTAACGAATGTGTAATGGCGGAAAAGTCTTTCGTTTGCACGGCAGTATCGGAATTGGACATCCGCTGATTGGCAAAATATTGCCTTCTCCGATGAATCACGTTTTCTGCTTCTGCGAGCGGATGGTGTTTGGCGAATAAGGCGAAAAACATAGGAGAACGAAGAGCCTTCAACCATTGCTGGAAGAACACAAGCTGGTGGGAGCAGCATTATGGCCTGAGGAATGTTTTCGTCATAACTGTGGAAGGCACTATGGACGATATTCGTTATGAATCCATCTTTGCAGACCACGTACACTCATACATGCCGATTATCTACCCTGGGACGGACGGGATCTTCCAGCACGACAACGAAACGTATCACAGAGCTAGAAATGTCCAACTGCAGCTTGGAAGAGCACGATAAAGACTTCAAAGTACTTTCCTGGCCCATTAATTTGTCAGATTTACACCCAACTGCGTATCTGTGGGACCACCGCGATCGTGTTTTTCCCTCTATAGACCCTCCACCACGCACCCTCCAGCAGCTGTCAGATGCACGCAGTCAGTATGGCTTCACATACGTGTGAACACTTTCCAGTACCTTTTTGAGTCAATTCCAATTCGTCTAGCTGCTGTCCGTGCTGCACACGGCGGTTACCCTGGATACTAGTTGGTGGTCACAATAATGTGTCTCGACCGTGTACATAATTATATATCTACAAAAGGAAACATTCTTTGTTTCGCATTCTTTGGATTCCTGTTTTAAAATGAGGTGCTGGATTGTGGTTCACACATTATTCCAATGACAATGGACTATCATTGAGCGGTGATGCTAGTTAATATGTTAGTGGTTAATAGATAGTATTTTATCCCTGCTTCTTTTTAGTAACACCTATTTTCAGATACATTGTTTATACTGTACAATTCCATATTTGAACAAAACGTCATTTTAATTGCAGTCTTTCCATAACTAGAAATATTTTATAAATGTACCCTAGATATTAGATCTGATATTTTCAGTATGATAAATTTTAGGTACCTCTGTTGATTTATATGCTCTCAAAATAAATAATAGCGTTCGATTTTTTTCAAATATTTATTTTCAGTTTTTTATCAAGAAAAACCATTTCATTAGATCTCAATTTTTAATTTCAGTTTAATTCTTTGCTTTCTTCAACACATTTCTTTTGCCTATACTGGACTTGGTACTGCCTTGTAACACTTCAAAACATGGAGACACGCGCATTATCAGTTTCGATGATGAATGAGCTCAAGCGTGGTCAAACCTCTGTAGAACGATTACTGTATCAAATGTAACGAAGCAGTAGAAATTGACACAATCATTGTATCAATCACTACAGCTTCATTATTAAAATAATGAGTGCTACTGCAAAACATCACTTCGGCGGACGAGAACATTTTGACTTACTTTCGTCAACTAGATAAAAGAAGCCTTCCCACTCTTTCCTTTTCTTTTCGTTTCTTTATTGCTCGTGTAATTTGGCTTTAACTGCAGAAAATGTGAATTTCCCTTTACTTACCAATATTTAGTCTTCTACTTCAGTTTCATGTTACGAAACCTAATTCATAATCTGCTAAATTTTCTTGTGATTACTTATATTCCCTGAAAAAAAACACAATCACATGGTTAAATTTTAACCTAAAATTTTATATATTGCTAAACTGAGTAAACTATTTTTCCCGTTTTGAACTACACTTGATTTTGTTCCACCATTGATGTGCGAAATGCACTTTAGCCTCGATTACGTTTCACGAGTATTTGATCAACGAAGAGGCATGACTCGTTTGTTACGAAGTTTACAATGCGTAATGAGGTATACAGATGATGAAGGTTGCTAAACGTGATGCTGGTTTCTCCCACGACCTTATTGCATAAAGTTTTATAAGGTACAGAAATTTGCAACCTGAAAGCTAGGAATCATTGAACAGCTGCTCTGAAAATAATGGATCCTACTATTCAACGCAGGAGTCAAAAGTCTGCAAGAAGAGGTATTGTCCTGAAACTCTAATCAACACATTTTAACGACTTGGTCACAGCTATGGGAGAGAACACTGATACTAGTGAACAAAAATTATGATCTGAAGTGGGACCTTCCCACTTTGACATCAATCGTTACCTTCAGCGTCATATTTATAAGCCTCATCGAACAGTACAATATGAATGGATACACTCATCCGGAGCTAAACAGTGCTCAAGTATGGGTCTATCTCAAACAAATGGTCAGAATCCAAAGCCTCAGACTATTGGTCCACAGGAGAGGCATGTCTTAACTAGGAAGTTAATATCTTGATTTAAAGGTTAAACTCTAGTTAAACTCTAGTTGTCCTGTTGTTAT
The DNA here is from genome assembly GCA_039090855.1 of Macrothele yani. Classification (NCBI taxonomy): domain Eukaryota; kingdom Metazoa; phylum Arthropoda; class Arachnida; order Araneae; family Macrothelidae; genus Macrothele; species Macrothele yani. Next base: position 100,917,762 of record CM077015.1, read on the forward strand.
GCTGGAATATCAGTTTCACATCGAGTACTTCAATTCTTGGATCACTTGCAGCGTTATTTGTAAACCAAAGTACATTCTGTTTGTTGTCTACCATCCTTGAAAAGCCATGTATTTGATCTTCGAAAGCTCAGAAACTTTGAGTTCTATTATACGCCAAGCAATTCGGATATTATTACAGTTATACTACTTTAAGTACATTCATGTTTTGAAAATGCGTTTTAGAAGTAATTTTTTCATACTTTTCCATTATAATCCAGGTAAACCATTACATTTTGCTAAACATCCAACTCACATACTCACCTTGTGCTTATACACTGAGTGGCCAATTTATTATTACCACCTGACAGTTTTAGGCAAATGAGCTGTGGCTGGACGCTGTTGCCGCCAGAGGACGAGGCTAGTATAAAAATGGAAAGCTTAGTGCTTGCGACAGTAGTAGAGGTGATGTTTGGGTAACGAGATGGGTAAAAAATGTGGTTTGAGGGTCTTTCAACGTGGGATGATTGTAGGAGCTCGGAGCCATTGAGCGAGTATCACCGAAACCGCCGCATTCGTGAAGTGTTCTAGAGCAGCTGTTGTTAAACTGTTTAAAGACTGGACTGTCAGCCAAAAAAACTGGGTCTCTACGTGCAACGTGTGGTCGTCATCGACTATTGCCTGCTCGGGTGGAACGTAGCGTGTCCAGACTGGTAACAGACAACAGATGGGCAACAGTGCAGCAAATTACAGACCAGCATAATGAAGGATCCCATCAAATGACCTCTGCACGCACTGTTCGCCGTACACTACTTCGCATGGGATATAGCAGCCGAAGGCCTGTTCGAACACGTTTGCTGTCTGCAATTAACAAGAGAAAACGTCTCCAGTTCTCACAGGAGCGCAAGAATTGGACAGTCGATAATTGGAAACAAACTATGCGGTCCGATGAATCACGTTTTCAGTTGCACCATGCCGATGTCCGAGTGATAATTTGGCGGAAACAGTACGAAAGCATGGACCCCAAATGCATTGCTACCACCCTTCAAGCTGGTGGAGGCAACGTTATGGTTTGGGGAATGTTTTCCTAATGAGCCTTGGGCCCTTTAATTGGTGTTGATCAACGTCTGACGGGCACATCATATCTAAACATCGTTGCGGACCAAGTGCATCCTGTCATGTGGATGTTTTATCCCAATGGCGATGGCTACATTCAACAAGATGATGCGTCTTACCATAGTGCTCGTATTGTACAGGATTGGTTTCAGGAGCATGCCGGTGAGTCTACTTTGCTTAGGTGGCCCCCACAATCTCCAGATCTTAACCCCATTGAGAATTTGTGGAATGAAGTTGAACAAGCCATCAGACAGCTGGATCCACAACCCTGCAATCTCACACTCCTGGAAAGTGCTATTCATGAAGCATGGTCTCAGATATCACCAACCACCTATCAACATCTCGTGGAGTCCATGTCACGGAGAATGTTCGCTGTATTAAAGGCAAAAGGGAGCCCAACGAAGTATTAAGGGGGTGGTCATGATAAAGTGGCCACTCAGTGTATAAAAAGAATGGCCAATAGAAGACTATCGAAAATTGCCATGGAATATAAATCAAAGAAACGAAAAAATAGAGGCCGACCTAGAAGAACATGGTCTGATGGAATACAGAAAGCACATGATCAAAATAGCCTGAAAGAAGAAATGTTCTTAGATAGAGACAGATGGAGAAATCTCTTGGAGATCGGAAGGCAACTCCAGACACCATAAACCGATTGTACACAGTCGTGTCAAATTATTTTGACCACCGCCTACTTTTGACGTTAACAGCGTACCCAATGAAGGAGGCAACGTGTCGGGAGCTGGCTTGGGCCATATATAAAGTGTGATATAGGCATTGTGAAAACATATAGAGCAGCGGATGGCTTAGTGGTTAGCGAGTTAGACTATCAATGCAAGGTCCTCAGGTTCGAGCCTGTGCTGATCTTTCAGAGATGGTGTGATTTACTAACAATCGCTGAATATCCGCCGTGCATCGGACGAGCACGTTAATTGACAGCCCCCAGGCTGGACCCACTGGTTAAATGGGTATCATTTCCTATGCCCCCCTGAAATTATTTCACCCCTCTATGTGCAACGTCGTACTTGTACGGTGGCGCCATCTACTGTACGCTAATCTCACTACAAACTGTTCTGTTAAAGTCGCTGGACTTGCTCTCATTCCTTCCGTATATGTGTCATGCTCAAAAGGCGACTTAGCTGTAGGTGGCTGGGACCTAAACTCTACTCACTGTGGACGGAAGTCCTACAAGAAAATGACAAATACTTGTTTTGTGAAAACATATTACTCTTTCCCGTCATGGATAAAGGGTGCGATTTATCAGATTTGCAAAAATGGATGATTATCCACTTTCGGGCTAAGGGTGACAGTATTTTTGAAGCCGCGCTGTTTGTTAACTGTTCGCATGCTGCTGTGGTTAAAACGTATCGTTATTGGAGAAATGGCACTTTTGGGAATAATCGATGTGGAAACTGAGACGCACCACGTACCATTGATGTCAGAGGTGAACGTCGGCTTCGAAGGGTCCGATTGACATGCTACAGTGGAGGAACTCACTTGCCGAATGAAGAAGGGGTCTAAGGGAAGTGGGTCTAAAACGACAATTCAGCGAACCCTGCTTCGTATGTGGCTCCGATGCAGACGGGTGGTCACTTCACATATGCTAACAAAGGTACATCGGCAGAAAATGCTTATATTTGCACGGCACTATCGGAATTAGAAATCCGTTGACTGTCAAAGCATTGCCTTCTCCGATGAGTCAAGTTTTCTGCTTCATCGAACATATTCACTTTCCATATAAAGCGAGAAACATCTGAGAACGAACACTCTTCAACCATTGCTGGAAGAACACAAGCTGGTGGAGGCAGCGTTATGATGTGAGGAATGTTTCCGTGGCATTCCCTGGGTCCACTCATACCAGTGGAAGGGACCATGGACCGAATTCCTTATGAGTCCATCTTTGCAGAACACGTACACCCATATATTCTGATTGTCTTCCCTGGGGCGAATGTGATCTTCCAGAACGACAATAAGATGTGTCACACAGCTAGAAATATCCGACAGTGTTGGAAAAGCACAATGGATACTTCAAAGTACTTCCCGGCCCTCAAATGCCCCAGACGTAATCCCATTTAAGCATCTGTGGCACCACCTTGATCATATTGTCAGCCCTATGAATCCTCCATCATGCCCTTCAGCAGCTGTCAGATGCACTGCCGTCAGCATGGCTCCACATACCTGTGAACACTTTGCAGCACTTTATTGAGTCACTCGCAGCCTGTCTAGCTGCTCGATAGGAATCGAGCACCTCTGGGACGTGTTGGAGCGTCGACTTAAATGGCGCCACTACCGTCCGAAATCGGTGAAGGAACTGACCTGTCTTCTCCAAGCCGAGTGGTAGAAAATATCGCTAGCCGTCGTACAACGCCTTCTTGAGAGTATGCCCCAGAGGGTCGCAGCTGTAATCTGCGCATGGCCAGTCCATTCGATTAACCCCATTGTCACCATACCAAGCCATGATGGACCTCGCAACAAGACAGGCGGCATTGTCATCCTGAAAGTAACATGGGTCCACCCGGTAAAACTGCCACAACGTAGGAAGCGCATGGTCATCCAAAATGGTGCAGTAGGACTCGGCGTTGAGTCTGACGGGAATTGCGACCAATGATCCCGTGCCATACCAGGAGAAAAACCCCGGTAGCATAATTCCACCGCCGCCGAACTTCACAGTTGGCACAATTCATTCCGGCTGGAGGCGTTCTCCAATCAGACGCCAAACACAGACTTTGCCATCCGAACGGTAGAGGGTGAACCTTGATTCTTCGGAAAGTGCAAAAATAACACCAAGAAGGAGACGTCTGATACCAACGAAATTTATATAGCATAATAACGATATACAGAGGATAACGTGATCAAAACATTTTGGCAAAATACAGTTGTATTTGCTGGTAAACTGAAAAATAACATTTCCATGTAACATGGTTAGTACGAGATAGTACCGTCATGAACTGCGTCACACTGTACAATTCTGGCATGGAGTCTGTCGTACAGATGTTGGATGTAAGTTTGGCGTATTGAATTCCAAGCATCCTCAACCTGGACGCGTAAATCGGGGATGGTCGTGGATGGCCGTGGAGACCGGATAAGTCGTTGCCATTAAAATCCCACACGTGCTCAATGGGGGAAAAATCCGGTGAACGTGCAGGCCATGGAAGTTGTCTCACACCCTGAAGTGCATGTTGCGTTGCACTTGTCATGTGTATGCGTGCTTTATCTTGCTGGAAAACGCCACAATGGACCGACCTTGGCACAACAACGGGCTGAAAGATGTTGTTGATGAACGAAGTGCTGTTTAACGTACCCGGTACAAACACTAGTTGTGTACGGGAGTGATAGCTGATCGCTCTGCACACCAGGAGACCAGGTGTAGGCCCTGTGTGTCGTTGGCGGATGCAAGAAGGGTAGAGACGCTCCCCTGTGCGTCTGCGAACACGCATACGACTATCGGAAGGCTCCCAAACCGAGTCTGCTTTCATCGCTGAACACGACAGATCGCCATTGCTTTCTCCAGTGCAGACGTTGGTGACACCACTCCAGCCGTTCCTGACGGTGGGCTGGTGTCGGAGGTACACATGCCAGAGGCCCACGTGGACGTAGTAGACGGTTGCGGATTGTTCGCACAGTCACCTGAGGTGCAACGGCAGCTCGGATTTGCGTCGCAGTGGATGTTCTGCTTCACAACGCCGCTCTTCTTAAGCGTCGATCGGTCCGCTCATCAGTCCGTCTGTGTCTCACGGTTCCACGTTTTCTCGTGTGGGGATGTTCCTCGGACCATCTACGCCACCATCGTACCACCACTGATACTTCCCGTCCAATTCGCTCCTCAATACGACGATACCACCACCCGGCCTCGCGGAGTCCAACTAGACGACCTCGTTCAAAGTCCGATAACTGATGAAATCATACACGTCTTCCATGTCCAGGCATTGTAGCTTCTTCAGGGTCTTCGCACGTGTCCGTACGCCGACGACTGATTACATTCACTTCGCCGTAATACTTAAATACCATCGACGATAATATGCATATTATGCCGTACTGTGGCGTAAGCGCTCACCGGTTGGTCTCGAAATTAGCATCACACCTACGTAAACTCGACCCCATTAACATATGTAAATTTCATGTTAGTCGGTTGGTTGGTTGGTTGTTGGATTTTATTGGCGCAAGGGCCAGGTTTGGCCAAAGAGCGCCAGACAAAGAACGATCAGCCACAGATTTTTAAAAACGTGGAAAATGATTAAGATCAGACAGGCTTGGTAAAAGTTGAAAAAGAGTATGAAGAAAGCAGTGAAGAAAAGGTAGTTAATGAAGTTTATTAAAAGTAACATATTTACTAATGGAAAAGGACGAACCGTCACTCTCCTCCCCCACACTCCTCTGCAATGCTGGCAGAGGGGGGGAATGAACTGTCACTCTCCTCCCCCCATGTTCCTCTGCAATGCTGGTAGAGGCTGGGGACGAACTGTCACTCTCCTCCCCCCCGTGTTCTTCTATAATGTTGGGTGAGGGTGGGGACCCCGCTGAGGCCGAGACAGTTTGATGGACACCGCACACCTTTGCGGATTGAGGGCCGGGTCTTCCGCACGTGCAGGCTGTCTGCTGGGAACCGGAAGAGGCGGGCGTCTTCAAAAGAGAAGGCGAAGACGCAGCTGGTCGAATAAGCTGGAGCTCGGTGAAATCCACCTGTGTCGCTTGTTCAGCTGTAGATCGCTTGGCAAGTGCGGCGAGAGCTACAGGGCGCGGAACAAAAGGCTGCACGGGTTGTGGCTGAGACTGAACAACTGCGGCAAAAGTACGCTGTCGGTTGTTGGGAATACCCAACTTGGCCTTGGCAGCAGGGTACGAGAGGCCTTCCAGGGTCTTGAGGCGCTGGATCGCCTTCTCGTCGTTCCACTTCGAACAGGACCTGGCATAAGCAGCGTGGGAGTCACCACAGTTTACACAGCAGGGCTCTGAAGTGCATCCAGTCCCTTCGTGGTCGCGGGAACCACAATTGGCGCACCTCGCAACACTGTTACAGGACCGCTGGGAATGTCCATACCTCTGGCACTTAAAACAGCGTAGAGGATTTGGTATATAAGGACGAACTGCACATAACAAGTAACCAGCCTTTATTTCAGTAGGTACCTTCGGGCTGTTAAAAGTCAAAATAACATTTCGTGATTTGATCAGCGCGCCATCGCGCCTGAAAGTCATGCGTCGGGCAGCTATGACACCCTGATCAGCAAGTTCACACACAAGTTCATCTTCATCGCAGACCAACAAGTCGGGCTCAGAAATGACTCCCTTGGAGGTGTTGAGATACGGATGTGCCGTCACTTGAACTGGAATATCCTGAAGTCTGGTCAACTGCAGAAGAGATTTGCTCTGAGAGAGAGTGCAAGTTTCCACAAGCAGGTCACCAGAGCGTAGCTTCTTCACTGACTTCAAAGAGCCAGCAACACCCGCAAGTGCCTTCGAGATGAAAAAAGGAGACTTTGAGGAAAGTTTCAACATCTGGTCAGTAGAAGAAATGACGAGAAAAGTAGCTTGAGGTATCGAATCTGCAAGTGTAATGCGACGTTTCTGAGCTGACGGCTCAACACCTGGATCTAAAGATACGTCGCGGTGATGTCGTTTTTCAACGAAAGTTCTCTTCAGTGTGTTATGTGTGGGAGGTGGTTGAGGCAAATTTGGCCCCTGATCAATCACCATATCCTGTTGTTTTTTAAATTTTGAGGAGGGTTTATGTTTCCCCATGGGAGTAAGAAAAAATTCATCAGCAACGTACTCCGCCCACAATCGAGCCCAACAGGGGAGAACTGGAGGTCCGCAAGCCAAACACATGACGCAAGACACAGTTCTAGAGCTTAGTTGCAAATATAGTCCGTTGGCTGTGATCACACGCACTCGGCGGACACTTCGGCCTCCGGGTACCGTCATGCCAACGCCTTTGGCATGATCCCACAGCCCTCGGGCTCACCCTGCCGTGCCATACGACAAAAAAGCCGCTAAAGCCCTGTACACAACTTGGTACAAGACTTCTGACTAGAGGTGGGTTAGTCTCTAGCCTCCCGTTTACAGCGAAGCCGGGGTCGAAGAGGAGTGTTGGTACACAGGAGGCACTTAACCGGTCTCCTGCGACCTCAGCCGCCAGACATCCCATTTCCGCCTCACGGGTCTCCGCACGCGGCAAACATGCAGGTAGGTCTAGCACCCAAACCAGCTAAAAGAAAAAAAAGAAATCCAAAGAAGACAAATCCTGGCAGGGAACCTAAACGGAATCTCAGCAACCTACGAACTGAGCGGTTAATATAAATCAGTTAGTGGTGGAGGGTAACAAAACCACAAGACCGGGGTGTTAGTACATAACGTGGTAGCGATTAGGTAGAGAATACAACACGGGCAACTAGCCAGTGGAGAAAATAAATAAAAACGAAAAAGCGAGACACAAGACCAGCTCGGGAACGTGGGGCCGCGACTCCCCAACAGCTGGATGAACAGCCGTCCCTGCAAACACCAACAGCAAAGCGGTGGCATGACATCAGATGTTGACCAGTCACAAGGTCAGCTCGGGCCGTGGGGGCGCCGCTCCCCAAATAACTGGAAAACCAGTTATCCCCGTGCGGGGTCATGTTAGTCCGCCAATTCCTTCTTGGTGGTTTTTTTTTTTCACTTTCCGCCAGTGTATATATATATATATTTGGTATGTGTGTAAAAGTCTTGAAAACCTAAGTAACTTTAAGTTTTCAGTAGTTCTCTTGGAAAAAAATGTTTAATTCGATAAACAATAGTTGTTTTAGGAATGCTCCACAACTTCAAAACTACCAAAAAAGCGTTACCGATCTTTTCTGGAAGTTTTTAAATTTGGGAGCATTCTGTAAATCATCTTACAAGGTAGAGGAACTTATGGCTCTGGTACTCCATCTTTCCCGTGTTTGACGAAGACAATGTATTAAGTATGAGGACAAAAGTTAGAGCAAAGCATAGTGGCACATTGTTCACTAACTGGGCATACGGCTTTGGTTTATCTTCGCGAATCTTTAAATATGAAACGGAAGCTAACTGCATCCAGCTCTGTGAATTGATGGGTTTACCTTATCTCTTAAACGAAAGACTGCTGTTTCAGGCCACTATATTTTAGTGTTAACTTGGTAATATTTCAATTTTCCTGATTAGTAGTAATCTGTCGTCTTTCCCGAAGTGGTTTGTTTTGCTATGTATTTGTTGTAATGGATTTGCATATGTTATTACATGTGAATTTGTGGTGTAAAATATTATATGTTATGAATTTTATGCTTTACTTTCCATTAAATAATTTCGAAATGCTTATTAATAATTTTGGGTATTATTATTGCCGCCTTTTTCTGCTTATTTACCATAGGAACTCAAATGTGATTTTTGATTAATACCTTTTCTCATCCATATGCATATTACTTTCTGTTTTTTGAAGTAGGATGCACAATTATGTTCTTGAGGAATTCTATCAGTGCAATATTTTCATTTATCCTCTTTTTTAACGAGCACTTTATTTTCCGGTTTTGTGTACCTTGCGTGATACATTAAGAAAAAGCATCAATCACAAATCATGGTTTTATAATTTTGCCAATGTCGAAGTTTAAAATCATGTATGATATTCTGGATTGCATCGGCGGTACGGATTCCCCTTCTCCGAAACTTCTAAAACCTATGTAACATCTCGCAAGGTTTACGCTGCCTTGTACAATGTAGAAGAAAAGTGGCTTGGAAAGTAGCTTGGGTAAGTTAAAAATTTTCTTTTTGCCAAATGTATACTGGAATAATCCTGAAGTATACTATTTTAGTAATAGTCCGTTCTTTCAGATATGATGCACAAATTTGATATGGGTGTAACCTGATATCACATGATCCCACCGTTAATCAAATTTTCTATTTCCGCCATATATATTCGAAATTTCATTACAAATAAAATTGGCTTAACAAATATGACCTTTGAGAGGAAAATGCCAACTTCAGGTAACAATCTTTACAATCGAATTGAAATACTCAAACAAATGTTTGAAAAATTATTTGAAAATATATAATTCGTGAGATAGAAGAACATATATCTTGTAACGTTCGCAGGAAAGGTAATTGATCAAAAATGCCATATCTTGGAACTCATTGCTACTTCCTTTCTTCTCTGGGCGTCTAATGACCATCATGAGAAACTCGATGAACCACAGTGCACAGGGAAACTCGATAGTTGTCGCCCATCTTTAATTATAGGCCACTGGTTTAAAATACAGGGAACAGCCAGTGATATAACATAAACAGAACATTCATTCAATACGGAGATTCGAACCTGGACCCATGTCGTCCAAATGGACAGAAGCCAGCGCTTAGACCACTGCACCACGAGTCCGGCAACTTAGAGATTTCACATTTCATGATATGTAATATTAATAGGATTATGGAAGACCATTCCGAATCGTAATGATATGTAAGGATATTTTACAGTGCGACTTCAAATGTTAATATTGCATCGGCTGCGCAGTGGTCTAAGCGATGGCTTGCGACAGTTTTTCCGACATGAACCCGGGTACGAATCCCGTTGAGGTATGGATGGTGTGTTTATTTTACGACACTGGATTCTTCCGTTCCCTGGGATTGTTGAGTTTATATTAGGGGAATATAAACTCAACAATCTCATTACAAAAATTTCTATGATTAATCGCGGTTTCAAAATTTCAAATGCTTTATATACACTGTTGGCCACCCAAAATGCAACACCAGGAAGGAAGCATCCGATTGGCCTGAAATTTGCAGCATGCGTCGCCCGCGAGAGGACATGCAAACGATTAGCATTGCAGGGCATATGCAAATCATGTGCGCCCGGCACGCCACCGACAAGCACTATAAGAAGTGTACACAGAAGGCGATGTGTAAGTAGTGAAAGTGTTTTGTGCTGCCGGACCTGTGCGTGGGAAGCTTCCTGATGCCTCGTTGCAGAATAAGGCAGTCTTTCCAGCATGTTTTTTTGTTTTGGAGTTCGACAGACGACGAACAGTGGCTTATCGCGAAAACGGTTTATCATACCGAGACATCGGCGCCCGTGTGGCATAACATCCAGCCACAGTGAGGCGAGTATGGATTAGGTGGGTGCAGGAGGAACGGACGGACTGACGTGAGCGATTGCCGCAGCCTCAGCACACCACCAAACGAGAGGAACGGCATGTTCTGCGGCGGGAATTGACGGCTCCTACCGCCACATCACGAACGTTAGCGCAGGAATTAGGGTGTGTTGCGTAACAACCTGTATCAGTACGTACCGTTTGACGTCGTCTGCAGGAGCGGGGACTTGTCGCACGGCGCCCGTTGCTCCGATTACAATTGACGTTACACCACCGGCGACTGCGGAGATAGTGGGCCGTTTAACGCCGCACCTGGACTACGGAATGGCACGACATTGTCATCTCCGACGAATCCCGCTTCTGCCTGCAGCATAACGATGGCCGGATCAGCGTGTGGCGGCACCGCAACGAGAGACTGTATGACGCCTGCATTATGCATCGCCATACCGGTCCGCCGCCTGAATTATGCATCTCAATACCGGATCGCCGCCTGCATTATGCATCACCATACCGGTCCGGCGCATGCATTATGCATCGCCTTACCGGTCCGGCGCATGCATTATGCATCGCCATACCGGTCCGCCGCCTGGCGTTATGGTTTGAGGCGCAATTGGATATGACACACGCACCCCTCTGGTACGCATCACCGGTACACTCAACAGCCACCGCTACATCTCCGACGTTTTGGAGCCTGTAGTCCTCCATTACCTGCAGGACCTGCCAGCGGCCACGTTTCAACAGGACAATGTGCGCCCGCACGTGGCGCGCATCGTGCAACAGTTCTTTACGGCCCACCAGGTGTCACTGGCACCGTGGCCCTTCTGTTCTCCCGATATGTTGCCCATTGAACACGTCTGGTCGCTGATCGGCAACCGAGTGTCCCGGCAAGCACCACCCGCGGCTACGCCTGATGAACTGTGGCAACGTGTGGAAGCAGCCTGGACCGACATACCCCAAGCCCACATCCAAAGCCTCTTTCGTTCGATGCCGCGGCGTGTAGCGGCCGTAATGTTAGCTATGGGGGCTACACGAACTATTGATGTCTGAGTGTTCCACAAGTCGCACGGGCCTGTAAGCTCAATCGTTTCATCTTTGTATCTGTTGTTATGTGTCCAGTAAATCTGTCTTTGCTATCTCGTGTCCTTCTTGGTGTTGCATTTTGTGTGGCCAGCAGTGTATATAACTCTGTCATGAGCATATGCTGTCAAAACTATACATTCCCTACAACAACCGATATGTAGAGTCCTGCATATTTACAAATAATGTTTGTTTACAGAAAATGGAATATTACTTGCCAAAACATTTGGCTTTTATGGCAGCCTCTGTAGTTAGTGGAATACTCTACACTAGGGATTGCAAATTTCTGCAGATATTTTCTACAATTCGTTCTCCAAAGGAGGGACAAATTCTGTCACGTTACTTGAAGAAGTTTACATGCCTGAATGCCACTTCAAGAAGAGACTTGGCTGAGTGACATGGTGATTCCAGTCGTGAGTGACATGGCGATAATGTCCTCCATGCAGCGTAAACCCATTTCGTTTGATAGTTTCTCTGTAGGGTGCACTGTTCTGCCGATATGAAGCTCGGAAGTTCAACTTTTCGACGCCTGTTTCGTGAAATAAACTGTAAGAACACCAGCAGTATCACATATTTAGTGAAGGAGATGTGGAAGAAGATATAACATTAGGTCTAACATTAGGCCAGGGCGAACGTATGTATCTTTTTATTAGGAGCATTCTAATGCTTGTGCTTGCGGATTAAAAGTTAATCCTCATACTTGAAAGATCCACTCCCTTGAAGACCCTAATATAAAGATGTCTTACAATAATAGGATGTTATAAATGCAAACTGGAAGCCAAACTAGTGTTCCATTCACAAACATGAATAGGTAAAGCAAAAGACTACTGCAACGTAGCCCTATTTTGGAAGTAACATGCAAATGAGTTTCAAACAAAATATAAGTTTTGGAAGACAGTGGGATAAATGTATTTTATTTTTATTTTTTCATCAAGAAGGCTAGTCCATCTATCCTTTCTGGAGAACGTTAAAATATGATTTACAGGCATGTATATATGATATTATGCACAGGAGTGGTCAACTAAGGATTTACCAAGCTAAAAATATCGGTTTTCACTGGTGTTGTCTTGGTTAAGGCTTGTTGATTCTGTAACTAATAATAAGAAGTCATGAAGAACAACAACGATTTCCTCAAATTTACGTACAACTTTAACGGAATTTTAAACTTAGTCCCGTAATTCATGATTCATGTACAAATCATGCTCAGAAAGAATAGCCATAAAAATTAAATTTCAAATTATTGTTAATTATCAAGTTATTACTGTGTGATGAATGTAAGATGCTTTTTTCAACTCCAATACTCAACTAACTGAGATGAAAAGTAGTTTTATTCTTTTGCGTGTAACATCGATATTAAAACGGATCCTTACTGCTGGCCTATTAGACAAAAAAGTTGTTCTTATCATAGATTGAATGACAAGTAGCATCTAAAAGAGGATATAGATATTAAAATTTTCGCTCGCTTTCCAACTAAGCCTTGCAATGATATCTCGTAGTCGACGAGGAAAGATGATTTAAGGAAACACCGAGATGTTGATCTCAGGAGCAGAGATATATATGTTATTTCTATGCAAGTGAAAAGTATTGAGATAATGACGTTGTCGATACAACGCATGGAACCTGGACAACAGATTTAATTTTTATATTTGTTTTAACAAATTCAACGAGGAACATTGCTGTTAAACTAAGTTATCATTTCAGACATGTTAAAAGTTAGTTTTTCAGATCTGATCAAAGGTTTTACAAAATTGAGTAAAAATGAATTAACGAAATACATTTTTTTCTGCTTTGATCGAAACTTTTGCTTTAGGCAAAATAAAGCAGATAGCTTTGTTTTTGGTTGAAATCCATTTCAATTGCGAACAACTTTTCTGGGCTTCATAAATAAAGTATCACAAACAATGCTTTTTCATAAATGGTATGCCTTCACACATATATAAATCAGCTAAGGCAAAAAATTTGCATCCTAACACGTCAGGAGAATTCTCAACAGCAAAATCACTGGTTGAATTACCATAGCCAGAGTGATTGAAAAGTTCGGCCCTTCTCATTTCGCAAAATCCATCAGAAGACATTTCCTGTTTTTTCAAAATCTCAATCATTTAGAGTAGAAGTTGTTCAAAAAAGATCTTATATATTTATTTTTTTAGATAACTTAGTGGTTTTTGTACTGTCGTTAGAATTTATAAACTCTATTTCTTGTTACAAAAACATATAAAGAAAGCCTACATTTCTTGTGAAATGATAATTAAAACCAAAGAAGTAGCAGATACTTTCTACGAGCGACTTTAATGCAGTTGAAAATTTAATTTATTCCCTTTCTCAGTTTGATTATATTGAGCGAAAGAGAAATTTCAAATTTCACTCAGAGTGCATAAATAAAAATGAACACTGAAAGACTTTGGCCTTGAATTCGTTTTTGGTACATCCAGCATCACTGCCACACTTGGGACGTACTTCTCATAAGGAGTGGCCACAGATTTAAATGACGGATGTGCATGACAGTCTTAAAAAGTACAATCAAAATCGCAATTCGAACAAAACCGAAATGCGAAGAAATGGTCTTCTTAAAATTTTTTACATCTAGAAATCGATGATGTACTTAAAATGTATACAAACAGCTGTTCGTGGAGTTCGCTTTTAAAGTATTTGTGTTTGTTTCTGACCGACACAATTTTCAAAAAAGAAATTGATGCCCACCATTTCAGAAGATATTTGGCTGCGAATTTCATTAGTCGAAATTGATATATTATATAGCACGTTAATCCCAACAAGGCGTACATGGTTTCTCAATCATCACAAAGTAAGTTTTAAAATTAGTGCTTGCAATTCCAGTCATGCAAGTGTAATAAGAGAATAAAAGATATTTACTAATTTCGAAATGCGTTGAGAGAAGCAATGTAAACACAATATAATTGTACTTTTCAAAAACCCAGAAAATCATGGATGTTAAAATTTAAATACTTTTCTCAATGAATGTAAAATTTTAATTAAGGAAAATAACCAGGTAAATTTTCAGTTAAATCACAGAAATCCCATCTGTATTATTAGTTGCGCATTTTTGCTCTTCACATTTACACAGAAGGGCCAAAATGTCATCACCAGTGCGTCGCATGCAAATCAAAGCAACTTCACGTAAACGGCGGTGCCTGAGAAGGTCATGAAACGATACAAAAAGCATCTGAAAATGAGCTACATCAATCGGTGTTATTTTCTTGTTCTTCAGATGAGAAAACTAGTGGACTTTAGCGAGTTCCACAAATAACAAATTGTAATGGCAGGAAAAATTTGACTGAGCATTTCTAGCATACCAAAATTTGTGAGGTGGTCATGATCAGTGGCGGTGGTCTGAAGAGCAAAAACCACCGACAACCAATAAGTTGTGGACCGAGCACAGCTCATCGAACTTCGTCATAATCAGGAATTGTAATTATTACGAAACCAGATTTCCATGAAGCTGATATTTGGTAAGGGTAAAAAAATTGCAGCTTTTACCCATGATCGCTCATTCGTTACTGATTTCCAAACCGATGACTCATGTTCTGTACAAAGTTTTAAGATGTGAATCAAATGTTTAGTGTAAATATGACATGGATGGTAAGTCAGATAATTTCCGGAAACTTGAAAATTTCGTCATCTTGGAGAGGGAAAATCTGAAAACTTGGTCGTTATGGGTAGTGTAGTGATGAACGTACTCTGGCGCTCTCCGGAAAACGCGGTTCCGATTCCCGCAATGACGGTACAGAATTCTTAACCTGAAAATTCGCTGATCATGAGTGCTGGTTGCTTCGACAAGCGAATCCTGTGTTGGTTATATTTAAACTAGTCGGAAACTTGAAACTTGGTCTTTCTCGGTTGGATGGTGGTTAGCATATTCGGGTCCTATCCGAGAGACGCAGATTCGATTCCCACTCCTGGACGACGAAATGTTCAGGTTTTCGGAAATTGTCTGACTTACCATCCATGCCATATTTACACCAAAAAACGGATTCGCATTTTAAATATTTGTAATTTGTGTTCAGCGTATCATATGACTGAATGCGACAACATCTGCTTTTATTTTTATCGGAGCGAAATTAATTATTGTTCATTCATTCAATATTTATCCGATTAGAACACCTATAACCCCTTCAAAACAATTACTTGTAAAAGGGACAGTTTCCATTCGCATTAGAAAACATTACATCCAGTGCAAAAGTTGAAAGTTGGGTTTTCCACTGAATATCGGGAATCCTCAGAAGGCTGTGTTACTTGTTTTTTATCCGAGAAAGAGCAGAAACAGTTAAAACTCAATCACGTCTGCTGTTCTGAAAAACTATAATGCCACGTGAAAAATTTCATATGGTATTATTTTCCCTGTGCTTCTGTCGTGTGATTGAAGTCATATTATTTTTATTAATCAAGCACACTGCTATTCGATTCACTTATTAGATATGAAACAATCACGTGGTCAGTAGTTAACTCGTTTATTAAAAGCACTTCTTCTTTGCTGTTTTTTCTCGTTTTCAGATTCAGGGCTGTTGAGTGTGAAAACAAAAGTACAGACTTTTCGCTCCAAAGCTTTTGCTGAGAAACAACTGGTTGCATCATGATGATTATATTTGAACTTGCTACAGGTTCGTCGATGCTGCCACGTGAATGAGGTATATTTCATGGCTAATCTCTCTCTTTCCTCAGGTGCATGGAAACGTTTTTTGCTCCACTTAAAATTAAGTTTTTTGTTTCTCTTATAATTATACTTTTTGTTTATTTTTCCAACTAGGAATTGTAAGTTAAAATTGTTGCTCATTCAGTGATGGGAACGCGACAGGTTGAAAACATGTTCTTTGAAAATTCTGCCTTTGTATGGCTCAGAATTACATTTAGAAAAAGGGAAATTTGAATATATCACTGTATATTCTGTAACCAAAAGTATCTATTAAGAAAATAAAATACCTTGAAATCAGACCATGTAAAATAAGCATAAATTCGCCTTTAATTAGGCCTTCAGTATTTAAAATCCAGAAAATCAAAATACTTATTTAACATGTAGTATTTTTAGTTTTAAAACGGAAGGCAATGTAACCGAGACTTGTGCATCAGAAACATGGAATTCGTACGTCTGTTTTCAGCAGGACAAAATTGTTTCGGTATACTTCGCTTTTTTCTGCAGCTGTAAAGAAAATTTGTGGTGTGCATCTAATGGAATAATGTATGCAACGTGGAATTTGTTTTTCTATAGTAAAATATTTCTCATTACTGTAAACATATTTCCCATGGGTCTCTATAAGTTTGTTATCTAGTCTCTAATTCGCTGGCCGGTAATTAAAAACTAACGAGGGACAGTATTATTGCACATAATTATGCAAGCTTTAACTCGTAAGACGAAGTCTGGGGTATCTTGCGCTGCATTAAAAAAAACTAAAGTTGAAACAGTGTGGCACTTCCTTATATAAATAATTTCCGAATACAAAATATATCATACGGAACAATTAAATTTTAACTGAGGCACGAATTGTGGAATTTTCTTAGGGAACTCAGCTAAGTTACTGGGGACTAGGCAAGCAAATGCACCTAAGCAAACATGAATGAAATTCTTTTGTTTGAAGAAAGAGCTGTGTTCCCGTAAATTTGGGATGTGGATCCATAATACTCATGTTCTTCTTCGGATAATGTTTTTGGCTACGTATATTCGGGTGCGAATGGTAAAGATTGCTACCAACTTCAGAAAGATGTTCAAGGGTCACCCAATGACTCTCAGAGAGGATATGTCTCCTTGTTTTGGGCAACTCCGTCGTTAGAAGAGCAGCTTTCGGGGAACGGTTATCTCTATTCCCCTACACTTGGGACGTGGTTCCACTATTCTCGTATTTTCTCTTTATACTCTCATGACATAGACAGTAGAAGGCGTCCATGCAAACGTAAGGTAACAGAGCGATACCAAAAATTTCAATTTGCACAGTACATTCTTCAAAATCTACACACATGGAATTGTCTTTCTTTCAAATACCACTTCGATATGTCGATGTGCGTCATCATACAATTCTTCCTTAGCAGGTAATCAGTGTACTTGATATATTCTGCTAGACATAGAGGTTCCGATTTATGACGATAAAAAATTTTACCTTCAGAATAAATATTTTGAAGCAGTGACGCAATTCACATACCTAATTATCCTTTTCATGGACAGCCGAAACAGTGATGAATTACAGGAGTTACGTGAGTTTACCTTTCACATCAGACGACACTGAACAGAAAGGTAGGACCGTCAGTGCTAAATGGTCAATTGCTTCGACAAGGCCAGAGATGGAAGCGCAAACTTAGCAGAGACACGTTTATAGAACTATGCCTCTTTAAAGCGAAAGTCTGACCAAGATTTAGATCAAGAGCATCAATAAATAACTGAAAGCTTTAAAATGCACTAATATACAGAAATTTGTAAATGTTTAAGACCACCTGTTGATATTAGGAGGTATCTGCCGATTGTGTCGGCTATTGTCTGTATTACTCAACTTCTTATCGGTGTTGCATCATCCTTCAGCGGCAGGTGTTGATAGAGGTGGGGGAAAAGTGCGAGCGTCAGTTTCCTTCTGGTTTTCATGCTCAGAGGTTTTGAACGTATTTTCTTTATGCTTCGAATATAAAGAACTAGTGCGCAAGAATGTTTCATAAAAACGGAGGCCGCAGGAAGCATGAAATTAGCAATTTACACCCGATGTTTATTAACATTGCAGATATTTTCGTCGCGTCCTTTATTTTAATGTCAGTTGGGTATTTAGAGGAAAAACACAAAATAACATCAGAAGTAAAGGAAATTGGCAAAACTTCAATGATTATTCAGAATAGCCATATCTATTAACCGCCTCTATGAAATAATTAGTGAAACATGAAGTTGATAATGCCAAAATGACAAACTTCCAACTCAATGATAAAAGCGGAACGTCTCAAATTAAATTTTTAGATAGACATTTTCAGTGATTTTTGCTTGTACGCATATATAAGGGAAATTGCCTGCCTTGTACCACAGCATTGGACGCGGTAAGGGAAACTTAATTATGTAGAAGGTGAATGAAATCAATAATTCTCTGGTGCTTCCTTCTAGCTACGTTTCACTTTTAAATCCTAAACAATGTAAACATAAATAATTCAGATAAAAAACATTTTATTTATTGGTTGAAATTTGTTTCATATCGCCGTGTTCCAGGCAGGAGTGATGCAAATCAGTACATGGAATAAGCCATCACAAAAAAACCCGCTAAAAATGTATATGTTCAACGTATTCCAAAGTCGAATAATCTCACTAACCACAAAAGCAGAGCTATCGCAATTTTAGAATGTTGAAAGCGGAATTTCTGTCATGTAATTCAAACACCCTTCTCTCAGTGCCTTGAAAAACTTGAACTTTGTTTGCATCAAAATTATATGTTCCCTCCAAAACTGATATCGGGCAAAATATTTATTTTTCGGAATATTGGCCTGAGGAAAACAACCTTTAAAATGTAGCTCATTTCTAAGGAAACAGACTTCTACTCTTCCCAAAATGTTCCTGCACTGACGTTAGCACAAATACGATGCGCAGAAATATGCGCGACACGGTTTACCAGAGTCGAGCAATAAACCACAAACAGAGAATCACTTATATTGATGGCACTTCCTGAGAAAGTGGTATAAGGCACGTCGTTTTTGGTCTAAAGTTTGCCAGTTCGCTAATAATTCCGGGTGCAGCGAATGCTTGGAGAAAATAATTATTGGTTTATATTGTCCCGACAATGAGGTCTTACGAGGAAAGCATAAAGGTATGGAGCAGCTTTTCGTGGATCCGGATGTCTTCCTTTGTGGTTTGACAAACTACTGTATAAGTGCAGAATTCTACGTAGAACTGTTGCATAACTGTACCCTGCTAAGATTTTGGCAGTACTTTGGGGAAGGTACACATCTCTAACAGATGGACAACGCACTGTTTGATACTAACTGCGTTGTTACAGATGTATTTGAGAAACTCGACATGCAAAAATTTCGTACACCAACTCGGAGCCATCTCCTTTTCTTGCCAGCACGCACAATCAATTACATATGATACATTCTGCATCACTCGGCGGAAATAAAATCGTTACAGATGTCACATCATCAGATTAACATGCAATGCGGGTTTATCAGTAAGCATTTCGAAACAAATTGTGGCGGAAACTAAGTCTATAATCCGTCATAAAGGCAAATATTTCAAAAAACGATATCAAGTTTTCTGTAAATAAATATGGTTTGTACACATGCAGATGCCCAGATATCAATGAGAGATGAGTGCATAAAATATTTGCACTCATAAATCACAAAAGAGTGTCATGTGCGTCTTTATCTCAAGGTAACGTGTGTTTCATTGATCCTCGTTTATCCCAAACACAGAAAGAAAAGTCACATGACCCTTCGTTTCTAATGGTGTTCTGTGAAAAATCCAGGACTAGATTTGTGGTTCGATTCCACATTATCCTTTTGCGTCAATTCCAAAATCGTAAAAAAAAGTAAAGACTATGGTAGTAGGCCTGAAATTAATTGCATACCCTGTCCGAAATATCGTTACTCCCCTAAAACTTCAAAACGTCCAATTTAATTTTCCCATTTGGTTCACTGACTTAATGGATTAATGGGTGCTTTTGTTCCCGAAGATCGGAAGTAATTGCCAAATGCAATGAGTATTTGTTTCCATTTTTGGATACATTCTGATGAGCACATAGCAGTTTTAGCACAGTTCTTTCTGACATTGTTAATTATCATTTGTTGTGTTTCCGATAATTGTGGATATGTGTTCCCATTTTATATTTGTGAATTCCTTCGTTCACACGCACGATATGTCTTTTCCGTGATGTCTTGAAGGAAATCAAAGAAATGCTTATGCCACACATGGCAATTGTTCTTATGGACTTCAGTGAGAACTACGCAGTTACCATAAAAGATGAGGCACAATACTATCATTGGACATCAGGAACATGTACAGTTCACCCAGTTATTATGTACACAAGAGGTGAGACACAGTTGCTTGAAATCTCCAATCACTGCTTCTTTTCTGACGATCTGGACAACGATGCTTGTATGTTGTTCAGAATTCAACAAACACCTTAGCAGTACGTTAATAATAAATACCCAGAAGTTGTGAAGGTTAACTATTTTACAGATGGGTGTGAAACACAATATAAAAATCGCAAGAATTTTTTGAATTTGTGCAAGCATGAAAAATATTTTGTAAATATCTACATCATGGACATTTTTTGCCACTAGCCACGAAAAATCAGATTGCGATGGTATTGATGGTACAGTGAAGCAAATTGTAAGCAGTTCAAGCCTGCGACGACCTATCAAAAATCAAATCACAAAACCGATGGATGCCTTTAATTTTTGTGTTGAAAACATAAAAAAAAACATTGAGTTCCACTTTATATCAAAGCCTGAAATTGAAATTGTACGAACCAATCTACGGGAACGTTTTTAGAAACATCAGTTACTCCAGGAACCAGGCGTTTTCACTATTTCTGTCCACTCTCACCAAATACAATAGGAATGAAGAGGATAAATAAAGATGACAAATATTGTTTGATATTTAACTTCAAAAGTAGCACTGAACTTATAAATCGGCCACAGTTCCACACTCAATGCTATGCAGCATGCATATATGATAATAACTGTTTTTTTGGTATGATCAGTGATATTAAAAAGAATGAAGACGTGAAAATTAAGTTTATGCCTTAACATGGCCCTACTAAGTCATTTTACTGGCCACTTCATGATTATGCATGCTATGTGCCTATGTAGCACATATTGTGTACAGTGCAACCTCCAATGACAACAGGAACGACCCGAGCGTATTATTTTCGTAAAGAAGACACGAAAGCTGTTCAGATTAAATGGTGTGCAGCACAGAAAAGTTCCCTACAATTAGAAAAACTCCCACCGAGGCCGGCATCAGAATAAACTGTAGAAAAACATCTGTTATACGTGTAACTGAATATTATTACATTCAAGCAAAGAATAAATATCAGCCTATTATTAATATGCAGGTAATTATAAGTCATTCCACCATTGATTCAGGATAATGCAAATTGTAAGGAATTTTTAAAAACAACTGATTTTTCTCGGTGGTTCTTTTACAGCTACTTGAAAAATGACACTTATGTTAAACATATAATTTTATTTCTTACTCATCACTTAGGTTTAATTAACAGTTAATAACAGCATTTATTTATACTGAGCACTGTGGTTACAGGACTGAGATCCTTATGGATCTTACGCTTAAATAAAAAGTATTTAAATATTTGGATTTATGAGCCAGCACTGCACTCACTCACTGTACATGTACGCATGTTTCCAACTGAAAAGGTACCATGTAATAGACTCCACAAGTTGAAACAGGATCAGTTTGCTGTTGAACGAGGGGTTAGGCTTAACTTTCGAGTGCTGTATCTAGGAAACTATGGAATGTGGAATATAAAAAAATTCAGTACTTTGCAGCTTTGTTAGGTAAACCTACATGCTAATTGTCAGCAAAATGCAAAACAGTGGGTCAGGTTTGTGGAACAAATTTGCTGAACAGTCGAAGGAGAGCCCTCTATAAAATTCAGATAATTTTAACCATCTGTGAAAATATGCTGATAACCACCATTTTTCTTTAAATATGTTATAGGATGTGTTAAACATCAATATATAAAAATTATCTCCCTCATGCCAGAGCAATATTCTACAGAGCCTCCGATAAAATATCTAAATTTGGCTGGAATGTTTCACTTCACCACGTAACTGGTGTTTCAGAGAAAATGAAAATTGTTTTCAATATGTAGGAACACTTTTGCATGTTATTCCAAAGTTTCATTCTCCTAAATTCAGTAGCACAAATGACAGCATGTTATGTAACAAGTTGGTAAAATCATGCAATGCATTGATTATGATACGCTTTCCAACATACTGGGAATCATTACTCAAGTTCTTACTCAAGCTATGAGGATAATGGCTGTAGAATAAATCTCGCTCCTCTGACCCGACCTTTGACCCCATTTTGATTATATTCAACAGAACCGGTAAAGTATACTTCCGGAACAACATGAAACGTTTTTTCTCAATCGAAGCATTTTTACGTGAGTTATAACGCCTAAGGGCAATGGAATGGATCCCTATTCTATGTCCTGACCTTTGACCCCATTTCACCCATTTACAATAGGATTCGTCCCCAGATGGTCCCCTACTACATACTAAAATTTCATTGAAATCGAACCATTTTTACGTACGTTATGACGCTAAGGGCAAATATCAGTGACACTGAGCATCACCTCGCTAAAAGGGTATGATGGCACAACAAATTTTATATTTTGATATGTTATATCCACGTATTGTAATGTTAAGTCTAAACCATAAGGATTAATAATGATAGACGAATTAGAGACAAAGTAATTTAGAATAAACATCAAAACAATGATGAATGATAATTTTTTATTTGTGTTAGAGTAAGAAATTTTTTAAAATTCTTTTTATTATTTCCGAACATGAAACACCAAACAATAAATGTTACCATGGGTTTTTTCATCGAACCCCATAGTAACATTGGTTATTCATCGAACCCCATGGTAATATTGGTTCTTCATCCCTGTCTATTTATTTGCGGCATTTGATCATGGTTTTCTTCCGATATAGATTCACTCAGGGTTATAATAACGTCGGACATTATTTCCACGCTCCTCGCCTTAGCTTCTCGAAATGTTTTTTTTTTTGTAGGGTGATCTTCATCTAATGGAAGATCATGTGTTTCGAGACTGGAAGTGATCGGAAACCATCGGCTCTTGAATGTCCAAGCTGTTCCGTATTTACTTCTTCCGATTGTTTTTGTTCCAACAGTGCCGTATTCTTCTTATAAAAAATGAAACGTGCACGTTTCGTAGGCGGTCGACCAGCCATATTTTTATATGGTTTTACCATCCACGTGATACTCTGTTAATATTAATTAATAAAAATGAATTCATCATATCTTAGCACAGCGGATACGCTCGTCAAGTGACTATTCAAAAATGTAACAAACAAAGTGCTGTATTAAGTTTAAATTTTGAAGGATATAACATGCGAAATCAGCGTTCCGCTGCTTATACTGTACTACGCATCAACTCCAAGCAACTGGCACAACTCATTTTTGTTCTAGAAGAAAATAGAAGTAATGCGTAATATGCACCCAAAGCGTGACGTAATGAGACAGAATGGCGCGACAGTGTGACGTCAATAAAATTTTAATAGGATCTTGCCCGTTCTACGCAAAAAATGCGCCGCTAGTCTGAGGGGTCCATTCATGTGGGCAAACCGACTGACTTCTCCAGAAGAAAATACGGTAAAATTACACAAGTCCATAAAATTATATCCTCTCACTTAAAATAGTTAACGAAAAGGCTTCAATGACGTCATACATAGTCAGTTATCGAGTTGCTTAATCTGGGGAAGCCCATACCATCGCTGAAAACCTTATGAAGCGTTGAGTAAAGGACATAGTTGAATGTGTGCTGGATGGGAAAGCCACTAAACTCCTAGGCATAGTTCCTTTGTCTAATAAACAAACTCGCTAAGAATCGGGGACTTAGCAGCGGACGTGACGTCCACATTACTTTCGCGAATAAAATGCACCAAGACTAAATCTTCTTTCGAAATGGGTGAACTAACGGATGTGTCTGGGTTGGGAACTTTAATAAGATTTGTTCTCTGTTAGTATTTGGAGTCCTTCAAGGGGATCTGCTTCTCTGCAAGCCGTTATCGCCTAACACGAGTGGGGCTAAAATTTTCAAATTAATAGACGAATATTTCATAGTGAGTGGCACACCATGCGATAACTGCGTTGATGTGTGCACAGACGGCGGGATGGCCATGACACGAAATACATTGGTGTATTTCTCCGAAGAGGTGTTAACGATTGGAGCAAACTAAAATTTTTATATGATGCATCATTACTTCGTTAAACCTTAAGGTACTGATTTCTCAGAATCATCTTCAGTTTCTTTTAAAATAAAGTGCATCTGACTACAAATTTTCGTTGAAGATCCTATTGCATAATAAAAAATTTTCAAAGAGCCAATATTAAACATTATATACGCTCTTATATAGAGATGCTACAATAGCCCATCGAACCAAAGCAAAATACAGTAAGTCCAGCCCAACGCAAGACGTTCCAAAATCAAACCAATAAAATATATTCTATTTCAGGTTTATTCAAAAAACTTGACATCCACAGTGGTGCCGGCTTCTGATCATTCGTCTGGGTTAGGTCCTAGTACGAATCCCGGTAAGACATGGATATTGTTTTTGTCTTACGGCAGTGGTGGCCAACCTTTTACATACCATGCGCCAATTTTTTCACGTATGAGATCAGATGCGCCATACAACTCAAGTTTGGGGTTGAAAAATAGGGATAGGGGTAGGACATTCTTCGCTTAGGGGAGGAAAAGGAATAACTCAATCGCGCAGTAAAATTAATTAATTAATTTACACCAGTTCAAAAGACACGTTTATGGGAGCACCAATCTACAATAGTCAGAAATCTCTTTTATTTACAGACATAATCGACATTTTTGAATGATTCCATTATTGTATGTAAAACGATATCTATTATAGCTGTCATTACTTACCATTAATGAAACTTTTGAGCGTGTTTGGATTTCGCTAGTCTTCCAATGTTTGGTGTTAAATTTTTTACTGAGAGCAGCAGAGAATTCTTCAAATTTGAATCAGTTATTCGCGACCTTGTTTTGCTTTTAATCAAGTTCATGGACGAAAATGTTTGTTCACGTCTGTATGTTGTTCCAAAGCGACATATATAACTTTTTGCAAATTTTTTTAGCTCTGGGAAATGTTCACAGCGTAATGAACGCCAGAAATTAATTATGTCAGAATCATTTTAATCTGGAAAAATCTCATCAAATTTCATCTTTAATAATGAATTTGTTTTTAAATCAATCACTTTCATTTTTATGTTACTAGGCATCTGCATTACGTTTTGTTCACTAAGTGAAAATGGGTTTATAAATGCGAGCATGCAGTTTTCTTCTTTAGCAAAATCATGAAAACGACTTTCAAATGACCCTTGCAATATCTTGATTTTTTCAATATATTTCGTCAAATTGCTTTTATCCGCAGTATATTCACTCTGCTCTTTCAAGTGTGGAAATTGAGTCAAATCCTCATTTTCTAACTGAGAGATGAACAGTTTTAATTTCATTTTAAATGAACTGATGCTGTTGAATAAGCTAGGAAATAATTTATTCTTGCCTTGTAGTTTTAAATTTAGATCATTGAGATGGCTAGTAACGTCAACTAAAAATGCCAAATCAAATAGTCGGTTGTTGTCCAATAATAGGGTTCGTTCATCAGGCAGTTCATTTTCCTGTTCTAAAAAATTAGAAACAGCATTTTTCAATTTCCAAAATCTACTCAGAACCTGTCCTTTTGAAAGCCAGCGTACCTCACAATGAATTACAAGTTCACCATATTCCAAATCTAACAATTGACAGTATTCTGTGAATTCTCGTCTGTGTAATCCTCTTGCTCTAATTTTATTCACACATTTCACAACCGGTAGCATAACATGCTGCATATTTAAAGTTTTCCCACACAGTTGCTCTTGGTGTATAATGCAGTGATATTTAAATACAGGACGGTTTAAAAATTCTCAAGTAAAGTTGTAGTGCCATTGACTTTACCTATCATTGACGGTGCTCCGTTCGTACACACACTGCTGGGTTTTCTATAATCTAATTTTAGATTTTCTAGGCATGATTTTACTTTTTCAAATATGTCTGGTCCTCTCGTTTTATCATGCAATGACTCCAGATTGGCAAGTTCTTCAAAGACATGAAAATCATCATCAATTCCTCTTATAAAAATGGTTAACTGGGCAACATCACATGTGTCCGTTGTTTCATCCAAAGCTAGAGAACAGAAAGTACAAGAGTGGACAAGGTCTTCCAGTTGCTGAGATACATCCTGAGAGAGTTCCTCGATACGTCTCGTAACTGCCTGCCTTGATATAGCAATTTCGTCTGCTTTCCTTTAAATACCTTTATTACCAAGATGGCGTGCAAATATTTGGAGACAAGGCTTCACAATTTCTTCCCGTCAGAAAAAGGTTGCTTTTTTTGCCAATGCTAAAGCTATTTCATATGACGCTCCTGTCATCGCCAAGTCTTCACAACTTACTTTAGCAAATATATTTTGTCTTCTTCGGATTTCTTCCTTTTTCTTAGTCACATATTCTTTTTGTAACTCAGACCCAAAAACAAGCTTCATTTTTTCTTCTATATTAGTCTGATGCTGTGTTTTATAGTGTCTATTAAGATCATTTCTTTTTGTAACTATTCTTTTTGTAACTCAGACCCAAAAACAAGCTTCATTTTTTCTTCTATATTAGTCTGATGCTGTGTTTTATAGTGTCTATTAAGATCATGTCTTCTATTATGTGAAAGAGTACTTTCACAAAAAATGCAAAACGGTTTTCCTAATGGACTTGCTGTAAATAACAACTCATTTTCCCACTGTTCGTTAAATTCACGCTTACTATTACTTTCTGCGCTTCTTTTGCACATTTTCTTTTGCTCTGTGATGGATAAAGGGAATTTAAAAATAATAGAAAAGTACAAAACTCTAAAAATCTAAATGTTGAAAAAGAACAAATAGATCACAAGTAGGTACGTCGTATCACACAGTCACAGAATATCAATTATGTGGGATTTGAATTCTATGTCCGCGTTAAGAAACCGTAGTGGCCCTCTTCTTCAACAAACGTCATATATATTTATTCTTGAATCTGTCTTTCAATCACTCGCAATACAAAAACCACGCTAGTACACTCAATAAAACGCTCTCGCAAAAACCCTGCTTCAAACTCTACGCCACGACGGCTCACTCAGTTTCTTCTGCCGCAGGGCGCAGCACTCGTCGGAGAAAGCGCTCTGAAGTAATGTTTCTTAGCGATGTTTAATGGCGACCTGCCAAGGTCAGCCACCCGCGGCACGGCGTGGAGTTTGGAGCAGAGTTTTTGCGAGAGCGTTTTATTGGGTTAATCGCACCGTTTTCAATCGTACCACATCTCACTCAGGCAATTTCTCTCTCTCTCTCTCTCTCTCTCTCTCTCTCTCTTATACACACACACACACTGTTCACATCCTTCAATTGTAAACTGTAAAAAAATCGGCTGAACTGATGAGTAAGAAGGCTGTATGAATTGAACTGAGAGCACTCAGGTGTTGAAAATATGAAGATGGATAAATTCAGTTGTGGCGCCTACTTCAAAAGAATAAGTAGGCGCAAGGATGCAATGCGCCACTTATAATCATCCAATGCGCCACGTTTGGCGCATGCGTCACGGTTTGGCCACCACTGTCTTACGGTCTTGGTTCTCTTCCTTCCATGGAACCTGTGGCCCTAAATTTTGAACGGGCGACTGCATATATGCCATTGAGTTATTTACGGTTGTCGTTAAACCCCCAATCAAAAAGGAAGAAAAAGCATTAGTCCGCAGTTCCAAGAACATTTATTTCGAATGCTTACTGAATTAATACTAGGTTAGTTTACGACTTCCGATATGCGGTATATCTAGTTTAGCAAATTCAGTCATAAACTCAGCAATAATTACGCAAATAGTTACCATGCTGGTTGTGAAGTTCCTAATGGAGAATGGGATTTCACTTGGATGTTACTCAGAAGTTTGTTTTTCATACGCTCGATCGCACAACAAGCATAAAAGCTTATAATCTGTCCATTTTAGAGTGAAATGCATCCTACTGAAATACCACAGAGATATCTGCTGTTTAATTAATAATAAGAAACTGAACACAAGCAATACTGAAGAAACCTGGATTTTTCCTTCGCAATGTATGCATGTGGGTTAAGCTTTCCACCTTCAACAATAGCATTTGCATAAAATCTTCCATTGTTAAAGTTTGTTTAATATATTATGTTCTTCCACTTGATATCCACTGACTGAATTCTATGGTAACATTTTCATCATGGTCTTCAAACTTTGTTTTCAAAGCATTCTAAGTTATCTGTAGATGGGCAGTTTTTGCAATGTCTGAGCGTGTAGTTACGATCTTTCAAGTCACAATCCATGAAACCCATTAGTGTTTCATACCATTCCTTGAACTAAGCAACATTCAGAAGTAATATAACATTTTGATGTATAGTGCACACACATCCGGAATGAGTACCAGTAGCACCAGCTAAAACACACCATTTTGGTCTTATACTGCAAAATTTTGAAAATCCAACATTTCTCTCAGGATATTGCTGTTTAAAAAAGCTATACAGTTCTTTAAGATTGCACAAAATTAGCCTCTTCTGCATATGCTGATTTCTTCTGATGCGTACAAAATCCTTCTTTCCTGACCTCTGCCGAGAAGAAGTGTCATCTTCATAAAATCCCTGAATTAATTGCAATGTTTCATTGCCTAGTTTTTCCCCTATCCTTGGTTCTGGTAGTGACATAATTCCTGTTTTCTTAATTAGGTTTTTAGATTGTCGCACTAGATATTTTGACACCTGAAATGTTTAAATAATGATATTTTGGGACCAGGATGGAGGTGCCATTGTTAGCATTTGGATTTTTTTTTTTTTTGCCTGTTCAATGTGGGAAGTTTCTCTTTCATCAGAGCCCCAAGCTTATCTAAATCTTTGGCCTTTTGCTTTGATGCACTAGTCTCAGGAGTAGCTTCATTTTGAGAGCTTGAAAAATCATGCTGAAGTACACGGGCAACTTTATTTTTAACACTTGATTGTATTTGTTTTATTTTCCTTTTTCCATATGACAAGCTTCTGTGCTGTGGTACAGAATGTAGCTTCAAAGCAGAACAGCCGATATTACTCATGCCAATATTGATTTTTTTCCAGTGTTTTTTCTTTTTCTACTGAATCGTGTAGTAGCGTTAATTCGTTGTGACTTGTGCTTTCAATTTCATACTGTGCAGCTGTGATGTCTGAGCCATATTCAGAACTTGCTTCCTCTAGTCTCATAGCCCTATTTTTAGAGTTACAACAGATCTTCTGTCCAGGTTTGGCATTGACATAATTTGGCATAAATTTCTTTGTTAATCGTGGTTCTACGTCAATTCGTCGCGGGCGTCAATTCGTCGACTACGACGATTCGTTGCGCGTCAATTCGTCGCCTACGTCAATTCGTCGCGCGTCAATTCGTCGACTGCGTCGATTCGTCGCGCGTCAATTCGTCGACTGCGTCGATTCGTCGCGCGTCAATTCGTCGACCACGACGATTCGTCTTGCGTCAATTCGTCGCTGACAAATTCGTCGACTACATCAATTCGTCGCGTTTACAGATTTTGGTTATATACAAAACGAATGCAGGAAAACTTACGATTTCGAACGTCTTGCTCCCTGATCAAATTTATAAAGTTTGGACAAGCAGACAGGATAGGAATATTACGTTTTCCTTCGGCACTAAAAATATTAGACGGTAGACGGTTTTTGGAACGGGTCAGGGGGCCGGTTGGTCCGAGCCCCCTATACACAAAATATTCGTAAGATCTGCAGTTTTCAATTCAGAACCACAAAATCAGGTATCCTATCTCATAGTACTCTAACTTAGACGGTTGTCGGATTTTGGAACGGGTCAAGGCCCGTGGAGTCAGGGCCCCTCCCCCCCTACATACAAAATTTTCGTAAAATCTAGTTTTCATTTCAGAACCACCAAATTTGGTATACTATCTCATGGTACTCTAACTTAGACGATAGACGGTTTTCGGAAGGGGTTGGAGCCCGCGGGGTCGTGCCCCCCCCTCATAAAAAATTTCGTGAAATCTACAGTTTTCATCTTAGAACCACCAAATTTGGTATACTATCTTATGGTACTCTAACTTAGACGGCAGACCGTTTTTGGAACGGGTCAAGGCCCGGAGGGTCAGAGCCCCCAGGTACAAAATTTTCTTAAAAACTACAGTTTTCAATTCAGAACCGACTAATCTGGTATACTATCTCATGGTACTCTAACTTAGACGCTAGACGGTTTTTGGAAGGGGTTGGAGCCCGCGGGGACGGAGCCCCCCTCAAAAAAATTCGTAAAATCTACAGTTTTCATCTTAAAACAACCAAATTTGGTATACTATCTTATGGTACTCTAACTTAGACGGCAGACCGTTTTTGGAACGGGTCAAGGCCCGGGGGTCAGAGCCCCCACATACAAAATTTTCTTAAAAACTACAGTTTTCAATTCAGAACCACCTAATCTGGTATAGTATCTCATGGTACTCTAACTTAGTCGCTAGACGGTTTTTGGAAGGGTTGAGCCCGGGGGTCAGACCCCCCGAATAAACACTTTTTCGTAAAATCTACAGTTTTCAATTTAGAACCACCAAATTTGGTATACTATCTCATGGTACTCTACCTTAGACGCTAGACGGTTTTTGGAAGGGGTTGGAGCCCGCAGGGTCGGAGCCCCCCTCATAAAAAATTTCGTAAAATCTATAGTTTTCATCTTAAAACAACCAAATTTGGTATACTATCTTATGGTACTGTAACTTAGACGGCAGACCGTTTTTAGAACGGGTCAACGCCCGGAGGGTCAGAGCCCCTCACATACAAAATTTTCTTAAAAACTACAGTTTTCAATTCAGAACCACCTAATCTGGTATACTATCTCATGGTACCATAACTTAGACGCTAGACGGTTTTCGGAAGGGGTTGGAGCCCGGGGGTCAGACCCCCGAATGTTTTTTTTTTGTAAAATCTACAGTTTTCAATTTAGAACCACCAACTTTGGTATACTATCGAATGGTACTCTAACTTAGACGCTAGACGATTTTTTGAAAGGGTTGCAGCCCGGGGGTAAGGGCCCCCCTCATATAAAAATTCGCAAAATCTACAGTTTTCAATTTAGAACCACCAAATTTGGTATACTACCTCATGGTACTCTAACTTAGAGGACAGACCGTTTTTGGAACGGGTAAAGGCCCGGGGGTCAGAGCCCCCACATACAAAATTCTCTTAAAAACTAGAGTTTTCAATTCCGAACCACCAAATCTGGTATACTATCTCATGGTACTCTAACTTAGACGCTAGACGGGGTTTTAAAGGGGTTGGAGCCCGGGGGTCAGACGCCCCCGAATAACAACTTTATCGTAAAATCTACAGTTTTTAATTTAGAACCACCAAATTTGGTATAGTATCTCACGGTACTCTAACTTAGACGACAGACTGTTTCTGGAACGGGTAAAGGCCCGTGGGGTCAGAGCCTCCCATATAGAAAATTCTCTTAAAAACTACGGTTTTCAATTCAGAACCACCAAATCTGGTATACTATCTCATGGTACTCTAACTTAGACGGTAGACTGTTTTTGGAACAGGTCAAGGCCCAGGGGTTAGAGTCCCCCCTTAATTTTTTTTGTAAAATCTACAGTTTTCAATTAAGAACCATTAGGTATGGTATCATGAAACTCAAACTTAGACGCTAAACGGTTTTGGGAGGGGTTGGAGCCCGGGGGTGAGAGCCCCCACTACCCGTCACAAAAATTTTGTAAATACTACAGTTTTGAATTTAGAACTACCAGATTTGGTATACTATCGCATGGTATTCTAACTTCGACGGTAGACCGCTTTTGGAACGGGTCAAGGCCCGGGGGTCAGAGCCCCCTACATACAAAATTTTCTGAAAAACTACAGTTTTCAATTCAGAACCACCAGATCTGGTATACTATCTTATGGTACTCTAACTTAGACGCTAGACGATTTTGGAAGGGGTTGCAGATTTTTTTGTGAAGGGGGTAAGGACCCCTTTCATAAAAAAATCGCAAAATCTAGTTTTCAATTTAGAACCACCAAATTTGGTATACTATCTCATGGTACTTTAACTTAGACGGTCGACATTTTGGGACGGGGCAAGGCCCTGGGGGTCGGAGCCCTCCCCCGCCCCGCACACACACACAGACATACAACATTTTCTTAAAAACTACAGTTTTCAATTCAGAACCACCAAATTTAGTATCATGAAACTCTAACTTAGACGCTAGACGGTTTTTGGAAGGGGTTGGAACCCGGGGAGAGAGCCCCTCCTCCTCCTCATAAAAATTTCGTAAAATCTACAGTTTTCAATTATAGACAACCAGATTTGGTATACTACTTATGGTTATCTAACTTAGACGGTAGACGGTTTTTGGAAGGGGTCGGGGCCCGGGTCAAGGTAGCCCCATGCAAAATTTTCGTAAAAAGTTCCGTTTTTTACTCTTAAGAATACCCTATCTACGTTCTAAGGCGCTCTTTGGCCCTTTGAGGTCCTTGCACCATAAACCATCAACCAACCAACTAACCAACCTACGGTCTAAGTTAGGGATTGTAGATAACAATAAAGTGCAAAAATATGCGTTTAAAGGTTTATTAAAAACACAAATCTATATAGTTTAGCTTTCACTACCAACGAGCAGCTTATCAGAAAGAAATATAATGTAATGTAAACAGAGAGTTCCAGATATTCAAAATTCAAAACGGTAAGAAAAAGAGTATCAATGCCAATGTGAAGTCGTATGCATGCGACATCACATAGGTACATTGCATTTCTGTGTCGCGGGATTCACAGAAGCACACTGCCAGATGTACGGCAGTTCTATAGATGTCTCCTAGAAGGTAGGTATTCCCATTGCTTTTTCTTTCTTTTTTGTTTCGCAAAATTAAATTAACTAAATCAAAATATTTAAAATAAGTTTACTGGAAAATTACAGGAATATCTTTTTCATTCATTAACTTTCACCCGCTGAACTTGATGATTCCACAAATAGTAATATGTCCATGGCAAAATAACTGGTATTCCTGCTAGTACAAATTATATTAATGATTTATTCGCGTCCAGTTCAATCTAGTATGTCCATAAGAGCTTTTGGGGCCGTATGAAAAATACATTTGAACGTGTGCCGCTACGGCGGCGGAGTGATCTAGGCGCTGGCTTCTGACCTCTTGTCGAGAAGGATCTTGTTTCAAATCCCGGTGAATCATGGACGTTGTGATTGACTTCTGGCACTGGCTGTCCCCCTTCCCAGGAACCAGTGGCCCAAAATTGGGAACGTCCGACTGCTTATAGTTCACTGAATTGATCACGGTGGTAGTTAACCCCCCCCCACAAAAAAAAGATTGCGACGTGTCCATTGCTATTTGTTGTGGACCGTACAAAAAGTATGTTTTTGATATCAACGTGTCCACTTCCATGTAGGCTGGCCATAAAATGTTAGGGGACCGTACACAATTGCACTTTTGTTTTCACCTTGTCAGCGCTTCGGTATATGGTTGAAGCATACGTATATATAGTTGGGCCGTTTCAGCACGTAGTTTGGTTTATATAGAAAATCAAGATAATGTTACATTTTTACTCAGTTACAACACAATAATCCCAAAGGCTATTTGTTGAAATCTTTAATCCGCCGTGCTCATATTCACAACGTTAACATAACATGTCAAGTTATTAATGTTGCAGTTTTACCCTGTCACAAAACTTTAGTTACAAGACCTTAGGCGTAAACTTTTTTTAGGAATTTTTAGTCCGACGTATTCATAAGGTTTCGATAACATGCCAAAGTTATGGTACTGCGTTTTGACTGAGGCACAAAAATTAATAAACAGGCCTTAAGCTTTTTTATCAGTTTTCAATCAACCGTGCTCATATACATAAAATTTTCAGAGAAAGTCAAGTTTACTGTGTTGCGCATTTACTCGAGTACAAAACTATAAATAGCCATTAACTTTCACCCGCTGAACTTGGTGATTCCTCAATTTATCCATTAACAAGTCTTTTAAGTGATTGTATGCTATGGTCATATTGATAATGTTTGATGACAAGTCAAGTTAATGATGTTGCACTTATTAAAGACTTAAAAAGGTGTAGAGGCTAGTAATTATTATTTAAAGTCTAAGTAAGAGCTCATTTTTAACTTGACTCGTCATGAAATCCTTATGAATATGGCATTTATTTTATTTTGTACATTTTACAAAGCGTATGCATTTTTTTGGCATTTGTTTTATTTTGTGTTGTACTTGTTACATAGCGTTTCGCATTTTTGTAATGCTTGTGACTTGTGATTGCATTTTGAATTTTTATTTGTTTCACATTTTGGATTACTTTTTGACATTTTATGTTTTTGACATGCTATTTTGAAAATTTTGTATTTTTTAATTTTGCGTTGTGTTTGCCATTCTTGCATCTTCGGCGGAATTACATTCTTGAAAAATTCAAATACAAGTTAGTAAAAGGTATAATTTAATTAGTGAGAAATACCAGCACATTTTAGTAAAGGGTAGAATTATATGAAATTCCTCTTTAAAAGTCCAGCATGTTAACATTGTCTCTGTGCACCAAGGAAGTTCGAATTCCTTTTTATCTTGCCAGCGTTTCTCTTCTGGGTGGATTTGTTGGAATCTGTGCTATCACTCTTTCGATTTTAGCCATAGTTGTTCTCTGCTCTTTCGCAATTTAACTGATTATTTCGTACAGTCACAGTTTTTCTCTCCCAGAATTGTATTCCAGCGTCTGTCTAATCTTTCAAGTTCGTTTTGTGTTCTGGGAAAGCCAAATAAATTGTTTTCACTTACTGACCAAATTGTTGGCGGGAACAGCGGAGGGCTTCTGCTCGGACTGTTTCTTCTGCTTCCACGAGATTTTCCAAAAATATAATTTTCCTCAAACCACTGAACTGCAAAATCTGCATATTCTAATAAAATTGATTTCACCTCTTCAAAAGCTGCTGGAATTTCATCAGATGAAAAAAATGCGAGTGCTTGCAAATGTCTGACTTTGAGAGCAATCTCACTGTTTTCCCTATATTTCAACGCTATGCCAGAGGATGGATATTCCTCAGCACATTTTTTTCCGAGATGAAACCAACAACATTTGTGTGTGCTGCTTCCAAATTCCTTTTTAGCAGCATTATAATGGTAGCTATTTCGAAATCTATTATTATGCGTATATTGTGGTGCAAGCTGAATATCATAGTCTGATGCATAGTCTTGTAAATCTTACAAAAATACTGTATAATAGTATTATATTCTTTATACTTGCTGGAAAGTAACCCATAAACTAGTGGGACAAGTCTGTGCATCTCTGGATTCGTTTCAACCATAGCATGAATGGAACATAATTGCCTAAAAAGGGTTGGACAAGTTTCAAATGTCCCATCCATAATCCAGAGGGGTGCTTCTTTAAGCTTTCGTAAATTACTCTCTGTTAAAAATAAAATAACTCTTTGATGTCCAAATGCGCTATCTCTGCCAAGAAATTTTGCACCATCTTCTCCTGTAAATTTATTGGGCATCGATCCGTTCTGAAGTCGTAGGCTCCGCAGGCATGTCTTGGCATGTCTTCTCTTTTTCACAACTTGCCTTAGTGCATCCATATTAGGCATGTAAGCTGCATTTACTGTAGCCATTGACGTTGTCACGGTTTGAATAATTTGTGCAGGGGCTTCGTCCGTATTTCTCGCTCGTTCTTTTATTTGCGCTCTTGCAACAGCAACATCACTTGTCTCCGGTCTTGGAGCATGATTATGTGGTTTCTCATTGCGCATCCTGTGTTCATCTTCAATAAGAATAGTACTAGCAAAGCCAGTACAGTTTCCATAATTTCTTTCAATACAGTGACAATACCGTAAATCACCTCGCACTCTGTTATGGCAAAATAAATACCCTTTCCATTTCAGCAAATCATTTTCTTTTTGTGAGTTAACTATTTATGTTGCATTCTTCATCTGCATAGTGCCTTCGGAAAACAATGCACTTTCTCTTTCCAAAATATTTAGAATGATATATTTAAACTATTATCACTTGACAACGCACAACAAAGGTTTCAACAAGCACGTTCTCTGTTCTCCAGTCAACTACAAACTAATGAGCAACCATTCAATAAAACACTCAGAATACAGACAATCACGTGAAGCTTGTTCCTCCAGTTAGGGTTTAAGCGAAGTTCAAGATTTTCGTATCTGCGGTCACAAGAAGTGGTTAATTTTAAGGATCGGCATCTTATCTTTTGTTTTTCCAAAAGGCAGAGGTACATGTATTTTACAGCTGGGACGCTCCAGGCGGGGGATCAACAGATGCGAAGAACCCGGGAGCCAGGTTCCGGAGGCGGCTGCAGGCGCGGACTGGGCAGCTGTACTCTGGGCCGGTAGGCGTCATGCTAATTCTCAAAAATAAATTCAAATTTTTTGTGTTGCACCATGCGTATGAAAGAAAATTGTTATACTGAAAAGACAATTTGTTTACCCCGTAACATATTAAACGAAACCTACGTCCCTACGTGCCAAATGATCTGTAAGCCAAACACAGTTTTTCATGCAACAAATTCCCCCGACTTTCTAAGTTCAGATCTGTCTCGTTCGACTGATTTCCTGTACCGCCCCTCTCTTTCCCCGCACGGGGATAACTGGTTTTCCAGTTATTTGGGGAGCGGCGCCCCCACGGCCCGAGCTGACCTTGTGACTGGTCAACATCTGTTGTCATGCCACCGCCTGATTTTTTGTTTTGGTGCTGTTGGTGTTTGCAGGGACGGCTGTTCATCCAGGTGTTGGGGAGTCGCGGCCCCACGATCCCGAGCTGGTCTTGTGTCTCGCTTTTTCGTTTTTATTTATTTTCTCCACTGGCTAGTTGCCCGTGTTGTATACTTTACCTAATCGCTACCACGTTATGTACTAACACCCCGGTCTTGTGGTTTTGTTACCCTCCACCACTAACTGTTTTATATTAACCGCTCAGTTCGTAGGTTGCTGAGATTCCGTTTAGGTTCCCTTCCAGGATTTGTCTTCTTTGGATTTCTTTTCTCCTTTTAACTGGTTTGGGTGCTAGACCTACCTGCATGTTTGCCGCGTGCGGAGACCCGTGAGGCGGAAATGGGATGTCTGGCGGCTGAGGTCGCAGGAGACCGGATAAGTGCCTCCTGTGTGCCAACACTCCTCTTCGACCCCGGCTTCGCTGTAAACGGGAGGCTAGAGACTAACCCACCTCTAGTCAGAAGTCTTGTACCAAGTTGTGTGCAGGGCTTTAGCGGCTTTTTTGTCGTATAGCACGGCAGGGTGAGCCCGGGGGCTGTGGGATCATGCCAAAGGCGTTGGCATGACGGTACCCGGAGGCCGAAGTGTCCGCCGAGTGCGTGTGATCACAGCCAACGGACTATATCTGCAACGTATAAGCTCCAGAACTGTGTCCAGCGTCATTTTCTTTGCTTGCAGACCTCCAGTTATCCCTTGTAGGGCTCGGTGGTGGGTGGAGTAGTCTGCAGACGAATCCTTCTCCTTTTTTCCATGGGTAAACCCAAAAACAAACGCTCCAAATTCAAGTCACCTGAGCAAATGATCGTTGACAACGACTCTCCTTCGTCTTCTCAACCTACCAAGTCTCATACCCTTAAACGATCTTTAGACCATGATCTGGACCAAGAATGTGGAACCTCTTCTTCGGCAGCTGTACCAGTCGCTCCGAAGCGTCGTCTCCCCTCGATTGTTGTGAATACGCATGCTTCACACTTAGTTGTAGAATCCATCGATCCGAATGAGAGACTGTCCACCAGATCTTCATTCTTCATTTCTAAAGCTTTGGACGCTGCAGTTGGCCCCTTGAAGTCTGTGAGGAAGCTTCGCTCTGGGGACCTGCTTGTCCAAACTTGCAGTGTTTCTCAGAGTAACACTTTTCTGCACCTCACTAGTCTTCAAGGCATTCCTGTAAAAGTGACACCTCACCCGTTTCTTAACACCTCTCGGGGTGTTATTTCAGAGTTTGATCTCTTGCCATGCAGTGAAGACGAATTGGTGACTGAACTTGCAGATCAAGATGTTATTGCTGCTCGTCGTATGATGTTCCGGCGCGATGGTTCCTTGATTAAGTCTAAAAATGTAATCTTGACTTTTAACTCCCCGAAAGTTCCGACCGAAATCAAGGCTGGCTACTTGGTCTGTGGAGTTCGCCCGTACATTCCCAGTCCTCTGCGCTGTTTCCGGTGCCAGAGGTACGGGCATTCCCAACGTTTCTGTAAGAGTTCCGCTCGTTGCGCAAATTGTGGCTCCAGTGAACATGACGGGGATGGTTGCACTTCTGCGGCCTGCTGTGTTAACTGCGGTGAGGCCCATGCAGCTTACTCCCGCAACTGTATGAAATGGAAGGACGAGATGGCGATTCAGCGCCTCAAGACCCTGGAAGGCCTCTCGTACCCTGCTGCCAAAGCCAAGTTGGGTATACCCACTAACCGACAGCGCACTTTTGCCGCAGTAGTTCAGTCTCTGCCACAACCCGTGCAGCCCTTTGTGCCGCGCCCTGTAGCTCTCGCCGCCCTTGCCAAGCGATCTACAGCTGACAAAGCGACACAGGTGTTTTTCCCCGAGCTCGAGATTTTTCGACTACCTGATTCTGGGCCTTCTCTTTTGCAGCCGACCGTCTCTTCCAGTTTCCATCCGAAAGCCTGCACGTGCGGAAGACCCGGCCCTCAATCCGCAAAGGTGTGCAGTGTCCATCCAACTGTCTCGGCCTCAGCGAGGTCCCCACCCTCAACCAACATTATAGAGGAACATAGGGGTAGGGAGAGTGACAGTTCGTCCCCAGCCTCAAACAACATTGCAGAGGAACATGGGGGGAGGAGAGTGACAGTTCGTTCCCGCCCTCTGCCAGCATTGCAGAGGAGTGTGGGGGGCAGGAGGAGAGTGACTCATCCTTTGTGTAGTTGTGTTTAAAAAAAAAAAAATATATATATATATATATATATATATATATATATATATATATATATATATATAATTCTAATAGTAAATTAATAAATTTTTATATAAACCTAATTAACTACCTTGTCTTCACAGCTTTCATCATACTCTTTTTCAACTTTTACCAAGCCTGTCTGCTCTTAATCATTTTCCACGTTTTTAAAAATCTGTGGCTGATAGTTCTTTGTCTGGCGCTCTTTGGCCAAACCTGGCCCTTGCGCCAATAAAATCCACCAACCAACCAACCAACCAACCCCTCTCTTTCGCTAATTGCAGTTAATTGCCGTGAAATTGGTGTTTTACGTTGGGGTGTATTGCCGTCTTTTCTGAAGACTATTGTGAAAGCGGTGAACCCCAGGGGAAAGTATTCCATCAAAAGCAACAGAAATCCAATGCGAGAGTAAAACTTTGTTCGTTGGCATTACATCCAAGCAATTTAGGCGAAGTAGGAAATGTGTTTTTCTACTACGACACCAGAAGATTGTCGCGAATGCTCAGGCAATTACGGTACAGATGTGTCCTTAAGACTTCTCTTTCAAGACGTCCAAAGGCCGGCACTAGGGGATGGGGAGGGATACAGTGATAATGTTCTTTTTTGTTGCAGTTAGAAATTCTTAAGCTCATTCTTCCTT
Organism: Macrothele yani; assembly: GCA_039090855.1. Classification (NCBI taxonomy): domain Eukaryota; kingdom Metazoa; phylum Arthropoda; class Arachnida; order Araneae; family Macrothelidae; genus Macrothele; species Macrothele yani. The sequence goes on from CM077015.1 coordinate 100,957,341, forward strand.
AAAACTTTGCCTGGTTACCAGTAAGTACTGTCTCATGCCTCAACCATTGCACAGATTTGTTGTTTTTGTTTTCATTCTTTGAGTTAACAGCGGCAAAATATCTGAACTGCGTTGTTTCAGTTGGAAATATTTTTTTTTTACTTTAGCAACAGGGCTTCACGTATAATTGCAAAATACTTCGATAGAATAAACATACCTTACATAAAGAGTTTGCATGAGAAAATAGATTAATAATAAGGAAAATATTCTAGAACCAAAAAAAGAAATTGCGGAGCCGAAAAAGCTAGGTAGAGGAAACAAAAGGCTCTAAGAAAAAGTTCATATTTAAAGAAACCTGTAGTGGCTTAATGAGTAAGTGGTATAACTCAATACAAAATCATGTGCTGTATTTGAAAAAAAAAATTATAAGCAAGTAGGCATCGTGACTGTCAACAGTTTCCCCTTTTCATCCTGTCGACATTACAACCACAACAGAAAAGAAAATAACAAAACCATAACAAAAACACCCATACAAAGTAAAATGCCCAAAACATAAAAAAGTAACCACACAAAATGAAAATGCCCAAAACATTAAAAAAAACTGCAACCACACGAAACAAAATACCCAAAACATGGTAAGAAATTCTGTTGAAAGCTTAATGAAGGTATACGATAGGAGAAATATATGTTTTTAAAACTTAATACAAGTGTCAAAACTGAAATAAAAAGAAAGAAAAAAGAAATATTCCAAATTTCATTGTTACTTTAGATATTTTGACCTGTTGACATTTCGTAAATTGTACTTGCACTCGTTCAAAAAATATTACTTACAAGGACTCTTTAGTAACTTTTAATCGCTGTGGTCGTGTTTATAAGGTTTGCATAACAAATCAAGTTAATAATGTTGCGCTTTCACTTAGGCACCAAATGCTAATTATTGGCAGCTAGGCCTAGGCCTTTTAAATAGTTATTGATAAGCGTAATACTCTTAAATTGATTTGTCATGCAAACCTCATATAATCACAGCATTATAAAAATTACTATAAATGCATATGCCTAGGTCTCGGGCGTATCTATTAATGCTTTGTGCTCGAGTAACATTTAAACAGAATTCATTTTATTTTCTATGAAAACTACATAAATATCAGCTCGGAGGACTGAAAACTATCAAACATTTCTAGGCCTAGGGTCTGCTTAATAGTTCCAACCTGAGAAAAGCGCATTGCTGAAATCTTGGACTTCTGTGAAAACATTATGAAAATTAGTACGGCAGACTGAAAATTGCTAAACAGGCATAGTCCTAGGGCTTTCTAATTATTGTTTTGTACCTGACTAAAAGTGTAATATTACCTTTAGTTCTTACTAGCAGGGGTACCCGGTATTTCCCAGGTAAATATTACTATTTCTAAAATCACCAAGTTCAGCGGGTGAAAGTTAGTGAGTGAAAAAGCTATTTCCGTAAATTTCCAGGACACTTATTTTAAATCTTTTGATTGAGTTAATTTAATTATACGAAGCCAAAAGAGTTTACATTACTTACATTACATTGTATTTCTGCCTGATAAGGCAACCGTTGAGTGGTGAAAGCTAACGTTTATTAATTTGTGTTTTTAATACACCATGAACCGGATATTTTTTCACTTTATTGTTATCTACGGCCTCTAACCTAGACCGTAGGTGGGGTAATGGAGTGCTGTATTGGGATGCAGTTCTTAAGAGTAAAAATTGTAATTTTTACGAAAATTTTAAATGGGCCCCCTTCACACCGGGCACCGACCCTTTCCGTCTGCGGTCTAAGTTACAATACAGTGAGGTAGTGTACTAAATTTGGTCGTTCTAAATTCGAAACTGTAGGTTTTACAAAAATTGGCATGGGGGTGGGGGATCTGAACCCCTTTCTCGAACCGTTTCCAAAAATCGCCTGCATTCTTAGTTAGAGTACCATGACATAGTATACCAAATTTGGTGGTTTTAAATTGAAAACTGTAGATTTTACGAACAAAATTTTATGGGGAGGGCTCTGACCCCGTGCCTGACCCGCTCCCAAAACCGTCTACCATCTAAGTTAGAGTACCATGAGATAGTATTTATATACCAAATTGTATACCAAATTTGTTTGTTCCAAATTGAAAACTGTAAATTTTACGAAAATTTTGTATGGGGGGAAGGGTCTAACCCCCGGGCCCCGACCCGTTCCGAAAATCGTCAACAGTCTAAGTTAGAGTACCATGATATGGTATACCAAATTTGGTGGTTCTAAATTGAAAACTGTAGATTTCAAGAAATTCTTTATGGGGGGGGGGAGGCCTGAACCCCGGGCTCCGACCCTTTCCAAAAACCATCTACCGTCTAAGTTAGAGTACCATGAGATAGTATACCAAATTTGGTGGTTCTAAATTGAAAACTCTAGTTTTTACGAAAACATTTTATGGGGGGGGGGCTCTTACCCCGTGCCCGACCCGTTCCAAAAACCGTCTACCGTCTAAGTTAGAGTACCATAAGATAGTATGCTAAATTTGGTGGTTCTAAGTTGAAAACGGTATATTTTACGAAAATTCTTTGGGGGAAGGGATGTTGCTCTTAACGCCCGGGCCCTGATCCGTTCCAAAAACCGTCTCCCGTCGAAGTTACAGTTTCATGATACCAAATTTGGTGGTTCTAATGTGAAAACTATAGATTTTACGAAAATTTTGTATGTGGGGGCTCTTACCTTATTCCAAAAACCGTATACCGTCTAAGTTAGAGTACCATGAGATAGTATACCAAATTTGGTGGTTCTAAATTGAAAATGTAGATTTTACGAAAATTTTGTCGGGGAGGGCATTCTAACCCCATGCCCCGACGTGTTCTGAAAATCGTCTACCGTCTAAGTTAGAGTACCATGTTATAGTATACCAAATTTGGTGGTTCTAAATTAAAAACTGTAGATTTCACGAATTTTTTTATGGGGGAAGGGTGCTCTGAACCCCGGGCTCCGACCCTTTACAAAAAACCGTCTACAGTCTAAGTTAGAACACCATGAGATAGTACACCAAATTTGGTGGTTCTAAATTGAAAACGGTGTATTTTACGAAAATTTTGTACGAGGCGGGCTCTAACCCCCGGGCCCCGACCCGTTCCAAAAACCGTCTACCGTCTAAGTTAGAGTGCCATGATATAGTATACCGAATTTGGTGGTTCTAAATTGAAAACTAGATTTTACGAAATTTCGTAAGAGGGGGTGAGGAGCTCTGAACCCCGGGCTCTGACCCTTCCCAAAAACCGTCTACAGTCTAAGTTAGAATACCATGAGATAGTATTCCAAATTTGGTGGTTCTAAATTTAAAACTGAAGATTTTACAAAAATTTAAAATTTTGTACGGGGGGGGGGTGTAGGGTTGCTCCGACTCCCGAGCCCTGACCCGTTCCAAAAACCGTCTCCCGCTAAGTTAGAGTTTCATGACACAAAATTTGGTGGTTCGAAATTGAAAAATAAAGACTTTAAGAAAATTTTGTTAGTTGGGGGGGGGGGGGGGGGGTCTTACCCCGGGCTTTGATCCGTTCCAAAAACCTTCTACCGTCTAAGTTAGAGTACCATGAGATAGTATACAGAATTTGGTGGTTGTAAATTGAAAACTGTAGATATTACGCGGCATTTTTATGGGAATCCCTTACCCCCGGGCTCCAACTCCTTCCAAAAACGGTCTACTGTCTAAGTTAGAGTACCATGAGATAGTATACCAAATTTGGTGGTTCTAAATTGAAAACTATAGATTTTACGAAAGTTTGTGTGTAGGGGGGGGTTACCACCCTTGCCCCGACCCGTTCTGAAAACCGTCTACCGTTTAATTTAGAACACCATTATATAGTATACCAAATTTGGTAGCTCTAAATTGAAAACTTTAGTTTTTACGAAAAAAAATTATGGGCGGGGGACTCTGACCCCATGCCCGACCCGTTCCAAAAACCGTCTACCGTCTAAGATAGAGTACCATGAAAGAGTATGCCAAATTTGGTGGTTCTAAATTGAAAACTGTAGATTTTACGCGGCATTTTTATGGGGGTCCCTTACCCCCGGGCTCCAACCCCTTCCAAAAACGGTCTACTGTCTAAGTTAGAGTACCATGAGATAGTATACCAAATTTGGTGGTTCTAAATTGAAAACTAGATTTTACGAAAAAGTTTTTATTCGGAGGGTCTGAATCCAGGACTCCAACCCCTTTCAAAACCCGTCTAGTGTCTAAGTTAGAGTACCATGAGATAGTATACCAGATTTGGTGGTTCTAAATTGAAAACTGTAGATTTTGCGAATTTTTATATGAGGGGGGGGGGGGCCTTACCCCGGGCTGCAACCCTTTCAAAAATCGTCTAGCGTCTAAGTTAGAGTACCATGCGATAGTATACCAGATTTGGTGGTTCTGAATTGAAAACTGTAGTGGCTCTGAGCCCTCGGGCGTTGATCCGTTCCAAAAACGGTCTACTGTCTAAGTTACAGTACCATGAGATAGTGTACCAAATTTGGTGGTTCTAAATTGAAAACTGTAGATTTTACAAGAAAAAAATTATTCGGAGGGGGTCTGACCAAAGAATATAAACGCTTCGCGTTAAGAAGCTCAACTCTCGTAGAGATAACGTAAAACAGGCGACAGCAGCGCCACCATGTAATGCGGCTGTAGATGCTCTGCGGGAAAGTTAACATTCAGGCGCAAAAAGCGTAGGGGACACGGGACGGAAGCCTATTTCACGGAAAGGAAGCGAAGCCAAAGAAGCTATGATCTGGGTTTGTTTATTTCGGCTTTATCATTACTAAAGCATTTGTCTTTGTTGTTCTTTTATCCCTCCTGTCCCTTCTTTTGTTGAAACAAATATATACATTAGCAATTAATATTATTTTAACGAAATTTTAGCAGTTTTATTATCACTTTAAGCACCAACTTTTTCAGTCTTGATATTCAATACGTAGGTACCAAAATGCCTCAAAATTAATGTCATGGGAAAAATAAAACTGCTTACAACTTTTTAATTCTGAACTGGAAGTCGTTTTAAACAAAGAAACACTTTATATTTTTGCGGAAATCAAAAAATATACTACCTCTAAAAAAATAAAATGACACGAACTTCACGTAAACAAACGAAACGTAGCTGCAGCTTAACATTTTAACGAAAAAATTGTAATAAAGTGACGCATAAAACGATCTTGCCCGAACGTTTTTAGATAAAAAATATATATATTGTTTGTAAGTTATTTTTGGGGTTGTTTTTTTTTAAGCGGCAAACAAATTTTTACTTATCAAAAATGATTTTAAACAGACTTAAAAAATACAGCTAGAGGCTCCAATGGTGTCAGGTGGGTTCTATTATATCCCCTATCCAGTTGCTATTTATTCTGCATATACACCATTAGGCTTTAGATCACAAAGTAAAATGAAGCAATAACTTACCTTGATTTCCGATTATGTTGTGAATATCTAAGTTATCGGTAAAAAAAAGCAATATATTAAGTCAAAAAAGATTGAAAAAAAAGACAATGCTCTTAAAATTATTTCTACTATAATAAAACAGATACATATTTGATTATTAAACGATTTTATTACTACATTGATCACAGATGTTATATGCAGTTCAATTTTCCACACCAATAAATAATACAGGGCATCAACAATAAGTGTCGCTAATAAGTATACTGCAAAATGACATTTTTTGAGAATCAACTGGTGTTAAATTATACATTTTTCAACACAAGTAGTAATGCAAAAACCATGAAATAATTTTATCATTACTCTGACTAAACACTTGTGACACATGTGCTTCTTTTTTCCCATACAAATAAAGCTTACATAGCGTCAATTATAAGTACAGATAATAGATACAGCTCACAATTATATTTTCAAAGAATTAGCTGCAGCTAGGTAAATTATGCATTTTACAACAGATTGCTCTGATGCAACACTTGGTAAACATGTGTTTCTTTTATCCCATACAAATAAAGCGTACATGGCATCAATTATAAGTACAGATAATAGATACAGCTCACAATTATATTTTCAAAGAATTAGCTGCAGCTAGGTAAATTATGCATTTTACAACAGATTGCTCTGATGCAACACTTGGTAAACATGTGTTTCTTTTATCCCATACAAAGAAATCGTACATGGCATCAATTATAAGTACAGGTAATAGATACATCTCGAAATATTTTTAGAAAATTGAGCTGCCGTTAGGTAACGTATGTATTTTACAACACATTACTCTGATGCGACACTTGGTAAACAGGTGCTTCTTGTTTCCCATACAAATAAAGCGTACATGGCATCAATTATAAGTACAGATAATAGATACAGCTTACAATTATATTTTCAAAGAATTAGCTGCAGCTAGGTAAATTATGCATGGTTTTGAATTTCCATGGGATTCGTGGTTTGGTACTTTGTATTAAAAATTGTTTGCGTGTAATTCTCAGTAGCAAAACAATGGAATGGTGGGTGGGTTCCCACAAAACGTAAACATTAGGTAGGAGAATATGTGAGATTCACATGTAGCTTGTAACCTTAATCATCTGTGAATCCTTACAAAACAGAATATTGAGAATGATTGTAGGTAAAGGCGAGGAAAATTATTTAACCTCTTCTTCATGTAAACATGCATATAATGGAACAAGAATCTTGTAAGGCTCAAAAGATTCCTTTAATAACACTTAAAGCAGAATGAAAAAAACCCCGTAATTACTCACCTGGTAGATTTATCATTTTCTTCCATCAAAGACATGCTTGCTTGATACAGACGGTACAATTGCAGATCACTGAAACCAAATATGTATTATTTGCTGAAACGACTGATAGCTATAAACGCAGAAACCTTTGAACAAAACGCCAACACAAACAAACGTTTATATTCTTTGAACACAAACACGCATGCTCAGTCCAACTCAGTCTGCTCCGGCATCCTGCGGCCAAAGCCAACCAAAGCTGCGGCATCAGCCTGTAATGTTGGCTTCCGTGTAATGATTCTTTGCCGCATAATATAGTGGCGCTAGTTACGTCTCGCTGAGCCTTACCTTCTTATCAGTTTAGATATTCTTTGGTCTGACCCCCGGGCTCCAACCCCTTCCAAAAACCGTCTAGCGTCTAAGTTAGAGTACCATGAGATAGTATACCAGACTAGGTGGTTTTGAATTGAAAACTGTAGTTTTTAAGAAAATTTGTATGTGGGGGGCTCTGACCCCCGAGCCTTGACCCGTTCCAAAAACGGTCTGCCGTCTAAGTTAGAGTACCATAAGATAATATACCAAATTTGGTGGTTCTAAGATGAAAACTGTACATTTTACGAAATTTTTATGAGGAAGGGCCTGTCCACGCGGGCTCCAACCCCTTCCAAAAACCGTCTAGCGTCTAAGTTAGAGTACCATGAGACAGTATACCAAATTTGGTGGTTCTAAATTGAAAACTGTAGTTTTTAAGAAAATGTGGTATGTGAGGGGCTCTGACCCCCGGGCCTTGACCCCATTCAAAAACGGTCTGCCGACTAAGTTAGAGTACCATAAGATAATATACCAAATTTGGTGGTTCTAAGATGAAAACTGTAGATTTTACGAAATTTTTATGAGGAAGGGCCCGTCCACGCGGGTTCCAACCCCTTCCAAAAACCGTCTAGCGTCTAAGTTAGAGTATCATGAGACAGTATACCAAATTTGGTGGTTCTAAATTGAAAACTGTAGTTTTTAAGAAAATGTGGTATGTTGGGGGCTCTGACCCCCGGGCCTTGACCCCATTCAAAAACGGTCTGCCGACTAAGTTAGAGTACCATAAGATAGTATACCAAATTTGGTGGTTTTAAGATGAAAACTGCAGATTTTACGAAATTTTTTATGGGTGGGGGGCTCCGACCCCGCGGGCTCCAACCCCTACCAAAAACCGTCTAGCGTCTAAAATAGAGTTTCATGATACCCAATTTGATGGTTCTGAAATGAAAACTAGATTTTACAAAAATTTTGTATGTATGGGGGGCTCTGCCTTCCCGGGCCTTGACCCGTTACAAAAACCGACAACCGTCTAAGTTAGAGTACTATGAGATAGGATACCTGATTTGGTGGTTCTGAATTGAAAACTGTAGATCTTACGAATATTTTGTGTATGGGGGGCTCTGACCAACCGGGCCCCTGACCCGTTCCAAAAACCGTCTACCGTCTAAGTTAGAGTACCATGAGATAATATACCAAATTTGGTAGTTCTAAATTAAAAACTATATTTTACGGCAATTCTGTAGGGGGGGGGGCGCTCTAACCCCCTCCGTCTCCAACCGCTTCCTAAAACCGTCTACAGTCTAAGTTAGAATACCACGAGATAGTATACCAGGTTTGGTGGTTCTGAATTGAAAACTGTAGATTTTACGAAAATTTTGCATATGGGGGCTCTGACCAACCGCGCCCTGCCCCGTTCCAAAAACCGTTTACCGTCTAATATTTTTAGTGCCAAAGAAAAACGTAATATTTCTATCCTGTCTGTGTGTCCAAACTTTATAAATTTGATCAGGGAGCAAGACGTTCGAAATTTCCTGCATTCGTTTTGTATGTAACCAAAATCTGTAACCGCGACGAATTGACGTAGTCGACGAATTTGTCAGCGACGAATTGACGCGCGACGAATCGTCGTGGTCGACGAATTGACGCATGCGACGAATTGTCGTAGTCGACGACTGACGCGCGACGAATTGACGCAGGCGACGAGTTGACGCAGGCGACGAATTGACGTAGTCGACGAATTGACGCACGCGACAAATTGACGTGACACCGTTAATCGTAGTCTGTCCATTTTTAGAGAGCTTCTTATAGGTCTTAAATGAACTTGAAATGGACTGCAGCATGATTTTTGTTGTTCCTCAAATTTTGTTATATACGCTGGCGGAAAGTGAAAAAAGAACACCAAGAAGGAATTGGCAGACGATCATGAAATTTACATATGTTAATGGGGTCGAGTTTACGTAGGTGTGGTGTTAATTTCGGGCCCAACCGGTGAGCGCTTACGCCACAGCACGGCATAATATGCAAATTATCGTCGGCGGTATTTAAGGAGTACGGCGAAGTGAATGTAATCAGTCGTCGGCTTACGGACACGTCCGAAGACCCTGAAGAAGCTGCAATGCCTGGACATGGAAGACGTGTAGGAATTCAGCAGTTATCGGACTTTGAGCGAGGTCGTCTAGTCGGATTCCGTGATGCCGGGTGGTCGTATCGTCGTATTGTGGAGCGAATTGGACGGGAATTATCGGTGGTAGTACGATGGTGGCGTAGATATAGATAGAAACATTCTCACACGAAAAACCCTGGGCCGACGTGAGCGACATCACAGTATTGTACTCTTCGAAGGATGTGCAGACCTGTAAGAGTCTGCACATCCTTCGAAGAGTACTTTGAGCGAGGTCGTCTAGTCGGATTCCGTGATGTTGGGTGGTCGTATCGTCGTATTGTGGAGCGAATTGGACGGGAATTATCGGTGGTAGTACGATGGTGGCGTAGATGGACATAGGAGCATTCTCACACGAAAAAACCTGGGCCGACGTGAGCGACATCACAGTATTGTACTCTTCGAAGGATGTGCAGACCTGTAAGTTCTTACCATTGTTAGTCTAACGAAAGGCGATTTCTTTAGCAAAACTCTAGAAGCCAACTTCAGTTTTTCCATTTTTAAAATTACATTAATTTTATTTTTTATATATAAAACCGCAAACTTTAAATTTCATTTCCATTTACATATGAGAATATTTCAATGTGACTATAATGAAAATGTCTACATGGAATCATATGCAGAGCATGTAAATGGGAGCAGTACTTAAACTTCTTATAAATCATAAAATGTACAATAATTGAATAAATAAATTGGGATTTATAAATGATTATTTTCGGAAATATAATAAAATACGTTATCGAAGCATCTAAAACACAACGTCAAAAGAACAAAATTGCATGAATCAGAGCCAAAGCCAAATATATAAAAGCAAGCTACATTGAATAACGATATATTTTCGGAGAAATGATGAAAACATATACTTCCATGTTCCACAAGTTCAATGTGGATATTTTTTACATAGAATAATTATTTCTCGGAATACTGAAGAAAAACTCTATGCTCGTGAATTTGAGATTGGCCAAAGTGCGGTTTGCATTCCGACCTTATCCAACCAGAAACTGGAACCTGGGAACTATTCTGAACAATGCTGGTACATACAGCTTACACTAGCATTCAAACAATGTGTGGTAAGCATAAGTTGTTCCCACAACCATGTAAGAGCAAATAAACTACTTTACTAAACATGGGAAATGTTGTACCTGATACATTTAATATTTGAGCTTATCTTCTTATGATCATTGCATTGTGAGCTGGATTTAAATTCTGGTGAAGGAGAAGTCACTGAAATTTATGAAATTGTATACTTTTGATTTCGCATTATGACACCTTACGGCCATGTCGTGGTTTCTTATACTTCTTATTGTGACTCATTCCGACCAGAACTTTCTAATCTTTTTTAAGCTTACACATAATCCAAATGTGAGTTTTAGCCTTGTTTGTATTCCACAGAGTAGTTATTATTATACCTTCCACTTATTATGGAGTTCAGTATGGCATTCAAGTTAAAACAGTCAGAAGCAAATTTGTATTGCAATTCAAGAAAGTATTAAAAAGAACAATTTAAATTTTAGTACAACAACGTAATCGTTTAGTCAGCATGTTTTTCTCTTCTTTTGACAGTTTCTTTCTCGTTATGAAACATAAGGATATTCTTATCACCATTGGATGACTGAGAGCTGCAAACCAACTGAACATCAGAGTTATTTCGTGAATTAGACTCCGTTAAATAACAATTTACTTCCACAAATCCAATACTAAGACCATTTGATTTCCGAAAAGTGAAAGAAACCGCACATCAGAAGACATTTGCCCATGAGATAATATAATGTTTAAACAACTTTTTAGTTAGTTTCAAGAGTTTAAAAATACCCTTCACAAATTGGTCTCCAAGTAGCTAATCGTCACCAGTTTGTTTGTGCTAAGAAACACAGGCTCCGGCTTTCCAGTAATCCAAAAGGTGCCAGAGCTTTTCACCTGAAATCCAAGGGGTGTTCGGGTTCTGAATGGACAGTCCAATATGTGCTCGAGTTGTGAATGTGTAGTCCAATGGATGCACGATTGCTTTACACACATTCATTTATCAGTCTACAGTAGAACGCTGATAATACAACATTTATTTATTCCATTTTACCAATGGTAGCATTTTTCCCAATATTTCATTTTTCTGCACATAAGTCTCATAGATTATTCATACCAAAAGCAATTCTGGAAGTATCTGGTTACCACAAAATTATTTGCCGTTTCCGGAGAGCAAGACAAAGTATAACACATACCTAGCAGAAAAGCAATTTAGCAATAAAAATAATTACCATGGGCATCAACAACGTTCTACCAAAGTGTTAAAAACTTATATATACCCGTGCGATTAAATGCCGGGTCATGGAAAGAGAAAGAGTTTTGGAGGGCGGAATGTAACACATCAAAGTTGGAAAAGACAGACGTGTCGACTCAAATGATTGTCGAGTGAAAGAAATAAGCTTTGGTCTGATGGAGAGATATCTGGTGAGTAAACTGGATGACCTGAAACTTTACATTAGGTGGATGTAGTGATGACTTCGATGTGTGAGTACTTGAGTCACTGGTGGAAAACCAAAGGCTGGAACACTTTTGGGTGCTGTACTGGGTCCACTTCTCATCCCATGAGAATACCTATCAAAAATGATTCCTTGTCATAGCAAGACAGTAATGCAAGACAAGTTGAGACATGCATGTGGCTGATTGTTCACTGCTGACAAATGTCTAAGGGGGAAACCCACTTACACCATTTGCATTAATTACAAATGAAGGCAGTCTTAGAAAAATTTCACGAGTAACACCTAATGACTGGGTTAGTTCCTGACATGTTTAGCTACTATCTTACTGAATAGCAACTTTCAAGGCTTCTGTGTGAAGGCTGACATGACAACCACTCTGTATGTGTCGAAACAATGTTCATGTCCGACTCTGAACTTTCGAAACCAATTCCGTTTTGTGAATTCCTTCACAGGATCTGCCTCCAATGTTAAGCAAATGCGACGAGTTGTTTCTGCAGATGATGAACCGAGTTTAAATTCATTGAATAAACATCCATGAAGAATCTCCACCGATACCACTATTGTAACCGCGTACGTCTTTCTACTAACAAACTTTTTTTTCACGTGATTCATACGTTTCGGGCATCTCGGGATTTTAGCTGATGATATATACCGCGGGCGCAACGCCATCTCTCCACAAATTCAATCATTGCAAGGTGTTTCTTTGCTCTCTCGAAAAACGGCAAATACTGATGTAAGTCTGTGATTATATATTTACAGTATGTGAATATGGAGTTAAAAGAAATGGTCAAATACCGATAATCTTTAACCGAAATGATGAATGAGCTGAAGCTAGGACGATGTTTTCGAAATAATTTGAAAAATATTTTAAATAGGTGCGTATTGCCGCTGCTCTCATAAGCACCATTGCACAAGCGAAACAATGCAAATAACATGTCTACAATGATACGTACGAAATGTTTTCTATTGATCCCTGCTTCTATGTATCCGGTTGTTCTCCGACTGAGCTAAATCAGCCATGCTTCTATGCATCAATTTGTGCTCCGATAAAGCTAAATATTGCGAGCCCGTGAGGTGTACTTCGCGCCTAGGACGACCATGTTCCGTTTATAATAATAGTGAAAAAAGTTGCGAGGGGAAAGTCGTCCTCTAAGGATGATCAAAATGAGAAGCGAAAGAACTCGTAATAAGTCAAAGCTCGAACAATCCGCATTGGCCAATTTCCAAAACTTCCAATGTAAAACCATTAGCCTAAACTTGTACGGTTGAATTACACTTAAGGAGGTGTGTTTGAAACACCTAAAGTTAAATGAGTTGTCTACTAGTTCCCCTCTTAGACTGCAACAACAAAATTGATATAAATTTGTTTTCTGTATTTTTAATGAGAACTAATAATGCAATAAATTACGTATAATACAGTCGTTTAATTCATTATATGCAGCTGAACTCTAAGCACAATATTTTAAGCATCTTTGGGTGATTCTCTCAAAGATAATTTCGCCGAAAAATGCTTAAAATTACGCTATATTTTAAAGTTATTTTCTCTAAAGAACAAAGAGTATAAAGTTCTAGTTTGCCTCCCCGGTGGCGCAGTGGTCTAAGCGATGGCCTCTGATCATTCGTCCGAACGGGGTCCGCGTTCGAATCCCGGTGAGGCATGGATGTTGTGTTTGTCTTACGGCACTGGTTCTCTCCCTTCCCTGGAACCAGTGACCCTAAATTAGTGACGGGCGACTGCTTATAGCCCATTGAGTTGCTCACGGTGGTCGTTAAACCTCCAATCAAAAAAGAAATTTCTAGTTTTGTTTCAGTCACTTTTTCCGTTACATTATTTTCACTAATTGTCCATAACATAATTGATTTCACAATTCTTATTTCATTCGTTATGTCATCTCCTTTTTAGGAAAATGGAGGTTTTGGAAAGGAAATTAAAGTGTCCTATATATAATTCTGCCCAGAAGTTCTATTCATATTCCTTAATTATTATATACATGTCTCATGTAGTTCTTAAAAACCTATAACATTGGATACACAAACACAAATTATCAATTCATAAATATAATTAAAATAATTACAGATATCTTTATAGACAAACTGTCATCAGTCTTGTAGAAAAGTGCACACCAAACGAAAGGCACTCTTACACTAAATTAAAACATAGTAATGACAAGAAACAACTGTGAAATATTTTAACAATGTTTTACTACATCATCAATATTTCAACTGCAGAGTAATGTTCCCTGCCTCTACCTTTTAACACTAGATAATAAGAATTTTTAGCATGTGATATCTCGAAACATGTACCAAATTACGAACGGACCTCATACCAAATATTTAGCTTCTTCTTAATGAACACGATGAGCATCACTTTATCTACGGAGAGCAGAAGCGCGTTTTAAAATTTCAAGCGACAGGTTGCTGGTTAAGGAAAGAGCCCGTACCAGCAGACAAAGACGCCATTTATTCCTCGTGAATGGCTCGAGCACAGTCGAATGAAAGTTCATAACCACTGTCACAATCCTGACTCGGACGCCCAACAATCTTGGACAAACTAATTTCTTATAGCTTACTCATGTGTCCACCTTCGTCGAATGGTCATACGCATACACGTAGACTATGTGCCACCGAGATGGACCTTGCTCTAATATAAAAATGCTGCGGCTGTTGACCAGATTCGTTCATTTATTATAGAAGGTGAGTCTAAAGTTTTGCAATATTTGGATCACTTTGTGTCTTCATACGTACCTTTACGACGCAAGCTGACTAGCATTTAATGTATCGGCCATGGCGTTGCACCGTCCTTAGCTATCTGTCTGCAAGTTATTCGTTTCGGCGGCGGTACCGGTTCTGGTCTTTCAAGGCGAAGAACTCCTTCTACCCAGCTGCCACATCCTCCTGGTTGTTGAACTGCCCCATACGAATGAAGTGGGTCATTGACCGGAACAAGTGATTATCCGAACGGGCAAGTCCCGGACTATATGCTGGGTGTGCATCAGTTCGATGCCCTCAAGTTCCTGGAATTTTGCTGGGGTCGTTCGAGCGCTATGACGGCGAGCGCTGTCCTTTCTGTTCACCAGTGCCGGGTACTTCTCTTGAGAAGTTGTATACATCCGCTCCTGCTGTTCAGTTTGTAGTTTAAATTTTTTGGGATTATCCCCTTGAAATTCCACCAAACACAGATCATTAGCTTGTCATCGAAGTGCCCACGTTTAGCGAGAGGTACTGGCAGCTGGCACGGGCTCAACCACTGCCATTGGTTGTTAGGATTATAGACATAGATTCACTTTCATCGCACGTAACAATTATTTTGATAAATCGTACATCGCCTATGTTTTCTAGGAGTTTCCTGAACACTTAAACTCGGCGGTTTGCTTCAGTGGTCGTTAGTTCTTGAGGGACAATGCGGTACCTGTTGCAGACCTTGCCTAGGTTCTGAGTTTGACGAACCACAGTGGTCCTTGATATGCTCAGATCACCTGATAATCTCCGAGTGGCCGCCCCGGTGGCGCAGTGGTCTAAGGCGTTGGCCTCTGATCATTCGTCCGTAAGGGGTCCGGGTTCGAATCCCGGTCAGGCATGGATGTTGTGTTTGTCTTACGGCACTGGCTCTCTCCCTTCCCTGGAACAAGTGACCCTAAATTAGGGACGGGCGACTGCTTATAGCCCATTGAGTTGCTCACGGTGGTCGTTAAACCTCCAATCAAAAAAAAAAAAAAAAAAAAAAAAAAAAAAAAAAATCTCCGAGTGCTGATTGCCGGTTTTGCCTTTACTTTCTGGCGCACCAATTTTTTTGAAACATCTGGTTTCGGTGCTGCGAACCACTGAACCATCCTCTTTTGCATGGCAAATGTTGCGCGTTGCTTGAGCAGTGTTATAGCCGAGTTCAAATTCATATAGCAAAAGTTACGTTATTAGCTAGTTGTGGCTGTTCAGCTTTTAGGCCTCCTAACCACAGACAGAATGACGACATGCAATGCCATTCACAGCAACGACAACCACAGACAGTACGAGGAAATGCAATCCCATTCCTGGTAAAGACTACCACTTTATATCCCTTTCGACTGATTGTAGAACGCGAATTGAACTAGTTTAAACAAGTGACATACCGGCCGCAGTACACGTGTTTATGCAAATATTGCAAAACTCTCACCCCCTGTAAAATAATTTATTTTTTTAGAAATAAATAAGTTTGAGAAAATAATTTTGTTCAAATAATAATTTAACTGTATTTCTACAAGACTTAAAAAAAATGCTATATCATAATTACCACCGAATTATTATATTGTGTTCATCAGCAAGTAACTATAATTTGTTCACTTCAATAGTTAGGCAATTTTCCTCTTCAGCATTTAAATAGAAGCACCGGTCTTTAGACTCTTTTGCCTTAAAGTAATTCAAAAACGATTCCTTTTAAATCAAGATAAAACCTATTTAAAAGCGGGTAACACAGGGACGTTTTTTTTTAGGAGTTGGAAATATGTTCGTCATTTACATAAAATATTTATACGAATAATTTAGCGAAACGAGTCACCAAACATTCAGTCCACTAGAAAGTACACATGTTTCAGAGAAATTTCAATATTTCCGTTCAACAAAAAACAAAACATCCTTTCTTTAGTTGAGCAATATTTCATCAAAGCAAATAAGAATATCGAAATTAGTAACTCACAAAAATTACTTGCAAATGTACTGAATTCTGAAATTTAAGGTTAAAAATGATAGCAATTTCGCATTTCAAAGGATGATATACAGTTTCTTCGCAAGAAGAACACATGATAATTATCTTCCAACCAACAGAACCGGGTGATTTCTGCTATTATGGGGGAGGGGAGATTGACACTGATGCTGATGTTAAAAAATTGGCGCGCTCCAGATAAGCTTGAAAAAAAATTCCTCTTCAAATTATAAAAAACAGTAGAAGTTAACGAAAAACAGGTTTCACCCGTAACAGCCAAAATTATATAAAAGAATTACTTTACAAAGAAAACTACGGTCACATGGCGTCACATCGACAGAGAAAGACGCGAAAATCCTTACCGTAATTTATGACAGACAGTGGAGGATATTCCGAATGATAGGTAGATAGAGTTTGGTTCCTCCATAGCCACTTCCAAGCAAATGGCCTATTTTACATGCGAAGCGTAAGAAAAATTTTCACAGCATGACTAGCGATGGGTTACAAAGCTGCAATTAGATCTCACACCCGAAATATGCCTTGACAGTTGATACTAATTTCTGGTTTAGTAGGTGGATCAAAGAAGTTGTGTTTGGGGAACGTCAATTGGAGTTGATGTTGTTCAAGTGTTTGGAGTGATCAGGTGCATTATAGTGGATTATTCATCATTGTCAACCATTATCAATCCACTGCTGGACGAAGGTCTTCCCAAGTGTCTTCCACAGCGGTCTGTCTTGTGACAGTCTCCTCCATGTTACTCCTGCATACTTTCGAATTTCCCCCACTTATCTCCCTTGTGGTCTTCTTCTGGGTCTTTTCCTGTCCCTTGAAATCCAGTCTGAAATTTCGGCTCCCCACGATGGTCTGTCCTTCTTAGCCACATCTGCACAGTAAGGGTACATTTCCGAAAATACTATACCGTGAAAATTAATTGGGACAAGCTATTTTATTCTCAGAATCGTAATGTGATCGCCAGTTGATTTCGGAAACCCACGTAAACCGGTTGTATCAGCTGTGAGGTGGTCTGACTGTTAGAACTTAAAAGTAAGAATGTGGTTTGACCGGTTTTAAACAGGAAATAGGCACTTCAGCTTCAGTTGTGAGCTTTTGTGTGTGACAGGCGGATGCTAGGTTTTGCTCACTGTGAGTACGTGTTGCTTTCGTGTATTAAATAATGGATATTTCTCCAAGTAAGGGTGCAAAAATATTTGCTCTGAAGGATCACACTTTTATGACAGTGAGAGATATCGCTCTGCAGTTGGTGTAGGCAAATCAAGTGTATCAAGACTGCTTACGCGATACAATGCATCTGGATCATCGTCTCCAAAAAGGAGAGGTAAATGTTGAAGAAAAAAAACTCCATGAACCGACAAATATCTAATCAGAAATAGTAAAATGAATAAAAAAACACAAGTATATACCTTCAAAGAGATTTTTTGGCTAGTGGTTGTGTTGTTAGTGGTTCAACTGTGCGCTGTAGGCTTCTGGAAGTTGGCCGCAACGCAAGAAGACCAACGAAAAAACAATATTTCAAAGCGACAATAAAGTTAAAACGTTTAGCATGGGCCAAAAAATATACATCACAGACTGCTGACGACTGGAAAAGGGTAATTCTCAGTGATGAAACTCATTTGTTTGTGCATGGTTACCAAGCAAATGTCGTTAGACGAAGCAACTGTGAACCCTTAAGACCTGAGCATGTCAAACGAACTGTAAAACACCCTCTAAAACTGATGTTTTGGAGTTTTTATCACATCAAATGGCACTGGAAGCTTAGTTCCTTTTCAAGGTATGATGAATTCAGCCAAGTACGTAGAGATATTACAACGTAGGATTGTTCCATTCTTGCAAACATTTGACGTGTCATTTCGACATCAC
Source organism: Macrothele yani (assembly GCA_039090855.1). NCBI lineage: Eukaryota > Metazoa > Arthropoda > Arachnida > Araneae > Macrothelidae > Macrothele > Macrothele yani. Next base: position 100,975,508 of record CM077015.1, read on the forward strand.
TTGGCCCCATGTCCCAATTTGAAATAGGTCAAGAATTTCATGCTGGAAAATCAAATTCATTTGCTTGATTGGCATGGAAATTCACCAAACTCAAATCCCATAGAAAACTTGTGGAATATTTTGAAGAGACGTTTAGATAAAATGGACTGTACAACCAAATAACGCATGATAACGAATGCTATTAAAGTGTGGTTCCACGATTATGAAGTCAAAAATATGTGCACTCAATTAGTGGAGTCAATGCCAAAACGAATTCAAGAGGTCATTTCTGCTAAAGGAGGAGATACTTCATACTGATACAGGTATTTATCAGTGTATATCAAGGCATAGTTTTGGAAAAAAGAGTGATTTTTTACTTTGTCCCAATTTTTTTGCACAGTATAGTATATCTCAGGTTTAACTACAAATTATTCGCGAAATAAACCTAAAAAACTTGCGTAGTTACACAAGTCTTCTTTCAGTTTACCAGTAGAAAGCTGCATGTTTTAGCGCCCGGTAATTTTTGAGAGTGGTAATCGAACAGATGTTAGTTTTACAGGTGCCACATACATTCAGGGTCACTCCGATGACACGTACATGCAGCGTCAGCCTATCTTTAAATGTTATTAACTCAGATGAGATTATTTTTCTTCTTTGTTAAGATTAGTACGAGTTTTAAACGATGTGTGCGCTTCCAAAGCAAGGCCTTTTGATCAGCATTTAACATTTTCTCGGTGTGGTGTCAACTGTTTGGATGAATGTTTTTTATTCATTAGGGAACTTGCCAACAACTTCAGGATCAGCAACTTCAGTTTCTACGATGATTGTAATTAGGTTTTGGCCTTTTCATAAACTTATCAAACTATTCCGTGCTCCGTAGAAATAGCTCAGGTTTATCACAACTTTTGCATTTTGAAAGATGCTCATAAATTTTGAAAGTTCCGGATCTTAGCGTCACGTTACTAAGATTTCAATTGGTGTTTAGTGCAGTGCGAAATAATTTTTCCACTTTCTCCATTAGTGGGTTTCAGTGCTCTTTTTTTATTTCTGCAGACTGTGGATAAAATACAAAAAATCAGGAGGAATTTGCTCGTGAGCTTTTTCATTTCTCCAGTGTTGATTCACCCAGTTTGAATGCCTGCATATGTGCCGTTGACGATTCTCCAGCAGTTTTTTTTGTTCTGAGATGCACGAAGAACTTACATCGCGAAAAACAAATACAACTTATTTTATTAGATGTACCTTAATCATCAGGAACTCCAAATCTCTAAAATTCCACAGTCTTTGCATTTAAACTTCGGGCAAACAAAATTTAGTCTGTCCTTAGGTTTTATTCACCGGTATACTATGATAAAAGACGCATGTAGGAAACAAAGAATAATACGAACTATTATTTCCAGATTTTTACAAGACAAAAACAATTTGAATGAATGTCTAGTAAATTAGATAATTTTTTATGGCAATCAAACATTATTTCGCGAAAATTTCTCAAAGTTGCGTCGGATTTTTGTACCTGAATAAATGTTTAACTAGAATGCAGGTTACTCCCCTCCAAACTACCCCCGAAAGAAGTAACCGATTTCAAGAAATGCCAGTAATTTTTCATAGATTCTTGTTTGTCACCACGCTACTGGTGTATAAAACTAATCGCAATAAACAACGGGTTAATTGCATTGGTTCATAATTATCAAGAGAAAATTCCTGATAACTGCTTTCACGTTCTTCGTAGTCTGACGCCTTTCAATTTTTTAAAGTTTCAACGAATTGAAATTTAGGAGCCATTTGAATTTAGGCAACGTATTACCAATTGCGCTTGCAAATTACCTAATTGCTAACAGTAATTTTCCGAAAGAATTTTTTTGAAGCAATGTATAAAAATATACAAGTTAGATCATGTATGTCGCCTTCAGCAACTCTTATTGCTGAAGGAAAATTGTAATATAAATAAATACGCTCTTCCTTACGTTGCGGAAGTAATTCTTACTCCTTCCACAAAATTTAAATTTGCTTTGCAGGTAGAATTTAAATCTTATTTTTTTAAAGAATTTGTTGTGTATAAAAAAATTGTTAAGGATATTTAAACTCACTGCATTTTTCTCAAAATAAATTGGTATATCGGTACACAAGTATATGGATTTCCCTGTTCAAGTTTCCGGTGCGACATGATTGTTGTGCTTGTATTCCAGCGTCCCTCTATGTCCTCCTAAAAGAACGGAAGCTTCAACAACTGTGAGTTATAATATATTGTTTTCAAAAATTTACAGAGTGCGATTCCTTCCTGAAAGTACTATGGCTATTTCGAACGAAAGTAAATGAAATCATATGGCGGGAAAGCAAAGAACTGCAAATTCAGACAGATTACAATATATCACAATGTATAAATTTATTATTTCTAGAAAATATTATAACTAGAGTAGTAATCCGAATTTGTTGGTTCAGGATAAAAATCAATTTGCAAAGCCTTGCCAGATCAACCAGATGGCTTTTTAAGGAAAATAGACAGAAAAGGCATTGCAATAAAGAACGCTTCGATAATTTCAGCCCGATTACTGGATTTGACAATAAAGAAATATGAAGCAATTATCCTTTAACGACTTAACGACACGAGTATCACGTTAGTTTTGCTTGCGGTATCCTAGTAGGAAAAAGTCGTTACATGGAGAGATGGTTCTGAATTCGTGGTAAATCTATAGACGCTATCATTGCAAGCTTCAGTGTTGGTATTGGTCCACTATCTTTCTCGAATGGCTATAGAATTAGGTGCAGAATAGGCAGCTGAATTCTTTATGTCGTTCTCCTACATAGTTGGTTGGTAGTTCCTCGTTAGTAAGATAATTAATTTATTACTTTTGCCTAAAATACCGTGTTCCAATGTTTTAGATTATTTCGTTTTTAATAGGTTTCTGTTCAGTGTCTTCTGTTACCGTAGGCATCCACTGTAATTAAACACAGGCGTTTTCAAAAGCATGCAGTTATGTATTAGAAAAATGAATGTTATATAGATATCATCAGCTTCTGAAACTAAATGCAGGATGAACCGATAATAGAACAGGTGTAGCCTTTGAGTAGGCATTAAACTAAAACGAACCAGGATTTCCTAAAAGATCTATACTCTTCATTTACAAAGCAGCAAAATATTTGCAGAAAAGTTGATGAAGAAGCTGATATTGCAATTAAGGCAAGTATTGTTGGGTCAAAAATTTTATTTAAAAAATTGAAACCGTATAAAGACGGAGTGTTGGTTAAAGAATGCTTGGACGAAGTGGCAAATATGGCGTTTCCAGAGAAAAACAATTGTATTCCAAAGGTTAGCCTTGATAGTATGACGGTAGTAAGAAGTACAGGGGAAATTGCATTAAAAATGAAGAAAAAATCAACTGTAAAGCCGAAAATGTCGGATTTGAAAACATCGCTTGCACCTCGGTATAGCTGAAAAACGGGAATCACATGACCACACTACACGGCGTCACGCTACAGAGTTCCAGTTTTAACGCTCCCTGGGCTATACGAGGGGTTATGTCCAATGACGAGAAATCAACAGTGGCAGACGCAGAGCCGTAGCGAATGGAGGGGGCAGCAGGGGCGGTCGGCCTGGGAGCTGAGCTGGAGGGGGCGCCATCGAAACGTAGATTTTTTTTTATATAAATGTAAAAAAGGTGAAATTAATTTATACGCGTAATTAAAAAAATGTATAAAATTTAAACTTCTTTATGCTTTAAGAATAAAATGGCGACCAGATGAAACCTAAATTAAAGGAGAACTCCAATCGTCCGAACGCCAAATATTCAGATTGATTTGGCTTGGGTGTGACAGTACATTTTAGTTGCTATGTTTATGAAACATTTGAGACGCGCGCGCAGCGGCTAGTGTAGGACAGGACTTTAGAGGGGAAGGGCTAGTACGGACTTTAGAGGGGAAGGGATGTGACCTTCACGGCCTCCTCTGTCCATGATCCATCACTGCTTACGTGTATTGAGAACGAATGACGGATGGCGACGATTCGTTGACCGGGAAGCCTACAGTGCGCATGCGCGGAACAAACTACTTAGTTCCAAAGCGTTTATATTTTTTTACTCAGTTAAGGTTGCGACAGTTTAAATGCAATATTTGCCGTGACACTGTGACGACATTTGTTTGCTTAACGTTGTCTGTATAGCTTGATTGGTTGAGTAGCGCGCTGAACTGGTGCACTGTGCCACGTGACGTGCGTGTGTGTGTCGAAATGCTACCTACAAAGTTGTCTGGAGCACAAGGCAGAAAACGAAAAAAACAACAAGAGGCGGATAATGCAGTCCAAGCCAAGCAGTGGCAAAAACTGGGATGGGTAAAGAAGGTGGATCCCTCAACCGCTGCGCTCCCACTACAGCAAGTGATTGAAAGTAAGCCATCTACATCAACACTTTTAGAAAATGAAAACGTTACTGAAGTAACTGAGAATATAACTGGTAGTGCTAGTGTGCATTCAGATGATTCTACACCTTATTTTAACCCGTCCTTTCCAACTTTGAGTCCTTATGAAGGCGTACAGGAACAGGATTTGGAAGATGAACAAACCAAAATTCAACCTTATTTTAATGATCCCACAACATGGCCTGATTTGAATGACCATGTGAGAAGTTTGTTAGTTGAACACGGTCCAAAACAAAATAAAAATGGCAATTTTCTTTTATCAATTAATGCAGAAAAAAGGCATTTTACGAGAAATTGGTTCCACAAAAAACTTTTGAATGGAGAAAATGTAGAGCGGGATTGGTTAATTTACAGTGAAGCAACAAAAGTTATTTATTGTTTCCCTTGCATGCTATTTGGAAAGCATTTGATATCATGTTTGGCAAATCCAAAAGTGGGATTTTCTGAGTGGAAAAAATTACACCCTCGAATTCCAGAGCATGAAAATTCTGTAGAGCACCGTGAGTGCTATGTTTCCTGGAAAAGCTTTGAAAAAAGGATTAAAGAGGGCTGTGCAATTGATACTGAACTACAGCAAATGATTACAAAAAAAAAAAAAAAGAGAAATGGCGGCACATTCTTAGAATCATTGTCGATTGCATTTTGTTTTGTTCAGTCAACAACTTGGCCTTTCGAGGTTCAAGTACAAAGTTAATTGAAGACAAATGTGGATTTTTTTACATTTGCTAGAGTTTGTTTCTCATTATGATAAACAGCTAAAAGAGTATATTACCATAGCCAAAGGAAAACCAGGAATTCCAAATTACCTTTCCCCAACAATTCAAAACGAGTTCATCAATTTAATAGGTGACACTGTACGCCAAGAAATACTAAAAGACATAAGAGAGGCAAAATATTTCTCAATTTCATTTGATTGTACACCAGATGTAGCCCATCAGGAACAAATGTGCCAGATTATTAGGTACGTGAAAGTTTCAGAGGATGTTTGCTCTATTGAAGAAAGTTTCATCGATTTCATAAAAACTACTGAAACGACTGGGGCTGGTTTAACCGAAGAAATTCTACAAAAACTAGAAGCCGATGGGCTTGACATTCGTAATTGCCGAAGGCAAGCATACGATAATGGTTCAAACATGGCGGGGAAGTATTCAGGAGTCCAGGCCCGTATACAAGCAATTTGCAGCCATGCACGTTTTATGCCATGTGCTGCTCATTCATTGAACTTGGTTGGTGTTCACGCTGCTGGAGTCTCTTCAGTTATTATCACATTTTTTGGCACAGTGCAAGAACTGTACAAAATATTTGCTCACAATATCAATATGTGGGAAATATTATCCAACAAACTTTCTACCACTCTCAAGCGTCACTGTGATACAAGGTGGGCATCCAAATACTCTGCTGTTCATGCACTTTATTCACAGCTTGATAAAGTCCTCGAAGCCTTAGAGGAAATTTCTGACAACCCTCAATTCCATGACTGTTTATCAGTGGTTAAAAATCTTCTGAAACAAATTAATTATAAGTTTGTTTGTTACTCTGTTATGTGGGACAAAATACTAAATCAAATCTCCTGCGTGAATGAACTACTACAGCGCAAAGATGTGACCGTGGCCTGTGCAGTTAGTCACTTGACAGGATTGAAAGCGGCTTTACAAGACATCCGGGATACAGGGATTGATGTTATACTGGGCGAAGCATCGGACATCTGTGCCGCAACAGCTCTTGACGGCTTCTTCGAGGAGAAAAGGGCAAGGAAGAGGAAACGACTGACATTGGAAGAAAGTGAGGACACTGTTTTGACAGGAAAACAAAGGTTCAGTATGGACTTTTATGCTGTTTTGGACAAAGTATTAGAACAAATGGAATGGCGTTATAAATGTTTGAATGAAGTGTTAGATGACTTTAATTTCTTAACGGGCAAGTCTTTGCAATCTATGACCGTAGAAGAGTTAAAGACTAGTGCAATGTGCTTAGCAAATAAATATGATAAGGATCTGGATGCTACTGAAATAGAGGGGGAAATAGCTAGTTTTAAGTTTCAGGCCACTTCTTTATTTAAAAGAAATCAGGATTTTTCAAAAGCAACCTCTGTTGACCTATAAAATTTAATCCACCAAATGTCTCTTGCTACATCTTATCCAAACTTAGTAATTGCTTTCAGATTATTCTTAACATTACCAATTACTAATGCATCTAGTGAACCAGGTTTTAGTAAGCTGAAAATAATAAAAAATTACTGAAGGTTATCAATGGGACAAGAGAGGTGAACGCACCTGGCAATTCTGTCAATAGAAAAAGATATTGCTAAAACTATTAATTATGATCAAATAATAAGTGATTTTGCTGCTGTTAAAGCTCGAAAGGTACATTTGTAAATACAAAATCATTCTGTTAAGGCTTAAGCATAATTTTAAACAAATGCTACTTGTACTTATTTTTTCAGTTGCTCATAAGCACTTGAGGTAGCAATTAATTATTAATAAAAAGTATTCTCCATTCAAACTATGTTCAATGTTTTTTCTTTCTTCAACAATCCCTATTGAAGCTCACATAGTCACCACAGACTATTGAATAAAATTACCAATATAAGATTTTTTTTTAAATATTATATTATGAGCAATATTTTATACAAACAAATTTACATTTTATTACTATTTCATACAAATAGCAAATTATATACGGAACAATAATTGCAAATAACAATAAAAATCGCAATATTTTTTTATACAGGTATTGTACCATATCTGCAAACAGGTATATTATAAAATCTGACACCATCGCCTGTTCCAGTTGGACTGCGGCCCGGGGCGCCAATTTGACTGCTTGCCCCGGGCACCAATACCTCTAGCTACGGCCCTGGCAGACAAGCTGAGCGTCGGCTCCCATAGTCCAGGTCATACAACGTGCGCTGTGCAGTCCGTTCGCTGACGTAGCTTGTGCCTCCGACTTTTAATGTGAATGGTATTTTCTTCGTCCCTGCCAAGTGGTCGATCTATACGAGCCTGTAGAATCTAAGTCGACCCTGCTTATTAATGGCGTGCAGTCGGCCACCGCTTATTATCTGGTGGATAGTATATCCGTCATGGCATCTTGGTGGTACAGTTGTAATGTGGTTGACCTCAGGAGACCTAAAGGAAAAACCACTTGGGCGATAACTATTACTTACCACTTGGGAATGCACTATTTCTCTTACGCCGACAATATATCCACTATCAAATTCGATCAGTTCACAACGTTCACCGATGGTCGTTGATTAGGGTACCTTATTGGAAAAGTCCTTCACTTCCCATTTTTATCGCCTTCTTTCGATTTGGGTCTGTTCCACTTGTGCGGGGGATGCCCATGTAAACTTCTCACCACAATAGCCAATGGTGCCTTCTGGCGATGAAAAATGTAAGTAAAATGAGTAAAAATGTATGTGATTTCATAAAAAACCCGATGTCATTCTGACCATGTTTACGTAAGCCGCGTTGGCCTACTCTCAAAACTCAGCGAGTTATTACGTTTCCCAAATGTGCAAGACTTTTGGAACACCCGGTTTTAGAAGCTTACGTCATATATCGGAACTCTTCACGGCTACTCCACGATATGATGTCTATTACGTACATCGAATTAAAAACGAGGAACTACACACCAGCTGTGTACAAATTATAATATCTATACTTGTAATCAGGATTTATTGGCGCAGAATGAAAATCAGTTTCCAAAGTTTTTGCACATCAAACAAATGGCTTTTTCTAGAAAGATAGACAGAAACTGCAATCTGAATAATAACCAGTTTCAACAATGTAAATGCGGTGACCTGAACTGACAACCTATAGGTAAGACGAAATATTCATTTAAATACACGAGGCATCACGTTGATGGTGCACGAGGTATCCTAGGTAGTAAAAAGGTGTAACATGGAGAACCGGTTCCAAATCCCTGGCAACTATAAAAAAGAGGCTATAATTCCATGCATCAATGTTAGTAATGATTTCTAGTTTCTCAAATTGCTGTAGATTTAGGGGCAAAGTAAGCAGTTAATTTCGCTGTACCATCTCATTAGGAGTAGCGGATTGGAATTTGAATTCTCTGAATAAAGCCGTGGTTACTTTGGGGTATTTAGTGTCCCTTTTCTGCTCGTTCACTCTGCTTTTAGGCGATCGCTTGGTCATTTCAATTCAATAATCATTTGGAGCCGTTCGGGTAATTTATGCAGATCGCATAAACACTGGCCATCGGGGAAATCTTGAACACTTAACTTTAGTAGTCGAAATACTGTTCTAAGCTGTTTTAACAAACAGATTTTCGGACACAATCTGAATAACTCCTTTAAATATCACTTATTTGCCCATAGTGGGAAAAAAACGAAAACACTGGTAGTGATAGTGAAAACCTATTTTGAAATATTGTCCATCGTAAACACGGGAAAAGTGTGCATCTTTCATAATTGTTTTCAAAACTCATCCTTTTCAATGCAGATAGTTTTCAGAATGCACATAATCATATACGCAACACGACAGTGAATCATGTTGTTCCCAAAATCAATTTTTCTTTTATTAGGGAACCATTATCAGTTTGTCACATTTCAATAAACCATGCGGCTAAAAAAAAAAGGTACGCCCGATGCATCTCCCTCAGATTTAAAATATCTCTGAACTGTAGTACGACGTTAATAGAAGTATGGCAACACTGATTGTACTTTCAACAGTACTACTTCAGCAAAATTAATGAGAGTGTTCGTGTCGAAAGTTATTTAAGCGTAACTGACCTTTACTAAACCGAGATACAATGGATGAAATATTATGGAACCATAGAACGTACTGTGCGCTATCTAAATATCTTATTTTATGTAATGCTGAAGAATATTAGAAGTATTGAAGAAGATTAAAACCCTCCGAGGAATTATCTGAATTGGAGTTCCATGAAAGCTGTATTACGTTAAACTACAAGCAAAAATAATTGTTATTAATTGAATGATTATTCATATAAGTGGTCTAATTAAGGGAATATTCAGAGCCCATTCCATCTATATAGGACCTCATAAGGAGCTATGCATAAGCAAAGATATTATCTTCTGTTAAAAAGGTTTCTTGAAGAGATAGGGATCTAGAGACGGAATAAAACAGCATTTGCCTTTATCCAGTATATTATTATATGTTAAATATGTGTGCGTTATATGTGAGAAAAACCATGGGCTACAGAACATTATTTTCTCTCCTTTTCCAGATATAATCTTTATTTTGAATTAATTGTGAGTATGACAGATCAAGTTTTGAAATGTTTGGTTTATTGTGTAAAACATATCTAGAATCAAGAAATATATCTGCAGCGCATTATGAGTAAACACGTGCTGAGCCTATTAATCTTATTTACATGAAAATGTACCTTAAGACATTTTTTATTTAGGGTTTAACAACCACGGTGAGCAACACAGTGGGTAATAAGGAGTCACCAGTCACTAATGTAGGGTCACTGGTTTCATGGAATGGAGAGAGCTAGTGCCGTGAGTATAACACAACATCCATACCTCGCCAGGATTCGAACCCGCACCTAACTCGGACGAATGATCAGAATCCATCGTTTAGACCAGTGCGCTACCGGGTGGGCCCTGAGGCTTCCTTGAACATCCAGTCAGTAAATATACTATGAAATGCAAAGAAAGATAATTTCGAACAGAAAATAGTATTAATTTTAAATATTTTTTTTGGTTTTTGTTTTTTAACCACTTGCGTGGTTTGTAAGATGACTTTTTGAATTACTACCAAAGTGCATATCCGAATTTAGCTATTCACCGTACGCAGCTGCGTATGCAAAAATGATAAAATGCCATAGTACTAACCTCATCATGACCTATTGCAGAGTTTCGGGGACACTATTTTCCTCATCTGTTGTTCGCAGTTAAATAACAAATATTTCTTCAAAGTATTGCATGTCAGACTTTCTGAAATAAAAATCAGGATGAAATTCAATTTTTCAAAATTTACATTTGAGTACAAATTCTAACTTCAGTAACCTCAACTGACGACTCAATTAACAGAATCGATTTCCACTTGCGAACTGAGTAATATTATCTATGACGCATACATCGTATTTTATCAACTCATGATACATCGTATTTTATCAACTCATGATACATCGTATTTTATCCACTCATGATACATCGTATTTTATCCACTCTCCTTCGCACAAAATACAGTACCTTTTCTTTTTGTTTTCACCATCACTTATTCAGGACTTTTTTTCACAATATAAAACTTTTTTTTAAACTATAGCAATCTATGAGCATATTAAATGTATACGAGTTTCATTTGGTTGGAAACAGAACGGTTTTTAAAATTAATGGCATTTATAATATTCCCACTCGTTTACAGAAGGCATTTTCCGTTCTCCACCGAAATTGTGTAATATTCAAATAAAATTGTTAGGTAAATATTAATTAATGTACTTGTTTTCAGGAAGGAACTCCCTCTTGTGAAATTTTTTTTTTGATTGAAGGTTTAACGACCACCGTGAGCAACTCAATAGGCTATAAGCAGTCGCCCGTCCCTAATTTAGGGTCACTGGTTCCAGGGAAGGGAGAGAGCCAGTGCCGTAAGACAAACACAACATCGATGCCTCACCGGGATTCGAACCCGGACCCCGTTTGGACGAATGATCAGAGGCCATCGCTTAGACCACTGCGCCACCGGGGCAGCCTTATGGCAAATATCTGCAATACGCTAGAAGCTGGAGTAAAATAGTGCCAAAATTTCTTTGTTGCGATATTTAAAAGAGAACTGCATGCACAAAAGTTTGTCGTATATATGAAATAAGCAGATGGAAATTTTCTGGCCCTATTGCAGAAGTAAGATACGTGCGTACATCTTATCTTATGTGTTCAGATTGTCTCTGCAATTTCATTTTTTATTTTATATATTTCTTTAAATCTAGATTTGAACACGATCATTTATAATAAACTTCTCTCTGGATGAATACACTTGTTGCCGATGTTACGCAATTGAAAAATCCGTTTGTAGGCGTACGGTCGTGAAACACAGTAAGTGGACCTTAAAGTTTCGGTGATCAAGAGCACCCATAGTTCTTATTTGCTTCGCAGGATCCAGCCCTTTGTTAATAAGCTCTTGTCGTTCACATAATTAATGGATATGTGTAATTAAATAATTATATAACGTTGCGTGCATTATACATTTTTTATGTAGAAGATTCATACGTAGGATAGAGTCTGTATCAAATTAGTATCATTGAATAAAATGTGTCGTAAGATAAATTTGGTGATGGTTTTCACCTCATGTTTCAAAGCAACTTTAGTATTTTCTGAAGATTGAAAAGTAGTTATTGGTGGGAAAAACCGAAACTTCTAGTTCATGAAAAGTGAAGAATACCGCATAGAAATGTTCACATTAATTTTGGTTAAAGAGAAATGAACTGAAGGAGTTTTCGTGACTGACGTCTGTTGGGTGCTTTAAATTCTTGAAAAATTAATTTCTATAAGATACACATTGCCCTAAATTAATTTTAATAAAAGGTTTAAAAGAGTTAGAAAAGTGCTGCGCAGTTCAGAAGAAAAGTTCAAAGTAAGAACTTTAGAAGCTAGATTCCTGAAACTGAACTTTCGAAATGAAGTACAGTTTTTGTTCAGAAAATAATGCTCCATATTTATGTACAAGCCGTGTAGCAATGTATGAAACTGAAACAAATCCAGGACAAATCTCGGAATTTCTACTTTAATTAACACATTTCATTTTTTTACAATGTCCCCGCTAATCTTAATACAGATACTCGAATGTTTTACAGGATTTTTAAACCCCCTTTCTTAAGAATTTCCAGGTTGTTCTCGGAACTGTTTTCTCGTAACTGCCTGAATATAATCATTGCAGGTGAACTGAATTTCTTTCTGATTTCTCTTGAGAGTAGAAAAGGACAAGAATTCTAACGGCGCGGAATCTGTGACGTACGCAGAATGTTCAAGAACTTTAAAGCAGTGTCTCTGTACGGTCTAGAAATGAACAAGAAGTCTAACGAAGCGGAATCTGTGACTTAGGCAGAATATTCAAGAACTTTAAAGCAGTGTCTCTGTACGGGCTAGAAATGAACGAGAAGTCTAACGACGCGGAATCTGTGACGTAGGCAGAATGTTCAAGAACTTTAAAGCAGTGTCTTTGTACGGTCTAGAAATGAACGAGAAGTCTAACGACGCGGAATTTGTGACGTAGGCCGAATGTTCAAGAACTTTAAAGCAGTGTCTCTGTACGGTCTACAAAAGAACGAGAAGTCCAACGGCGCAGAATCTGTGACGTAAGCAGAATGTTCAAGAACTTTAAAGCAGTGTCTCTGTACGGTCTAGAAATGAACGAGAAGTCTAACGACGCGGAATCTGTGACGTAGGCAGAATGTTCAAAAACTTTAAAGCAGTGTCTCTGTACGGTCTCTGAAGTTAAAGACTTTTGTGGGATTTGGTGTTGTCGTGTTGCAAAGGGCGTTGATTCTTTTTCAGCATACACGATTTTTCTTCAGTGCTGTAAGTTTTTCAAGGTATGCACTTATCTCACAGAGATGATAGTCATAATTTTGACCATATACTCCTGACGTATAATGCTACTGTAGTTTCAGAACCCAGTGAGAATGAACCTACCGGCAGAAACTTAAGTTTCAAATTTCGTCACTCGAGGAGAAGATGGATGTTAGCTTTCCAGCAATTGATTTTCATTTCTGGGCCATAAATGGTGAATTGATGGCATATCACGATGTAACGGCCTTCCCCGTCGGACGCACATGAGATAAAAGCAGATAGCAGTGAGAACACATGCCAGTGTAGTTTAGTGGATAGCACTTGGAGCCCCGGAGCCAACATTTGTGGGTTCGAATCCCGCCCCTGACATAAAAATGATGGAGAAATTTACTTCGTCATATTGGCGGTCGAACTTCAAGGATGACCTGGCTGATAGGTTTCTTGAAATGGTGTGATGCTCTTTCCACACCACGAGATACGAAAAATTAGAATCCTTTCTTCAGTGATTCGAAAAAGTAAATCTGTGTGATTTTACGTTTCACACACCAAATTGTCAGGGACTTCTCAAATGCACGTTCTGTGTCGGTTGACAGCCTACAGTGACACAATCAGTACGAGTCAATCAGTACGCGACGGAAATCAGTACGAGTCAGAAGCAGTATGGGTAAGACGAAAGATCTAAGCGCATTTGATTATGGGCAAATTGTCGGGAACCGACGAATGGGCCACTCCATCTCGGAAGTCGTGCAGGCACTGGGATTTTCATGAGCCACTGTGTCACGGCTAAGCCGCGAGTACATCGAATCCGGTAAAACCATCGCGGAAAAGGCCAACTGCCGTAGAAAACAGCGTGTGGATGAGTGGGGTCATAGTCAGCTAGCTCGCATTGTAACAGTGGATAGACGGGCCACAGTGCAAGAAATCATTTGGCAATTTAACGTTGGTGCACAAAAACGTGTAAGCAGCCACACCATCCAGAACCATCTCCTCGCTATGGGGTACAGAAGCCGTCGTCCTACGAGGGTACCGCTGCTGACCGCACATCATGGAATGCAAAGATTAGCATGGGCGCGGAAACATCGCCACTGAAACCTAAACATGTGGAAACATGTTACCTGTACTGATGAGTCGAGATTCACGTTGGTACATGCGGATGGAAGAATACGAGTACGGCGCAAACCACATGAAGCGATGGATCCTTCTTGCCAGCAGGGTACTCTTCAAGATGGTGGGGGTAGCATTCTCGTCTGGGGACTGTTTACATGGACTGAAATGGGGCCCCTGGGACGTGAGACATTGTCCCTCACAGGTCAACGTTTCCAGAAAAATCCTGGACGACCATTTGCTCCCGTTTGTGTGTTTTCAACATCCCACCGGAGACCTCATCCTGCAACAAGACAATGCACCGTGCCATCGCTCCCGAATTGTATCCGAATGGTTGAAAGAACACTCCAACGACGTGACTTCGCTTCCTTGGCCAGCTATGTCACCTGACCTCAATCACATCAAACACATCGGGAATGCCATTGAGAGAAATGTTCGAGGCTCTAACCCCCTCCATCAAATATTTGAGAACTATGGGAGCTTGTTCAGAGGTCGTGGTGCCGTATCCCTTCCCAAGGCTTCCGGTGTCTTGTCGAGTACATGCCGAGGCGAAACGCCGCCGTCATCAGAGCGAAAGGTGGTGCTACACGTTACTAGACAGGTATCTCTAATTCAATTGCTCTTCAGTGTAAGTTCGGGTAAGGCATTAGTGATACATAGATCAAGAAAAGATTAAATATATTGAGTAATTCTAGTAGGGGATAGGATATTATTAGAAAAACCAGCAGATGAAAAAGTCATATTTAATTCATGTGAATGTAGGTTTGTTACAGATAAATCAATTTTCAAATACCCCAACACAAACCTTTTTTTCCTGTGATATTGATGTAATTTAATATTTCAGAAAATTTAGAGGTGAACAGAAGTGGGTTAAAAGGTGATGGTCTGTAACATCTGATATACTATTGTTTTGATCTTCTATTGTTAATACCTCCATGTCAGAATTAATAAACGTTAAATCCTTAATCGAAGTATATAGAAAAATATTATCTTTTATATGCATGTATATAGCAACTCGCCCACCTTGAGATTCGGTTTTGTTCTTATAAAAACTTTGATATGACGGTAACTCTAGAACAAGATCAAGCCCTGCAAACTATGTCTCTGTTGCACACATAATATCAATTTTGTGAACTGTAATTTTTAATAGTGCCTCCATAATAGCTAATTTATTAAGAAGCGACTTATTATTCAAATGAATAGTAGATAAAGTGTCATTAGTCTTGCTATATAACATAGTAGTGAATTGGGAAACAGAGTAATAGTCAGTGGTCATGTTTTAGTATAGTTAGTAATAATATCAGTAAGTAGTGCACTAGATCCTAAACAACTATACAGGTATTGACTCAAGATCATTGCCGCTCCCTAGTGTATAACTATTATACACAGAATATAATGTACATCAATCTGAACGAATCATCGATATGATTGATCAGACCAAACATCGGAGAACAAACACTCTTCAACCATTGCTAGCAGAATACAAGCTGGTTTGGGCAGCGTTATGGTCAGGGGAATTTTTTCGTAGCATTCTCTTAGTTCACTCGTACCTGTGAAAAGCAGCACTATTGACCGAGTTCGTTATGAATTCGTCCTTTGAGACCACGCACACCTAAACAGCCTGACTGTGTTTCTTGGGGCGAATAGGATCCTCTAGAACGATAATGCGACGTTTCACACAGCTAGAAATGTCCGAGAGTGGTTGGAAAAACACGCCGTAGACTTCTAAATACTTCCCTGACCTCTTATTCTCATGACTTAAACCCAATTGAGCATATGTGGGACCACGTCGATCCTGATGTTCGCTCAATGCATTCTCCACCACGCACCCTCCCGCGGCTGTCAGATGCACTGCAGTCAGCATGGCTCCATAGACACGTGAACAGCTTCCAGGATCTTATTGAGTCACTCCCAGCCAGTCTAGCGGCTGTCTGCGCTGCACGCGGTGGTTACTCTGGATATTTAGGGGTGGTCACAATAATGTGACTCGACCGTGTATATCTCAGTTCAGTATCTTAGGACTTTGTACCTGAGACATTTTGAAAAAAAAACAACTTTAGAAAACATATTTTCAACATTATGTCAAAAGAATTAAATATAAAAATTAAAAAGCATTCCTTTTGTGCATGGAATTTTTTGAGTTCGTGACCTACGGCATTATGCTTTACACCCTGTTCCAGGTTTGATCTCCAATAATTCTACTGTGCTACTAATTAATATTGCAGTACTGATGCATAGTAATATTTATCTGAATATTTTACCATACGTCACTTAACATAACTATTTTTCAGAGATATTTCAGTTTCTATTGCAAACTACACTGAAGAGCTATTGAATTAGAGACAGCTGGCGTTATGCAAATGTGGCTTTGAGGGCGGCCCTGTAAACGGAAACGACATGATGTATGCAGCGATCCGACAATATAAGGAGTGATGCGACGGGAATCAGTAAGAGTCGGACGCAATATGGGTAAGACGAAAGATCTAAGCGTATTTGATCTTGGGCAAATTGTCGATGCCCGACGAATGAGTCACTCCATCTTGGAAGTCCTGCAAGCACTGAGATTTTTACGAGCCACTGTGTCACGGATGCACTGTGAATATATCGAATCCCGTAAAACCATCTCTGCAAGGGCCAACTGCCGTGGACAACAGCGTGTGGATGAGTGGGGTCATCGTCAGCTAGTTCGCAATGTAACAGCGGATAGACGGGCCACGGTTCAAGAATTCGTTCGGCAATTTAACACTGGTGCACAAAAACGTATAAGCAGCCACACCATATAGAATCATATCTTCGCTATGGGGTACAGAAACCATCGTCTCACGAGGATACCGCTGCTAACCGCACATCACAGAGTGCAAAGATTAGCACGGGCGCGGGAACATCGTCATTGGATCCTAGACATGTGGGAAAATGTTGCCTGAACTGATGAGTCGACATTCACGTTGGTACATGCGGCTGGCAGGTTACGAGCACGGCACAAACCACATGTAGCGATGGATCCTTCTTGCCAGCAGAGTATTCTTCAAGCTGGTGGGGTTAGCTTTCTCGTCTGGGGACTGTTTACGTGGACTGAAATGGGACCTCTGGTAAGGTGTGACATCGTCCCTCATAGGTCAAAGTTACCGGAATATCCTGGACGACCATTTCATCCCGTTTGTGCATCTTCAACATCCCACTGGGGACCTCATCTTGCACCAAGACAATGCACCGTGCCATCGCTCCCGAATTGTATCCGAATGGTTTGATGAACACTCCACCGACGTGACCTCGCTTCCTTGGCCAACTAGGTCACATGACCTCAATTCCATCAAGCACATCTGGGATGCCCTCGAGAGAGATGTTCGAGGCTCTGACCCCCTCCAGCAAATCTTCGTGAACTGTGGGAGCATGTTAAGAGGTATTGGATCCGTATGGCTTCCCAACGCTTCCGGTATCTTGTCGAGTCCATGCCGAGACGAATCGCTGCCTTCATCAGGGCGAAAGGTGGTGCTACACGTTACTACACAGGTATCTCCAATTCAATTACTCTTCAGTGTATATTACAATAAAATTTTGTATAAAAAATATTTTCAACATCGTAGTGGTTTAAAAACATGCAAGTATATTCTGGACTCGACACTATTTACATTTACTTGATTTCAAGTTATGTGTAATGATTTACATGTTCTCAGGTTAAACAATATCCTTAGGAATATTTCAATTTTTTGTAGTACTTTATCGTAAAAAGTATTATATTTGAACACGGTGGAATATTTGTTTTGTTCTTAAAATCTTGGTGTCTGTAGTTTCGCCTTTAACTTGACATTCCTGAACCGAATGTGGCACATGAATAAAATGGAAGACACTTTTCGCAGTTATGCGTGATTATGTCTGAGATAAAGTTCCAAGGTCTTTAGATATATCTCATGGGTTTTCTAACATGCACATCTTCAAATCATTTGGAAAATAAAGCTTGAAGCTCAACAGCTTCTTAACGAGAAAACTAATATTTTTGGAAGAAACGTTTGAAAACAATTTTCGAGAGTATATTATATATATTACATTTTTGAGAGAAAATAGTAAATTCATCATGTTTAGATTATAATTGATTTTACAATTTAATCCGCTCTAATTAATTCATGAGAGATTCATTAATTTTGTCTTTATATAGTTCATACATTAAAGTCTGATACTAAACACTATGAGAGGAATAAGCAAAAGTAAAAATTTCGGTAGCAGTATTTCGGAATGTGCGCTTTTTCCTGAAGTTGGCTGGCTTGACTACAAATGCTCTTCATCTATAAAGAAAATGTTCAATATCGATTGAAGGTTTTTTGCGACTTTTTTCATTGTACGGTGCATACCTCTCCCGCTCAGTGGTTTCACTTTGTTACACCTGGTGCAGAGATTGCAGCTTGTACGGATACAAGTTGAACACACATTACAGCATACGGACATTTTGGGTATACCTATGGTTCTTGCATTTCCCTATACACTGCTTACACATCTCGCTGATTGTGCCATTAGGGTTTTTATTTGCGATTCCACAGCTCAGGTGTGAGTTCCGGATAGTACTAGTCTGACGGTACGATTTCTTCCAAAATAAGTTTGAGATCCTATCGTTCGAAAGAAATCGGGTTCGATTTATTTCGAACGATAGGATCTCAACCTTATTTCACTCATTTCTGCATTCAAACTTTTGAAAATCTTGAACTATCGATTCTTCGCTTACGTAAAATAAATTCGCTAGCAGTGCCCTAGTCACTAAAGTCAGCACCACACGAGAAATCTTACAACTCTGTTCGCAACAAGGACTGGGAATAAACGCGTTCATTTTTCAGATGCTATAGAATCGATGCGTCCTAATCTAGGTTTAGAGACCCGAATCTACAGCGCGCTGCGCCTTTTGGCAGGTGAAAAATGGAGAAATTTAAGAAGTGGGAACAAAGTGCCCTGATAGGATAGTAAGAAAGAAAAGTATGGAATAGTTAGAGTGCGACAGAAAACATTTAAATACTTCTAGGGACAGAATTTTCAGCAATATGCTTTTACACGCATTTATTTTTCCATTGATAATATAAATTTATGTGAGTGGACATCACTAATTAACATATTTTTACATAAACGTTTTAATCAAAAGTGGTGCAAATCACACGTTCAAGTGTGGTTCTTATGTACTGATTATTTACTTTTAGAGAAATCACACCAAACTACAGAATTTCCATACGTCATTGGTCACCTCATGGCTGCATGCCCTCGCTCTTATGCCAGGGGTAAACATAGCATACCTTCTACATAATAAACTCAAAATCAACTTCAGATTAGGGTATGGGTCAATAATTCAGGAATTATTTCCGAAGAGCGCGTTAGTTTATAAGATAATAAAAGAAGATCAACTGATATGAGTCAATATCTTGTGCGTTTCAAGTTATGCAGTGAAATCAGTCCTACAGCATGGCAGGGTGATACATCATCATAGTAATATTTATTATGGAGCGTCTGGGTCTTAGCAACTGCAGGTTGGCGAGAACTATGCTGCCTGTAGATATAGGGTCATAGAAACATATTATAACATACAAGGCATTTTTACAGAATCGTTAATATACGACTGCGGTATCATTTCCGAAAAATAGTAACAATTAGAAAAAAACAACAGAACAAGATATTACAAAGTAACATTCACCAGTGAATGGCTTTTATTATTCTTTGGTGGTTCACGTATACAGTGAAAATCATGTTCCGACACTCCAACGTGTGTTTAGTAAAGCCATAGAGTCTAGCGTAATTTCAAAATCAAATTGAGAATTCTGTATTTTTTTCACTCAATGGTTTAAGAAATATTAATGAACGATCGTGGGAGAATGTTTTTGAACCAGAGCATATTTCCGATGGTCGCGATCGTTATTTTAGGATTCCGGTTGCAGTGAAAAACTGCTTTACTATAAATGTAGTATATCGCTGCAAAAATCATTAACATATTTGTTTTACTAATAGTACGAAAAATAAATTGTTACGAGGTTGTAGCTCCGGTTTCTTAAATCTGAGAATGAATTTACGTCTGTATGTTTTTAGCACGTCTTCTGTAACGAAAGATCGTGCTTATGTTATCGGTTTGTCCGTCCGCCTGTACCCACGGTATCTCTGCAACTATTAGACAGATTTGAAAAATTCTTCTTGCATTCGAAAGCTTGAAATATGCGAATGATGATCCTTTATTTCGTTTTTTTTTACGATGCACAATTTCGCCGCTACAGGGCGTAATTGCAGATGATGTCGAATTCAAACATACGTTTTATTCCACATATTTGCTTCTAAACATCCGATTGAAAAAAATATTTTATCATTCGATTCCATTTATGTCGAAGAGTATTTTGGATATAGTTTCTTTTTCAAATTACGCATAGATTTTCCGCTATGGGCGTAAAAGTAAATTGAATTTTTTCCGATAACACTTATTCTAAAACTCCAATTTGAATTTTTTTTTCAGCGGATACATCTCCTGATACACAATCTTTTGCATATAAATTCGAATTTTTGGTAAAGAAAACTTTGGCCACCAGGTGCCGTAAGTGCTAATTTTCGTTTCTAATGTTTTTGCCATAAAATCTGAGCTTCTAAAATATCGATTAAAAAATTTCTTTCGTGGACTGATGCCACTCACATCGATAAAACTTTTCGGAATATTTTCTTCGTAAAATATTCCTCCGTTTCTCCGCCAGGGGGCGTAGATGTGTATCCTATTTTTGTCAATATCTCGACTTCTAAGAGTCTGATTTGAAAAATTCCTTCTTTGTTGGATAGTGTTTTCCGTGTGACATGTTTTTCATATAATTTCAAAATTTTCAAGTAATTTATAGACTTTCCGCTAGGGGGCGAAAAGGTAAATTACGTTGCCCCCTATATATCTGCTTCTAAATCTCCGATCTAAAAACTTATGTCTGCACCGGATACAGCTACTGATGGGAAATCATTTGCACATAATTCCTAATTTTGTAAAAAATTGGTTCGGCCACCAGGAGGCGTAAACCTTAATTTCCGCTTCTGATGAATTTGCAGCAAAATATGAGCTTCTAAAATATCAATTGAAAAAAGTCTTTTTTGCACCGATACTACTCATGTCGACAAACATTTTAGGAAAGTTTTCTTCTTGAAACAATGCATGGTTTCTACGCCAGGGGCGTAGATGTATATCTTATTTTTGTCAATATCTCTACTTCTATAGGTCCGATTTAAAAAGATCCTTCTTTGTTGGATAGTGTTTTCGATGCGAAATGTTTTTCCTATAAATTCAAAATTTTCAAGTAAATTATAGACTTTCCGCTTGGGCGCACAATGGTAAATTGCGTTTTCTGCTCCTAAAACTCCGATTTGAAAAATTCTTCCTGTATCGCATATAAAACCCGACGGAAAATATTCTTCACGTAATTTCTAATGTTTGGTAAAGAATGGTTTGGCCACCAGGGGTCATAAGTGTTAATTTCTACTTTTGTTTTATTTTTAGCATAATCTGGGCTCCTGAAAACTCGACTAAATTTTTTTCTTGGACCGATACCGCTCATATGGATAAACCATTTGTGAATACTTTCTTCCTAAAATAATGCATGGTTTTCACACCAACGGACGTAAAGTCACATCTTATTTTTGTCGATAACTCTGTTTCTAAGAGTTCGTAAGCTCACGATTCCGTTTACAGCAATATCTGAGGGATTAAAGACCCGATTGAAAAACTTCTTTCTTCCGTCAGATACTATTGTTTTCCATACCGGTTCCATTGACTTTGAATAGCTTTGATAAATTTAATTTGCGTCAGAACGGATTCAAAAGACGTGCTTATTACACCCGAAAATTCGGTGTCATCTTTCTTGTTGTTGTTTTTTTTTGTTGTTGTTCTGAGTAAATAACTTTCGTAATAGTTATGGAGTGTCATTTAATTATATCTGCATTTACCATAAGACAGTCAGTATGGCGTAAATCATCGACAAAACTCGACAAATGCTATGGAAATGTAAATTAATTATTAAAAAACAGCCAGAGCTGTATGGGTATAACTGCGGGATTAGCCTCCAATGCACTAGTTCATTATTGGAAATACCCGAAATCGCCCATTTTTGAATCAGGCTGGAGTTAAACCCATGCATTGGAAACCGAATTTACTTTGGCTGGATATAATTGATTGTATAATTAAATCACCTGCAACAGCCGAACTCCAAATGAATAAGAGAAGCACTTCCAAAAGGAAATAAAATGCGTTTTCATGTACTTATAATTTGAAATACTGTAGTTATGGCAAAGAAAGTATTCCATATCTCGCTTAGAAAGAATAGGCAGATATGAAATATCTGCCCAACATGAATTTATTTTTGATAGTAGGTGAATACATAATGCATTTCTTTTTGATAGTTAAAAATACATCATGCCTTGAATTTTTGACAAAGGTTTCGATTAATTTTATGTTTGAAACTAATGTTTGTAAATAGAGTATCATATGAATATAAGAAGAATCCTTTTTCTCAGCACACATGTGTGAGTCTACGTGTTTCATCAATGTGTCCTGTTCAGAATTTTATGAGTTGGACGGCAACAGAAGACGCAATTCTCCTTTACTGGATGTACGATTGAAAATTGTTTTCAGCTGGCGCTTAATTTGACAAAATTAAGTGAAACAAAATTTTTTATTCTATGCATGTTTCATCTGGGTTTGCATTGACTAATATGAGTGAATACAAACGGGCTTCCTATCTCTGCCATTGCAACTAAAATGCATCAAATATGTTAAAAAAAGATAAACAATATTATGTGCAATAACAGCTATTCCAAACGAATCACTGCGTGTGATTCGTGTGGAATAGCTGTTATTGCACGTAATATTGACACATCATTTAAACGTGAAATCGTAATATGAAGTATTTTTACTACCCAATGCTTGAAAGAGTAATATTTGAAAGATAAAAAAATATTTAATCGCAAGTTGCCATTGCTCGGTACGAAATATATTTGGCTTTTAAATTGTTAATCTCTTACAAGGTGTTTTTCCCATTTCTCCAAAGGGAAATTTTCCAGTGTTTAGTATTTTTCCGTAAAAATACAATTTATTAATAATTCTTTGAAGACTTTGGTAAGAAATTATAACACTTCTTACTTTTAAACTATCCGTTAGGCAGACATATTATTGTAAAATAAGTGCATATATGTAGTTGGTTTATGTATTCCCACCAGCCTTGGGTGCTTATATAAATCGTACCATGATTTTACTAGAATATGAGTTAGAATTGCAAATAATGATGCTCGTGCCCTCTTGAAATGGTAATACCTGTCGCTGATTGAATTTAAAATTACATACAAAACTATTTAGATTTTAAGTTATAATATTCCATTAATGACTTGGAAATATTATTTTATAATACCATTTCAATGCAGCAAAAAATTGCGTCTCTGCTGAAATGTGAAGACAAATTGTTAATATGTATTCAAATATATACAACCTAATATATATGCCATGCACGTAAGTCCCAAATTTAAATTTTTTGGTGAGGTAAAACACTTTCGCTACTGATTTGTTTATTCGTTTGAAGGAGCATATGTGCATTCAGACCAGAATATCAGTGAATAATTTGCATGATAGGAGAAATCAAGTGGCATATTGAGGGATTTCGTTTCGCGATTGTTACTACAGCATGTAGAGATATTTCTATTTCTGCAATTACTAAGCAATCAAACTTGTTATGGGTATTTCCTAACGTTCCAGAAAAACTAAGATGTTTGATAAAATTTACTAGTAACAATGTGCTTGACGCCTGATCTATTAAATTTCAATTATTCCATTTAATGGACAGGAATTTATGTTATATAGTTCATCGTATTATAGATAAGGGATGTAGGGTCAGGTGATGCGTAACATCACAGCCTCTTGACAAATGTCAACCCCGCCTTTTCGTGGTGAATCCTGTTCCCACTAAAGGGGCTCTGACGAAGTCGTAATATATGCAGGTGCGGTTTTTTTTTTCAAATTCTAAAGTGTGATGCATGTGCTTATTTTTTGGCAACCGTATTCTCAAATCTGGACTCTCTATTAGGCACAGTTATGATTAAATAATTTTCAAGTTCAAGCCTATTTCGGTTTTTCGTTTTAATTGCAGCCGCACACGACAAACTTAGATCGCATAAATACTAAACTACACTGGAAACAATATTTTAAAGCCTCGGTTGTAAGCTCGGATAATTCTTCCTTTCTTTTTATATAAAACTGGCTTACACTCTGAGCGAAAAACTCAAGTTTCAACATTTCATCTGCAGATATTTATATCAGTTTTCTTCCGTATTTGTTGGAACTGTTGCTAATTTTATGGAGTTTTCCAACAACGGATTCAGTATCCACTTGCAATCACCGTTGCTGTTCCAGGTTTCTTCAAAAAGTGTTCTAAGAGCTCTTGTTTTAAATTTTGCAAGCTTTGTTCCATATTTGAACATAAAGGCTTTAAATCTGTCATAGGATCGATAGCTAATCTCTCCATGATTAATGCAACACATTGGAATTAATCCAGTTTCTGGTTTGCAAGTGCAATGGACCAGAAGCTAAATTCCTTATAAAAACATTGATTCTGTCCCTACCTGTTATTAGTTTAGCATCACGGTTTTGAAAGCTTCCAGCTTAATTTCATATCTGAAAATGAAGGGTTTTATATTGTGGCAGCATCACTTTACTTTTGTTTTGAATATCTTCAACACTTTTATAGGCTAAATCTGCATGTTTTGTTTAAAAGTGTCGTGAAAGCTTTGAAGGTTTCATCACGTCGGTAGACAAATTGTCATAGCACACAACACAAAAGAGGTAAGGTGCAGGTTGGTTACCGGTCCAATAAATTTCCAATTGCAGGTAATCATCATTTTTCCTGTTTACACATCTCTTTTTTTGGCAATAACATAGCATCTGGTTTAGAAATATCGTCAATGAATTTAGTCTTTAGCAGGCCGATGTGGAGTTGTATCGATTTCACTTATATTCCGTTTCAATATACCAACGATCCATTCTGAATGTATATTACAAATAACACAATAATAATATCAATGGCACACAATATATTGATAACCCCCACACCCCCACACCCCCACACCCCCACACCCACAAAACCCATAAGAATAACAAAGTGTCGAACGCAAAAGGGTACTCAGTAATACAGATGGGTCGGAAATCACGTCTATGATACGAGTACGTCACTGTCACCGGCTGTGATAACATCACTGTCAGCATCACTTCTCGCTGTCACTGGCAGAAACCTCTGCTTCCGCAGTTGTTGCTCCTTGGGGAGACGTTGGGCGCCAATGCGCTGTTAGAGTGATTTCAGCGGAGGATTCTTGTTTGCGTCAACATAACTACGTTCTTCAACTACTAGGATTACAACATTACGGTAATATAGCTACTTTAACAGCGCATGTGACCTTGATGGCCCGAGAAGCATGGCGGTATAGTTGGTACACTCCCATCTTAGTGAGATAAACAATTGCATACGCTGCTTATTTAAAGTAGCATTAGTTGCGTGTTACAAATACAGATTTCCCAAACAAAATATAGCGGACCACAGTTTGAGGACCACTGTTCTAAAAGAACACTTGTTCATTCCAATGTATTGCAGTTTAGAGGAGGCCGGATAATGCAGTGGGATTGCATAAAAACTTGCCTCCTTGAGAACGGATGCTCGTCAGTCCTTCTGTTAAACGTGGAATGTAAAGATGTGGGTGGCCTTATGCCGACACCGAAATTCCTCCTTGTAAGCACGGTTTTGAGCAGATAGGGAACACTTTGTATACAGGGAATGCAGCCTATGTAGCGTCGTTGCGGCACAGAAGAATTAACATGATTGAATCCGGATTTTGGATACAGTTATGCATCGGGTTAGATGCATAATTTGTGTGTATTCTGTCTACCGGAATGGATATTATGTAGCTCACTTATCCATCCTACTACAAAGTATATCAAGTTACTCGTGACAAATAAATGTTTTACTGAAGAATATGAGTATATAATTTTTCTCTGATCCGAAGCAGAAATTATACTTTTTAGAGTTATTTCAGAAAGGAAAACTGAAATGCGCCACATTCTTCGAAATCACATGATGTCAGTGAGAGAGTAGGTGACAAGAAGGTTCACTGGGTTTATATAAATACATGCCAGATTAATGAAACACTTGATCTTGCGCTCATACTTTCGAGCATTTGAATAAAAAAATTTGAAATGCAATCACCATATTTGTATACTCAGTCACGTGTTGTCCAATACTGCATTGTCTCTTCAAATGACCGCTGCATTTTTTGAGGTTTCTGGATGGCCTTTCCCAAACTTGTTTCTCTATTTTTTTTTTTATGTAACTTAAGCAAGGTGTGCCGAAATGTCAAAAAAAATGTAAAAGTTTAAACAAACTAAGAAAGAAAAAAATTGAAGAACGCAATTTCCACACGATTTAAAATTGTAGAAAAACCTTTTTACATTCGTACTAAAATTAATATATTCGCTTTCGAAGGCTTAGACTGAACAATCAGCTATTTCGTGCAATGGGATATTTAGAAGGTCCTGCTTTGATAACGACTGTTGTTTACCCATTTTGTTCCCTTCTGCACCTTCAGAGGGGTCGGTGCGAAACACGAAGCTCGGGTAACAGTCTATATATTTTCTTTTAACAGATTTAGTTATTTTAACATAAAATCAAGCTTTGATCTCTTTTTTTGCGTACTCCTTGATTTCCTATTTCTTCCGGTATTTTCACCGAAACTTGAAATTCATTTGTACGAAAACAAAGTAGAACATTTGGCTTCCTAAGTTCGAGCACAAACTAATTAATAGCTGATGTTGCTTATTAGGTATAGAAGCAAAGGTCTTCCAAAGATACCGAACATTGCAACAACAATCGTTCTTCACACCATTTACGCAACATTAGGTACCCAGTATTAAGCAAAATTTAATTCGCCTAAGAAATTTTGAAAATCCTACGACGTCAGAGAATAAACATCTTTTAAATTTGAAAGTATTTCAATTTTAAATTATTGCACTGAGAATTACTTTCAGAAGATCTCCAGAAATTAATTGTTTAATCTTTCGTGTATTTCATCCTACATTTTTTTAATACTTTTCTTAGTAACTTTAAAAGGTATATACAGGATTATACTGATATGAGGAAATTACTTTTATTTTTCATGCTGTTCTCTTTATTAATGGAAGAAGCGGTAGAGATTTCATTCCCATTCAAAGAAAATCATGGTGCAATATTCCTAAACAGGTACAGACATATTACGAAATGTATTTCGATATACGACAATCAACAGTGCTATAGACATTGTTGTCAGAGAAAAGTTCTTATGTAATTCTCGCAGAACTTCCATGTTACGAGCTGTTTTTATCCGGCTAATATACACTACACGACACAGAAATTATCCCACTTATGAGGACTGAGGATAAAGGGGTGATAATGAGTATGAAAGGGATACATAAGGGTTTACTTTGATGTCATTTTCAGCCACGTACAATGTATATCAGATGAGATATTGCAGAACAATGGGTAGGCCTCCGTAAGTGGTTGCACAGCCCCGAACGGCAAAGTAGTCAGGAACACGGCGTGACAATGAGTCATGCAATCGACGGATAAGGTCGTAAAATATGGAACACCAAGCACTGTTTGTTTGCTGTCACAATTCATCGAGATCGTGCGCAAGCTGATTCGATTTCAGACGACGTCCAATGTGGTCCCACAGGTTTTCCGTTGCGGATAAATCGGCGTATCTTGCTGACAATGGCAGTGTTTGAATATGGGGCAAACATTCGCTTGAGGCCCGAGCGGTGGGTAAAAGGGAGTTATATATCTAGAAAATGGAGTATTGTTGGCTATTCGGAAACAGTGTCAAAATAGGCTGCAGAACCTCGCTAATTTATCGTTCAACTGTCAGTGTGCCGGTGATGCGGACAAGAGGTGACCTAATGTCATCACTTCATATCATGATGCCTACATGACAGATGGTGTGGCGATCGCGAAACCAACCGGGATTGGTCTTCTGACCAAGGAATCGCCAGACACGGATCCGTAAATTGTCAGGACCTAGACAGAAACGAGATTCATCACTGAATCCTTAAGTGATACATATGTTACCCAGTTTGCATGATTTCGGACCAAGCCCGTCGAGGGTTGCGATTGCTGGCGATCAATGTCAGTCGACGTAGTTGTTGCCTACTGCGCAGGTTTGCCACATGTACCCTGCGGTTTACAGTTCGGGTTGTTATGGTGGCGTCTATCGCCGATGACACAGTACGCTGAATATATTCTGCAGTGCTTTCTCTGACACCTTGGCGCATCGAACAATCCGCATGTCCCGGCGTGCTGATATCTGTCGGAATGCTCCACTGCCATTCCTATGCACGAACGAATCACCTTGTGGCCACTGGTGCCAACAGGGTCCAACGGTTGGTGAATCCCGTTGCACATGCGCTCCGATACGACGTGTAGACAAGCCCGCTTTATAAAGGGCTTCAATTCATCGTCTCTTAAAGGCATCCAAATGGCGACACACCTACCGACGGCGTATACCCAGCATTTTCGGCCTCCTCTGATAAGTGTTGCTGCGGAAACAACAAATCTGAAACATCCGCGACACTTCCCTGCTGCTGCTGCGACCTTTATCTCAGGAACGTGTGGTGTCATCCGCTGCGGATTAACATCATTTGCATATCTGGAATGGGTATACCCTCCCAGCGATTTACACGTTTTAGCACATTAAGTTCTGTGCGGCCCATTTCTATGTGGAATAGTGTATTTTAAGCAACAGATACGTTCTAGGTTTTAAGTATTCCTGTATAAGATTATCACAAGAGATTACGTAAATATCGAAATGCTGCATTGATTTCAATCTCTCAGCTTAATTTGTACAGGACATCCCCTAGTGATCTATGCAATATTCTGTGACTATCCTTTCGTCAATTATTAATACAACGTTGAGCAAAGCATATCGATTTGGTGATTTAATATCTCTATAAAACGAAATTTTTTAAAGATGTAAATCTCAATGCTGGATAACACAACGTTTGGTACCTAAGATGTAAGAAGACCCTTTCTGGGGTATTTTGGGATTCCAGATTTCGAAAATGACATTAGCTTTTGTCAGTCAGAACTGCTTCTAACGGTATGATGTATGTATGGAAATCCCAAGAAGCCCAGAACACGAACAACAACACACAAGTTTCGTCATTGAGACATGCTGCTTAACCTGCGATTCTGTCTGTGATTTCCTGCGATGCTATGTTCCTGTACATTCGCGGTGGACGCTCCAACAAGAGTCCGCCATTGTCCATACGCGTACCCCATTGTCCATGGTACCATATTATTTCCTGTTGAAATCGCTCCCCTTGTTCATCGCTGATATCATGAAGAAAATGTGGAAATCGATCCAAACAACTGTGGAGTTAATGTTATTTGATGCTTATGTTACAAACAAATATACAAAATGCAGTGAGTGTATTCTCCACGTGTTCACGGAAGTTAACGGCCTTATGGTTCCCAAGAAAACTCTGTACAACCATACAAAATGATGATCACACACATGTCTCAAGTATGTCCATTTAGTGTGCAAAACCCTGGTCTTTCATAAGTTCCCGAATTTGTGGTCCATCGAATATACCTGCCTTTATTTTCTCCATGCCAAACGCTGGAAATGTTATACATATTTAGCCGAAACACATTGTATCTCTCTTCAGTGCTTTTACAAATTGTTTCATCAAAACAAGTTTGATGTGCAATGGTGGCATTACGATCTTTTCTCTGTCCAACAAGGGTTCTGTCATCATATTTTTCTCTCCAGCTACCCTGTTTTCTCTCACAGGCAATTGTCTTCTCACCCAATGTTCATCTGTAGCTCTACTGTCCCACACACATAAAAAGCACGGGTATTTTGTATACCCGGCCTGCAGCCCTAGGAGAAAATTCACCATCTTTAAATCCACATAGATGACCCATTTTTTTATTGGAGGTTTAACGACCACCGTGAGCAACTCAATGGGCTATAAGCAGTCGCCCGTCCCTAATTTAAGGTCACTGGCTCCAGGGAAGGGAGAGAGCCAGTGCCGTAAGACAAACGCAACATCCATGCCTCACCGGGATTCGAACCCGGACCCCGTTCGGACGAATGATCAGAGGCCATCGCTTAGACCACTGCGCCACCGAGGCGGCTGACCCATTTGTGATGGCGGTATGCTATCTTTTCCAAGGCTATGGCTATTATCGCCAGATCTTTCCACATGCCAACTGGGTGACCGATTGGTATTGATCTGTATCTGTTCCCGTTATGTGGAAGTACACACTTAAGGCTGCGTTTGGAGCTATCTATGAATAACCGCCATTCACTGGGTGTGTATTCCCGTACGCTCAATTTCATCAACCATCCTGGCACATTGCTGTAGAAAACAAATTCGTTTTCTTTTGTGAAGAATGGCAAAACTCTTTTTTTACTGTTGCAATTCACTGTGATTTTTGTTCCCGGTAACAGTACATTTTTTTCTGCCAGAACAACCTTAAAAGGTCGTTCAATTTTTTTTGACTGAAACCTGATGCAGCTGATGAAGGTCCTTGGACATCACCATCATGTTGCTCAGCATAACTTTCTTTCTCACCAGCCGAATCATTCAACTCTTCGGAGAGCTATGGAAGCCTGCTACATGTTGGGACAGGTACCTCCTCCAAGTGTGGAACAGGGCGTCTAGCGGAGGCTAGATCAGGATACATCCACTTACACCGTTTCTTCCCATTGATGCCTTTAATATTTACCAGACAAAAGTAAGAGTCAAAACTGTGGTTGCTCTGTTTGCGCGATACCATTTGTATACAAAATTTCATGCACTTCATTTTCACACTGATGCAGTGTCGCAGTTGCTGTGTACTTATTTTACACACGACATGCGGTGCCCAAGGCTTATCTTGGTCCCCTAGTTTTAGCGTGAAGTAGGCAAAATAAGCTCTTTTTACAAAAATCTGTTATAGCTTGTCTCTGTTGCGCGAACGTTTACTATCTGCAAATGTAACAAAAAAAAAAACATCGGGATGACTGACGCAATTTCTTCGTGATGAATCCATGTGAACGCCTGAAACAGAAATAAAACACGTCTACTCATGTAACGTGCATACGCAAAGAAAGACAGCAACAGAAAATTCAAAGTTATGTATACGAACAGATAACAAATATTGCCGGGAATGTAAAGTAATATTAGGCAATAATGGCAGCAATATCTCGAAAACGTGAGCTACTAGAGCAAAAAATGTACCACATCCGGCCTGAGTTGCACAAATATATGCCGAATAAAGTCGAAAATTCAACGCACCGCGAAAACAAATTGTTTACAGATTGTTATCTAGAAAAAAATTGTTTTCGCGGAACATTTGAAATAATGCAGAAGCCGAATTAAAAATTCTGTTGGAAAAATAATGTAATCCTCAATAATAACGCGACAATATGTAAAAATCTGGAGCTGTTAGATCAGAAAGGGTATCATTTGGGGAATCAGCTGGAGAAAAATATCCACAGTCAGATCCAAAATTTCAGGCTCCACGAAAAATGTTTTTTATTTGTCCCCCAGTGTTATCTGTGAAATTTTCTTTCTTACATGATACATAAAATGTTAGATTCTGAAGGAATAGAACCTCTAAGTCTGAGAGTGTGTACGTACCTTTAGAGATAAGAGTGAGTTCGTACCTTTGGGCATTACGATGATATTGGATTTTGTGTAAATGTAAACAAATTTTATTTGGTAATACTCACCTACCCCTCATGGTTCACTTCTCTAGGTTTCCTGGCTAAGAAGATAGAAGAGAATTGAAACACAAAGTTTACCAAATGTTTGAGCTGGTTAAGTTGCTCCGTTGGCGGAATTTTCAAGGAACTGTGTTGGACTGTACAGAAGCTTTTCTTTCTGCATAACTTTGAAGAGTATTACGTAAAACAAATGAGAGAATCCTATAAAGTTATTTTCGGGGCGTAACAAAGCTTCTGTGATACTGCAAAGATATGGAGTGCGTGACCTCGCTTTATATTATTTTCGCGGGAACATCACCTCAGTAATGTGTAGTTTTTTCAGCTATGCTACCGAGTATTTCCAGTTTCGTGATTTGCTTTCGCTGTGCTGTTCCATTTGATATACGACCTAATTGTTTCCTTGGCAACTTCCGGAGAAATGTTAAACTTATGTTTCTGTGGTTTAATAACCTCTTTGAATTTCTGTTCTGTACATAAATTTAGTATTTTTTCCTGAAATATTGTACTATATATACCTAATTTTTCCAAGATTTTACTGCATAGTATTAAAAATTGTAAGAGAAGTTTAAAAAAGAATCATGTGGGTTGGGAATTTATCAAGTACACATTCCTGAGTTTAACTACAGCGGGTCAATCAAAAGTTTTGCATTACAGTAGAACCTCATTAATCCGAACTAACTGGGGCTCTACTTCGTCCGGATTGAAAAGGCAACGTACAAATTGAGCCAAAGTATAGTTAAGTCACCCTGTAGAATGAAAAAAACATTTGTTTTTCATTTGAAATAATGCAGAAGGCAAATTAATCTACAGGACAGAAATCAGCACATAACTTACATGTTATTTAACTCCTTCAATGCAACTTTAACTTATTACTTAGAATATGACGTTTCAGGCTCTTCCACACTCACGTCACTTTACGCGCTCACTGGGTTCAAGAAAATACTGATCTTCTGTTGTCTACATTTAGAGCTAATTTGTCGGACTATTAATGCACGTAGGTATCTCAAACTTTTGTAATATCCAGATAGGTTTTCATTTTTGCTGCCTTCGACGTATTTGATCACGAAATTCAAGTGTTCAGTTATTTCACTAAGTTTAGACTTTTGTTCACTAATATAGTCTGCTTCATCGTGGTCCTCTTCATTCCCTTCATAACTTTCTGCTGCTTTCACACTTTTAACAATTGTCAAAAAATGATAACGTGGATCTTCTTCTCCTTCTAACCACAACTCAATATATTCCAGTGTAACAGCATTTTCACCACTTCGGCGGAGTATGTCGTTAACATATTCTGTTTCGAACTTAGCTGTATCTGGTTCAAGCACCTCATTTATCAGAAGTTCTTGTCCACGATTTAACCAATGTTGAGGGTTTTATATTATTCACAGCAGCTGCAAAATTAAAAATCTTAAGTCTCAGATTGTAAGCTTTAAGATACTGTAACGTCTTCTATACTCTTCTGCATTCATCTCATTCAGCCGGTTCCTGGACTTCCACAATTTCATTTAAACGTTCTTTTCTGTAAAGACGTTTGGCTGTGTAGGCGATGCATTGATCCAAATGCTGGATCAGAGCTAGGTGGTGTTTGGTGGCATGAATATACACATAAACGCTTTAGCATCACTTGTCTGCTCTTCCGCATCTTGGTGTGCTGAAGCATTGTCATGAAAAACAAGCGCTTGAACTTCATCTTCAGGAATTTTTAAAACCTCAGTTTATATCTTCTGACTTCGGGCCCTGTTTTTTTAAGAAACCAATCCGTTGTTATACCTGAAGTGAACCATCCATTTCTTTAGCTGTAGTAGTAGATTGGTAAATTGTCTATAATACGCTTTATTGCCCTTTGCTTTATGCTTTTGCCCACAATCACAGACTTCAACGTGTGAATTTCAGCATTTGCACATCACAAAGCGTAAACTCTTTCCTTACTAATCTTCCTCATAGGCGTGCTTTTTCAGCCTTAGACGCTTGTGTGCTGTCAGGTAAGGTTCTCCAATAAAAGCCCATCTGAACATAATTATATAGCCGTTAAGTCTGTATTTTTTCCTACTTTAAAATAATCGTCCAATTTTTTTCTGAAGATATTAAACGTTTCAGCGTCGACACTGAGACATTCACCAGATAGTCTTTTATTTGTTATGTTATGACGCTTTCTGAACCTAAACAGTCAAGCCTAACTGGCTTAAATTCGCTAATTCCCGACTGTTCAGATAATTTTTCCGTTTCAGCTTGAATTTCAATTCTTCGCGCAGCTAATCCACAAGAACGAAGCTGAAAAAACCCATTATAAACAGCATATTCCAGATTAAACTTCAGGACAAATATTCGTAGGTCGTCATATTCTTTCCTTATGTGCGAAACAGTGTGTTTGGCTATTCCATATTCCACACAAATTCCCGCCACCGATTCTATCACGCATGTTTTATCGTGAAGAGAGGGATAGCCTTATGTCTACGTTTTTAAGCATCAGTACGTTTACTTAACGCCATCACTGCACGCAAACGAAAACAGTGTAAAACTTTATTTTTAATAGCAGTAAATAAAGATACCGTGTAAAACAAGACGTGATGTGCAGCGTATCAGGCAAAGCTACTGACTGATCGACACACTCTCCCGCACAAGCAATAGAGTAGAATTGAAGAGGGGAAGGGAAACCGGTTGAGTCACAGCAGGTTCACCTTCACGATAAATGCGTAGTTTGCAGTCACGCTCCCGTAACTGAACTTTTTATTCGCGTTTGTTACTTTTTTATTTATTTGGAAAGGGACTGTCCGGGTTAAGCGAAGTTCGTCTTAATGGGGTCCGGATTAAGCGAAGTTCGGCTCAATGGGGTACGGATTAATGACGATTTACTGTATATTGAATTTGTAAGGAAGAACGTCATAAAGTAATGGAACATAAAGCGATTGTTTTAACTTGTGAATTTACAAAGCTTCTCTGGTTTCTTTAGTTTTTTGTCCCAGGGTTTGAGTGACATGCGTGAACGACAAACACAGTTAGGTGCATCATGTCCGTGATT
The DNA here is from genome assembly GCA_039090855.1 of Macrothele yani. Lineage (NCBI taxonomy): Eukaryota > Metazoa > Arthropoda > Arachnida > Araneae > Macrothelidae > Macrothele > Macrothele yani. The sequence continues at coordinate 101,010,274 of CM077015.1, forward strand.
CAGGGAACGTAATTTCATGAAAGAAATCTCCAACACTAAGACAACCAAAACTTCTGTGCGTTTCGAAGAATGGGACCGGGCTCGTTAAGTCACTTTTTCGTTCAACCTTCCTCTCTCTCCATGAAGATTTTTACAAAACCATGTGATTTGGACATCGATATTTCAGGGTTTTTTACTTTACTTACAAATCGCTTGAAATAATCGAGTACGTTCACCTTAATATCAATATTTAGGTCATGTATTTTAAAATTCTTGATATGCATATTTCGTAAAATTTCTTTTTTAGAATTATTTTGCGATTCATGTACTTCAGTCAGAAAAATATTCAGCGAATATTTAGTATGGATCTCTGAATTATTTCTAATATGGACCGTTTTCGAATATAAATCGTCAATAATGAAATCTGAACCATTCAAGAGCTACACGCGTAGCAAGTGCAGAATTTTCCGTCTAGAACGTATTTCCAATGGTAAAGGCAATTCATGCTGGGAAAACATTTTTTGTGGGAGGGCCTAACGACCAAAATTGCTAAGTATAAGTTTTATAAGCAGTACTTCTCCCGAATTTAAGACCACAGATCTCGGGAAAGGAAGAAAACAAGTGCTTAAGACGAGAGCACTCTTCATTCTGCGTTCGAAGCCTGCATGTACAAGCGGTCATTATCCAACACTTAGAGCAGCCACTCATTGTAGTGGCAACACATTATATCACATAACAGGGTATGTCTAAAATATTAGTTTAGAAAACTAACACATACTTAACACAAAAACTAGGTTTAAATTTTATTTTCTGGTTAGACAATCAGGATGGGTTATGCGTTCTAATATGGGAACTACATAAAATGATTTCTGTGTAACTAAATTATAGATCTCTGTGGAACTGAGTTTTAAAAATCAAGGATCTTTCTGTGTGTAAGAGAGCTGTTTCCTCTTCCGATCAAATTTGTTATTTTGGTCACAGTAGCAATTGTGTCAACTATTTTAATGGAATTTGCACTATACAATGTAATGTATGCCCGTCAATGTTCTTTTCCTTCATTAATCCAACAAAACCAGTGTGAGAACCAATCACAGCCCTACAAAACCAGTCAACTTTCTTTTCCTTTATTAATCCAACAAAACCAGTTTGAGAAACAATTAATCCAACAAAACCAGTTTGAGAAACAATTTATCCAACAAAACCAGTTTGAGAAACAATTAATCCAACAAAACCAGTTTGAGAACCAATCATAGGCCTATAGTGATCATAGCCCTACTGCCATCGATACGTACAGCAAGAAACCTCTCGTGTCCACCACATTCCTCCATTGCATTTCGTAAAATTGAAAATATATGTTCTTCTTTCCTTGTGCCGTGCAAAGAGTAAACATCAGTAACTCTTCTTAAACAGAAAATTCTTATCGAATCACTTTAACAAAAATTAGGAGCTGACTAGTATCCGTGATGTCTGTACTTTCATCAAGTGCCAATGAAAAGGACACACAATTTTTAATTAAATAATTTAAAATGGAAGACAAATGCCAACTAATAACTTCGATACTCCTAGTAACAGTTTGTCTTGAATAAGGTACAGATAAAATTAATTTCTAACTTTTTCTTCATTAAACGATTCAGCCATTTCAACTGCACACATTTCCACAAAAGCTCCGTCTTTAAACGGTTTCTTTGCTCTTACAAGTTCGTAACTTATTACATAGGATGTCAAGAAAGAAAGATTGTTGTTCAATAGCACTTTTAAGTGACTCGCTGGAAAACTTGTCGTAGTTTTTCAAGTGATTTGTGATGTAGGGTCTTTTAAATTTATATTGGCTAACACTTGAAGACAAACTAAGCATTGAAGTATGTTAGTTCTATTGAGGAGTAAAAAACAAACAAATCCCATTCTGTTTTAAGTTCACGATTTTCACTGTTTGCTTTCCTGTATATGGAAAACAATTTCGTCACAACAAACACGCAAAAGACAAATAACAAAATTCAGCATCTGCTGGAGGATGAACAAACAGCAGTGAGACACCCAAAAGAGAGCGGAGGAAATCATTGGCGATAATAAGAAATGCACGGTACAACTACGTCTCTCAAAGTAATGTTTCCCTGAGTACTTAAATATCGCCCTCTCTGGGACGTAAGACTGCCAGAGCTGACTGAAGACATGAAGCGGAAGGCGAGAAATGCTCCCGCAAAAGGTAAATAGACAGAACTTTCCTAATCAGTGAAGTAGATGAGTGAAAAAAGGGAAGGTTTAATCATGAATTAATGCTTTCGGTGGTAATTGAGGAATGTAAGTAAACTGCTTGAAGTTTTAAATCGTATTTTGGCCAAATGTAACAGGGATTGGGCAGAAACCTTCAAGTATTAGATAAATAGTTGCTACTTCGGCAATTTGAAATATAAAATTTATTGAATGAATTAAATGTAATACGCAGTCCGTATTAAATAAACTGGCTGTCAGCCATGATGAAAAACCATTCTGCCACTGCTGTATACCAAATCCTGGGCAAAAAAACAATCAAAATTCCGCCGTAACACTACATGTCAAAACATTTTCAGGAATTCCTGCTCTTCCACTTTGCATGTGAGTAACTACTCACGTACTAAAAAAGCCATCCTCACTACGTTTTTGACTATCAGAATTATTTTTATATATTTAAATACTAATTTTTCTCAACAAATTACCAAAACAAAAATTCGATATTCAGTGTTAGTCAAACCTATAATTCTTCAAGTATAATTCCTTAAATTTGTTCATAAGAAACGACAGAGAAATGTTGTCTTACAACAAAAGTTATTATGTGCTAATGACTAAATACTGAGTGTGAAAGTCTGTTAAAGTTATTTAAATGATGATGTTTCATATCATCATTATCATCAATCCCCTGCTGGACGAAGGTCTCTCCAAGCCTCTTCCTTAACGGTCTGTCATGTGCCAATCTCCTCCATGTTACTCCCGCATACTTTAGAATTTCATCGACCCATCTTCCATGTAGTCTTCTTCTGGGTCTTTTGCTGTCTCTTGGAATCCATTCTAAAATTTCACCTGTCCATCGATGGTCTGTCTGTCTGGCAGTATGTCCAGCCCATTGCCATTTCAGGGATTTTACTCTGATCATGATGTCTTCCACTCTTGTTATTTTTCTGATCCACGAGTTCCTCTTCTTATCTCTCCTGGTTACACCAAACATTCACCTCTCCATGATTCTTTGAGTTGTCTGCAGCCTTTATATGTCTCTTGTAGCTAAGGTTCACGTCTCTGCACCATCCGTAAGCCCTGGAAGGATGCATTGATCAAACGCTGTTCTTTTAAGGCATAATGGCATATTGCTCTTGAAAATTATGCTGTTTCTTCCAAAAACTCTCCAGGCAAGTTTTATACGCCGATTACTTTCTTCATCAATGTGACCCTCACTTGATGTCTGCTGTCCAAGATAAAGGTACGTATCTGTTATCACCAGCTTTTCTCCATCAATTGATAAATCTTCATTTCTTGTAAAAGCATTGTACATCACTTTTGTCTTCTGAAAGCTCATTTTTAATTCCACTTCTTTACTCTTGCCAGCAAGTTCCTGGATCAAACTCTGCAGCTCTGATGAGGTAGTTGCAAAAATGACTACGTCATCAGCAAAACGAAGGGGAGTTAGATAATCTCCATTATTCTTTATCCCTTTGTTGTCCCAGTTCAGTGATTGAAAGACATTTCCCAATGTGATATTAAAGAGCTTGGGAGATATGGTGTTCTCTTGTCTCACCCCTTTCCAATTTTTATGTGTGCTGTATTCTCGAACAGCAGAATCTTTGCACTTGCATTTTCATACATGCTATTAATAAAATTTATGACTGCATCTTCAACACCGCAGGATTTCAAATCCATTGTAACTGCTGATGGTTTAACTGAATCAAAGGCCGTTTCATAATCAAGAAAACTAATGCACAAACGAAGCTCATATTCCCTAGCTCTTTCAATTAGTTCTCTCCGTACGTGAATATGATCTATAGTGTTGTAGCCACTTCTGAATCCAGCTTGTTCTCTCGGTTGAGCCATGTCCAGTGTTACCTTCAAGCGGTGTAAAAAAACTTCAGTGAAGATTTTATAAACTACGGATAGGAGTCTGGTAGGTGTGTAGTTCCTGCTATCCTAAGTGTCACCTGTTGTGTGTAGCAGGATCATTGTAGCGTTGTTACAATCCTCAGGAATCTTCTCTTCATTAAGGCATCAAGTGAAAACTAGGGCGAGTACTGTTTCAATTTCTCCACTTGCTTCCTGTATGATGTCTACAGTGATTCCATCTTCTCCTGGAGCTTTTCCCCGCTTCATGTTCTTGATTGCATGTGCAACCTCTGCTGGGAGGACTGGAATAACTCTGGTACTGGTACCTTTCTTGATGTCTGGGGTAAATGTATCATCCCTTTCATATTATTTGGGGAAGAAATATTTCACTCTTGTGAAACGTTCGCCTCTGTTTCTTGTTACAGAACCATCTTCTTTTCTCAGTGCCATAATCTGTTTTCTTCCCTTACTGATATGTCCATTTGCTATCTTTAGTCTTTGGTTGTTTTTAATTGCTTTCCTCGCTAATTCACAGTTGAATTGCCTTACGTCTTCAGTGATACTCTTTCATACTGTCTTGCACAGTTCTATATATTCCACTTTGGAAGTCACACCTTCTTTAGTTGTCCTTATCAATCTTCCTTTTTACATCAACATTTTGGTTTTCCCTGAAAATTTTTTCACATGCAACTTGTTCTTAGACCCAGCATATCTTGTTGCTCTTTCCATAAGAGCTTTGGTTGCTTTTCTGTTAACTTCAGAGATGTCCACTTCTTCTGATGTTAGGCTTTCTAGAGCAGAGAATCTGTTCCTCAGTTCCAATTTGAAGGTATTATGATGTGCTTTAATGATGGTCATGTCAATACACTTTGTTTTATGTGTTTGTTACGCTCAAGTTTAGCATTGAGGTGCATCTTACATCTTACAATTCTTTGATCACTACCTGTGTTCAACTTGTCCAGCACACTGCAGTCTTAAATGACAAATTTCTTGTTACACATAGAAAAATCGATTTCACTTGTCCATCCATTGGGATGCCTCCATGTCCATTTCCTTCGCGGCTTTTTCGTAGAAAAAGAGTTCTTGAAAAAAGAGCTCATGGTGAAAAACCATTCTGCCTCTGCAAATTCTACGAGAGTAATTTCACGCTGGTTTCTATTGCTATGACAAAATTTAGCTACTGAAGTTTCATTTTGTTGCCGTTGTCCTAGTTTTGAATTGAAATTTCCCATATTTATCTTGGTTCTACGTCAATTCGTCGCGTGCGTCAATTCGTCGACCACGTCAATTCGTCGACTGCGACGATTCGTCGCGCGTCAATTCGTCGCCTACGTCAATTCGTCGCGCGTCAATTCGCCGACTACGTCAATTCGTCGCGCGTTAATTCGTCGCGCGTCAATTCGTCGACTGCGTCAATTCGTCGCGGACAAATTCGTCGACTACGTCAATTCGTCGACTACGTCAATTCGTCGACTACGTCAATTCGTCGACTACGTCAATTCGTCGCGTTTACAGATTTTGGTTACATACAAAACGAATTCAGGAAAACGTACGATTTCGAACGTCTTGCTCCCTGATCAAATTTATAAAGTTTGGACACGCAGACAGGATAGGAATATTACGTTTTTCTTTGGCACTAAAAATATTAGACGGTAAACGGTTTTTGGAACGGGGCAGGGCCCGGTTGGTCAGAGCCCCCATATACAAAATTTTCGTAAAATCTACAGTTTTCAATTCAGAACCACCAAATCTGGTATACTATCTCGTGGTATTCTAACTTAGACTGTAGACGGTTTTGGGAAGCGGTTGCAGAGAGGGGGTAGAGCCCCCCCCCTACAGAATTGCCGTAAGATATAGTTTTCAATTTAGAACTACCAAATTTGGTGTATTATCTCATGGTACTCTAACTTAGACGGTTTTGGAACGGGTCAGGGGCCCGGTTGGTCAGAGCCCCCACACACAAAATATTCGTAAGATCTACATTTCAAAATTGTCTTTATTCTTCAAATAAAAATAGAATTTCTATGTACATGATAGTAGAATTCTGCAGTTTTCAATTCAGAACCACCAAATCAGGTATCCTATGTCATAGTACTCTAACTTAGACGGTTGTCGGTTTTTGGAACGGGTCAAGGCCCGAGGAGTCAGAGCTCCCCCCCCCTACATACAACATTTTCGTAAAATCTAGTTTTCATTTCAGAACCATCAAATTTGGTACCATGAAACTCTAACTTAGACGCTAGACGGTTTTTGGAAGGGGTTGGAGCCCGCGGGGTCGGAGCCCCCCCTATAAAATTTTTTGTAAAATCGACAGTTTTTATCTTAGAACCACTAAATTTGGTATACTATGTTATGGTACTCCAACTTAGACGGCAGACCGTTTTTGGAACGGGTCAAGGCCCGGGGGTGAGAACCCCCACATACAAAATTTTCTTAAAAACTACAGTTTTCAATTCAGAACCACCTAATCTGGTATACTATCTCATGGCACTCTAACTTAGACGCTAGACGGTTTTTTGGAAGGGGTTGGAGCCCGCGGGGTCTGAGCCCCCCCCTCATAAAAAATTTCGTAAAATCTACAGTTTTCATCTTAGAACCACCAAATTTGGTATACTATCTTATGGTACTCTAACTTAGACGGCAGACCGTTTTTGGAACAGGTCAAGGCCCGGGGGTCAGAGCCCCCCACATACAAAATTTTCTTAAAAACTACAGTTTTCAATTCAGAACCACCTAATCTGGTATACTATCTCATGGTACTCTAACTTAGACGCTAGACGGTTTTTGGAAGGGGTTGGAGCCCGCGGGGTCGGAGCTCCCCCATCATAAAAAATTTCGTAAAATCTACAGTTTTCATCTTAGAACCACCAAATTTGGTATACTATCTTATGGTACTCTAACTTAGACGGCAGACCGTTTTTGGAATGGGTCAAGGCCCGGGGGTAAGAGCCCCCACATACAAAATTTTCTTAAAAACTACAGTTTTCAATTTAGAACCACCAATTTTGGTATACTATCTCATGGTACTCTAACTTAGACGCTAGACGGTTTTTGGAAGGGGTTGGAGCCCGCGGGGTCGGAGCTCCCCCATCATAAAAAATTTCGTAAAATCTACTGTTTTCATCTTAGAACCACCAAATTTGGTATACTATCTTATGGTACTCTAACTTAGACGGCAGACCGTTTTTGGAACGAATCAAGTCACCGGGGGTCAGAGCCCCCACATACAAAATTTTCTTAAAAACTACAGTTTTCAATTCAGAACCACCTAATCTGGTATACTATGTCATGGTACTCTAACTTAGACGCTAGACGGTTTTTGGAAGGGGTTGGAGCCCAGGATGTCAGACAAACACAGAATTTTTTTTTTTTTTTTTGTAAAATCTACAGTTTTCAATTTAGAACCACCAACTTTGGTATACTATCTCATGGTACTCTAACTTAGACAGTAGACCGTTTTTGGAACGGATCAAGGCCCGGGGAGTCAGAGCCCCCTCATACAAAATTTTCTTAAAAACTGCAGTTTTCAATTCAGAACCACCAAATCTGGTATACTATCGCATGGTACTCTAACTTAGACGCTCGACGATTTTTTTGAAGGGGTTGCAGCCCGGGGGTAAGGGCCCCTCTCATATAAAAATTCGCAAAATCTACAGTTTTCAATTTAGAACCACCAAATTTGGTATACTATCTCATGGTACTCTAACTTAGACGCTAGACGGTTTTTGGAAGGGGTTGGAGCCCGGGGGTAAGAGCCCCCCCCATTAAAATGCCGCGTAAAATCTACAGTTTTCAATTTAGAACCACCAAATTTGGTATACTATCTCATGGTACTTTAACTTAGACGGTCGACGGTTTTTGCGACTGGTCAAGGCACTGGGGGTCGGACCCCCCCGCACACACACAGACATACAACATTTTCTTAAAAACTACAGTTTTCAATTCAGAACCACCAAATTTGGTATCATGAAACTCTAACTTAGACGCTAGACGGTTTTTGGAATTGGCTTGAACCCCGGGGTGAGAGCCCCTCCCCCTCCTCATAAAAATTTCGTAAAATCTACAGTTTTCAATTTAGGACAACCAGATTTGGTATACTACTTATGGTTATCTAACTTAGACGGTAGACGGTTTTTGGAAGGGGTCGGGGCCCGGGTCAAGGTAGCCCCATGCAAAATTTTCGTAAAAAGTTCCGTTTTTTACTCTTAAGAATACCCTATTTACGTTCTAAGGCGCTCTTTGGCCCTTTGAGGGCCTTGCACCATAAACCATCAACCAACTAAATAACCAACCAACTAACCAACCTACGGTCTAAGTTAGGGACTGTAGATAACAATAAAGTGCAAAAATATGCGTTTAATGGTGTATTAAAAACACAAATCTATATAGTTTAGCTTTCACTACCAACGAACGGCTTATCAGAAAGAAATATAATGTAATGTAAACAGAGAGTTCCAGATATTCAAAATTCAAAACGGTAAGAAAAAGATGATCAATGCCAATGTGAAGTCGTATGCATGCGACATCACATAGGTACATTGCATTTCTGTGTCGCGGGATTCACAGAAGCACACGCCAGATGTACGGCAGTTCTATAGATGTCTCCTAGAAGGTAAGTATTCCCATTCCTTTTTCCTTCTTTTTTGTTTCGCAAAATTAAATTAACTAAATCAAAAAATTTAAAATAAGTTTACTGGAAAATTGCAGGAATATCTTTTTCATTCATTAACTTTCACCCGCTGAACTTGGTGATTCCACAAATAGTAATATGTACCTGGCAAATAACTGGTATCCCTGCTAGTACAAATTATATTAATGATTTATTTGCGTCCAGTTCAATCTAGTATGTCCATAAGAGCGTTTGGGGCAGTGTGAAAAATACATTTTCAACGTGTGCCGCTACGGCGGCGGAGTGATCTAGGCGCTGGCTTCTGACCACTTGTCGAGAAGGATCCTGGTTCAAATCTCGGTGAATCATGGACGTTGTGCTTGACTTCTGGCACTGGCTGTCCCCCTTCCCAGGAACCAGTGGCCCAAAATTGGGAATGTCCGACTGCTTATGGCACACTGAATTGATCACGGTGGTCGTTAACCCCCCCCCCCAAAGATTGCGACGTGTCCATTGCTATTTGTTGTGGACCGTACAAAAAGTATGTTTTTGATATCAAAGTGTCCACTTCCATGTAGGCTGGCCATAAAATGTTAGGGGACCGTACAAAATTGCACTTTTGTTTTCACCTTGTCAGCGCTTCGGTATATGGTTGAAGTATACGTACATATAGTTGGGCCATTTCAGCACGTAGTTTGGTTTATATAGAAAATCAAGATAATGTTACATTTTTACTCAGCTACAACACATTAATCCCAAAGGCTATTTGTTGAAATCTTTAATCCACCGTGCTCATATTCACAACGTTAACATAACATGTCAAGTTATTAATGTTGCAGTTTTACCCTGTCACAAAACTTTAGTTACAAGACCTTAGGCGTAAATTTTTTTAGGAATTTTTAGTCCGACGTATTCATAAGGTTTCGATAACATGCCAAGGTTATGGTACTGCGTTTTGACTGAGGCACAAAAATTAATAAACAGGCCTTAAGCCTTTTTATCAGTTTTCAATCAACCGTGCTCATATACATAAAATTTTCAGAGAAAGTCAAGTTTACTGTGTTGCGCGTACAAAACTATAAACAGCCATTAACTTTCACCCGCTGAACTTGGTGATTCCTCAATTCATCCATTAACAAGTCTTTTAAGTGATTGTATGCTATGGTCATATTGATAATGTTTGATGACAAGTCAGGTTAATGATATTGCACTTATTAAAGACTTAAAAAGGTGTAGAGGCTAGTAATTATTATTTGAAGTCTAAGTAAAAGCTCATTTTTAACTTGACTCGTCATGAAATCCTTGTGAATATGGCATTTATTTTATTTTGTACATTTTACAAAGCGTATGCATTTTTTTTGGCATTTGTTTTATTTTGTGTTGTACTTGTTACATAGCGTTTCGCATTTTTGTAATGCTTGTGACTTGTGATTGCAGTTTGAATTTTTATTTGTTTCACATTTTGAATTTTTATATGTTTCACATTTTGGATTACTTTTTGACATTTTCTGTTTTTGACATGCTATTTTGAAAATTTTGACTTTTTAAATTTTGCGTTGTGTTTTACATTCTTGCATCTTCGGCGGAATTACATTCTTGAAAAATTCAAATACAAGTTAGTAAAAGGTATAATTCAATTAGTGAGAAATACCAGCACATTTTAGTAAAGGGTAGAATTATATGAAATTCCTCTTAAAATGTCCAGCATGTTAACATTGTCTCTGTGCACCAAAGAAGTTCGAATTCCTTTTTATCTTGCCAGCGTTTCTCTTCTGGGTGGATTTGTTGGAATCTGTGCTATCACTCTTTCGATTTTAGCCATAGTTGTTCTCTGCTCTTTCGCAATTTCACTGATTATTTCGTACAGTCACAGTTTTTCTCTCCCAGAATTGTATTCCAGCGTCTGTCTAATCTTTCAAGTTCGTTTTGTGTTCTGGGAAAGCCAAATAAATTGTTTTCACTAACTGGCCAAATTGTTGGCGGGAACAGCGGAGGGCTTCTGCTTGGATTGTTTCTTCTGCTTCCACGAAATTTTCCAAGAACATAATTTTCCTCAAACCACTGAACTACAGAATCTGCATATTCTAGTAAAATTGATTTCACTTCTTCAAAAGCAGCTGGAATTTCATCAGATGAAAAAAATGCGAGTGCTTGCAAATGTCTGACTTTGAGAGCAAACTCACTGTTTTCCTTATATTCCAAGGCTATGCCAGAGGATGGATATTCCTCAGCACATTTTTTTCCGGGATGAAACCAACAACATTTGTGTGTGCTGCTTCCAAATTCCTTTTTAGCAGCATTATAACGGTAGCTATTTCAAAATCTATTATTATGCGTATATTGTGGTGCAAGCTGAATATCATAGTCTGATGCATAGTCTTGTAAATCCTACAAAAATACTTTATAATAGTATTATATTATTTATACTTGCTGGAAAGTAACCCATAAACTAGTGGGACAAGTCTGTGCATAACTGGATTCGTTTCAACCATAGCATGAATGGAACATAATTGCCTAAAAAGGGTTGGACAAGTTTCAAATGTTCCATCCATAATCCAGAGGGGTGCTTCTTTAAGCTTTCGTAAATTATTCTCTGTTAAAAATAAAATAATTCTTTGATGTCCAAATGCGCTATCTCTGCCAAGAAATTCTGCACCATCTTCTCCTGTAAATTTATTGGGGCATCGATCCGTTCTGAAGTCGTAGGCTCCGCAGGCATGTCTTGGCATGTCTTCTCTTTTTTACAACTTGCCTTAGTGCATCCATATTAGGCATGTAAGCTGCATTTACTGTAGTCATTGACGTTGTCACGGTTTGAATAATTTGTGCAGGGGCTTGGTCCGTATTTCTCGCTCGTTCTTTTATTTGCGCTCTTGCAACAGCAACATCACTTTTCTCCGGTCTTGGAGCATGATTATGTGGTTTCTCATTGCGCATCCTGTGTTCATCTCCAATAAGAATAGTACTAGCAAAGCCAGTACAATTTCCATAATTTCTTTCAATACAGTGACAATACCGTAAATCACCTCGCACTCTGTTATGGCAAAATAAATACCCTTTGCATTTCAGCAAATCATTTTCTTTTTGTGAGTTAACTATTTATGTTGCATTCTTCATCTGCATAGTGCCTTCGGAAAACAATGCACTTTCTCTTTCCAAAATATTTAGAATGATATATTTCCACTATTATCACTTGACAACACACAACAAAGGTTTCAACAAGCACGTTCTCTGTTCTCCAGTCAACTACGAACTAATGAGCAACCATTCAATAAAACACTCAGAATACAGACAATCACGTGAAGCTTGTTCCTCCAGTTAGGGTTTAAGCGAAGTTCAAGATTTTCGTACCTGCGGTCACAAGAAGTGGTTAATTTTAAGGATCGGCATCTTATCTTTTGTTTTTCCAAAACGCAGAGGTACATGTATTTTACAGCTGGGACGCTCCAGGCGGGGATCAACAGATGCGAAGAACCCGGGAGCCAGGTTCCGGTGGCAGCAGCAGGCGCGGACTGGGCAGCTGTACTCTGGGCCGGTAGGCGTCATGCTAATTCTCAAAAATAAATTCAATTTTTTTGTGTTGCACCATGCGTATGAAAGAAAATTGTTATACTGAAAAGACAATTTGTTTACCCCGTAACATATTAAACGAAACCTACGTCCCTACGTGCCAAATGATCTGCAAGCCAAACACAGTTTTTCATGCAACACCTTCTCCCGACTTTCTAAGTTCAGATCTGTCTCGTTCGACTTATTTCCTGTACCGTCCCTCTCTTTCGCTAATTGCAGTTAATTGCCGTGAAATTGGTGTTTTACGTTGGGGTGTATTGCCGCCTGTCCTGAAGACTATAGTGAAATCGGTGAACCCCAGGGGAAAAGTATTCCATCAAAAGCAACAGAAATCCAATGCGAGAGCAAAACTTTGTTCGTTGGCATTACATCCAAGCAATTTAGGCGAAGTAGGAAGTGTGTTTTTCTACTACGACACCAGAAGATTGTCGCGAATGCTCAGGCAATTACGATACAGATGTGTCCTTAAGACTTCTCTTTCAAGACGTCCAAAGGCCGGCACTAGGGGATGGGGAGGGATACAGTGCGGATGCTCTTTTTTGTTGCAGTTAGAAATTCTTAAGCTCATTCTTCCTAAAAACTTTGCCTGGTTACCAGTAAGTACTGTCTCATGCCTCAACCATTGCACAGATTTGTTGTTTTTGTTTTCATTCTTTGAGTTAACAGAGGGAAAATATCTGAACTGCGTTGTTTCAGTTGGAAATATTTTTTTTTACTTCAGCAACAGGGCTTCACGTATAATTGCAAAATACTTCGATAGAATAAACATACCTTACATAAAGAGTTTGCACGAGAAAATAGATTAATAATAAGGAAAATATTCTAAAACCAAAAAAAGAAATTGCGGAACCGAAAAAGCTAGGTAGAGGAAACAAAAGGCTCTAAGAAAAAGTTCATATTTAAAGAAACCTGTAGTCGCTTAATGAGTAAGTGGTATAACTCAATACAAAATCATGTGCTGTATTTGAAAAAAAAATTAGAAGCAAGTAGGCATCGTGACTGTCCCCAGTTTCCCCTTTTCATCCTGTCGACATTACAACTACCACAGAAAAGAAAATAACAAAAACATAACAAAAACACCCATACAAAGTAAAATGCCCAAAACATAAAAAGAAGTAACCACACAAAATGAAATGCCCAAAACATTAAAAAAACTGCAACCACACGAAACAAAATAATCAAAACATGGTAAGAAATTCTGTTGAAAGCACAATGAAGGTATACGATAGGAGAAATATATGTTTTTAAAACTTAATACAAGTGTCAAAACTGAAATAAAAAGAAAGAAAAAAAGAAATATTCCAAATTTCATTGTTACTTTAGATATTTTGACCTGTTGACATTTCGTAAATTGTACTTGCACTCGGTCAAAAAATATTACTTACAAGGACTGTTTAGTAACTTTTAATCGCTGTGGTCGTATTTATAAGGTTTGCATAACAAATCAAGTTAATAATGTTGCGCTTTCACTTACCGTCTCCCGCTAAGTTAGAGTTTCATGACACAAAATTTGGTGGTTCTGAATTGAAAAATAAAAATTTTAAGAAAATTTTGTATGTGGGGGGGGTCTTATCCCCGGGCCTTGATCCGTTCCAAAAACCTTCTACCATCTAAGTTAGAGTACCATGAGATAATATACAAAATTTGGTGGTTCTAAATTGAAAACTATAGATTTTACGAAAGTTTGTGTGTAGGGGGTAACCACCCTTGCCCCGACCCGTTCTGAAAACCGTCTACCGTTTAATTTAGAACACCATTATATAGTATAACAAATTTGGTAGCTCTAAATTGAAAACTTTAGTTTTTACGAAAAATATTTATGGGAGGAGGGACTCTGACCCCGTGCCCGACCCGTTCCAAAAACCATCTACCGTCTAAGTTAGAGTACCATGAGAGAGTATGCCAAATTTGGTGGTTCTAAATTGAAAACTGTAGATTTTACGCGGCATTTTTAGGGGGGGGGGCTTTACCCCCGGGCTCCAACTCCTTCCAAAAACTGTCTACTGTCTAAGTTAGAGTACCATGAAATAGTATACCAAATTTGGTGGTTCTAAATTGAAAACTAGATTTTACGAAAAAGTTTTTATTCGCAGGGGTGGTCTGACCCCCGGGCTCCAACCCATTCCAAAACCCGTCTGGCGTCTAAGTTAGAGTACCATGAGATAGTATACCAGATTAGGTGGTTCTGAATTGAAAACTGTAGTTTTTAAGAAAATTTTTTATGTGGGGGGCTCTGACCCCCGGGCCTTGACCCGTTCCAAAGACGGTCTGCCGTCTAAGTTAGAGTACCATAAGATAGTATACCAAATTTGGTGGTTCTAAGATGAAAACTGTAGATTTTACGAAATTTTTATGAAGGGGGTCTGACCCCCGGGCTCCAACCCCTTCTAAAAACAGTCTAGCGTCTAAGTTAGAGTACCATGAGATAGTATACCAGATTAGGTGGTTCTGAATTGAAAACTGTAGTTTTTAAGAAAATTTTATATGTGGGGGGCTCTGACCCCCGATCCTTGACCCGTTCCAAAAACGGTCTGCCGTCTAAGTTAGAGTACCATAAGATAGTATACCAAATTTGGTGGTTCTAATATGAAAACTGTAGATTTTACGAAATTTTTATGAGGGGGGGCCGACCCCCGGGCTGCAACCCCTTCAAAAAACCTTCTAGCGTCTAAGATAGAGTACCATGAGATAGTATACCAAATTTGGTGGTTCTAAATTGAAAACTGTAGTATTTACGAAAAAGTTTTTATTCGGGGGGGGGTCAGACCCCCGGGCTCCAACCCCTTCCAAAAACCGTTTAGCGTCTGAGTTAGAGTACGATGAGATAGTATACCAGATTAGGTGGTTCTGAATTGAAAACTGTAGTTTTTAAGAAAAAATTTTATGTGGGGGGCTCTGACCCCCGGGCCTTGACCCGTGTCAAAAACGGTCTGCCGACTAAGTTAGAGTACCATAAGATAGTATACCTAATTTGGTGGTTCTAAGATAAAAACTGTAGATTTTACGAAATTTTTTATGAGGGGGGCGACCCCGCGGGCTCCAACCCCTTCCAAAAGCCGTCTAGCGTCTAAGTTAGAGTTTCATGATACCAAATTTGATGGTTCTGAAATGAAAACTAGATTTTACCAAAATTTTGTATGTACGAGGGGGGGGCTCTGACTCCCGGGCCTTGACCCGTTCCAAAAACTGACAACCGTCTAAGTTAGAGTACTATGAGATAGGATACCTGATTTGGTGGTTCTGAATTGAAAACTGTAGATCTTACGAATATTTTGCGTATGGGGGGCTCTGACCAACCGGGCCCCTGACCCGTTCCAAAAACCGTCTACCGTCTAAGTTAGAGTACCATGAGATAATATACCAAATTTGGTAGTTCTAAATTGAAAACTATATTTTACGGCAATTCTGTAGGGGGGGGGGGGGCTCTAACCTCCCCCTCTCCAACCGCTTCCCAAAACCGTCTACAGTCTAAGTTAGAATACCACAAGATAGTATACCAGATTTGGTGGTTCTGAATTGAAAACTGTAGATTTTACGAAAATTTTGTATATGGGGGGCTCTGACCAACCGGGCCCTGCCCCTTTCCAAAAACCGTTTACCGTCTAATATTTTTAGTGCCAAAGAAAAACGTAATATTCCTATCCTGTCTGCGTGTCCAAACTTTATAAATTTGATCAGGGAGCAAGACGTTCGAAATCGTACGTTTTCCTGCATTCGTTTTGTATGTAACCAAAATCTGTAAACGCGACGAATTGACGTAGTCGACGAATTTGTCCGCGACGAATTGACGCGCGACGAATCGTCGTGGTCGACGAATTGACGCGCGACGAATTGACGCATGCGACGAATTGACGCGCGACGAATTGTCGTAGTCGACGAATTGACGCGCGACGAATTGACGCAGGCGACGAATTGACGTAGTCGACGAATTGACGCACGCGACGAATTGTCGTGACACCATTTATCTTCAAGTGCTACTTGCCTTTAATTTTTAGATGACGAATTTCCTCATAACATTCTTCAATTTCTTTTCACGATGACTTTTGGTGAGTGCATAAGTTTGAAAAATCTGAGCCTGGTACCTTCTCGAGAGTTGAATAACGAGTCGTGCAGCTCTGCCAGAGGAACTTCCAACTGCTACAAATTTATCCTTCAGTTTCTTGTTTATTAAAATCCAACACCACTAGTTCTGCCAGTATGTGTCTCACGATAGTAGAAGAGATGTCCACTTTTCAGTTCAATGAGATCTTCCCCTTTTCTCCCCACCTCACTTAGCCTGACGATGCCCCACTGGATCCTTTGTAGTTCCTCTTCCAATTCAAGAAGTCTTGAATCAGAAGATAGGGAGCTTCCAATGTAAGTAGCCAAGGTCAGCATCAAATGGCAGCCTAGTCCGGTCCTCCGGGGATTCTTTATCACCCTCTGACTTCGTGTCGCACTGCCCGCTGCCTTGGCCAGCTGCCGGAGATTCAGGTCCATGATTTATGCTGTGGATTAATTTTGGAGGGGTTTGTCTATAACTCACCACGATTGCCAAGCTGGTTGGTGAGTGTTGGATAGCATTTCCTCTAATCCCAATGGTGTAGTTATACCGCTATTGGCAGTCGTCAGAGCTCCTTTAGTGGGAACAGGATGTGCCACGGGAAGGCGGGTTTGACATTGTTATGGAGCGGCTGTATTATGTTGCGCATCACCTGATCTAACATCCCTCTTATATATGTATATATAAACGTAAACAGACCTTACATCCTCTTATATATAATATATATATATATAAACGTAAACAGTAAATATGTGGCATGTTTAGCTCACATCCAGCCATAAAATTTCAAATAAATTTCAAACTCGTTTCTTTGCTTGTCTATCTTGTTAATAAATCTCAATGTATTAAGGGTCAAAACATTTTTTTCGTTTTTTTTACGGGCTTAAAAAGCACAAATGTGCAGCTTAGACACCAGTCCCAAATTTGGGTTTCCTGGTTTCAGGGATGGGCCAGTGTGGTACGGCAAGCTCATCATATACCATATATGCATCGCTGGGATTCAAAAAATCGGACCTATCACGGACAATTTATTAGTAGCCAACGTTTCGTACCAAACGTTCATTGGGAACTATTCTTATGTTCCTTCATCTTTCTCTTCATAACAGTTTAATTTTTCAGTATCAATACATTTGGAAACTCTTTGTTCTATTGGATTAGTGTGAAATTTTAACTAATGTAACATATTTTAGAACAATTTATACTAAAATATATTCAACATACACTACTTCAAAAGTGTATTGAATGTATTAATTTTGATTTCAATCTGTTGTCAGCAAGTTACCAAATCACCAATTTAGGTTCGTGCACTAAAGCCGATCGTAAAAACGAGTGAGAGTTTCACCGTGAAAGACCGGTTTTCATGCTAACAGAATTAATCGCTTTTTATTTTCCTTTTATGTTTTTGATTGGGAGCTTAACAACCGTCGTAATCAACTCAGTCGGTTCTGAACAATCGCCCGTCCCTAATTTAGGGCCACTAACTCGAGGAAAAGAGCCTGTGTCGTCAGTTATATTAAAAATACATCTTTCACCGGGATTCGAACCAGGATCCATCTTCGACGAGTGATCAGAAGCCATCGTTTAGACCACTGCGTTATCGGCCAGTCGCTCTCATGAAATGCCCGTCGTTTTTGACACGGCTTTCACGGATCCCAATGGAGTTTTCAAAGCGGCTGAATCAGATTTCATGAACCGGTCAGAGGGTTTAGCGTCAGATGTTCGTGAACCGAATTGTTCCCAAAAATTCACGCACTCCCAAACCGAAACGTTCACACAGCGCCAGGATTTTACGAAAGTTTCGAAAAAACAATTCCTTTGTTCTGTTACCTCAGAAGTGCTGACCAAAAACCTGTCACTAGTCATGAATATTACCTTCTTGTCCATTTTTGTCTGCTTCGTGCCCCACGTTATGACGCGTAATGGCTAGTCCTTCAGTTGCTGACATCATGCTATTTGTGCAAAAATATGACATAAACGCCTTCTTTTGCCGTTCTTTGTTTCGTTCCATGTTTTGCACCGCTTTTCGTAGGTATTCACACAGAATGAATTAATATAAATCATCTCTCTGAATGACCACTTTAAATAACAGAACTAGGTGGAAACGAACGTTCTCTGAAAAGCAGGCTCACTCTTTGCAGGTGCGTAATTCCCAAGTTTTAGACAGGGAATATATACCTTTTATCTGATTTCAGAACATTTCCAGCCCCGATTTCATTCTTTCTAGCCAGAAAAAAGTATAAAAATAAAACTAGGAATGAAAGACATTTTGATTTCATCGATAAGCATTTAAAACATCCGTAAATGTTCACTGTGACATCATAGAGACTTCAGCATCGACATACGTGAGCAACCGAATACTGACACAAGAAGAAATAGAATCTGCACGATGCCTCGTAAAATCTGTTCGACCAAAGACGTTGTAATTACTTATTTGTGAAATGATTCGTTCATTTAAAAAACGATGGCAATCTCGGTATTTTAAATAATATGTCATTGTAAATGCGCGCATGATTATACCCCGAAAGAAGAGATTGGATTTCCATTGGGCAATTTAGAACACACCCATACGATATATGGACATCTTTCATGCACATGCACCGGAAGCCCAATTAATAACAAGCACCTTGCTCACAACCAGCGAATCAACTTTCATTTTCACAACGGCAGCACAGTTGGTTTCATGGACCCTGGCAGCTAAGGAAGCATTTCAGTGTTGCTACATATATGCATGATTGCAGGACAGCCGTCATTAATGAGCCAAGGCTTTATGAATTTCAAGTGTTGCGAAGTTATTGGAATGCGCTTCCTGCGTCATTCCCCATACGAGAGCAATGACTTGGAGCCAAAACTTGCTGAAAAAAGAGATCGTATTGTAGACAAATGGTAGCCAAGAAAACGTGTATGTAACAGGCATAAGCTGTGCGATGATAGCAGCAATAGTAAGTAGAACTTTTGCAAAAAAGACCCAGAAAAACACGCACGCAAATATTTCCCGTCCTTTATCGTGTCTTATCACCTGAAATTCAATTACATTGATTCAGCACAGCTTATGCCTGTTACATACACGTGTAATATTCAGGAGTACATAGCTTCAAATAACGAATTTATTCTGGTACTCAATTATTTAAAAAAATGTTTCTCCTTTTTTCCCCATAATCCCTTTCATAGGAGGTGTGTAGATGTGTGTAAACTGTTCCACACGTTATTCTGAGAAAGATTCACAGCTACGTGTGCAAGCCTTAAAATTATTACATTGTTTTATAAGATCTTTATTTTGGCATGCGTTAATAAACCACGGAAACATACCACATCCAGGAAAATTTAATTTTCATTTATGCTGAGAGAAAAAATGAGGTTTTTCGCACAGTTACATATCGCTTTTTTATTTTCGCTTTTCTTGTCTGCGGTGCAACACACCTTTACGTTTTGTGAGATAACATCGTCAACAGATATAATCTTCATGGAAAAAGCGTAAACATTTTGGAACTTGTTTGTCAAGGATACCGGCAAACACAAGAATGTATTTTCGACAGAAGTAGATAACTTTAGTTTTCATATCTTAATGCTTCAGAAATGCATTTTTTATTGAAGGTTTAACGACCACCGTGAGCAACTCAATGGGCTATAAGCAGTCGCCCGTCCCTAATTTAGGGTCACTGGTTCCAGGGAAGGGAGAGAGTCAGTGCCGTAAGACAAACACAGCATCCATGCCTCACCGGGATTCGAACCCGGACCCCTTCGGACGAATGATCAGAGGCCAACGCCTTAGACCACTGCGCCACGGGGGCGGCAAAATGCATTTAGATGCTGTTGAGTGTTATTTATGAATAATGCCCTCCATGAAAACAGAACAGTGACCATTACGCAACATCCTGGAATTTATGTAGTTTATAAGGTGGTTTTACTAGAAACCAATAACATTCCAGATAGATGTATTCACCAACCTGCGATTTAAAAATATAAAAACGATATGTATTATTATATATTTCATATATTTGTGCCTTTACAAAGCGTTTAAGGCCATAAACGTTTAATTTACTTGAAATATATGGCAGTAAATTTGTGTCACAGCCAACTAATATGAAATTAAATTATCAATCTAAAATTTTGATATTTGTGATGGACGTATTTGTTTAAAATAGTTTTGCCGAGTTCATTGTATAGAAGTTCATTTATAATGAATTTCTGGAGAGAAGGGAAATCTATTTCTACGCAAGCTGTCAACAAGTGAACAGCATCATTGTCTATCATGGTGAACGTACTGAACACTGCCTAGGTTGGTGATTTTAGAAGTTCCCTGTTTCCTCTCTTGATTCCTGATGGGTCAGGTGTCTCATAGTACTGTTTGTTCTCGTTACACCACATTTTAATTTAAATTGCAGATTCTTGCGTGCGGAATGAAATTGTGAAGGTCCTTTTAAGTCTTCTGGGCATTTTTGAAGGATGGTTCACTTTTTTGGGAATTTTTTCACCTCCTAAGGGAATTTGTTCTTTCAGCAACATGTACTTACATTTCATTAAAAATGATACATTCAGTGGAAATTTTCTTTCAAACAAAAAACAATATCTTGTTAATTTCGATTAAGTTTGAAGTATTTATATGCGTGATTTCGTAAAAAAATATATAGAAGCGTTTTTCAAATTTAGATGACCCAATGATTTCCCTATTTGTATTACGTAATTTCCGATGATCCAATGAAGAATGCTCAGACACTGGGTAGGGTGAAAAATTGTGCATGCGTAAAGCTGCTCTCAGTGAAGATAATTCCAGGAGTCCCTTCGCGGACGTTTCACGTTAAGAGGTTTCGAGGCGCACGTGGACGAAATGCCGTTTATTTTTTCATGGAATGTGACCCCTCCAACTGTAAAAGTACAGTGCCTAGAAGAATAAGTGTGTCTTGCTCGCAGAAAAACTTGCTGCCCGCAATCATGAAAGCGGTAGATGGCGCTACCATCGGATGTAACGTCGCTTTTCAGGGAGGAAGGACGACGAAAACGCACATCTTTCTATGACACACACCCAGCTCGTCAGTATTATGTGTACTCCTTGAACGATATTTTATAAGCAGATAACTTAAGTATATACGAAATAATCGACACACCTCTTTCACCCCCCCCCCTTCCCAAAAGAACGAACGGGGTGCTCAAGATTCATTAATAAGGGTATCGTAGTTTAAGTTAAGCTTTGCATTGTGCTAACGTCAACATTACTGTTAGATATTTCGGAAGTTTTAGACTCATACATGGGTTACATTATGCAAAAACACTGGTGACCAATATGCAATTTACAATCACTGAAACATCAACTTACAGTATAAAGTAAAAATTAAAAAAAAAGAAAATGTTTTGTCCCTCAAAACCTTACCGGAAAAAAAGGGGGAAATATATTCTCAATGAGACATCGGCTTTATAATTTGCATTCCAATAATCCAATTAGGTCTTGAAATTCAGTAACCTAAAAACTTTATAAATTATTTAATAATGTACTTCCTTTTTTTAGCAATGAGTGACTAAATTTCTTGGTAAGAACATGGGATCAAAATAAATATTGAAACTTAATGCTTTCCATTTAGTTGGCTTTGAAAAGAAGGTTTTTAATGAGTTGAAAATAGAATACAACAAATGCGATTACTATTTTTAAAATTGGTCTATTTTCTAATAATATACCAACTGTAATCCATTTATAAAAATCATTCCTAACAAATTTTGTCTGTGATACGATAAACAAAAACTGAATGTATATGGTGGCATTCTTTTAAAGAAAAATAATTATAACATTTTTTTTACTTTTCTTTACCTTATAATAATTATGTGATTAAATTTGCTATTCAAATGGGTTTGCAGGTACGAGAGGAAAATTCTTTTGCACCTTAAATAAAAAGTTTAATAAGGTAAAAATTAAAAAGTGGGTGTTCATGGAGTCTGTCTAAATGGGATAATTCTATGCAGTTCCTGTAAACTATTTTTACCCTTAAAAAAAAGGAAATTATTAATGTAGCATACACATAGGCGTAACGTGGGGAAGGCACAGTAGGGCATGTGCCCCCCCTTAAAAATTGGAAAAACTGATTAGTCGTTCGCCTTTTAAATGTCTTTTTAATTTAGGAAAATGGTAGGTATGGCGTCAGGCTTGAGTAATGGTTTGTCTCGGCATGTTAGAACTTCCTTACCGTGAATAGTGGAACGATAATGCATCTCCATGAATTCAGATTGAAAGTACAAGGCACATACGACACAACTTTCATCAAGTTTCTTATCAGCTCTGGGAATTGCCTTATCCCATTTGCTCAATATATCAGGAATTTTGGGGACAGCAAAGAGTGATATTTTATTTTTGCAGGATTTATAGCCAGTATTACATCCTGGCACAAAACAGCTGCTTTGCCTTTTCCCTTTTCTATGGTTTTTATTATTTGCTAATGCAGAATTTTCCAGCCCTTTCATAGCTGACATTATTTCCTTATGATCTTATAACTGTTGCAGTCGATTTCAGTACTGCATTTAAGTTTAACCACTCAGTAGGTTTAACGCGTGACCAGTGTTTCTTTCAGGACTTTTTGGTCGAGGGGGGGCAAATGGAACCTTAGAGGGGGAAAGTTTTCCATTTGCTATATATATATCATCATCATCATCATCATTGTCAACCATTATCAATCCACTGCTGGACGAATATCTCCCCAAGTTTCTTCCACAACGGTCTGTCTTGTGCCAGAGTCCTCCATGTCACTCCTGCATACTTTCAAATTTCATCCCCCATCTCCCATGTGGTCTTCTTCTGGGTCTTTTCCTGTCCCTTGGAATCCAATCTAAAATTTCGGCTGTCCATCGATGATCTGTTCTTCTGGCAGTATGTCTAGCCCATTGCCATTTTAGGCATTTAACTCTGATCATGATGTCTTCCACTCTTGACATTTTTCGTATCCACGTGTTCCTCTTCTTATCTCTCCTGGTTACACCAAACATTCACCTCTCCATGATTCTTTGAGTTGTCTGCAGCCTTTGTATGTCTCTTTTAGCTAAGGTCCACGTCTCTGCACCATACGTAAGCACTGGAAGGATGCATTGATCAAACACTTTTCTTTTAAGACATAATGGCACATTGCTCTTGAAAATTATGCTGTTTCTTCCAAAAGCTCTCCAGGCAAGTTTTGTACGCCGATTAATTTCTTCACCAATGTGACCCTCACTTGATATCTGCTGTCCAAGATAAACGTACGTGTCTGTTATCTCCAGCTTTTCTCCATCAATCGATAAATCTTCATTTCTTGTAAAAGCATTGTACATCACTTTTGTCTTCTGAAAGTTCATTTTTAATCCCACTTCTTTACTCTTATCGGCAAGTTCCTGGATCATACTCTGTAGCTCTGATGGGGTAGTCGCAAAAATGACTATGTCATCAGCAAAACGAAGGTGGGTTAGATAATCTCCATTAATCTTTATCCCTTTGTTTTCCCAGTTCAGTGATTGAAAGACATTTTCCAATGTGGCATTAGAGAGCTTCGGAGATATGGTGTCACCTTGTCTCACTCCTTTTCCAATTTTTATGTGTGTTGTATTTTCAAACAGCCGAATCTTTGCCCTTGCATTTTCATAGATGTTATTAATAATATTATTGTATGCATCTTCAATACTGCAGGATTTCAGAGCCATTGCAACTGCTGATGGTTTCACCGAATCCAAGGCTTTTTTCATAATCGATAAAAGCCATGCACAATGGAAGTTCATATTCCCTCGCTCTTTCAATTAGTTCTCTCAGTACGTGGATATGATCTATTGTGCTGTAGCCACTCCTGA
Source organism: Macrothele yani (assembly GCA_039090855.1). NCBI lineage: Eukaryota > Metazoa > Arthropoda > Arachnida > Araneae > Macrothelidae > Macrothele > Macrothele yani. Next base: position 101,034,330 of record CM077015.1, read on the forward strand.
ATCCAGCTTGTTCTCTCGGTTGAGCCATGTCCAGTGTCACCTTCAAGCGGTGTGAAAGAACTTTAGTGAAGATTTTATAAACTACTGATAGGAGGCTGATAGGTCTGTTGTTCCTGAGATCCTCAATGTCACCTTTTTTATGTAGCAAGATCACTGTAGCGTTGTTCCAATCCTCAGGAATTTTCCCTTCATTAAGGCATCGATTGAAAATTTGGGCGAGTATTGTTTCGATTTCTCCACTTGCTTCTTGTATGATGTCTACAGTAATTCAATCTTCTCCTGGAGCTTTTCCCCGCTTCATGTTCTTGATTGCATGTGCAACTTCTGCTGGAAGGACTGGAAGAACTCTGGTACTGGTACCTTTCATGATGTCTGGAGTACATGTATCATTCCTTTCATATAATTTGGAGTAGAAATCTTTCACTCTTGTCAAAATTTCGCCTCTATTTCTTGTTACAGAACCATCTTCTTTTCTCAGTGCCATAATCTGTTTTTTCCCCTTACTGACATGTCCCTTTGCTATCTTTAGGCTTTGGTTGTTTTTGCCCTCCTTACTAGTTCACAGTTGAATTTCCTTACGTCTTCAGTGATACTTTTTCGTACTGTCTTGCATAGCTCTATATATTCCACTTTGGAAGTCACATCTTCTTTAGTTGTCCTCATCACTCTTCTTTTTTGCATCAACATTTTGGTTTTTCCTGATAATTTGTTCACATGCAATTTGTTCTTAGACCCAGCTAATTTTGTTGCTGTTTCCATAAGAGCTTTGGTTACTTTTCTGTTAACTTCAGAAATATCCACTTCTTCCGATGTTAGGCTTTCTAAAGCAGAGAATCTGTTCTTCAGTTCCAATTTGAAGGTATTATGGTGTTTTTTAAGGTTGGTTATGTCAATACATTTTGTTTGTCTTATGAGCTTGCTACGTTCGAGTTTAGTGTTGAGGTGCATCTTACATCTCACCAATCTATGGTCACTGCCTGTGTTGAACTTGTTTAGCACATTGCAGTCTTCTATGACGAATTTTTGTTACACATAATAAAATCAATTTCACTTGTCGTCCCATTTGGATGTCTCCATGTCCATTTCCTGTGTGGCTTTTTCTTGAAAAAGGATTTCAAGATGAAAAACCCTTCTGCCTCTGCAAACTCTACGAGAGTATTTCCACGCTGGTTTCTGTTGCCGTGACCGAATTTACCTACTGAAGTTTCATTCTGTTGCCGTTGCCCTATTTTTGCATTGAAATCTCCCATAATTATCTTCAAGTGCTGCTTACCTTTATTATTTAGATCACGAATTTCCTCATAAAATTCTTCAATTTCTTCTTCAGCATGACTTGTGGTGGGTGCATAAGTTTGAATAATTTGAGCCTGGTATCTTCTCGATAGTTGGATAACGAGTCGTGCAGCTCTGTCAGAGGAACTTTCAACTTCTACAACTTTATCCTTCAGTTTCTTGTTTATTATAAATCCAACACCACTAGTTCTGCCAGTATCTGTCCCACGATAGTAGAAGAGATGTCCACTTTTCAGTTCAATGAGATCTTCTCCTTTTCTCCTTACCTCACTTAGCCCGACGATGTCCCACTTGATTCTTTGTAGTTCCTCTTCCAATTCAAGAAGCCTTGAATCAGAAGATAGGGAGCGTCCGTTATACGTAGCCAAGGTCAGCATCAGATGGCAGCCTAGTCCGGTCCTCCGGGGATTCTTAGCACCCTCTGCCTTGATGTCGCACTGGCCGCTGCCTTGGCCAGGTACATTCCAGCTGCCGGAGACTGAGGGCCAAGATTTAAGTTGTGGAGTCATTTTGGAGGGGTTTGGCCATAACTCACCACGCTGGCCAAGCGGGTTGGTGAGTGTGGGATAGCATTTCCTCTAATCCCGATGGTATAGTTATACCGCTATTGGTGGTCGTCAGAGCCCCTTTAGTGGGAACAGGATGTACCACGAGAAGGCGGGGTTGACATTTGTCAAGGAGAGGCTGTGATGTTACGCATCACCTGACCTTACATCCCATATATATATATATATAAATATATATGACTTTATCTACTATATTTACATATATAGAAGTAAATACTATATATCTAGCACAGGGGTGCATTTAGAGGGGGCATTGCCCCACCCCCCTGAAAATGTTTCATTTTTTTTTGTTTGGTTAAAATGCGCCTTACATTAGAAAAAAATGCCTTAATTTTATAAAAATGTATGAACTTAAAAAATGCTTTAAATTTTCTTCAATTTTTCATTAACTTAAATTGTTTCCAGATGGTGGATTTCAAAAATTCCCCCGCCCCCTTCCCCGAAAAAATTCTATATACATGCCTGATATAGTAATTACTTCAAACATTTCAGGAATAACAAACTTTTTTCAGCTAAAGGAGGGGTTGGGGGAGGTTCCGCAGGCTTGAAATTTTTATCAATTAAAATGCATTCAACACATTCTTGATCCTGAATCACGATTTCCAGACAATTAGATATAATTAGTCTACTTATTATATTTTGAAGAATATCATGCGTTGAAATACACTTTTTAATAAAATAAACTATAACTAGTACCATGTTAATAAATATTTAAAAAAAGTATAATTGGAGAAATATTTGTAGCATAAAAAGAAACGAAACTTCCTTTTTCATCATTGCCTGAATTTATTAAAATTTGGTTTGGTAACCTAAAATTTCTCCGGGGGAGGGGTGGTGGCAAATGGTCGTTTCCGGGATGTATGCCTGATAGAAACACTGCGCGTGACAGCCAATACTTGATCAACTTCTACATCTTCACGAAAAAAAGTTACTAATTTCGGAAATAAATTTCGTTATAAACAATCCACAGTTGAATAAAACTAGCACACTAACACCCGAATAAGCCTATTGCGTTTAGTGATCAACTGTTGAATTACCTAGTGTATTACTATTATGATCGAGTTACAACGAATTAGCAAAGATACTGCCAAAAAGATTTCCCTCTACTAACCTTTGTTTTGTGAACATTTGAAGTTTCGTAAGGCAGCAAATCCTTGCCAAGCAAACTTCCCACCATTGAATAGCATGAAGCCGATGAAGCATCCTAACGTGACTTCCGATGCCATGACGATTGGTCATAAAACCGTAAGGTACATCTTAGGAAGCACGTCACACTAATTCTTCGCCGCCCCGGTGGCGCAGTGTTCTAAGCGATGGCCTCTGATCATTCGTCCAAACGGGGTCCGGGTTCGAATCCCGGTCAGGCATGGATGTTGTGTTTGTATTACGGCACTGGCTCTCTCCCTTCCCTGGAACCAATGACTCTAAATTAGGGACGGGCGACTGCTTATAGCCCATTGAGTTGCTCACGGTGGTCGTTAAACCTCCAATCAAAAAAAAAAAAAAAAAAAAAAACTAATTCTTCTAGACATTGTAGTATTGTAGTAAGTAGTAAAAGTATTGCCGTAGCCCTATTAATGCTGTGTTTCATTTACAGCTGGGTGAAGTTGTGGAATGTGAATTTAATTGCGTTTCTTTCTTATTGGGTTTAGTAATACGTGAAAAAAATCTTGATTTTAAACCTTCATTTTTAGAATAAGCAAACAACATTTTAACTTTAGAATTTTTTTTTTCTTTTGTTGATTTCTCTACACCCAAAATATGGAAATATCACATTTGGGAACACATTAGCCTCATGTTATATTCCATGTCAATAGTAAAAGCTATTTGGTAACATTAAAAACAATTTATAAGGACACTAATCTTATATCCCAACTCGATAAATCACTTACAGTCGCCGCACAATATGAATGCATTTTACCCAGCATATCTTCGGAGAGTATCCAAGGTTTCCATGCTGTAAACACTAAAGTCTTAAAGAGAGGAAAGGGAAACAATTGCCAGCGATGTGAAAATGTATAAGAAAATATAATTAAAATATATGTACTGCAGCAAACATCCGTCAGATATCATCTGCGATTTAACTTAGTATATATCATTTCGGTAATGGTAACAATACGGTTAAGATTTACCGCCAACATGTACTCATTCAATGCGTGTGAGCTAATTTTAGCTCCTCCTGCGACAGTTGGCAACAAAGTTGGTCTGATAAAAAATGGCGATCCTAAACGATCTGCGCGGTATCAAGATGTAATCATTCCAGTTGTATCCAGCTGCCACGCAACAGAGTTTTTCCATTGTCTTTTTTATGGTTAGCTCTGAAAATTTTCACTGACGCGAGCAATTTCCTAATGCATCACCTGATAAAGTGACACTTTCTTTAATTTCCAAGAATGGCCTGCGTAATGTTGTGTTGTAACTGATCAGATCATGGTTGAGAAAATAATTCATTTCCGTGGAGTACACCTAAGCGCCAAAATAGTATGGCGCTTTGGACAATGGAAGTTGATCCTCCACGTGTCCCCAAAACAGCTTTACTGAAATTGTTTGAAAGCTTTACTGCTCCGATATATAAAACTTTATAATGATGCACAGAAGTGTAGTTCCACTATGCTATTTCGACATGTCAGATCTTACGATAAAGAAAAATAATTGCCTGTGAAATATATTTGCATATGTGAGAACACTCATTGGTAGGCGCACCAGACTATGCAAATCGACCAATTGGACGTCATGCGTGTTGACTACCATTGAACACTCCGCCCCTCAGCCACCACATAAATATAGGTTCAAATTTGAGGTAGGTGCTAGAACGGCACTGCGTAAATTCCAATGTCAGTTTGCTTTGAAGTTGAACTATGCCGCTCGGTATGCAATTCCCTGAACGCGATAAAGGTTTAAACGAAGCTTACCATCCGTGTGTAAAAAGGTGTTATGGAAATTACACCAGTGATTAAAAGTGCCCAGAATGTTGTTGACAATTACCTGCGTAATAGGGCAACATATGGGACAGTTATACGTCCGGGATGTACTTCAATCTCATATGCAAAAGATAAAAGCAACATTGTCAGAGCAGCATCTAATTCGCTATGTATGACGGAGATACTGCGGAGGTGTAACTTCAAATTCTTCTCGGAAACGATTCGGCGAGTTATAAAGTCGACTTATATTGTTCTAGCAAAATTTCAGAAAGTACCGTATCTGAAACTCATTCACGAACAGTAATTACTGGAATTTGGTTGTAAAACATGGACAGAGTTGGAGCAAGGTAAGACGGTTTTCTGTCGACTTCGTTAAATTCATCTTGTTTGTTTTTGCGGATCCTATTGTTTAATAATTGCTATACTACTACGTTCAAAAAATTCTGGAACTTTTTGAATATTTGCCAAATGTCAGTGAATTACGTCATTCCCCGCTGAGCAAGCGAACAGCATGATGTGACTGACCAGCCAGAACCGGTTTGATCCAGATCCGACACGTATAGCGTATGTGCGTAGATCGTGATTAAGGACATTCGAGGCTCTCCGTCGCGAGAACAACGATGTCGAATTTTGAACAGCGTTCAAATGTAAAATTTTGAGACTTTTCAAATGATTAAGTCAGCGTACGGTGAGAGTGCAATGAGTCGAACTAGAGTTTACGATCCCCAATCCAACCGACAGTCAAAAGTGTGGAAATCACCGTCGTCACCACGACCAAAAAAGTTCAAGGCTGACCGCTCTAAAGGAAATGTCTTGTTAACAGTTTTCTTCGATTGCAAGGGGGTCGTAAACAAGGAATTCCTTCAACATGGTCGTACAGTCACTAAAAGAGTACGTCAACGTCCTGAAACGTCTCCGAGAATCAGTGAGACCCAACCGACCCGATCTTTGGAAGACCAACTCGTGGGTGCTGCATCACGATAATGCGCCGAATCACAGAACCCTCCTGGTGTCCGATTACATGTCCAAACATCACATTCCCGTCCTTCCACGACCAGCGTATTCCCCTGATATCACCCCGTGTGACTTTGTCCTTTTTCCCCGGATGAAGAATTGGCTTAAAGGGCGACGCTTCTCAAGTTTTGAAGAAGTACAAAGAGTTGCGACGGAGGCAGTGAAGGATGTTGCAAAACAAGGCTTGCAATCTGCATTTAAATCCTTGCATGAGCGCTGGCAAAAGTGAATTGTTGCATAGTGTAACTACTTCGAAGGAAATTCCGCATAAACAAGTATTATATGTACTCATTATTTTGTAATATAAAAAGTTCCGGAACCTTTTGAACGTAGTACTATGTATCTCTCGGTAGTGTACAGTGATGCGTTCAAACTAGACAGCCCAGATAGATTTAATTCCTACTGGCGCGATTTGCGGAAAAACCGAAGTTCTTGCATAAGATAAATGTTTTTTTTGGGCGGGAGTGCGTGGAATTGTATACTTGGAGTTTGTGCCAAGAAAAACGAACAGCACTTCATATCAAGCTATTCTTCAAAATAACCTTTTGCCGTATTTACGTAGGTTTCGCAGAAATCGACCCATTTTTCAGCAAGGAAAAAACAGCGACCCACATCAGCAGCAGCACTAATCAATGGTTTGCGGCTCAGAACGTGGAGGTAATGGACTGGCCAGCGTGTTCACCTGACCGTAACACCATTGAAAATGTTCGGGAACTCCTCATTCGTGAAATCTTTGCAAATAACGTTATTTGCCGTTCTGCTGCAGAATTACAGCGAGTTATTCCGAATGCATGGACTAATTTGAACTGGATCACCCTCAAAAACCTTGTTAACAGTATCAAACACAGAATTTTCAGTGTCATTCAAAACAACGGTCGTCCCAGTAACTATTATTGTGCATGGACCTACATTTATGTGTAAGACTACCCATAGTCTTTTTTAATTCTTCGTACATAAAACAATAAAACAGTAATTACTATTGCAGTTGTTGCATTTCGTTGCCGTTTATGCATGTGGTGTGATGGAGAAAACTAGCTATTACATTACATGTGGTGTGATGGAGAAAACTAGTAATTACATTACATGTTGTGTGATGGAGAAAACTAGTAATTACATTACATGTGGTGTGATGGAGAAAACTAGTAATTACATTACATGTGGTGTGATGGAGAAAACTAGTAATTACATTATATGTGGTGTGATGGAGAAAACTAGTAATTACATTAAAAACCTTTTTCGTGTGCCCGGTTTGAGGTGAATAATGATGGTCCTATACTTCTCTGGAGCACTGTACGAAACAGCATTCCGTGAGTACTATATTATCGATGATGAACAAAATGATAAATGACTCTAACGTGTTGCACGTTAATGCACATTTATACAAATTGATGAAAGGAATAATTTCAATATCTGAATTAGTGCTTTTGAAATACCGGGAAAATGAAAATGAAGATAAAGATATTTCAAATATATGATGTTAAAGTACCCCTGTTCATGTGCCGGAAGCTCTTTAGACAAACATGCATTTGATTTCAAGGTGTACTTCTATTTTTTTATCTATTCTCTTCAAAAATTTAACAGAAAGCAATGCAATGTAACTACAGGTGGAGATACTATCGATGGCACTGTCGATAGTATCGATAATTTTCTCCAACTCAGTATATCGATAGGGCATCGATAGTTTTTTTTTGTAAATACAGATAGTTTTACATTTTTCAACGCTCCAAGTTTAAATCACGATGATGTAAACTATTCAGCTTCCACCGATGACTTTGATGAGCGGAACGCTCATTTTCACCTCATTTATACTGGTGTCGAAAACATTGACCCCTGCAATATTGATACATTATGACAATGCGAAACTAAAGTTAATGGTAATCAAAAAAGCGAACCGTGAGGGTATGCGGTTTTTGCACTCAGTTGTTCTTCAGCGAAAGTGTAAGTTTCAGTCAGATCAAACCAAGCTAAAAGTGTTACTCCTGTTGTTTGTATTGGAAGTTTAAAGGTACGTCAGGTACTGTAACAGTTTTTGTTGAAGGTAAGTAATCAGTAATTAAGAGTAAATATCTTCTGTGCAACATTATTTTTCTTTTGGTAAGAACATGGTCTACGCAGAATGTAGCCTTTGCGGAAAGAACTACAAAATGTCTGGCACTATGTCAAATCTTAGGGATAATTTAAAACGTCTGCATCCAGCTGAAATAGTTTAAAAAAAAACAAAAAAATTATTTATTCAATTTCTCTCGAATTATTACCCCGCTTTTGCTAAACATTAGAGAAAAATGATTTTTGCATACAAAACTGCATAATTTTTGTCTTTGGCTTTTGTGAATAGAAACATAAAAAAAATCATGCAACAAAAGCAGAAAATGAGAATTATGGATCCACGAATTAGCTCGTTCTTCAAACAAAACATTTTTTGTGACTTTTGCTCACATCCCTGCGAGCATATCGTTAAAACGTAAATTCCCCGACCCAGTGGCGCAGTTGTATAAGTGCTGACTTCTGAAAATTCTTCCGAGATGGATCCGGATTCGAATTCACTGAGGAATTGATGTGGTTGTGTTTGCGTCACAGCACCGGCTTCTCCCGTTCCTCAAACCAGTGGCCCTAAAACATGGACATCGGAGTGTTTACAGCTCATCGTGTTGCTCACGGTGGTCGTTAACACCTGAATAAAAAAAAAAAAAGTTAGTTTCAAAATTTTTCGTAGCTTAGCTTTCTGACAATGTGAACAAGTAAGAACAATTCTTGTCAAAAATAATTTTTCGTCCCAGAAACCAATTGTCTTCCGAGAACCTTTGCCTATAAACTATCGATAGTCATCCACCTCTAAATTCAACTTGATTTTCAGATCAGATTACATGTAAAGGATTTTAGGAAGGTAGTGTCTGACCCCAGGTCTTAAACAACCCTTAGAAATAGAAAGCTAGGATATTTGGGCTAGTGTGCCTGATAGAAAAGCCACACGGAAGCGAAGTAGAAAGAGGGAGGAAGACGCCCTTTTTATTACCAGTACCCGGGCAACCTGGTTTATAAAACTCTGAACTTTATATAAAGAAATTTTAAAACTATTTACTGAAAAGTACGTATACACACTGATTTCCGTAATTTAAGGGGCGCTCTTTGGCCACACATGGCCCTTGCGCCATAAAAATCAATCAATCAATCAACCGTAATTTAAGGAAAAACAGAAAATTCGGGTGAACGCAGCGGAAAATAATCGGAATTGCACCATATTTGTATATGTGACATAGAAACAACTGCCGGCTCAGAATATCGTATGTAAATTAATGGCGCTGCAATAATACGACGTCATTAGGCACCAGTATAAAAATGCGCCCATTTCACAAAAGGGTAGGATTTCGTGTTTAAAATTGCGATCGGAAAAATAGGAGATATCTATTGTAAAGGAATGGGGTGTGAGACATCCTTTGCCAGAAAAGTTGCTATGGCGAGCAATTGCACGTATGAAGGCAGGCCAGTGTCAAACAGATGTGGGCATTTGATTTAATGTGTGACCTTCTGTAAACCATAGGCTGTGGAATACATTTCTAAGAAAAGATTCAACGTCTAGAAGGTACATCCAATGAAGGCTTAGAGCAACAACTGCCGTTTACGACCGTTATTTGCTGTTAAACGCAAGAAGACAAAGGATCTCTACATCAACCAAGCTCAGATCTGCTCTTGTTGCCTGAAAAGGTGATATCAGTTTCAACTGTACGCAAGACAGCTTCATGAAGGATGTCTGTATGCTCCACGACCAGCAATTTGTGTGCCCCTCACCGCACGGCACAGGAGCGATTGATTGAGTTGGGAATGAATGCATGTTAGCTGGAGTGAGAGCCAATGCAGGCATGTCCTTTTCACTGACGAATCGAGGTACAGTTTGGAGAGCAATTCCTGACGTTGTTTGATCTGGAGGAGCCAGGTACCCGCTATCACCTCACTAACATCCGTGAAAGATATGTTTATGTTGGAGGTAGTGTGCATGTTTGGGATGGCATCATTTTAAAAGGTCGAATAAATATCTATGTCTTACCACGTGGTAACCTGACTGCACAGAGATACAGAGATGGAATTCTGAATCCATGTGTACGTCCTTGTACGGGTTACAGAGCCGAAACGTTTCTCCTATAAGACAATAATGCGAGACCACACAGAATGCACCTCGTGAAGCAATACCTTGAGGAGGAAACCACTGTCCGTATTAAATGGCCAGCTCTATCTGTGGACCTAAATCCCATTGAAAATGTTGGGGATGCTTTCGGGAGAGGTGTTGCTGCCTTCAATCCGCCTTCCGATACCCCACAGTGGCTTGCTATTGCTTTGCAGGAACAATGAGCATTGCTGCCTACTGAATGAATTAACACCATCATAATGAACATGGAACATCGCTGTCGGGCCTGCATTTCTGTTAGAGTTGACCACACATCATATTGAAGCAACTTCCCCTCAGAGTTCTTGTTCCCTATTTGTTGGCATGTTCCTGTACAGTCCACTCTTCTGATATTATATAATGTTATCCTAATCTGCCTTTTGCCTAACCTATAATTTACAAAATAATACATCTTCTCACCGATTTCCATGAAATGTCAATAAGTAGTCTTTTAATCATCCTGATTTCTCCTTAATTTCTGAAAACCAGTGCATTTATTTTATTTAAGCTCTGTCATATGCTGTATATACGTTTGTATGAAAATAATGTAACTCAAAATAATCCATCATAACTCTAACAAAAATATTTAAGTTTAGTTAAAAAGAAAGCGTTATATGAAATTCTGAAATTGGAAAATTAATTTTCTTTAAAACGTTCTGAATTAATTTTCTTTAAAACGTTCTGAAAAACTGTTTTTCAGTTGAAACTTAGATGACTCACTGAAATGCCAAATATTACTTGAGTAAACCAAATTAGTTCAAACTGAAGGGAAACTGTACATTCTACTGACTCGTATAAACATGCAGCACACTGGTGTAGAATTTATCGTTGGTCTAGAAGGGTGAATCGAAAGAGGAACGCAAATAACTTCTTTTGGTAACAGTGTAAGGGATAGGCTAAACAAAACATATACACAGTGAAACTACATTTGTTAGCTGTTTTTCAACACAAGAACCGATACGCTGGAGAAATGGTCTGTAGCGTGGTACCAGTTTTGGTATACATTGTTTATAAAGGTCCTTTTTCTAGGCGTATAGCCATCTTCGGACAACCGATTTGACTTCGTCAGCGGACTCGAAGCGCCGTCCACACAGAAATCCTTTCAAGAAAACAAAACAGATGAAAGTCGGAAGGAGCCAGGTCCGGACTGTACGGTGGTATCTGGAGCGCCTCCCAGGAACATTTGACAATATATTCTGTCCCTTCAGGTCGTCTATGAAGTTCCTAGCCAACCATGGCGCACTGACCTTGCAAAATTTTTCCTTGTCATGTACAATATCGCATGCTTTACAGTACGAACTGTTTAACTTCTGAGCCAATGTGCGCGTTGGATCCGCCTGTCACTGTGAATTGCCTGTTCGATGTCTCTCACAGATGCAGGTGATGACACGGTTACAGGTCGACAGAACGTGGCGAATTGGCAAGGCTCCCGCGATCCTCTGTAAAGAAACTGCAACATCTGGAGATAACGCTGCGGTCCAAGAAATTGCCACCATGCACGTCGACCATTTCTGTGTGAATTTCCGTCAGAATTATCCGTTTAGCAGTCAAAAATATTATGACTACACCGCGTTGTTCTTCATTCGTAGCGACACTAGCAAACGCTACATCTTTGTGCCATCGTCTACACTGTCTTCCACCACGGCGACACCTGATCAAGAGAAACCGGCTTGACGCGTCGTATTCAAACTCGTTGTATGCCAAACTGCGGCCTGCAAAGAGGAAAAAAATATTCTGCATTTTTTTTCAATCATCCCTAATAGTCAAGATTTTGCAATTCTTCAAAGTTTGTGGTACATTATTTTCTTATTAAAATGCGAAGTAAACAGCACCGAATGAGATAATTCGTTTCCCCTTAGTAACTTTATTAAAACTAGTTTTTGAGCGAAGAACTTCTAGTACTGAATACAAGTTAAGTCTTAATTACACATTGATTGACCAAGTGAATAAGTTTGTAAAATACATTTAGGAGTTATGTTTGACAGGGAGAACACACTAGATGGCGAAATTGGTTGGCGAGTGTATTCTTCTTTCAAAATCACAGCTCTTTAAGAGGATTTTATGGGAATACCTTTGTTTGCGAGAAAGTTCCAAACCGCTGTATATGAAAGTATAATTATTCCTACTCTGATATACGGCAGTTAAACCTGGGAACGGCAAAAAAATGCACAGGAGTCGTTTGTGTGCTGATACGCTGCTCTGCTTTCTGGTAGTTTGTGGAAAGATACGCTCTGATCATGTGAGGAATGTTATTTTGCAGATGTTCAATATCAGGCGAAATGTTATTAGTAAGAAGGATATTCTTACGTGGTTTGGCCTTACTGAAAGAATGAGTGTTGAGGTGTTTACTACTAACATAATTTTTTTAGCCCAAGTGGCAGGAAAGGAAGGTAAAGGGAGGCCAAGGAAATCATGGGAGGACCAGATTCAGAAATGCCTGCTTGAGAAAAAGATTATGAGTATGAAGTGAAAAATATCTTGTGTACGGCGTGTGATGGATATTAATGAAGCTCGAGCTGTATGCCGAGATCGCTGTAAATAGAGACATTTAACACATCAAAAGTAAATGAATTCTAAATCCATCAGTTCAGCGTTAAGTTGGCTAACGGTCTTTCTTTGAGGAGCTAACCTTTGAATCTAAGAGAACAGCTTAATTATATGTATATATGTACATGTGTATGTATTGTATTAAAACTAGTACACTGATACATTATTTTCATGTACGGAATTTTATTTTGCCTAACGAAATTTCGCACATTTTCGGGAAATGTAATCCTTGTATTAATACGAAAGAATATATTGAGTTAATTTGTTTCAACCCACTAATTACAAAAATTCATTAACCACATTTTTTATCGTTAAGCTGAATTCATGTAGCGCAACTGTTATGAAAAACTCGAAATTCTCTGATATCTGCAGGCAATCATTAAAAATATATAAATTGATTATAAAAGTTAGTCAGTATTTTTTTGTAATTAAACTTAAATGGATGCTCATTATCATACATTCAAGCACTTGCTGTGGAAGAAGGTACACACCCAAAAGCAGTAACTCTCGATAAAATCAATTTTCGTCGAGCGAAAAATGATCATAAGCAGTTGTAAATCATAAATGAAAAATTGCGAATGGTTCGGTGAAGCGTAATTTACGCAGTTTGATATACACTGAAGTGCCAAAGTCATGTGATAGAAGTATGCACATTTTTAACTGGCGCTGTCGTCGTATAAAAACTTCGACACATGCCACGATTTTTATAAGTTTCAAGGAGTAATATTCGGGAGTCAGGATGAACATCAGCCCGTACGATTATTGCCAGCCGACGTAAATTATCGGTATCTGAACGTGTCATGATATTGGGAGCCAGAGAGATGGGAAATTCAATTTTCATAGTTTTGCAAGCATTCAGTATTCCTCGATCAAAATGTCACGTGTGCGCCAATAATGCCTTATGGAAGGCCTTAGCACCCACCTTGGCCAGTGCAATGGCCAAACACGAATGCTGAATGAAAGTGACGAGCGGCGTCTGACCAGGATTGTCCGTGCTAATAGACAAGCGATACTGGCTCAAATAACATACACATTCAATGCAGGAAGTAACAGAGACATATCTATCAGGTCATTGCAGCGCAATTTGGCACCCATGGGGTATGGGAGCAGAAGACTCACAAGCGTGTCTTTGTTAACACCACGACATCGGAACCAATGGCCCACCTGCTGCCAGTGTTTCAGTCTTCGACGGTAATAGGACTCTATAAGACTGGCAACATGGGGTGTGGTACCATGAGTCACGCTACCAGTTGTTACAAGCTAACGGAAAGGTTCTGGTGTGGTGCAGACCCCATGAGACCATCGACCCAAGCTTTCAACTAGACATTGTCCAAGGTGGTGGTTGTGCCATATATGTGTTGGGAGTCGTTAAGTGGCTCGGTGTTGGTCCTCTGGTCCTCGTAAACACGTAATTAACGGTAGCTAATTCGTTGCTCTGCTTGGTGACCATTTGTAGACCTTCATGGACTTCATGTACCCCAACAAAGATGGAATTTTCCAGGCGGAAAATCTACCATATCATGGGGCCCAATTTTTCCAAAATTAGTTCGAGGAGCATTCTGCACAGTTCCGATGGTGTGGCCACAATGTTGGCCAGATATGAACTAAATACAGCACTTATGGGACGTGGTGGAAATGTCTATTCGCAGCCAAGATCCTCCTCCTACAAATAACTGGGAACTGTGATCGGGTATTCAGACGGCATGCCTCAATATCTCTGCAGAAGTCTTACGGCTACTTGTGGATTCGATGCCACGTCGTGTTGCTGCACTTCTTCGGGCTAGAGGAGGTCTTACATGATACTAGGTACGTATTCCATGACCTTTGACTTTTCAGTGTACATGTGACACAGATTGTCTGTCGATCATTTGACAAACTGAATTGCAACTAAGAGATTGCTGTCTTTACAGGGAAAGCTTCTGAACATTTATTTTCAATAACAACAATTTTAGAAATGCCTCTAAGGGAAGCACTTCCGCTGATTTGCTTTCAATTTTGCTGAAAAAATTATTTTAGACACATGTTTGTATTTGCGCAAATTTAAGAGGACGGCGGAATCCACTACATGCATGATTCTTAAACGTTACATTTGTGAAATTCACTCTAAAATGTTACATTTGTGAAAATCACTCTAAAAAGTTACATTTGTGAAAGTCACTCAAAAAAGTTACATTTGTGAAAGTCACTCTAAAAGTTACATTTATGAAGAAAGAATGTTGCAGTGCTGTAAAAATGGCTATCCATTATTAGTTGCGGTAATTTTTTTGGCAACATCTTTCACTCCAACACGTAAAACAGCACACCGTTGCGTTTTTCAATAGTACCTGCTGATAAGATGAAAAATATCAACTGGAGTTAAATTTAGGTTATAAATGTGGAAAACATGTAATCCGACACAATCCGAATAGGGCAAGAAAGTTGGCCACATGTTTTCAAATTTGACAATCTCCTGGACCTTTCATACACAACCCGAGGATTCGTGATTTTTGCCACACTCCAAATCAGCCTACTATGTGCGATCTTGCGAATGACAAGAGCTGTTGAATCAGAGGAAACATGCAGGACTTGTTAGAATACAACAGGGAAACAAACGACTGTACATTGCCGTTCAGAATTCAACACGGACGAGGCGGGGGACATTTCTATACCCATACGGTTTTGATCCTGTGGAAAAGGTCTCAGAATGCTGGACGTTCTAATCACCAGACTTTGTTTTCCGGTCCGTTTGACATACCAGGATAGTACGTCCGCAGGATCACCGATTTCTGGATTTTTTGGGTGCGACTATTACCAGTATGCCGTCGCTCCCTTGTGCACAAAAGGTACATGAGGTAGGCCGTTTATGAAATGAAGCAACAGGAAAGCGGGGCGGAAACTGCATACCACGTTCAACTTCTCCCATATCCTTCGTTTTGCCTATCCTGACCCTCAAATGAAATTTGATATTGGACGATTTTGTTGACTTATTCATACGGCTCACCACATTTCAGTGTCCTTCACACATGGAATAAGCTATTCACGAGAACAGAGGTTACTATTAACACTGCATGCCAGGGCATATTTACCCATTGATATAAATCTAAAGTCTGAGCTCAATCAAAATTTTTCTGTCTCATGAGTTGCGAAACTTTAACTTGCGCCGTTCAAAAATAAATTTTTAAATCTGTTTTTTTACGAATATTTCAGCATTTTTTTAAAGCGGTCAGACTTGCATGTTTCCTTATTTTCATCAAATTTCATTCATATACATTTATTCATTTAAGTCAGGCACTAAATCCAATAAAAGATAACTAGCTACATAATTATTTTTTAAAGTATTTTCAGCCAGTAAATATGATTGAGTATCTTTTATTTTTAGCAGGGAAGCTATTCGTACATTAATACATTTGGTACAGGATTTGAATGCCACGTGGCATCTTAACTGCACGGTAAACAAGGTGCATCCTTACATTTCCATTATGCTTCTTGATAGCGAAGGCTACTTCTGGCAGAATAACGGTTATACCATAAGACTTGTATCGATACACCGTGATTTCAGCAGCACGAAAGTTTACCTCAGTTCCCAAAATGGAATACACAATACACATCCCTGTATCTTATTCCAATTGAAAGCTCAGGGGTGATATTGGTAGAAACCTTTGGAATAGAGATCCCCCTTTATGAATACGTAAGATCCCTTTGTACAAATTTAGACCCTTATTGAACCCATACTACATTAAATCCAGGTTTTAATGAAGGCCAATGGAATCCGGGATTGCTCTTAGGTAAGTGTGCTATAGAACTTACTGCTTCAGTTTATAACCTCATATATCTGAAAATAACCCGAATAAATCCAACACGTTTGTAATTACTTCCAGTAATTTCACTCCAAAATTAAATACCTGTTTATATAATTAACAAGGAAGATGGCACCGAATTTTCAGGTGTAATAAGCACGTCTTTTGAATCCGTTCTGACGGAAATTAAATTTTTCAAAGCTATTCCAAGTCAATAGTACCTGACGGAAGAAAGGTTTTCAATCGGATTTTAATCCCTCAGATATGACTCTAAACTCAATCGTGAACTTACGCCCTCTGGTTGCAGACTTGTGTGTTAAGAAAAACATGAATTTATGTGAGAAACATTTCCCACCGGGAACGCTCACCAGAGCTGACTTTACGTCCCCTGGTAGGAAAACCATGCATTATTTTAGGAAGAAAGTATTCTCAAAAGAATTTTCAATATGAGCGGTATCAGAGCCAGAAACCAAAATTTAGTCGAGTTTTCAGGAGCCCAGATTTTTCCACAAATACATCACAAGTAGAAATTAACACTTATGCCCCTGGTGGACAAATCATTCTTTTTCAAACATTAGAAATGATGTGAAAAATATTTTTTATCAGGTCTTGTATGCGATACAGGAACAATTTCTCAAATCGGAGTTTTAGAAGCATAAATAACGCATAAAACGCAATTTGCATTTGAGCCCCTTAGCAGAAAGTCTATGATTTTATTGAAAATTTTGAATTTTTAGGAAAAAACATTTTGCGTCGGAAACACCATCCAACAAAAAAGTAATTTCACAAATCGGACTCCTAGAAGAAGAGATATTGAAAAAAAAAAGATATACATATACGCCCCTGGCGTAGAAACCATGCATTATTTCAAGAAAATGTTCCGAAAAGGTTTCCCGACAAGAGTAGTATCGATCAACAAACGACTTATTTTTTAATCGGGATTTTAGAAGCTCATATTTTGCTGCAAATACATCGGAAGCGGAAATTAAGATTACGCCACCTTGTGGCCAAACCATGTTCTACAAAAAATTGAAATTATGTGCAAAGGATTTCCCATCAGGAGCTGTATCCAGTGCAGAAAGAATTTTTCAAATCGGAGATTTAGAAGCAGATATATAGGGAAGGGATGTAAGGTCAGGTGATGCGTAACATCACAGCCTCTCCTTGACAAATGTCAACCCCGCCTTCTCGTGGTGCATCCTGTTCCCACTAAAGGGGCTCTGACGACCGCCAATAGCGGTATAACTATACCATCGGGATCAGAGGAAATGCTATCCCACACTCACCAACCCGCTTGGCCAGCGTGGTGAGTTATGGCCAAACACCTCCAAAATGACTCTACAACTTAAATCTTGGCCCTCAGTCTCCGGCAGCTGGAATGTACCTGGCCAAGGCAGCGGCCAGTGCGACATGAAGGCAGAGGGTGCTAAGAATCCCCGGAGGACCGGACTAGGCTGTCATTTGATGCTGACCTTGGCTACCTATAACGGACGCTCCCTATCTTCTGATTCAAGGCTTCTTGAATTGGAAGAGGAACTACAAAGGATCAAGTGGGACATCGTCGGGCTAAGTGAGGTAAGGAGAAAAGGAGAAGATCTCATTGAACTGAAAAGTGGACATCTCTTCTATTATCGTGGGACAGATACTGGCAGAACTAGTGGTGTTGGATTTATAATAAACAAGAAATTGAAGGATAAAGTGGTAGAAGTTGAAAGTTCCTCTGACAGAGCTGCACGACTCGTTATCCAACTATCGAGAAGATACCAGGCTCAGATTATTCAAACTTATGCACCCACCACAAGTCATCCTGAAGAAGAAATTGAAGAATTTTATGAGGAAATTCGTCATCTAAATAATAAAGGTAAGCAGCACTTGAAGATAATTATGGGAGATTTCAATGCAAAAATAGGGCAACGGCAACAGAATGAAACTTCAGTAGGTAAATTCGGTCACGGCAACAGAAACCAGCGTGGAAATACTCTCGTTGAGTTTGCAGAGGCAGAAGGATTTTTCATCTTGAACTCCTTTTTCAAGAAAAAGCCACACAGGAAATGGACATGGAGACATCCAATTGGAACGACAAGTGAAATTGATTTTATTATGTGTAACAAAAAATTCGTCATCGAAGACTGCAGTGTGCTGAACAAGTTCAACACAGGTAGTGACCATAGATTGGTGAGATGTAAGATGCACCTCAACACTAAACTGGAACGTGGCAAGCTCATAAGACAAACAAAATGTATTGACATAACCAACCTTAAAAAACACCATAATACTTTCAAGTTGGAACTGAAGAACAGATTCTCTGCTTTAGAAGGCCTAACATCGGAAGAAGTGGATATTTCGGAAGTTAACAGAAAAGTAACCAAAGCTCTAATGGAAACAGCAACAAAATTAGCTGGGTCTAAGAACAAGTTGCATGTGAACAAATTATCAGGAAAAACCAAAATGTTGATGCAAAAAGAAGAGAGATGAGGACAACTAAAGAAGATGTGACTTCCAAAGTGGAATATATAGAGCTATGCAAGACAACACGAAAAAGTATCACTGAAGACGTAAGGAAATTCAACTGTGAGCTAGTGAGGAAAGCAATTGAAAACAACCAAAGCCTTAAGATAGCAAAGGGACATCTCAGTAAGGGAAGAAAACAGATTATGGCTCTGAGAAAAGAAGATGGTTCTATAACAAGAAATAGAGGCGAAATTTTGACAAGAGTGAAAGATTTCTACTCCAAATTATATGAAAGGGATGATACATGTACTCCAGACATCATGAAAGGTACCAGAGTTCTTCCAGTCCTCCCAGCAGAAGTTGCTCATGCAATCAAGAACATGAAGCGGGGGAAAGCTCCAGGAGAAGATGGAATTACTATAGACATCATACAAGAAGCAAGTGGAGAAATCGAAACAGTACTCGCCCAAATTTTCACTCGATGCCTTAATGAAGGGAAGATTCCTGAGGATTGGAACAATGCTACAATGATCCTGCTACATAAAAAAGGTGACATTGAGGATCTCAGGAACTACAGACCTATCAGCCTCCTATCAGTGGTTTATAAAATCTTCACTAAAGTTCTTTCACACCGCTTGAAGGTAACACTGGACATGGCTCAACCGAGAGAACAAGCTGGATTCAGGAGTGGCTACAACACAATAGATCATATCCACGTACTGAGAGAACTAATTGAAAGAGCGAGGGAATATGAACTTCCATTGTGCATGGCTTTTATCGATTATGAAAAAGCCTTTGATTCGGTGAAACCATCAGCAGTTACCACGGCTCTGAAATCCTGCGGTATTGAAGATGCATACATTAATATTATTAATAACATCTATGAAAATGCAAGTGCAAAGATTCGGCTGTTTGAAAATACAACACACATAAAAATTGGAAAGGGAGTGAGACAAGGTGACACCATATCTCCGAAGCTCTTTAATGCCACATTGGAAAATGTCTTTCAATCACTGAACTGGGAAAACAAAGGGATAAAGATTAATGGAGATTATCTAACCCACCTTCGTTTTGCTGATGACGTAGTCATTTTTGCAACTACCCCATCAGAGCTGCAGAGTATGATCCAGGAACTTGCTGACAAGAGTAAAGAAGTGGGATTAAAAATGAACTTTCAGAAGACAAAAGTGATGTTCAATGCTTTTACAAGAAATGAAGATTTATCGATTGATGGAGAAAAACTGGAGATAACAGATACGTATGTTTATCTTGGACAGCAGATATCAAGTGAGGGTCACATTGATGAAGAAATTAATCGGCGTACAAAACTTGCCTGGAGAGCTTTTGGAAGAAACAGCATAATTTTCAAGAGCAATATGCCATTATGTCTTAAAAGAAAAGTGTTTGATCAATGCATCCTTCCAGTGCTTACGTATGGTGCAGAGACGTGGACCTTAACTAAAAGAGACATACAAAGGCTGCAGACAACTCAAAGAAGTATGGAGAGGTGCATGCTTGGTATAACCAGGAGAGATAAGAAGAGAAACTCGTGGATCCGAAAAATGACGAGAGTGGAAGACATCATGATCAGGGTTAAATCCCTGAAATGGCAATGGGCTGGACATACTGCCAGAAGGACAGACCATAGATGGACAGCCGAAATTTTAGATTGGATTCCAAGGGACAGGAAAAGACCCAGAAAAAGACCACATGGGAGATGGGTGGATGAAATTCGTAAATATGCGGGAGTGACATGGAGGAGACTCGCACAAGACAGACCGTTGTGGAGGAAACTTGGGGAGACCTTCGTCCAGCAGTGGATTGATAAAGGTTGACAATGATGATGATGATGATGATATAGGGAAAATCAATTTACCAACAGTACCCCTAGCGGAAAGTTTATGGATTACTTGAAAATTTTCAAATTATATGAAAAGCATATCACACTACAAACACTATCCAACAAAGAAGGAATTTTTCAAATCGGACTCTTAGAAGTACATATATTGCCAAAAATAAGATACACATCTACGCCCACTGGAGTAAAAATCATGCATTATTTTAAGAAGAAACTGTTTCCAAACAGTTTGTCGACATGAGTACTATCGGTCTACAATCGACATTTTTTTCAATCATGATTTTAGTAGCTCATATTTAGCTGCAAATACATCAGAAGCGGAAATTAAGATTTACGTCCACTGGTGGCCAAACCATTTTTGCACAAACATTAGAAATTATGTGCAAACGATTTCCCATCAGGAGCTGTATCCGGTGCAGAAAGAATTTTCCAAATCGGAGATTTAGAAGCACAGATATAGGGGAAAACGCAATTTACTTCTACGCCCTCTAGCGGGAAGTCTAAGAATTACTTGAAAATTTATGAAATTACATGAAAAACATGTCACACTGAAAACACTATCCAACAAAGAATAATTTTTTTCAAATCGGACATCTAGAAGTAGAGATATTGACGAAAATAAGATATACATCTACGCCTCCTGGCGGAGAAACTGTTGAATATTTTAAGAAGGGAATATTCCGAGAAGGTTTATCGATGATAATAGCATCAGTCCACGAAATAATTTTTTCAATCGATATTTTAGAAGCTAAGATTGTATGGTAAATACACTGACGGAAAAAAACCCCAACACCACAAAAAAATAGTTGTAGAGGAATGAAATGGCGGCAATACATTTGTATAGGTAACATATTTAATCGATTAAGGTTTCAAGATCACAGCTTAATGTAAGCGCGAGAAGAGCCATTTTAAATGTGAAATGCTGGTACATTAATAACCGGTGTAACCGCCAGAATGTTGAATGCAAGCATGCAAACGTTCATGCATTGTGTCGTACAGGTGGTGGATGTCAGTTTGTGGGATGGAGTTCCATGCCTGTTGCACTTGGTCGGTCAATACAGGGACGGTTAACGCTGGTTGGGGGTGACGCTGGAGTTGTGATGTTCCATACCTGCTCGATTAGAGAAAGATCTGGTGATTTAGCATGCCACGGCAACATGTCGACACTCTGTAGAGCATGTTGGGTTACAACAGCGGTATGCGGGCGAGCGTTATCCCGTTGGAAAACACCCCTGAAGTGATGTTCAAGAATGGCAGCACAACAGGTTGAATCACCAGACTGACGTATATCTGTGCCGTCAGGGTGCGTGGGATAACCACGAGAGTGCTCCTGCTGTCATAGAAAATTGCTCCCCAGACCATAACTCCAGGTGTAGGTCCAGTGTGTCTCGGCCGCAGACAGGTTGGTTGCAGGCGCTCACCTGGCCTCCTTCTAACCAACACACGACCATCACTGGCACCCAGGCAGAACCGGCTTTCATCAGAAAACACAACAGATCTCCACTCCGTCCTCCAATGAGCTCTAGCTTGACACCACTGACGTCGCAAACCGCAGTGGTTTGGAGTAAGTGGAATGCACACTACAGGGCGTCTGGCTCGGTGCTGTCCTTCAAGAAACCGATTTGTAACAGTTCGTTGTGTCACTGTGGTGGCAACTGCAGCTCGAATTGCTGCCACAGACACAGTACGATGCGCCACGGCCATACGCCATGCACGGCGGTCTTCCCTCTCAGTAGTGCCACGTGGCCGGCCGGAACCCGGTCTTTTTGAGGCAGTACTTATCCTTGACCACCGCTGCCAACAATCATGCACAGTGGTTACATTCCTGCCAAGTTGTTCTGCAATATTGCGGAAAGAAAATACACCTTCTCGTAGCCCAATTACACGACCTCGTTCAAACTCCGTGAGCTGTTGTTAATGGCTTCTTCGTCTTCTCAAAGGCATTCTTGACTAGCATCATCACACTACGTCGAACCTCAACGATAACTAACGCTCACGAAAGTTACAGCGCGTATTTACAGCAAACGTGCTTTGCATGTTCCGAGGGGCGCTACTAGCGCCACACGTATGCGCTCAGCGCAAAATTTGCATAGGCGTCATCTTACAGATGTGCTCTCACCGCCTACGAATTGTCGTTTATCTAACACAACCCCTTCTTGGTGTTGGGAAATTTTTTCCGTCAGCGTATATCAGAAGCCAAAATTAACACTTACGCCCTCTGGTGGCCAAAGTAGTATTTACCAAACATTTGAAATTATATGCAAAATATTTTCCATCAGGATGTGCATCCGCTGAAGAAAAAAATTCAAATCGGAGTTTTAGAAGAAGAGTTTTCGGTGAAAATGTAATTTATTTTTAAGCCCCTAGCGGAAAATCTATGAGTATTTTGAAAACGTAACTATATCTAAAATACTACTCTACATAAATGGAATCGAAATATAAACGATTTTTTTTTCAATCGGATATTTAGAAACAAATGTGTGGGTTAAAACGTATTTTTGAATTCAACATCATCTGCCTTTCGCCCTCTACCAGCGAAATTGTACATAGTAAAAAAAAACGAAATAAAGGATCATCATTCGCATATTTCAAGCTTCCCAATGCGAAAAGAATTTTTCAAATCGGACTAATAGTTAAAGAGATATCGTGGGTACAGGCGGACGGACGGACTGACGGACAAACGGACAAACCGATACCATAAGCACGATCATTTTTTACAAAAGTCGAGCTAAAAACTAATGCTTTACTTTTGCTTTTTGATTTAAATTGGTTTGTTTTGGAGCCTGTCCCAGCTTAAGGTGAAAGTCTGAAATGATGAAGTCGTACCTAACCTGTCAATGATTATATTAAATATTGGAAGGGGTTTTGGAAACGGCGCATTTTATTTTACTGCCCGTTATTTTTCTGAACTTAGTTATGTAAAAAAGAAGGAAATGTATGTTCTTGTTCTTATGAAAATGCTCTGCAAACGGGTGATTAAATATTTATTTCATAAAAAGCTGCCTAAAAATTCTTATGTACACATCAATAAAACAAAAGTTTCAAAATATTTTTTGAGAATCATTGTACTGCACGTAGTATACTGTTTTTCCTTAAGAGCGCAATTCGACATTATACTCGTATAATTTCATAAAGACGTGTGTCATTTACTTGATTTACTCTGTAACCTTTATGAATATGTGCTAGGATGATTAAAATATGGCCAAAAGGCACAGATCTAGGCCTTATAAGTAATGTTATATTTCGAAAACCCTACTCATGGGGAGGTGTTTCATGGAAATTGAAAGCGTATTCTTTATACAATCTGCTAATGTTTAGGTGGGCAGTATTTCAAAAATTCGCACCTCACTCCAACACATCTCTAACAACAAAATTCTAAGTTTTCGATAAACTGACCATTCTGTGAAATGATCTTTCAATAAAATGAACTTTTAGCTAAAATTTTCCTTCAGTGAAATGAAATGTTCGATCAAATGTCATTTCGATGAAATAAATTTTTAGGAAAATTGACCTTTCGGTGAAATGAACTTTTCGGTCAAGTGATCCTTCAGTGAAATGTACCTTTCGATCAAGTCATTTTCGGTCAAGTGACCTGTCGATCAAGGGAACGATATCCGTGACAGACCACACGCCATTGATGATAAGTACCGGCGTGGACTCTCCAGGCTCCTTCCGGACGACCGCTTCACAACGACGGCGCTAATAAATTCAGGTTAAATTGCGGTGGCCAAAGCTGCGTCAGGGAACAAACGGTACGCCGAAAGCTGCACATACCCTGAGCAAGTAGAACCGACGCCCCATACCTGAACCACTGCTGACTGCTAGTCATCGGACATTACGCCTCTCCTGGTGCTGGGAACATCAAAACTGGACCTCTGTAGAGTGACACCTGTTTGTGTGGTCAGTGAAGTCCCGTTTTTAGTACTTTTCTTTTTTAAAACTCCAAACAGATCGTTGTTCTAATGTAAGTTCGCTTTGATAAAGTCTCCCGTTTGAAGTCGAAAGCTTGACAGGATTAAATATTGTGATGTACACCATTCTCACAAATTATGTGACCTTGTTTTCTTCTTAGTTAACATTGGTGTAGTTATTATCTTTTGGCAGTATTGACGCTCTTACGACGTGCGTCCTTGGAGGAACTGAAAAGTAAGGTGGCAAAAACCATAGCAGCACTCTTTCAGCTATGACGTAAGGCTAATTCATCTCCTTCCCATCCAATTTCTTCCTTCAAGTCAACGATGTCTAATTTCTTCATCTAAAACGCACCATCAGTCTGCTCAATTATACAGGCGCTAGGTGGGAAGGCATTGTTTGTTAGGATGTGTGGGACGAACTGCTCCCTGGGCTCAACGCTATCAATTTGGATAATAAATGCTCCAACATCTGTACTCTATTTCAAATAAAACTCTACCGTCTCTGAAAAAATATTAAAAACTTGATAGACTGACTCCAAGGAACAGCCACAATTTACAGTCTCATTAAGGGTGTCGACAGGCGAAGGAAAAAGTTACAGACATTGAAAAGTTTTATGCTCAAGGTATTTTCGTTATCTTCCTAAAAATTTAAAAAAAAAGTATTTTCAGTGTGTTCCACATATTCGCGACCTCAAAATGCAGGAACATTCTCATAAGCTTTTCAAAAATATCTTTCCGTTGCCGCCAAATAACGGTCTCTCATGCATTGTTTTTATAGATGATAGCATCCGTGTCGGACACGTGGTAGCTGACAGTGGAGTGCAGGTGACAGCCAACACAAGTTTCACTGTGTTTCGATTCATAAAACTAACCACCTCGACTATTCTATTCCTACTAATGTGCTCAGTTACATTCAATTTTCAGCAATGAATAAAAGAGGATAAATTATTTGAATCAAGATATCTCAAAAAGTTGCTAAATCAGCGAAATGTAAAAACACAATACATATCCCGTTCAAATTTTATCAAGTCCAAAGGAAAAAGCTAATTTACATGATGTGAAAAAACTCTGTTTTCGGAATTTACTTTCCAACTTATTCTTTTTAAAATGCGTAGAAATAAAACTCTGTCCTTCTTCTATTCAGAAAAGCTACAGTTTTCTGATAAGAACTTCTTGATGAATTCATGACCATTGTAGTGCTCTTGTTGTTAGACAACAACTTAGAAAAAAAGGGAATATAAAAAAAACGCTTTTTTATTAAATAACTTTCAGAAATCATGTCTTGATGTATTATATATACTGTACTTGTTTAACATTTAAGGGATATTGCGCCTCTTACCTTGCGGTAATTTGTAAGAAAAATGTAATACAACTTCTAAAATGTAAATGATTTTGTGTGGCCAATAAGACTCCATTTTTACTTTGTTTACGTGAGAAGTCCCTCACTTACAAATTAAAACTTTCATTTTTGCTCCGTGTATGTGAGCCATCGCTTACTTGCAAATTTAACGCAGCTTTTGCGAAAGTAACATTGTAGGTAGTCCTCCTGGGAGAATTTCACGGTTCATCTGCCTATCGGTAGGGATATATCACTTTTACCCCAATTTTCTGGAACCTGGAGTACTTGTATAAAAGATATTGATCTTCATGGAAATGTTTTTAATACAAGAAGAATATATGATGCCATTGGCCGAATTCAATGACCTTTGACGAGAGTAATATACAAAAACGGGCTTTTCATCATTAGATGCAGTAGCTTCATGATCGTTGTAGGCAGCATTGGGACGCTGAAGAATATTTTTAATAAAGCGATAATTAGTTAATTCATAAGTAGGAGTACATTTTTACTGGCATCATGATCATGACTCATAAGCTGTACAGTGAGAATACTCGTATACGAAGGGTGGTAGAGAAGCATTACCCGTTAGTGCATTGCGCACGCGCAGGTCCATCAATCTGTGGAGTTCAAGGTTAAGCTGTCGGAGTCACTTGTTGTTCATACGTCGTGAATTTCATCGCGTTTGTAGAGTTTCGTTTTTTCTGTGCGGTTTTAAAATTAAGAAGAAAATCTTCCATCTCACCACGTGTAAAGTGAGATATGTGGTTCAATTTCTTAACCCGAAACATATCCGATTATGTGAGATAAATCGTTAACCATCGTTAAATTGTAGAAGTGAGAAGGTGCGCAATTAGCAGCGTCCGGGTTGGTGAACGTTGTAATCCGGAAAATGATGCAACAACCGGAAATTATTGATAGTCGCTTGGGGCAATGTCAGCGGAATAGGTTGGGTGCTGCGACAGATCCCAGCCCAGGTCCCTGATCTTGTGGCAGGTCACCGGTGATGTGTGAGGTCTTGCCTCACCCTGCTGTAGAAGAGTGCCCTTAAGGTTCTGCAGTGCTGGTCTTTTCGACGTGAGTAATGCGTTTAGATCGTTGAGATGACGGCTGTGCAGTTATTCGGTGATAGTTGTGTTGTTCAGCAGCAACTCAGAAAACACGACACCCCACACATCCCAACAAAGAGAAAGAAGCAATTTACGCGGGTTTGAGCAAGGTTTTGGGTCTGCATCACTTCGGCATTTTTGCGTCCAGCCAGTACTTCCAGTGGCTGACATGTCATACTGCACCTATTTCTCTTCACCTGTCACAATGTTGTCCCAGGACTTTTCTACTTGGTCACGTCCAAGCATTGAAACGAATGCACTGACTCGATTTGTTTTCTGCTCAACTGTGACGTGATAGGGTACCCGAACTCCCCTCATGTGCACGTTCCCAAATTTACTCAGGTGCGTGATAATGCTCATGTGTGTAGATACCAGCTAATCAGCCAACTCCTGCGAGGTCATACGTGCGCAAATTTCGACTGTGGTCTTAGAATATCCATATCCTCTGTTGTAGGTCTTCCGCCATTGGGACACATTGATAGGTCAAAATTTCCATCTCGAAACCGTTGAAACCGACGACAGCACTGACGATGCGGTATGGCATTATGGCACACACTGCTAATGTTCTGAACAGCACTTGCGGGATGCTACCACAATGAGACATATACAGCATGAAATAGAGGATCTTCTTGTTCGCTACCATGTATGCTGGCTCTTACACTCTTTATCTTCTAACGGCTAACTACCACTGATTAAAGCCCCCTTACCGGCTGATGTGATGCCGGTGTGCAGTGAAGCCTCAGTAGCTAATGAGCACCGTGGCCTATGCTTCAAAGTAGGGTACCTCGTCATCGAACATTAATTTCTTTCAAACCCAATATTCAACAAGTCGTACATTTTTTTGCTTTCTCATTGCCATATGTACAAGATATTTGTTTACAAATAAACATAGAATTCGAAATGCATTAATGTTTAAATAATTATTTTTTGTCAACTCTAAGAGCGCAAATAGCTTGACGGAGATAGACTTACCGAGTTGAATATCTACAAGAGATCATGTAGATTGGAGTGAAATTTTACTTTTTTCAAATGACTGACTGGATGTATTTTCTTTTTTTTACAAAAGCTAATAAAATAATGAGTATTATCCGCAGAGCAAATACTTTAGAGATAAAGCAATTTGTGACAAAAGCATATAGGAAATCTCTTTTTTGGAATTCTGAAAAGTAAATCGTGAAGTGCGTTGAATTTTATTTTTTCAAACCGAACCATTATTACTGCGGCTGCGTTGAAAAAGAGGATTGTATGGTTGTAATTATACATAAAACACTGTTATTTAATTGAGTCGTATTCAATTAATTTTGGTACTTGAGTCCTTTTTTCTAAATATTAATAAATAAGCAATTTATGGTTTCCGAGACTCTCTTCTTTCATTCTGGTTTCATTGCTCTTTAAATATTTATTTCACTATGAGATTACCAAGTGTGACTAATTAATCGAAGACGGGATCAGTTACCACCGGTTTCAGAGATCATTTGTTATGTTAATAAAATTTCTTTACCCCATGATAAATAGAAATTTAAAAAATAAAAAATAAAACCTCTTGAATTAGGAATATTTGAGATTTTAAATCCAGATTATCTAATTGGGAGATATTTCACCCAGAACTTTTGCAGTTAAAATAGTGTATTGCATTACATACTTTCTAAAATTGCAAAATAACAGCTTCAATTAATATTTCCATTGGGCTACTGCGACTAAGCACGCGCTGTGTAACTTCCGTAACAGATGTCACTGCTCCAACCGGAGTAATCAGAAGTTTTATATTATATTTATCATTTTAATATTTTTCCGTGCCTGACTGCTCTCCGTGATTACAACATGGGCACAATTGGACGAATAATCAGTGGCTACTGCCTCACTTCACTGTGGGACTCGATCCTCGGACCAACTCCGTTGAACCATTAGCATCCAGACCTTCTATCAACTCCAAACACGAGCCCTGCTAAATTGGAAATCAATGATCAGATTCCAGCGCTTCATTTCCCCCTGGAATTCGGAAAACAGCTCAACGCTGAAAATTATTTGATTCAAGCGTCTCAATTAAATCCAGTACACGAGCGCAGGAGTAACTCATATGAACAATAAGCAGTCATCGCTGCAGTGCATCACGGAACTCCAACTCTGGAAAAATTTCAGGAATGGTCAGAATTCAAAGCCTTAGAGCACTGAGTAACTTGCAAATTTGAATGACCACGCAGTATTTAAAAAAAATAATCATTATTTAGATCTATTTCGGCGGCTGTATTGCTGCCTTCGTAGTATGCAAAAAGATAGTTATCGCAATGAATAAAAAGTGCTGGACAAAATATTGTAGATTATCATTCATAATAATACCTGAACAAAAACAATCTTTAATTTTTTTATTTGATTTAATATTTTGAAAACGAATTTCGAATGACATATGTTTTCTTAGTTTACATTGTATGTGATACGGAAAGCGATTACGTGAAAAGAGTGGTGTCAGCGCTGACGTGAGACCCTTCTCAAATATCATGCAGGTCCAATCTCTCGTTGACCCAACTCTGTCGTGACCAGCATTTCTTCTTCCTTTCTTTTGAGCGTTACAAGAAGTTCTATTTTCGTAATGCCATCGATGGTATTATACCTTTCATTGTGATAACTCCTTGAAGCCTATCACTGTGATAAGATTTTTATTTTCTGTTCTCAAGACATCTTGCACAAGGGTTCTTTTTTTTTTTTTCTTGATTGGAGGTTTAACGACCACCGTGGGCAACTCAATGGGCTATAAGCAGTCGCCCGTCCCTAATTTAGGGTCACTGGTTCCAGGGAAGGGATAGAGCCAGTGCCGTAAGACAAACTCAACATCCATGCCTCACCGGGATTCGAACCCGGACCCCGTTCGAACGAATTATCAGAGGCCATCACTTCACGCGGGTTAGTCCACCTGACATTACTATCATGCTGCTCGGTAGAAACACGTTAGTCAATATTTTTTTCTAAAGAGTGTCGCCATAGTTATAGCCGCTGTAGCACTTAGTCATAAATAATTCGCGCCAATATCTGCTAATGTGACACTTTCAATCACGAATAAAAGGGTTGCAAAGGCAAAGCTTTCAGCTTCGCATGTTCGTTCCTTCCAGCTGTTTTCGGCCCATTTCTTAAATAGGAAATATATTCGCTAGAGTTGAGTTCGGTCTATTTTGATAACCCCAAGTTAAGACGTTCCTTTGCCCGCACGGGGATAACTGGTTTTCCAGTTATTTGGGGAGCGGCGCCCCCACGGCCCGAGCTGACCTTGTGACTGGTCAACATCTGATGTCATGCCACCGCTTGTTTTTTCTTTTGGTGTTTGCAGGGACGGCTGTTCATCCAGCTGTTGGGGAGTCGCGGCCCCACGATCCCGAGCTGGTCTTGTGTCTCGCTTTTTCGTTTTTATTTATTTTCTCCACTGGCTAGTTGCCCGTGTTGTATTCTCTACCTAATCGCTACCACGTTATGTACTAACACCCCGGCCTTGTGGTTTTGTTACCCTCCACCACTAACTGATTTATATTAACCGCTCAGTTCGTAGGTTGCTGAGTTTCCGTTTAGGTTCCCTTCCAGGATTTGTCTTCTTTGGATTTCTTTTTTCCTTTTAGCTGGTTTGGGTACTAGACCTACCTGCATGTTTGCCGCGTGTGGAGACCCGTGAGGCAGAAATGGGATGTCTGGCGGCTGAGGTCGCAGGAGACCGGATAAAGTGCCTCCTGTGTACCAACACTCCTCTTCGACCCCGGCTTCGCTGTAAACGGGAGGCTAGAGACTAACCCACCTCTAGTCAGAAGTCATGTACCAAGTTGTATACCGGGCTTTAGCGGCTTTTTTGTCGTATGGCACGGCAGGGTGAGCCCGGGGGCTGTGGGATCATGCCAAAGGCGTTGGCATGACGGTACCTGGAGGCCGAAGTGTCCGCCGAGTGCGTGTGATCACAGCCAACGGACTATATCTGCAACGTATAAGCTCCAGAACTGTGTCCAGCGTCATTTTCTTGACTTGCAGACCTCCAGTTCTCCCTCGTAGGGCTCGGTGGTGGGTGGAGTAGTTTGCAGACGAATCCTCTTCCTTTTTTCCATGGGTAAAAACAAAAAGAAAAACTCCCAATTTAAGTCGCCTGAGAAAATGATTATTGACAATGACTCTCCTTCGTCTTCTCAACCTACCAAGTCTCATACCCTTGAACGGTCTTTAGACCTTGACCTGGACCAAGAATGTGGAACCTTTTCTTCGGCGGCTGTACCAGTCGCTCCGAAGCGTCGTCTCCCCTCAATTGCTGTGACTACGCATGCTACTCACTTGCTTGTAGAATCCATCGATCCGCATGAGAGACTGTCCACCAGATCTCCCTTTTTCATTTCTAAAGCTTTGGACGCTGCGGTTGGCCCCTTGAAGTCTGTGAGGAAGCTTCGCTCTGGGGACCTGCTTGTCCAAACTTGCAGTGTTTCTCAGAGTAACACTTTTCTAAACCTCACTAGTCTTCAAGGCATTCCTGTAAAAGTGACACCTCACCCGTTTCTTAACACCTCTCGGGGTGTTATTTCGGAGTTTGATCTCTTGCCATGCAGTGAAGACGAATTCGTGACTGAACTTGCTGATCAAGGTGTTATTGCTGCACGTCGTATGATGTTCCGGCGTGATGGTTCCATGATTAAGTCAAAAAATGTCATCTTGACTTTTAACTCCCCGAAAGTTCCGACCGAAATCAAGGCTGGCTACTTGGTCTGTGGAGTTCGCCCGTACATTCCCAGTCCTCTGCGCTGTTTCAGGTGCCAGAGGTACGGGCATTCACAACGTTTCTGTAAGAGTTCCGCTCGTTGCGCAAATTGTGGCTCCAGTGAACATGACGGGGAAGGTTGCACTTCTGCGGCCTGTTGTGATATCTGCGGTGAGGCCCATGCAGCTTACTCCCGCAACTGTATGAAATGGAAGGACGAGATGGCGATCCAGCGCCTCAAGACCCTGGAAGGCCTCTCGTACCCTGCTGCCAAGGCCAAGTTGGGTATACCCACCACCCGACAGCGTACTTTTGCCGCAGTAGTTCAGTCTCTGCCACAACCCGTGCAGCCCTTTGTTCCGCGCCCTGTAGCTCTCGCCGCCCTTGCCAAGCGATCTACAGCTGACCAATCGACACAGGTGTTTTTCCCCGAGCTCGACATTTTTCGAATACCTGATTCTGGGCCTTCTCTTTTGCTGCCGACCGTCTCTTCCAGTTTCCAGCCGAAAGCCTGCACGTGCGGAAGACCCGGCCCTCAATCCGCAAAGGTATGCAGTGTCCATCCAACTGTCTCGGCCTCAGCGAGGTCCCCACCCTCAACCAACATTATAGAGGAACATAGGGGGGAGGAGAGTGACAGTTCGTCCCCAGCCTCAAACAACATTGCAGAGGAACATGGGGGGAAGAGAGTGACAGTTCGTCCCCGCCCTCTGCCAGCATTGCAGAGGAGTGTGGGGGGAGGAGAGTGACTCATCCTTTGTGTAGTTGTGTTTAAAGAAAAAAATATATATATATATATATGTGTGTATATATATATATATATAATTATAAGATAAGAAGAGGAACTCGTGGATCCGAAAAATGACAAGAGTGGAAGACATCATGATCAGAGTTAAATCCCTGAAATGGCAATGGGCTGGACATACTGCCAGAAGGACAGACCATAGATGGACAGCCGAAATTTTAGATTGGATTCCAAGGGACAGGAAAAGACCCAGAAAAAGACCACATGGGAGATGGGTGGATGAAATTCGTAAATATGCGGGAGTGACATGGAGGAGACTGGCACAAGACAGACCGTTGTGGAGGAAACTTGGGGAGACCTTCGTCCAGCAGTGGATTGATAATGGTTGACAATGATGATGATGATGATGATGAATTATAATAGTAAATTAATAAATTTTTATATAAACCTAATTAACTACCTTGTCTTCACAGCTTTCATCATACTCTTTTTCAACTTTTACCAAGC
Source organism: Macrothele yani (assembly GCA_039090855.1). Taxonomy (NCBI): domain Eukaryota; kingdom Metazoa; phylum Arthropoda; class Arachnida; order Araneae; family Macrothelidae; genus Macrothele; species Macrothele yani. Next base: position 101,067,240 of record CM077015.1, read on the forward strand.
CTGTCTGCTCTTAATCATTTTCCACGTTTATAAAAATCTGTGGCTGATAGTTCTTTGTCTGGCGCTCTTTGGCCAAACCTGGCCCTTGCGCCAATAAAATCCACCAACCAACCAACCAACCTAAGACGTTCCTTCCAGGTAAAGGGACGATTTGATGGTCATCTGGTTCTCCTACGATTCAGATTTCTTTCGTCCGCCCCGGTGGCGCAGTGGTCTAGGCAATGGCTTCTGATTATTCGTCCGAGATGTGTCCGGGTTCGAATCCCGTGGAGGCATGCATGTTGTGTTTGTCTCACGGCACTGGTATCCTTCCCTGAAACCAGTAGCCCTAAATTGGGGACGGGCGACTGCTTATAGACTGTTGAGTTGCCCACGGTGGTCGTTAAACCTCCAATAAAAAAAATATCTTCTAAGTTTCTGTTTTCTTTACCAGAATGCTTTTTCTGATAAGTCAGCGGGAAATTGAATCAAAAAGTACACGAACTACTTGTAAATTCAGTTATTTCGATCAATAAAGGGCAAAAACTGAGAAATACGATAAAAATAATGTTCTGTTTACCAACAAATGTTTCCCACTTTTTTTTCTTCCGACCGGTTTAAAGTAAATACTAACCAGTATACGGGAAAATGACTTTTTGTGGATCGTCAGAAACTTTAGCGTGTTTTCTTCCGATCGCCTTAGATTACCTGCTTCAGATGAATTGTGAGACCATTATATGATCCCATCCAGTACTGGAGATTATATTCCATTGATAATAATGTTTATCTATAAAATGAAACAGTTTGACATAAATTTATATTTTGTAATATGTTTGGCTGTCTTGACCACATAATAAGGCACGGCTTCTGCTCAAGGGTAACAATCGAATAGGTTAAAACCTAAAAACTGAAGAGTAATGTGATTTGTTTATAATTGTCTAGTATCTGTAGTACCTTTTCTGTCTCTTGTAGCAATTCATTTTCACGTACAATCCGTATAGGTATTTTTAGGAATACTGTTTTAATTCCCTTGATATCGTAAAATGCATTTAACACGGCGAGTTTAAACTCGTTTCTCAGAATTTAACACTCAGATCGATATGAAAATTCAGTAACATGCTAAGAATGTTAATGAATATATTTTTGTTTATAAATATTATACAGCAAATGAATTTAATATATACAGGATAACTATTAAAACTGGTTTTTACTGATGTCGTCCGATGAAGCTCAACATGGTGACAACTACTTAAAAACCGCAAATACAGTAAATGTTTTCGACAATATACTTTACGAATACATCTCAAGAGATCTACAGTAATCAATATATATATATATAGGTTCAGGCAAGTTGCAAAGGACAGAAATTTCGCTAAATTGTTTTTGATTTAGGAAAAAGTTGCAGATAAATATATATGGGCACCATAAACATTTAGAAAGAATGCGGAGAAATCTCTATATGTCCCGATAAATCCGAATCTTGCCGTCCAAACAGCATTGACATTGCTTCCAATACTGCTTCAAATTCTGAGAGCCTTCAGCCTGTTTAACTTATAGTAAGGACACCTATTCGCTATTGACCTACGCTCTGTATTTCTGTGAAAACTACATATCGTGTCTATTTCTCTACGATAAGGAGATCAGAGATATATCTGCTATTAAGGAGAAACCTACGAAGTATGCAGAAGATAACAAAAATTGTCTGTCATGGCATACCAAATTTAATATTTTCATTTTTCAGTGAAGCATGCGTATAGCCCAGAAATTCCGAAAGGCAGGTTATGTCGTGAATGAAATAATGTCAGTATCCAGTTAATATTACTTATGAGATTGGCTCAACAAGTCGATTAATTACTAAAAGGTTTTGGAGCCTTTAATTTTATATTGAAACTCAATTAAAATTTTTGTCTGACTGGTTTCTGTTAACATTCTTTCTTTCTCACTTAACGGTGAGAGTTAATCCACCTCGTTGACAAGAAGATATGCTGCTCGAAAATCTCTTGTAATTATTCTGAGATATTAAGTATATGTATTTTTCATTTTTTCAGAGAAGATCTATTGATAATTTTTCTATATTTTATTTTAGTGAGAAGTAAAAATATCACTAATTCCTTTTACATTCACTTTCTCTCAAATAATTTGCAAAAGTATTGCAAATATTTCGCGATTTAATCTGGAACCTGCTGCTTTCGTCCAGTTTTTTTTAATCTCCCTAATACGATGTTCTTATATCTATGTCTTGTTCTGAAGTGTTGTTCCCTCTGATTCTCGTTCTTTAACTGCTTTTTCCTAGTACAGTCTATTGCATCTGCAATATCAGCTGTGTGTTATTTTCACCATGGTCTTTACTTTTTTTAAACCTTTTGCAATGCATCCTGTTCTAATTTTAGTTCGGTCTCTTATCGGTCTGCTTTGTTTTCTACCTTGTAGTGCAATACTTAACAATGTTTATTCCATTAATCTCGAAAACACTTTTTTTATTCAGTTGTTCCTTCTAACTGTCTAAGGAGCACGAAAGTGGATTAGTGGCTAAAGTGTGTGTTGGTTAAATACTTTACTGTTGAAGTTTTGAATGAATATCTCCTTCACAAATACCGTTGAGATTTCCATACTTCACGCTTGCTGTATTCATTTATTTATTTTAAAGCTGATGTTCCCTTAAACTTCGATTTGTTACCTCACACATTTGAAGGTTTTTGCCGTTTCAAATCTTTTTATTCGAAATGCACTTTGTAAGTTGCCAAACATTTCAGTATATTGAAAAAACTTTTTTTCCCAGTAGTAGGATTCGAAAACACATTTCCCTGCTTTGGAGCGAATATCTTCCCTGATGAACTACACCGGCAGGAGAGCGACTCGTCACACAAGTACACTTTCTTACAGTCATCCTATGTCCAACTTGAATGCTCTTTACACCAGGAAAACCTTTTCCGCCGATGAACCCCTTTTAGGATAGGATCTCGTCGGTGTCGTCTGCCTTTAGACCGCATGCGTGCGAGTGTTGTACGCTTAGACATGACAAATACTGTTCTTTATTTACCTCAGTTGTACTGGGTAGTCAACTATTCTTCGTCTGTTGGCTCAACGAGTCGTTAGAACCGTCGCTCACGTGTCATCTCAACCATTCGCTGTAGTGTGCAGTTTTATCTCCGGGTCGTTGTTTCACCATTTTCGCTCTATCCAGATATACTTTAAGTACGGTGGCTCGCGAACAACCCACCAGTTCAGCCGATTGGGAAATCGAGGCTCCCTTTGTTCGAGCTGAAACAATCTCTTCTTTCTCAAAGTCTGATAAATCCTTGCTTTTACCCATCACATTCGGAATATTTCTACCTGCTGCTACACTCGGAACTTATATGTGCTACGTCCGTCTACTAATCACCCTGTCTTGGAAGTCACGTGAACTAAAGTTCGCTTCGATTTTTGAAAGGGGTGAACATAATTCAGTAATCACTTGTTGTGTATGTAGAGATAGTAGATTTTAAGCAGTGTCCCGTTCCTCATTTATGGAGGGATGATTTTTGCTTCAGATGCTCGGTGATAATTCTGTTCAAATTGAACACCATGTAAGCGGGGACAGATGGTGGATATTTACAAGCTGCAGTATTTATGTTAAAAGTAATAAAGTAATACAAAATTTCCCCTTGCTGTATGTTTATGTGTTTTTAAATTTTGCGGTCTTTCTTCCGGGATAGGAAGTTTTTCACATGTCTTTCAATAAGGTCTTTCAGTATATTAGAAGGTACGGGAAAAGCAAAACGTCTGGGAACTTTTGTAGATTTAATGCTTCGCGGCCTGCATTGTTACACTGTGTTAGGTGTGACACAATCTCTTTATATTTTACATAATCTCCGTTAATGGGAATAACAGCTACAGATTTCGAGTTACAGCGAAGTTGTTGCTTAAATATGATGCTTTGAGATTTCATATTTTCTCCAGTGAAGTAATGGCATATTTATAAAGCTACTTTGAGGTTTGATATCGTAGCTGGGCTGCCATATAAAAAAAAAAAAACTACCGACATTTTCTATGTTTTGTTCTCAAATTTTTGCATTTGACTCTCATACTTTAATTACCGCTAAATAAAATTTATTACGATTCAATTATATTAAAAGCTATGCAGACACCAGGAAACAAATCCACTTAAAAAGCATTTGGCAATGCAGAAATAAATTGTTGAAACATATTTTGTGTTATAAATTTTGTCTTTTATTTTGAAGGTCATCGAATATTTTAAAAAGAATTTCTTAAATAACGATAAGTAAATTTAAGACCAGTGCTCTAAGAACATGGGCAACAAAATGCATCTAAAACGAAATCGTTGAGCCTTAAAGCTCTTTACAAAGAAAATGAGTAATTACTTGAAGTATTCAATTTTTTAAAGATAATTACTTTTATTTTCCTATTGGCTTACAGAGGAGTCCGTTTACTTTACGTGGAAAACTTGGCTTCGTTTATTAAGTTTTAACCACTGAAGGTCCAATGCACCGGGTGATCACAATTAAAGTATCCCTATTTAACGCTCTCTGGAGATATATCTAGTAGTCCAAACGCAACCAAATTAGGCATGCTGACGATTCAGGACATGCATAAAAAATTTCCGCAAAAAAAAAAAAAAAAAATCCAAAAGTCACCATCAGGGGAATTCAGGCGCTGCAAGCTGCGATAATACAGACAATTTTCGGATCTATGAGGGAAATGAGTCTTTGTGGCGCTCAGAACGACAAGAAAGCGTATCATTTGTATAAGGCACACGTGCTACGGGCGACTCCATAGTATAAAACTGTCCTAAGCGTGGTCAATGCCATTTGTATTTCATCAACCGCAATGTGTAACAGAACGCGCTCTTCTTGGGAAGCTGTTTTATGAAAACGAGAGTAGCGCTGCCGCTGCGCTTAGAAGATTCCGACGTCATAAGAATTTGCCTCGAGGTCCATTGACTCTATGTGCTCTCAGAAGAATGATTGCTCATTTCGAGGAAACTGGATGTCTACGTGTTCAACCAGGGCGAGGGTGCAAACCTATAACTCCAGAAGTGGTTAAATATATTACCACGGCACTTGTGTATTGCTCCATGGATAACGTGTACCAGGTTTCAGTGATGCACGCGCAGTGTCACAGAAGCTGGATGTGCCCTACACCACATTGTGGCAGGTCCTGAGAAAGGTGATGCATTTTTTTCTATAGAAGGTCAGCCACACCCAACAGTAGATTGACGGTGACAAGGAAACTTGACTGACCTATGTATTGGCCTTCCTTGATAAAACGAAAGTGGACGATGCGTGGCTATAGGAGATCTTGTGGAGTGACGAGGCACATTTTCACCTCAATAGAACAGTGAACACGCATAACTGTCGCATTTGGGCATTGCAAAATCCTCATGCATTTCAACAGATTCCACTGTTGAAATGAAAGACAATAATCAGTTACGTTCGGCCGTTGAACACATTGATCATTGACTTCAGGTTTTGCAATTAAACAATGGCGACCACATTGAGCAGTACCGGTTGAAACGCTAAGGTGTCCCCGGTATTTAATGGCACAATCTCTCACTTGTGCAATTAAATACTGGAGACAATAAAACGTCTTGCCCGCAACACGTGTGTTTATTTCTGATTCGTTTTTTGTGTCGTTTTCCACGTAGAGCCGAAAATTGTCTATATTATCGCATCTTGCAGCGCCAAAAGTCTCCTAGTGGTGACTTTTGGAACTTTTTTTTTCGGAAATCTGTTCCGCATATCCTGAATTGTCAGCATACCACATTTCGTTGCATTTGAACTGCTAGATATCTTTCCACAGAGTGTTGACTAGGGATACTTTAATTATGATCCCCCTGTATAACGTTCAAACAGGGTGATTTTTTGGAAAGTTTCAGCGAGAGCTTTGTTTCCAGGTATTTGAAATGATCTTCGAAGATTGCATTCATATTACATCGACCCGTTGTATTAGTATGCAAATCTATCTCTTGAAGCACAAAGAAATTACTTTTTATCAAATATAAGGTCAATGATGAAATTTATTGCTACACGTGTTTTAGTAGGTGTTGTAGTTGGCATTTCAATTTTATTTTGCTCTGTTCATGAATGTGCATGTGAACTGTTTTCTTCGGAAGTTACAAGTTCATCATCATCCATCTTTCTTTTTCATTCTCACTGTTCCTTTGGCATAAGATACAGCTCAATTCGAAGTAAAATATTTCTGTCACAATAGCAATGAATCAGAAAAAATAGTAGTTACATAAAGCAGATCAATATCTCATACCTTACGTTGTAGCTGATGACTTTAAAATTGAACGTGTGCAGTACTAAATCTAAAAAAATTAATTGTTTAATACAATTTTTTCGAAAACGTGAACCAAATCATGCTGTCTTAAGGCATAGTTTGAAGCAGTTTTTAAAACTGCAGCAATACTCTGACTAAAATAATGATATATATCTTATTTAAAAGTAACACAATGCGCGATTAGTTACTATTGCGGATCATGACGCTCTCCATATTTTGAATGTAATTACTCCGGCATCACGAATTTCAGTTCAAATATTGATACGGTTAAAGAATCACAGTAAGAATAAATTCATATTGAAATTTTCATACTTTCATTAGATTTGATTGCTTATCATTTTAATTCAACACCAGATAATTTTGCTGGATTTATTTTCAGAATATCGATAAATCGCTTTGTCAGAAAAATGTCGATATGTTAGAGCACAGAAAAGGTAATAAGATTTATATTTCCACCTTTACTACTTTGTATATAAGATTTCAGAAGGAAGTACAGTGATTGGTTGTTTTTCATTTCCTTTAACACTGAAGCTGATTTAGGTTAAATATATTTCCTCAAATCCCAGAGAAGTATGCATCACTTCTCAGCTGTTTCGTTGCTTTAAGAATTCATGGCAGAAAATACAATAGATTTGGAATGAACTTTCTAAGCAGTTGTACGAATTCTGCATTCAGGAATTAGTAAAATTATATATTTTGATATCATTACTGTCACCCTAAAAACACAAAAGTTCAGTTTAAATTCAGAAATTTTCAGGAAAAATAAAGTACGTTGGAACAGATATTTCACTCTGATAGGTTTGTTCAACCGATTAAAGGTAAGTTATAAATATTTTCCGAGTAATCGCTTGATTACTAAAACACTTCTAAATTATTTTATACGGTAATCTAAAAAATCATTTAACGTAAATTCACCAAAATAAAAATTTAGGTAACCATTCTTGCTCTCGGAACTGTTGCAGTTAACGTCATGCAACAAATCCTGTTTTCTTCTCTTTTTTTTTTTTTTTGATTGGAGGTTAAGCGACCACCCTGAGCAACTCAATGGGCTACAAGTACTCGCCCGTCCTTGCTTTATGGCCACTGGTTTCAGGGAAGGGGAATAGCCACCGCCGTAAGACAAAACAACATCCATGCCTCACCGGGCTTCGAACCCGGCCCATCTCGGACGAACCATTCTTGCTCTCGGAACTGTTGCAGTTAACTTCATGCAACAAATCCTGTTTTCTGCTCTTTTTTTTTTTTTTTTTGATTGGAGGTTAAGCGACCACCCTGAGCAACTCAATGGGCTACAAGTACTCGCCCGTCCCTGCTTTATGGCCACTGGTTTCAGGGAAGGGGGATAGCCACCGCCGTAAGACAAAACAACATCCATGCCTCACCGGGCTTCGAACCCGGCCCATCTCGGACGAATGATCAGAAGCCATCGCTCAGACTACTGCTCCACAGGGGCGGCTACTGGTTTATAACAATTTCAATAGATCCAATGAAACATTTTGCGAGCAAAATATAACTTTCGAAAAGAAAGTGTGTTTCTTTTGTCTGCACAGTGCGAAGCATTTTGGCCATATCCAATTTTTATTGAGCCATAATCTAAAAGTTTTTTCAGACGTATCGTATCTTCTGAGCTTAAGTGGTTCAGGAACGGCGTTTTTGGAATCAAAAAGCCGTTCTTAACTTTCTGAGTATTCTTCAGATGTATCGTGGGGTTATCCAGACAAGTACAGGCTGCTCTGGATACGTGATTCAAAATAACAGAAGGACCATATTTTGTATCTTCAAAAATACGGTCATTATGCGGTTTTAAACCGTATCTCTATGGAGGCAGTGATGAATCAGTGAAAAGCACGTTTTTAAAATAGAAATATACTGAATTGTAAGAGTGCAATAAACAACGGTTTTGTGATAGCTTTTTTCACAGTATTCAAGAGTTTGTACTCACGCTTCTGCAAGGTGTTTGCTCACCGAGCGGTGCCATTCCTCCCACTTAGCCACGAATAACTCTTTACGTCTGCGTTTGAACCAGTTCAAATATACACACCATCCAGCAGGTAAAAGTTCCTGATTGCCCAACTAGTTAACAATCAGAAGTGGGAATTGTTTTGGTTGCATACGAGTTGCAGCGGGAGTTAGTCATTTTCGGAAAGCACTACATGAGCCACAGGTGGAAGGAATGCCATTTTTTTCGAATAATGCCCAGAATCGCCAACTCAATTTATTTTAAACCCAATCAAGCTAATGAAAATACTTTCCACAGTGGTCTAAGCAATGGCCTCTAAGCATTCGTCCGAAAGGTGTCCGGGTTCGAATCCCGGTGAGGCATGGATGTTGTGTTTGTCTTGTGGCACTGGCTCTCTCCCTTCCCTGGAACAAGTGATCCTAAATTAGGGACGGGCGACTGCTTATAGCCCATCGAGTGGCTCACGGTGGTCGTTAAACTTCCAATAAAAAAAAATGCTTTCCGATATGGTTTCGTCGCAATCCGGTACAAGCTTGAAATTGAACACCCAGGTATTTCCATCAGGCTCACAGCAATAAATTTTCCGAAAGCGTATGTGCTCCGTGTCAAGAAATCGTGATTCATCCGAGGAAATCGACGGGTGCGAAATATCCGGTTTGCGCAAGCAGATGCAATGTAAATCGCAGTGATGTATCTCATTTTAAAGAAACGTTGCGTTCGTATTATTGAACAGTTCTTAGCACACTAGGAATATGTCATTGATCCTGAGCTATGCTGAACTCATAACATATATCCCACGCAATCATATATAGAAATTTCGAGTTCGTGCAGAAATTCAGCTCAGAAAAGATTATCAATTTTAATTTTTTTACTGCTGTTGGTTATTGGATTTGTTTCCGCAGCTGTAATCACTGCGTCCGATACCGCGACAAGGAGTATTGCCAAACATTCCTTCCCCTTCAAACTCATGTCGCAAACCACAAAGATCATGCACCATGTTTTCTTGCTCCGTCGGACAGCACTACGTTTACATAAGATTCGGTTGAGATTTCCGTTTCTTATGGTACTTTGAGCCAAGAATTGAGCAAAAAAAAAAAAAAAAAAAAAAATCTGCCTTCGCGGCCATATTGCGCAATGCGTTAAATATTCAGTGAGAATTTCAAAAGGCAAATCTGAAATACGAACTCTAATGAAATATCAAATTCTGATCTTCCTAGCTTAAATCTTTATTTCAACTAAAAAATAATGTGCTCCTTCATAACAGGCGGAAGTGAAAAAATAATTCCCAAACGATTTATTTTGAATTCTTGTCGTCTTACTACTTGTCAAACTTCCTGAAAACTCGATTTTGTGGAAATAGACAAACTAATTATTATAGTAATAAGAAAATTTTCGTCCCGTTTGAAGCTGGTTTTTGATCCCAAGCGTTGTAGGTCATTCTTTTACATTAAAATTATGAGTGTTGTATCCCTTATGGTAAACCAAACATATATGTTTGACAAACTTTGGCATAACATCCGTTAAGTTTATTTAGATAAAACAATTGATATTGCCATGCTTTCGCTCACCAAAAGGGAGCTTTTAGCTTCTTGATTATTTTTTATATGTTTGACGTTAAAAATTGTTTCCGCGTTTGCATATTTATTGCAGTTGACAGTATTTAGTTTTAAAAGTTTCTTTCTTTAATTGAAATGTATTGTGATTTTAAAGAACTCTAACAAGGTCTGGTAACTTGACATGGTGTGAGGGCTCAGCTGAGTTACACCTGCGAAATACAGATAGTTTCAATTCGTGTGAGTGGTAGATTATTTGCATGTAGCAAGTAATACTATATAACCCCCATGTAATGTCACCGTGCTAATGGAAATTTTTTCTGCTATGCTTAGTATTTGAGGCAACGCCTCTTGATTTCGTCCTCTGTGTCGTTTGAAACCCCCGTTTAGCTGGTCTTCGCACTGACTTGGAGCTCCGTAAAAAGGTGTGTGTGCATTCGTGAATCCTGGACTTCGTAAGCATAAATTTTTAATTTTATTTGGCTATATCACTTGGTACCTTAGCAAGTGGTTCCTTTGTACTTTCTTCATACTTTCCTAAAATCTAGTTTAATTTCTTTTCAACTGCTAATTGTGCAGATACTGTCCGCAATTAGTATCCACGCAATGAAAAGTGGGTATACCAAAGTTCCAGTAACCATCCTACAACTTCTTGCATTATTTTATTTCCCTTCAACGTAGCTGTGCAGACACTGTCCGTAGCTATTTTATTTATATATTTTACTGGGCTGACATTGTCCCCAGTGTTTGGAACATAAAAAAGGAATTATCGTACTTATATAGGGACGCCATTGTAAAACATTCATAGATTAAAAAGGGCCCTTTTCAGGGTCGTATTCAGTAGGAAAGTTTTCGAAAAGGATACCAGTTTTACACTCATGCTGAAAATAAAATCTAAGTTACTTTTTACAAAATTTTCAAAAAATCCTTTCTTAAAGGATATTAACCGAAAAACCAGTTAGAAAGCAAAATCATTGCTATAGATAATTAAATTATCTATCAGTTTTCTGTAGACTATTCCTCACACGTGTGAACATGAACATATATAAATGAACAACTTAAAGGGAAAATGCTAACATAGCATCACTAAGCAATGACACAAAATACCGCAAACAACGCAGTAAAAAATTAATGTGATTACTTGTATTTGTAACCAACACCTGGTTTCAACTGTAAAATTAAGTAAAAGGGGCATTCTTCACACATGTGAATCTAAAAGTTGATACCAGTTGACATGCAATAAAACAATAACATTACACTTGTTATGTTAACATGACATCATTTAACTTGATAACAAGATACCCTTGTGATCTTAACAAACACCAGCTTATAAACGAAAAAAATAAGTCAATTAGAACTCTTCTTCATACGCGTGAATCTTAATCTGTTCTTCACACGTGTGAATAATAAACTATATAAGTTGACATTACAGTAAAACAATGACATTACACTTGTTATCTTTACAAAACATCAGTCACTGGTTCTAACTGAAAAGTCAAGAAAAATGAGTATTCTTCAAACGTGTGAATCTAAACGTTGATACCAATTGATATTCCGTTTACATGCAGTAAAACAATACTATTACACTTGTTATGTTTATATAACATCACTAATCACTGACATTAGTATTGCAAATTCAACATAGTAGAAAATTAAAATAACATTTGCCCAGCAACTATGAGTAAATGAAATAAAGTATGTACTAAAAAAATGCTTAAATATATGCTCTATCTAATGTAGCTTAGTGCAAAAGCACTGAATTAAAATGAGATATGGGCACCATAGAACCAATGTGCAATACATTCAAGCAAAAAAGTAACCTAAGAAATGAATAATAAAACCCAAAGGTGAAGAACAGTTCTTCCTAAATAATAACGAAACAGTACATCATATTTGAAATAATGAAAAACATCCTAAATACTAATATATATGTGAAACATAGGCAAAGCTGGGCAAATGTTACGGATTATAGAGTATATATATATTTATATATGATGCGAGAGTAACATGGAAGAGACTGGCACAAGACAGACATTTGTGGAAGAAACTTGGGGAGACCTTCTTCAGCAGTGGATTGATAATGGTTGGCAATGATGATGATGATGATGTGTGTATATATATAATTTTTAAGACCTTCGCTTTTCATCAAAAATTCTTTTTCCTCTCATATAGTGTTGTTGAAAGAGGTCGCACTCCTTTAGAAAGTGATTTATTAGTTATCTCTCAGCTGGGTTATCGTGTATGAGTTGGGCAATGCGGCTTGGTTTGTTGATTTTGGGGTTATTTGTCTGTTTTAGCATTTGCTGAATTTAATTTTAATATTTAATTGGGCCTTGAAGCAAGCTAAACTAGCAGCAACCCACATTTCTCTGGTCAGTGTAGATATGTGAGGGATTCTCTTCATGCTTGCCCATGATGAAGCCAAGGGAGAATCAGTCATTGATCTATACTCCCTATTTTCTACTGGTTTTCTTTCGAATTGGTTTGTTTTGTTCTTGTTTTTTGCATGCTCCGGGGTTTCTTTGCTTCGGGAGTAGGGCTTGGTCGTTTTTGTTTTATCTTTCTGTGTTTCCTTCTCAGTTTTTTTGTAAAAAAATTTATTTTTGTGTTTCCGGGTCAAATTTCTTTTTTGTTTAAAAAAATTGTTTTTTTATCTTGTTGGCAGATTGCATTTTTGGTATATATATATATATATATATAATTTTACCTGTCCATCGATGGTCTGTCCCTCTGGCAATATGTCCAGCCCATTGCCATTTCAGGGATTTTACTGTGGTCATGATGAGTTCCACTCTTGTCATTTTTCTGATTCACGAGTGCCACTTCTTATCTCTCCTGGTTACAACAAGCATGCACCTCTTCATGCTACTTTGAGTTGTCGGCAATCTTTGTATGTCTCTTTAAGTTAAGGTCCACGTCTCTGCACCATACGTACGCACTGGAAGGATGCATTAATCAAACACATTTCTTTTAAGACATAATGGCATATTGCTCTTGAAAATTATACGGTTTCTTCCAAAAGATCTCCAGGCAACTTTTATACGCCGCTTAATTTCTTCATCAATGTGACCTTCACTTAATATCTGCTGTCCAAGATAAATGTAGGTATTGGTTGTCTCTAGTTTTTCCCCATGAATCGATAAATCTTCATTTCTTGTAAAAGCATTGTACATCACTTTTGTCTTCTGAAAATTCATTTTTAATCCCACATCTTTACTCTTGTCAGCAAGTTCCTGGACCATACTCTGCAGCTCTGTTGGGGTAGTTGCAAAAATGTCTACGTCATCAGCCAAAACATTTTGGCTGATTAATTCTATGATTTGCTCAGACCCTCTCACAACTTGCGATTTTTGTAACCGTTTTTCTGTTTTTTGTGGCAGATGACGAGTGTGGGTTGGGCAGGAAAGTTATAGATGCATGCAAAAACTTTAACTAAATTATTCTTCATGCGACTCTGAGGACGTTCGCTAATTATAAATTTTAGTGGGCTTTAAACTTGCATCTATGGCTTTGCAGAAACCCATTTCCAACTAGATTTTTGTGGAAGTGCGAAAATGCAGAGTTTTGCTGGTCCTTGATAAAGCCAAGGCTCGGCATTCTCGATACTTTCTACATTCAGGTTTGCTATTATTTTATTTTATTTTTTACTCATGCCTGTTGGGTTTGAGGTTTTCTTTTTTGTTTTAGTATTTGTTAAATAATTTTTTTATTTATGTCTCTACTTAGTAGTGTGTGAGTTCTGAATATTCATAATTGCTGCGTTGCGCGTCATGACCTTCAGGTTGTTTTTTAAACAAATTTGGTTTTAAGTTCTTATGTACAAAATTTAGTCTTTGACTCTGCTCTTGGGTATACATGTATATATATATAGATGAAGAAAATTTCAGAGGAGTCAGTAGTTATGACCATCCATCACTCTTTGTGCTTGAGTAACGTCTTGACGGAAGGAAAGGGGTTCTTTCTTTTGTCAGTTACAAAAAGGAGTGTCCTGATATCGACTTTTTGAATCATATTGTTTCTACAGGCAGGTTGGACTGATGAACAAAAAGACACACGTATCGAGAACACTTCGACCTTACATTCTTCTACTAGAAAGAGAAAATTTTGATACTGTATTTAGAGAAGATGTAAGGTTTCTGTAGACAGCTACACTATCAAATAAAGTGATGATAATATTTTTAGAGTCTTGAGCGTTACCTTAGATCTTTCAGGGTTGGGAGGAGTAAAGCGGCCATATCGCTTGTCAGAAAAAAAGACTGAAGAAAGACAAAACCAGCACCTGAAGTTGTATTGAATTAAAAATTCAAAAGCCATGGAATATTTGTCGCGTCAAGTCATTTTATCATGGTGCTTTCATATTCCGCAAAGTTGGCAAATGTCAACATTGCAGGCAGTTGCAAAAGAAAACGCGAAACACTTAAATAAGTTATCATTGTTTTCCAATAATACCTGTGCATTAATCAGACCCGGTGGGAAAATGATTAGGATTTATTATTTCAAATGGCATAAATTTTGTTCTGAAATCACAGATTAACAGAGTGTGAATTTTACAAAGTAGTGTCTCGTTAGGTTTAACTTAAATCCTTGCAATCACCATTGCTTAAGTTATTTTATCTTCAATTATCTGTTCCTACTTGAAAACACTTCCTTAGGGGTAAACTTCCGAAAATGAAAGGAAGTCAAATTGTCATTCTTCTGTTGGTACTTGAAAATACCCCCTTAAGTGCAGATTTCCGGAAATTAAATTGAGCCGAAAGTTCACTATGTAGGATTCTTGTATTAAATTGAGCCAAAAGTTCACTATTTCCTAGTAGTGGACTTTGGATCCTTTTTATATTGAAGCATGCGTCGCCTTAAATCTTCGTAGAAGCTACTGTTCCGAATTGAATACTTCGCTCATAAAATAATCACGCAAATAATACTGCGAAATCAATAATTTGTCTTGTGTGAAATGCATCAGTACAAACTAACATGACCTCGGTGGCGCAGTGTCTAATCGATAGCTTCTGATCACTCGTCCGAGATGGGTCAGAGTTCGAATCACGGTTAGGCATGGTTGTTGTGCTTGTTTTACGGCAATGGTTCTTTCCTTTCTCTAGAGTCAGTGACCCTAAATTGGAGACTTGATACTTACTGCTTATAACATATTGAGTTGATCGTGGTGGCCGTCAAACCCCCAATTTAAAAAAACGGGGGGGGGGAGCACCCAAGATTTGAGGAATTAGTCAGGGAGGTCTCAGGTGGAAAACCGAATGACGAATTCAAGCAAACACGGTTTCTTTCTTTAGCATGTCTTGTGTTAAAAAAGGTTATGCTTATGTTTTCGGTTTGTCCGTCAGTCCGTCTGTAGACACCATATCTTTGCAACTATTAGTCCGATTTGAAAAAATTATTTTCCCATTGAGAAGCTTGAAATGTGCGAATGATGATTTTTATTTCTTTTTTTTTTCAGGATGATAATTTCGCCTCTAGAGGGTGTAAAGGCAGATGTCGAATTCAAAATATATTTTATTCCATATATTTGCTTTAAGCATCCGATTGAAAAATCCTTTTATCTTTCGATTTCATTTATTTCGAAGAGTATTTTAGGTATAGTTACTATTTCAAATCACGCAGAGATTTCCCTCTTGGAAAAGCTTAAAGTAAATCACGTTTTCCCCGTTTACTGTTCTTCTAAAACTTCGACTTAAAAAACTTTTCCTTCAGTGGATACAGCTCTTAGTTGAACTCTTTTTGCATATAATGTCTAATTTTTGTTAAAAAATACCTTGGCTAACAGAAGAATTAATTTTTGCTTCAGATGTATTTGCCAAAACAACTGAGCTTCTGAAATCTCGACTGAAAAAATTCGTTTGTGCACCGATACCACTCACATCGACAAACCTTTTCGGATTATTTTGTTCTTAAAATATTCCATGGTTTCTCTGCCAGGGAGCATTGATATATATCTTATTTCTGTCAATATATCTGCCTCTAATGGTCCGATTTGAAAAATTATTTCTTTATTGAATAGAGTTCGAGGTGTAAGATGTTTTCCATATAATTTCAAAATTTTCATGTAAATCATGGGCTTTCCGCTAGAGGGTGCAAAGGTAAATTGCGTTTTCTCCAATATCTCTGCTTCTAAAACTCCGATTTGAAAAATTCTTACTGATGGGAAATCCTTGCATATAATTTCTAATTTTTGGTAAAGAATGGTTTAACCACCAGTCGAAAGACTTAATTTCCGCTTTTGATGTATATACTTGCAGCAAAATCTGAGCGTCTAAAATCTCGTTTGAAAAAAATTCGATTGTGGACCGATACAACTCACGTTGTCAAATCTTTTAGGAATATCCTTGTCACATTTACACCAAAAATCGGATTGCCATCTTCAAAATTTGCACTTTTAGGAATATTTTCTTTTTAAAATAATGAATGGTTTCTACCCCAGGGGGCGTAGAAGTATATATTATTTTTGTAAATATCCCTACTTCTAGGAGTCCGATTTGAAAAATTATTTCTTTGTTGTATAGTGTTTCCGATGGGAAATGTTTTTCATATTAATTCAAAATTTCCAAGTTAATCATGGACTTTCAGATAGTGGGTACAAAGGTAAATTACGTTTTTCTTCGTGACCACGGTGCACGTTTTATGCAACATCGTTTTTTTTATCTTTAGATGTTTTTAAGCAGAGTTTCAACTGCTTCCAGAAGATCGATATATCAATGGATAGCAAATAATTGCAAAAATGATTTAATTTTTTAAAATATATTTATTGAAACATAGTACTAAAAACAATCATTTATTATATGTGCACCTTTAGTTTTGCAAACAGGAAATGCCTGAATGGGCTATAAGTAGTTGCCCGTCCCTAATTTAGGGTCACTGGCTCCAGGGAAGAGAGAAAGCCAGTGGCGTAAGGCAAACACAACATCCATGCCTCACCGAAATTCGAACTCGGACCCTTAACGAACGAATGATCATAAGCCAACGCTTGAACTATAAGCATTCGCCCGTCCCTAATTTACGGTCACTGGTTTCTGGAAAAGGAAGGAGTCAGTGTCGTAAGACAAACACAAGATCCATCTCTCAATGGGATTCGAACTCGGTAGACAAAACCCATCGGAATCGACGAATAGTTTTTTCGTTGTTGTTTTTTTGAAAATGATAAACTCATATAAAACATTTATTTACATCTTTGCATAATGCAAAACGTCTCACCTACGTTAATAAACTGGATCGAATGAATGTTAAATTGCATATATACATCACACAGTCCAATGGCACAACGCAATCAGGTCTTCGAGTGTTCGCTGTTCGGATAAGAACTTTCAAACAAATTCCTGTTTTGTACAATGGTTCGCTGAGAAGAGAGACTTCGGACTATCTGAGTCTCTCCATACTTTCGCCTTCAACAGCGCGTGTATCGAATGTCAACCACACGCTTCTCCCATTGACTTTACAAGGAAGTTTTCTGCACCACAACATCCGAACCATTGCCCCAATCTCATTTCTCTCTTCGACTGGCACATCTACATGGTAAGGCCTTTATTTTGATACATCAACCATACGCTTACACCCAGCAGTTCTCTCACAACTGGTCTTACAGTAAAACAAAACGTATAGAATTAATATATATGTTGCCACGCCAAACTACGTTTGTCGGCCACATTCATTTATTTTTATTTAAATTAAGAAAGGAGGTGGTTAATTTTCATAGCGTGAGGTATGGGTTAGGCTTTAGGACGAAAAGAGGAATTAATAAGAAACAAATTTTAGGTTCAATAATTTTTCCTAAGGGGTTAAGACAAGAAAGAAATATTTCTATTTTTTTCCCAGGCAAGCTAACCCCAAATGTTTCGACCCCCTTCCAGTTAGCGTGCAGTGGACGCTCCAAGGACAGGTGAGCAGGGACCATGTCACCCTCCCTGGGTCCCCCCGCCACACCTTAGCCAGAGAGAGCGAGCTTTCCAAGCAGCTCTGAACCCCCAGGGTAACACCGGACAATAGCAGAGAGGATTGACACTGGAAGGTAACGGCGTCCGAAACAATCTCCAGGCCCAATGCTCGACAACATTATTTCGCTTCTCTTTGAAGTAAGCATTCAACGATACCAACGGACACATGAACACTCCCAGCGTACACACTCGAGAACAAGGGAGAAGCGCATCGGGTACCCCAAAAATGAAAAGACTGACAGGGTCATAAATTTTAGAAATTGATGGCTAACGCTCTTGAATTTCGGGGGAAACGTAGATAGCATACGCAATTGGTCAGAGGGTCCAACCAAATCAGAAGTTGGTGATTTCGGTAAGAGCGAATAAAAAATAGATTCTTTCTTCAGCTTGGACCAAGGAGCTGGAATAATAAATTTTAGTAAAGAAGCAGGAGGCGGAGCCTTAGAAAAATCCGAGGATAAGTCGGAACTTACGGACAAAAATTTTCATACAATTCTCAAAAAATCTTGGAAGTAACCTGTCGGAACTTACCGACAGATGTTTCAGAGGAAGATGTGGACAGCCAGATTCGCCCACTGACGGTAGTGATCCCGGCAAATCCCGCGAGCGGCCGTTACGTTAAATAAACGGAGGCCCCCTTCCTATAGTATGCCTTTGAGACTCCCCTTCCCAGATGCAGCCAGAGAGATTAACAAGTGCCATAGATGACGTCTTGGACGAAAGGTGCAAGGTGGAGTCATTTTAATTTATCTGACAATCCATTTATTTTAGTTAAAATGCTTAAATTGATAATCTAGGTGAAAATTGGTACAATTTATCCGAGCGATAAGTTTAAATTGTCTAAAGTATTTCTTAAAGAGTAAACCATTCTCTAAGGATGAATTTTACTAGTATCAAAGTTTGCATATGAAATCAAATATTTAGGAGTAAATTTAATGAACTATAGGTTCTTCACCACGTTACCAACTTATTTTGAGTGAATAAACTATTTGTTATTGTTAATTCTTTATCTCTGTTTCCTTCAGATCAAGTTGGCATAGTGTGTGTTATTTTGAAAGAAATTAATTTTGATAAGGGGATAACACTAATAGGTGTGGTGGGACAGAAATTTAGAGTTAGGAACGAGAGGGACATTTTCCTTTTTGCCTTTACTCCCCACTTATTTAACCTATTGTAAATTCGGTCTTTACATTTTTTTTTCCAAATTTTATTTTCTAAAATATTGTGGCATATGAGTGCGCGCGCATTTTTGTGAAGGTGCTCATATGAGAACACAACGCATCGTCCGGCTGAAAATTTGTGTCTCCCTCTCCGGAAGGAAACACAACTCTTTGGCTCACTAGAACAATAATTTAAATATTTCCGGTGTCCCTCCCAACCACAATCGGTCTGGGGGTAAGACATTTAATGGTGTCGTTGGACCAGGATTTGGTCGCACCAAAGGTTATTGCGGGAGCAGTTTGGGCACCCGGGATTAGCGATATCATTTTTTTTCTAAGGGATTAATAATAAATTAATGCCTTTAGATCAGAATTTTGTGAGCATCAAAAGCAGTGTAAAGAGACTGCAGAACAATTGTGCACGGATAGTATCACGAGTTGCAGTAAGTGTTTCAGTTAATTCAGATATTAGCGAAAGTATTAAAATCAGTATAAGCACAGTGTTGAATATTTCAGTGTTATGTTTTGATTTAAAAGAAAATAAATTATAAGTACAATATAATACGAAGTTTCTGAGCTAAAAGCTGAAATTTTAAGAGGGTGATTTTATGGTTGAGCCACTGCATAAAATACAGCGAAGCTTAGCAAATAATTTAAGTTAAAATATTTGCAAAATTAAGGTAGCACCCAGTAAATGAAATAAGTGTGATAAATGCATTTAAGTGTCTATTCATGATTTTATTCCCTTGAAAGTGTATTTTTATTTTGGGGAAAGTGTGTTGATATTGGATGGTAAAAGGTGTTAAGGGGATCGATAGCTTGAGAATTAGAAAATTAATATTAGCAAATTATTAATGAACCTAATTTTTCTTTTCGCGTAGGAAGCATTCAATTCTGTTCAGTTCAATTTATTGTTGTTGTGGTTGTTTATCTAGTGATACATATGGTAATTTTATTTTTTTTTATAATTTTTCCGAGTAGGAATTTTATTAAAATTAAGTGCTTAAAGCTTAGTAATTTGTAGTTGTGAAATTCGTGGTAGAAAGAATTTTGAGATAATTAGAGATAGTCATAATAGGAGATAGTGGTGACGAGTCAGTTATTAATGGAGTTCCAGAAAATTGTGGGTTACAAACCAATAACGGACGACAAGCAGGTTATTTAGAAGGAGAAAACAGTGTTAGGCATAGAGACTCAGTGAGGCAGGAAGATTCCGGAAGGCACGATATGGATAGAAGTCGAACTGAGTCAGATATGGCTACTCAGCGTACAGTCCAGTCAATGGCAGGCATGCTTAGTTACATCCCGAGTTTTTCAGGCACCGACGAGTATTTGACAGCCGGGCAATTCTTTGAGACCATCGACAGTATAGGTCAAATGGCAGGATGGACAGGCACAATACGTATCCTAGCAGCAGAGGCAAAGTGCAAGGGTACAGCAAGCCGATTTTTGATGGACGCGGCGGAAGTACCCAGGGAAACGAGCTATCAGAGGTTCAGGGAGGCTTTCATCCAACGTTTCGATGCTAGACAGCGAGATTTGGTAAAGCTACAGAGGTTTAGCACATGCAAACAGAGACCAGCAGACAAGGTAGCAGAGTACGCAGCAAGGCTAAGATGCCTAGCTCACTCGTACATGGAAAATATGGACACAGGAAATGCACAGGTTCAGGACTTAGTGGACAAAACCAAATTATCCCAATTCTTGAATGGATTAAATACTCGTCTAAAGAGAACAGTATTATCCTTTGCGCCCCGGACTTTTGAGGCAGCTGTCCAGAAAGCATTGGCAGAAGAAGTAAATGACGCCGTAGCAGGTGTTTCCTCTATAAATTTGGTAGGGGCAGGCAGTGATTCATATCACGAACCTTCCCAATTTCAGGCTCAGGCGAATAATTCAGGAGCTTCGGTAACGGAGCTATGCACCTTAATGGCTCGCCAAATGGTAGACCATGAAGTGCAGGTAAATAGTCTGAAGGAAGAGCACGAGAAATTAAGGAGAGGCCTCAGAGATGCTGAAATTGCACATAGAAATTATGTTTTGAGGATCAAGCAGCTAGAGGCAGAAAGAGGGCAGCAAACTGCGAGTAGGGTTATTCTGCGCCAGTTAAAGGATCTTGTTTTATTTGTGGAAGCCCAGATCATTTTAAAATCAACTGCTCAAAGGCACATTCATTTAGAAATCAGAATCGTGGAAATTTTCAGCCCCAAAGAACGTTCGGAGAAACAGCGGTCAGGAGAGATGGCCTTTTAAACCCCGGCCGAGGAGCAATAGAGCAATCCCCTAGCGGATACCCTGGGAGCTACAGGAGAAGCGAACGTGACGTCGGAGGTCGGGAGCGCCATGATCGGCCAGGCGCGCGGAGAAAGTTTCTCCCCAGGCGGCGCGTGGAGAAAGTTTCTCCCCTGGCGGCGCGTATAGGAACCACGGAGCGGACGAATATTCGGGGAGAAGCAATAACCAGCAAGCAGGCAGATTTCGGGATGATGATAGGAGACAAGACTTTCGGAGAGAAGGGCAACGACTTAGATTCACGGAAAATAACTCGTTTGGAGCTAGGAATTCTGGAGATGATTTAAACTAAGTTGGGATCACAGAAGCCGGGACGGCTGTGATCCAAGAGAGGTTGAGAATAAGGTCCCTCTGATGTTGTCAAATTGTTCAATCCAGGAATTTGGGTCTTTACCGTTGTTGATGTACTTATTGGTGACATACGGGTTCAATCCCTGATTGATAGTGTCGCGGGTATTTCCTTAATTTCCCCAGAATTGTTAGCAAAATTAAACATACAGTTCAGTGTAAGCCACGAAAGTCTTTCATTAATGTAAAAGGGATTACAGGGAGCTTACTTCATATGGATGGTTGTTTTGAGTTTCCAATCAGGATTGGTAAGGACGAGATGGTGCATCATTTTTACGTGACTCAGCAAAGGCTACACCAAGATTACTCATTAATTCTGGGCTGGGATTTGCTTAAATCCCAGGGATTCATGTTCGATGCAGGTTCAGGCACCTTGCGAAGGAAAAAAGTATCCAAGGCAAACAGAAGAAAGTCACGTAGGGAGCGGAGAAAGCAGGAGAAGAATTCAGTTAGTGTCAATAAAGTGGTATCAAAGAGCAGTTTTAGAGGGAGAGAAGGCAGGATCAATGGGGCATTACCACCGGATGAAACTAAGATCGGGAGGATGCTGAGGAATGAGATCATCCCCCAAATTCAGAAAAGGTTGTTATAATTCAGTGTAGCCCTTTTTCCAGTAATGGAAACAGTCAGGTCTTAGTGCAGCCTATGGAAAAGTTTTCCTAAGGGGACATAAGAGCAGGACGTTCGGTGAACATTTTAGGAAATTCAGGAAGGATGCCAATTTTAGTGGCAAATTTCACCGACCAGCTTTTTCACATGAATAAGAGAACCAAAGTAGCTTATGTGGAACCCATAATAGATGTGAATGAAGCAGGAGTAGGGAGAGAGGAGAAGTTACCCCCAATTTCAGAGAAGGATTTCAATTTAGAGGGAGCTGATCCAGTTTGGAGGAAACAGGTTATGTCGCTTCTTATGAAATATAAGGATGTTTTTGCACGAACAGCGAGTGAATTGGGAACGTGTAATCTGTTGTGTCATGAAATCAATTTGAACACAGATGCGCCCATTGTTGGTAAACTTTACCGGGTGCCACACCATTTGAGAAAGGAGGCCAAAGAGCAACTTAAAGATTTGCTGAAGGCGGGTATCATGAAAGAAAGTGCTTCACCCTATAGAGCACCTATGCTTCTGGTCAAACGTAGAGATGGCGCTTATCGCCTCGTTATAGATTACAGGGATTTGAACCAGGCAGGAATTATAGATCACTGTCCTTTACCCAGGATAGAAGATCGTTTGGAGAAGGCTCAGGGAAATAGAGTGTTTGCGACAACAGGGAAATAGAGTGTTTGGATATGCGTCAGAGATTCCACCAGATGAGCATAGCCGATAAGGATAAGCATAAGACAGCTTTTTCTACACCATGGGGTACATTCTAGTACGAGAGGTTGAGTTTTGGGTATAAAACATCGCCAAATAGGTTCCAAAGGTTAAGTAACGCCTTGTTATTTGGTCTAGCCGACCACAACATCATGTGCTTCATCGATGACATTTTTATAGCATCCCCAGATGAGCAGAGTCACATGATTAAATTAGAGACTGTATTCAAGAGATTAAGGCAGCACGATTTAAAATTTTCGCCGAAGAAGTGTTCATTCATGCAGCGAGAAGTTAAGTATTTGTGGCATATCGTGGACGGCGGCGGAATACGTCCAGATCCCTCAAATTTGTGTAAGGTCAACGAGTTCACTACTCATAAAACACTTCGAAATCTGAGAGGTTTTTTAGGCATGTGCAATTACTACAGGAAATTTGTGCCAAATTTTTCAGATATTGTTGCCCCCTTGACAGAGCTAACGAAAAAGAGAAAGTTTAAATGGACTCCCAGTGCAGATCAGGCATTTAATGAAATTAAGGCATGTTTATTTAGTAGTCCAGTGCTAGTACACCATGATTATGACAAACAATTTTATTTGCATTGTGATGCCAGTGAAATAGGTGTGGGAAGTGTGTTATCACAGGAAGATAAGTTTGGTGCATTGCACCCAGTAGCATTTATGTCACGGAAACTGAATCTGGCAGATCAGAGGTATCCAACGATAGAAAAGGAGTTGTTGTCTATTGTAATAGCTGCAAAATTTTGGAGGCATTATTTGCTAGGCAAAGAATTTGTTGTCATAAGCGACCATCGTCCTCTCGCATATCTTCATAACCTACGAGACTGTAACAGCCGTCTAAATCGCTGGCGGATAGCATTGAGCGATTTCGCTTACGAAATTCAGTACGAAAGGGGAAAGAATAACGTCGTTGCAGATCATCTGAGTAGGCACGATTGGCACGCAGAGGAGGAAACTAGTATAGGGGAGGCGTACGGGGTGATGGCAGTCAACGGAGCACCGGATCAGGCAGAGAGCGAAAGGATTAAAGCTTTGCAGAGGGCTGATCCGAATCTTGCGGGTCTCATAGAAACTTTGGAAAGTCGGGGTCTCACGTCGGACAGGATGAAGGACAGTTTTTATCTGAGTGACAGAGGATTGTTGTATCATTTCCAAGCACCAGGAAAGCGGTAGTTCAAGAGATAATTTATGGGAGCAGTTGGTTATTCCGGATGTTATGAAAGCAGAAATCTTACAGTTGTGCCATGATATTCCTACGGCTCCACATTTCGGGACTCAGAAAACTCTCTCATGCGTCAGGCAGCGTTATTTTTGGGTTAACATGTATGCCGACGTAAAGAACTACGTCGAGTCGTGCAAAATTTGTAATGAAAAATCAAGGCATAAGTTAAGATACAAGGAAAAGTTGCAGAGGGTAGCGACCGGTGCTTACCCCTTTCAAAAAATTTCACTAGATATTTGTGAACCCTTTCCCACTTCAGCTAAGGGTAGCAAATATATTTTAGTAATGATCAACAGTTTTTCGAGATATGCGGTGTTGGTAGCTTTACCCGACCGGCAGGCAAGTACGATTGCAGATGCTTATTTACAGCACATCATAGGACCGTATGGTTTAGTGGAGGAAAATCTCACAGGCAACGGAAGAAATTTTACTTCTGATTTATTCACGGGTTTGTTAACTAGGTTAGGGATTAGAAGATTAAATACATCAAGTTGGAATCCTGGCGGCAACGGCATGAACGAAGCATCTCATAGGTTCTTTAATAAATCACTTAGTTGCTTAGTTAACAGTCAACAGGATAACTGGGATAAATCCTTAGCCCCACTCATGTTAGCATATAATAGTAGCATTCACAGCGCCACCAAGTACGCCCCAAGTTATTTAGTATTTGGGCGAGATATAACAGTACCATCAGATATTTTATTACCTCCAACCCGGCGGACATATTTTGATTACGACGACTACGTAGAGGCATTTCCCTCTAGGATGCGTGATGTTTACGAGATCGTGCACGGAAACCTACAGGAAGCAGCAGCACGCCTAGAAAAGTATACTGACCAGTTTGCACGAGAAAAGGATCAGAAGGTGGGAGATCGAGTGTATTTGCACACCCCTTATGTAGCCAAGGACTTAGCAGACAAGCTGATGAGGAAAAATAAGGGGGATTGGATTATTTTGAGCTTTCTTTCAGCCGTGAATGTGATAATAAAATCACTGGACCGAGATGGAAAGGAACAAGTGGTACACAGAAATCGTATTTTCCGTGAAATTTCTCGAAAGCCTCATCTGGTACTGGAGGAGCAAGACGCGGACAAAAGCGTAACTGTGGGGCGCAGCCCACAAGTAGAAGATTTGGGGAGTCAGTCAGACAGCACGGAGGAATACTTTTCATGTTTTGATGACATAATACAGGCACCGCTCATGACGCCCCGTGCAACGGCACCCGTACAGGCTCCACGAACGCAGCAACCGGTAAGAGCGCCTAAAACACCCGCGTTAAGAGCGGTCAGCGCCCGAGCACCGGAGAGGTTTACCGAACAAGCGGAAGAGGCCGATAATGAACAGGAAATGCATGAGGAGTTTGACACCCAGGAAACGAGACGTAAAGGGGTGATCAGAGACCCTTATACGTTACGATCTCGAGTCCCAGTACCTCAGCGTACTGTGAGTACTTATACCACTGCAGGAGAACGAGCCACTCACCCTTCCGCAGAAGAAAATTCGAGCATTGAAACAGCAGCGAAATTTCAGCAGGCACAAGCAAATGATACCGTGCAAGCGACGGGAAGTCAGGAAAATCCAGGAATTATGGACAGAGTCCTACAGAATTTGCAACAGCCCTTGAACCCAGAAGGAAATTCATGGTTAGACTTAGCAGATAAATATTTCTCGTACACGTTGCAGCAGGTATTGGCAAATGAAAAGAAAGGCGACGCACAGGTAAATAATTTAGTAGCACGACGTGATAGACACGGAATGACCACGATCGAGACGCTAGTTCAAGGAGGCACAAGTGCCCAAAGAGGGAGGGGAGAACGCAAGACTTGTTTTTTACCTCTTCAGCAGAAGTGGTCGAAACTCAGGTGTGAAAAATGTTTAAGTACGAAAACGAAGCAGCGGCGACAGAAAGAAATGATAGGAATTTGGTTAATTAGCATTATTATTGATTTTTTTGGAAAGAAGAAGAGAATTCACGGGGGAAATTCCGAGTAAGAAAATTGGTTGAAAGGCGAGCACTCTAGGAAAGGATAATTTAGTAGCAAACAAATTGCAGGCACGAAAAGGAAATTACGATGCAATAAAGAGGCGAAGGAATTATTTTAGCGAGTATGCAGACGAACATGGCATACGGGAAACCGAAGTACACGTTATAGTATCTGAGAACGTACGAACGAGAATACAACGGCAGAGGACCTGGTAAGGAACGGATTACCCATTCAAGTACAATGAGCAGGCGGTTTGCCGACTTTCAACCCGAGAGGGAAATCCCAAGAGAGTCGGAACAAGAACTGCCCGACCGTCGTGCGATAGGAAACTAAGTTTACAAGCTACTTCTGAGATATTTCGAACACTGAAAAACAGAGTAAAGCAGGAGGGTACAATTGTAAAGGGACGGTATACATATTTACTCAGTGAAAAATTGGGTGTTGGAAAAAAAAAAGGGAGGGAGGAAAGCAGAAAATTTTTTTTTAACGGAAGACAGAATGCACTCATGGCAAATAAGGAATCAAAATATTCCATAAATTTTCTTTTCTTTCTTCACTCTCAAGGGGAGAAATTTTTCTCGTTTTTTTGTTGTTGTTTGACCTTTAAGTTAACTCTTGAATGAACTCATTGTTGTTCAATAATTTAATGTGTACCCGAATTTGAAGTATTGTGTTAAATGAGAATGGAAAACGCAGATTGCAACGAGGAAATGGGCCAATTATAAAGTTGTAAATTTAATGTTTGTTTTGTTCTCTCTCTAACTTTTCGAGGAGAGCGGGATTGTCAGGAGAAGTATGACTATGCTGTTTAGTGCCTTGCTTTACAGTTAAGCGTCGTTTCAATGATGACGGAATGACAGAATATAGTAGTTTCGGAGGAAATGGGTTACTACTCAGTTTTCCCATAAATGAACTGAGAAAGTTACAGCTGCGAAGGCGGACTGAACTGTCAGCAAAGACTTTCTTTAAACACATGACCGAACTGAGTTTTTATTCTGTTGCAGTGTCAGATCTGCTGCAAGTCAGCGCTGAAGAGTGCATAATTCACGATCGGCGATGATGTACGTGATTTCGTATCACAACCAGAGAATATGATTCCTCTCATCTATCACACACGTATTTTACTATCAGCGAAGCAGAACAATTCTGAAGACAACGGACGGAGGAAACTTCACTATTTCCAGTCCTTATTCAAAGGTGCGTTGCGAAGGCCACTAGGAAAGATAGCACGCAGAAGTCGCTACGCGCGACGGCACTACGGATGAAGATGACGTGGTTAAACAGCGAAACTGTGAAAATTCAAACTTGGAAATAACAGAACGCCCTAGAGGGGCGACAAAAAAATGTTGATGTATCAGCATTTTTTTTGTGTTTCCATTGGAAAGAGCCTAATTTTCGCACAGGTGAAATGTCAACCGACAACAGAAGCGGTTATGTGACATTGTGCGCAACGCACAAAGACTGTGTTAAACGTCATGTACAGCGTCCGACCAATTTTAACCCCATGTTTCAGCGTAACTTTAATGGCAATTCCGCGAGTGATAGGAGTCGCGGTGAATTGCAATAATCACGAAATGTACCATTTCAATTCCAAGAAGTGCTCTGGCGGCGGAAGGCAGATAGTAACTCGTCGGACGATATGAGCTGACAAAGTGCCAAGGAATACAAATCGTGTTTTATATTTCCTTTTCACCAAACTACGACCCGTAGGTCTAATTTTATGAGACGAACGCCGACCTTACAGTGATGTTGAGACACAAGGACTTGAAAACATGATTGACGAACTTTCGTTGCCTACAGGTACCAGCCACTGATGCAAAGAATGGTGGAGCCCGCAGAGTTAAAACAGATTATTACTCATAATCATATTTCTTTCACAAAAGACTCTGCCATTAGCAGTACTTTTACGATAATAATATCAGCAGCTCTATCGATGATAATTAATCACATTAATTGTAATTTCAGCGGTGATGTTACAGTACAGACTCTGAGTACTAACAAATGACACGAGGAATTGTTGTGTTACATGCTGAACGAGTGAATAGAGATATTTATAATTTCTTAATGCAATTATTGCTCTAATATGAATTTTTCTGTTCTTAGCAAGCGCATAATTTTGTTACATTACGTATTTCTGCATTCTAAAAATTAAGTGAAGAATCATTTTAGTAGTGCTTTGGTTTTAAATTTTGATATTCGATAAGTGTTTGATTTGTTTGCAGTGTATTATATATGTGTTTATACTTTGGAGAGATTGTGCCGATCAGTAAGGTAATGAGTTTTAGAGCGTCTAGAGTTAAATCTTTTCCCCCGGGAAGGATAGGTAATGTTGCCACGCAAAACTACGTTTGTCGGCCACATTTATTTATTTTTATTTAAATTAGGAAGGAGGTGGTTAATTTTCATAGCGTGAGGTATGGGTTAGGCTTTAGGACGAAAAGTGGAATTTATAAGGAACAAATTTTAGGTTCACTAATTTTTCCTAAGGGGTTAAAAACAAGAAAGAAATCTTTCTATTTTTTTCCCAGGCAAGCGAACCCCAAATGTTTCGACACCGTTCCAGTTAGCTTGCAGTGGACGCTCGAAGGACATGTGAACAGGGACCATGTCACCCTACCTGGGTCCCCCCCCCACCTCAGCCAGAGAGAGCGAGCTTTCCAAGCAGCTCTGAACCCCCAGGGTAACACCAGACAATAGAGGAGAGGACAGACACAGGAAGGCAACGGTTTCCGAGGCAATCTCCAGGCCTAATGTTCGACAACATTGTTTCGCTTCACTTTGAAGTAAGCAATCAACGATACCAACTGACACTGGAACACTCCCAGCGTACACACTCGAGAACAAGGGAGAAGCGCATCGGGTACCCTAAAAATGAAAAGACTGACAGGGTCATAAATTTTAGAAATTGATGGCTAACGCTCTTGAATTTCGGGGGAAACGTAGATAGCATACGCAATTGGTCAGAGGGTCCAACCAAATCAGAAGTTGGTGATTTCAGTAAGAGCGAATAAAAAATAGATTCTTTCTTCAGCTCGGACCAATGAGCAGGAATAATCAATTTTAGTAAAGAACCGTTAGGCTGAGTCTTAGAAAAATCCGAGGAGAAGTCGGAACTTACGGACAAAAATGTTCATGCAATCCTCAAAAAATTTTGGAAGTAACCCGTCGGGACTTACGGACAGATGTTTCGGAGGAAGATGTGGACAGCCAGAGTCGCCCACTGACGGTAGTGAGCCCGGCAAATCCCGCGAGCGGCCGTTACGTTAAATAAACGGAGGCCCCCTTCCTATAGTATGCCTTTGAGACTCCCCTTCCCAGATGCAGCCGGAGAGATTAACAAGTGCCATAGATAACGTCTTGGACGAAAGGTGCAAGGTAGAGTCATTTTAATTTCCCTGACAATCCATTTATTTTAGTTAAAATGCTTTAATTGATAATGAAGTCATGTCTAAGTGAAAATTGGCACAATTTCTCCGAGCGATAAGTTTAAATTGTCTAAAGTGTTTCTGAAAGAGTAAACCCTTTTCTAAGAATGAATTTTACAAGTATCAAAGTTTGCATTTGAAATCAAATATTTAGGAGTAAATTTAATGAACTATAGGTGCTTCACCACGTTACCAACTTATTTTGAGTGAATAAACTAATTGTTATTGTTAATTCTTTATCTCTGTTTCATTCAGATCAAGTTGGCATAGTGTGTGTTATTTTGAAAGAAATTAATTTTGATAAGGGGATAACACTAATAGGTGTGGTGGGACAGAAATTTAGAGTTAGGAACGAGAGGAACATTTTCCTTTTTGCCTTTACTCCCCACTTATTTAACCTATTGTAAATTTCGGTCTTTACATTTTTTTTCCAAATTTTATTTTCTAAAATATTGTGGCATATAAGTGCGCGCGCATTTTTGTGCAGGTGCTCATATGAAAACACAACGTATCGTCCGGCTGAAAATTTGTGTCGCCCTCTCCGGAAGGAAACACAACTCTTCGGCTCACTAGAACAATAATTGAAATATTTCCGGTGTCCCTCCCAAACACAATCGGTCTGGGGGTACGACATATAGATGCCAGTTGAAGCTAGGGAATTATTGATTATAAGAAAGAATGCAATGGCAGTGGTCGCGATATCAAAGAAAGTGTGCCACTCCCAAGATACAAATACGAGTTCTGTATTATTGGGCGTAGCAGAGTGAGGTTTAGAAGAGAATAATTAATTTCGTGACATCTTCAAACTTCTTGTTTAGTTTGATGCTTTATTTAAAAGATCAAATCTGCTTGGTGTGCGGTCAGTGTTCCCCGTTGAACAGGTGGGGTGATTTACCTTTTAAACGGGTCGAGCCAATGAACTCAGGATTCACAATTTGCGCTCAAAATGATTTGCGCTCAAAATGTCACGAACGAATATAAATTTTCTTTGTCTACGATGTCTGTCGAACACTACTGGAATGAGGGATTCAGCTCATCGTAATCTATTGACTTCACCTTTGCTTTGTTACTCAAATGACCATTCAGATAATGATTGACACTAATACTTTTCTGCTTAATAACCTCATAAAATGGTTATAATTGTAGTTACATATTTAAATAAAAGAATAAAAGAAGGTGTTAGAATAACAGGTTTATTTCCACACAGCTTGACTGTACCTGCACTTGGTGAGACACTTGTTTCTACCCAATGGCATGATGTTCGTGTCAGGTAGATTTACCAGTTGCTATCATTCCTTGAATCATTGGGTGGAGAATAAAGAACTTAATGGGAGCGCTTATTACTAGAGCAGGTGTATGGGGAGATAAATTGTTTTGAAGGAGCTGTGAATACTTCTTTTCCGTAAAGCAAATAATTATCAGCCTCATTTTGTTCAGGCACTTCGACCCTTTAAAGGGTTAAGTCAGATTAGCGTGAAATTTGTGTGGCATGCTTCAAATTTATGAAAATCATACTAAATGTCTCTCTCTGATTTGAACGGGGGTTTCACTCTAATGCTCCGGCGATTTTCTCCCTCATGAAATACACGTAATACGAAAATATGAGAAAACTAAGCCTAAGTCAAGATGTTGAATGTTTCTGCTGCCTGTGTATCATAATTAACCCTTTAAGCTGCCGATGTACTTAAACTAAATAGTGTCCAAAATTTCTGGCGCTTTCCAAACTGAAATGCTCACGTATCGTTAGGTTACATGAAAGTTATGGAAAAGCAATGCCTTACCTCATTTCACCTCAGCAGTACCGACGATAAACCTGTCACTGGAGACAACTGCTTCTTATGTCAATAAAAGGTTTTCTACTGCTAGGTTAATAACGTTAGATTAATACTTCTCATATAATAAACTTTCTAGTCTATTAAAGTACTAGTTTTTCATTTTCTGCTGCTTGACTCAATCGTATAATGGGGAAGCACCAGTCCCCCTCATACAGACATCACCACACTGGGTAAGAAACAAGTGACTCAAACGTCTTCTCTCTCCTTTCGTAGGCTCGGCACCACTATTGTAGTCCTTTTAGCAGGTAATTATTCAGAAAGGATTATTGTTTATCATCCCCTTAAACAATCACTTGGAGTAACAAAGCTAAAGGGAAAGCAACACGCTTTCTGATGTGTAGGTTCCCAATTTCAATTCGTGTTGGGCCCACTTCTTAGACAGCAGGTATATCCATTCCCGTTGATTCCAGCCCAGTTTCTTAACCCCGAGTTTATTCGTCCCAGCCGGTTAAAGGGTTAACATTCAGGTTTTCAGGTATATTCATTCAAATATTTCGATATCTCAGGATTCAATTTAGTTTGCTTGCACTACATCTAATTCAATATTAATGGTTTGCTGTCCCTGTGAACTCTTCGTGACCAAAGGAAAAGTGCATGCTTATTCTTCTTTCCCTTTCAGCCTTATTGCGTGAACCGCTTTCTGTAAGTGAAAATTAAATGAACAAAAAACATTTTTGGAATGGTTACTACGAGGATTGATCAGAAACAAATATTAAACTTTGGGTTAAGAGAAAGGAAAGCTCGCCAACCGATAATAGTCTGCGTGATGTGACATAGAACATAAAGCACTATTTCTCGATAAAATCACTGATACGATTCAGACATTTGTCGCGCCACACGCCAGGCTTGTCCATCCCAGACCGAAAACATTCATGTCCCTTCTGATGTAACCTGTTTGTTGCAACACTTTTCACGCCGTCGTCACACATGAAACTAGTACCAGACAGGTGCTGTTTCTTAGCGGAAAAGAGGTAAGAGTCATTATAAGCCAATTCCGAGTAGTAGGCAAGGTGCGTCCACAACTCCCACCGCAACTTGTGTAGCAAGTACTACGTGGTTTTGGAAGCGTGCGGCCTCAAGTTATCGTGAAGGAGAATGGCACGACTGATAAGCAACCTTCGTCCTTTTCATCGGATGTTTTAGAGCAATTTCCTCACACTGACCCCATACCGAGCAACGTTGATGGTGCGTATGTGCTCCAAGAAGTTCATCAAAAGCACACCCGAGGAAAACCAGAAAACAGATGCCATGATTTTTTTCAGCATACTGTGTGATTTTAAATGCCGGTGCAGCAGTGTGTTCCCATTTCACGGAAACTCACTTTCTCGTTGGAACGAACCACTCAACGCTCTCACTTCGACTTGTGGTGTTTTCAACATCGTCGTCATTTCGAAATGTCACTCCGCATCACATGCTGGGCACAGGTGCCTGGAGCACTTGTGTCATTTCTCGAACGTACATGTCACTTATAATTCTTGTACGACCTCCCGCATTTACTTTATAGCGTGTGTAAGATTTTTTTTTCTAATCGACCTACGTAAATACATGTAGAAAAACATACCGCAGCTATAATTTTTGCCAATAAAAAAAAAGGATTTAATACCTTATCTTGAACACTGAAATGAATTTACTGATATAGTAAATCTGTGGTAGAAAAACTGGAAGCTCTTCAGGAATCAGAACCAAATAACAATATTTCTGCTGCAAACTTTCAGATTAAAATGTGATTTTTATAAAATGTTCAAATAAACTTATTTAGAAAACAAAATTATTAAAGAACAAAGTTACACCAAAGTTTTGGACTTGCTTATTTGTCGTTATTACAAAGCAATGTGAAATTCCTCCTTCGAAGCCATTGTTATTATGAAATGAGAAACATGCAAAAATTGCACTCCGGCATATATCTCCTTTCAAATGCTTATTTGGTGTGCTGTGCTCTCACGCAAGAAAATATTTTAAAAGATAATACCGAATACCAAGTTTGAGAGTCATGTTTTTCTTGCCAGAAGAAATATTTCATATTCAAAATACGGTTTCACAAGTAGCACACGGTAACCACTTCTGATCAGAAGTTTCAAGGAACATTCAAGTATTTAGAGGCAGTACATTTATTTTGCCCCTGCTGATGCATAGTTTTCAACGATTTTGTCGTAGTTTGTAATTGATGGTTTGTTAGAAATCATAGGTAACTAGGAATGCCATTTTGGTAATCATTTGCAGCAGAAAATATTTATTTATTTTCTCTCTCAGATTTTTCTTTACAGTTTAGTAAAGTGAGAGCGAACTCACTGCCCATGGTTTTAGTAGATAGCACTTAAGATTTCACCTTAGAGTCGGAACACAATTTTAAGTAAAGTGCTTTAAACAAATTATACTATCAACTAAAGTAATAAAACAGAGTTCACACAGAAAATTAAAGATTTTCCTTTCCAAACAAGTCAAGTTGTAAAAATTTTCTTAGATGGGATTCAGCTACCCATCAGTATAACAGTGTAAATCACTATTTGCTTCTTACACATAATTTGGTTTCTACAAACATTCGTAGATTGAAGAACACTAAAGCAAATCGATTACGGTTTACCATTTGTCTGTTGAAGGAAGAATCCTGTTTAATCACTTGTAAGTAATCTTCACGTTTAAAATATTCCTTACCACAACTATACTGTTTTCAATAGCATCGAATAAGAAATTGTTCACCTGTAAATAACGATCGATGATCCTCCCGAAAATCTACTTTACAAAATCAGAAATCACATTTCACGGTAACCGTTACATTAGGTTTTTTTTTATTTCATTTTTTGCAAACCTTAAATCCTAAAATATTCTATATAATTCAGATATTCAGGGGATCAAGCCGATTGAGATATACAAATTTAAACTGAAAAACCATTGTCTGTCATTCCTATGGAGTGTCCTGGCAAATTCTGGCAATTAACTGCGAATCTACAATCATGCAGTGTGTGTAGTGTACAGTAGATTAGTAAACAAAATATACCGCTGAATAACTATAACAAAAAAAGATTTTCTCTGTTTCCAAAATGCATATTTAATACTACTCGTGGTATATATCACATATATTTTGTTTTAAACGGTACACGGGTGTGCGTATAGACTGAATAAAATACAAATTAATTAATAACTTATTTATGCATTTTATAACTAATGAAAACACCTACGGAATTTTATGACAGATTTTTTTTCTGAGTCTCAGAAAAATAGTGTTACTATTCTAAAATTTACACCATGGGAAATATTTTCATTGTAAGTTTCTGTATTTAAGACAGAGTCAATAACGACTTCAATCTCTCTGTTTCCAGTAACGTCGTATGTTTTTCAATTCATACAATTAGCTGCCAGCTTTCAACAGCTCTAGAGAGATATATCAAACCGTATAAACATTTCAAGGTTACAATTCGTAGAACGGCACAAAGTTGTGGTTCAATACTTTTTTCTCAAGCAAATATCCCTTATACACTGAATGGCTACTTTCTTATGACCACCCCCTCAGTACTTCGTTAGGTCACCTTTGGCCTTTAATACTGCGTCGATTCTTCGTGGCATGGACTCCACGGGATTTTGATAGGTGGTTTGTGGAATCTGAGACTATGCTTGATGAATAGCACTTTCCAGGAGCGTGAGATTGCAAGGTTGTGGATCCAGCTGTCTGGTGGCTCGTCCAACTTCAACCCACAAATTCACAATGGGATTAAGATCTAGAGACTGTGCGGGCCACCTAAGCAAAGTAAACTCACCGGCATGTTCCTGAAACCAATCCTGTACAATACGAGCACTATGGCAAGACGCATTATCTTGTTGAAAGTAGCCATCGCCATTGGAATAAATCATCCACATGACAGGATGCACTTTGTCCGCAACGATGTTTAGATATGATGTGACAGTCAGACGTTGATCAACACGAATTAAAAGGTCCAAAGCATGCCAGGAAAACATTGCCCAAACCATAACGTTGCCTCAACCAGCTTGAAGGGTTGTAACAATGCATTTGAGGCACATGCTTTCGTGCTGTTACTACCAAATTCTTACTCGACCATCGGCATGATGCAACTGAAAACGTGATACATCGGACTACATAATTTGTTTCCAATTATCGACTGTCCAATCCTTGTGCTCCTCTGCGAAGTAGAGACGCTTTCTCTTATTAACTGCAGACAGCAAAGGTGTTCGAACAGGCCTTGGGCTGCCATATCACATTCAAAGCAGTGTACGGTAAACAGTGCGTGCAGAGATCATTTGAGGGGATCCTTGATTAATATGGTCTGTAATTTGCTGCACTGTTGCCTGTTTTGGACACTCCGTTCGGCCCGTGCAGTCACTAGTCGATGACGACCACACGTTGCACGTAGAGACCAAGTTTTTTGGCCGACAGTCCAGTCTTTAAACAATTTAACAACAGCTGCTTTTGAACATTTCACGAATGCGGCGGTTTCGGTTATACTGTACTCGCTCCATGGCTCCGAACTCCTACAATCATCCACGTTGAAAGTCCGTCAAATCGCATTTTTTACACATCTCGTCTCCCAAAAATCACTTTTACTACTGTTGCAAGCACTAAGCTTCCCTTTTTATGCTAGCCTCACCCTCTGGCGGCAACAGCGTGCAGACATAGCTCATTTGCTTAAAACTGTAGGGTGGTCATAATAAAGTAGCCACCCAGTGTATAATCATTTAGACAGAAATATTAGAAACAAAATTTTGGGAGTTAATTTTAAGATTATCTCATGCCAATCCCGTTCGAATACTGATTATTCTTTAGCAAGAAGTTCACATATAACCAGCAATACCAGAGGCGATTTCAAACACTGGCAGAAATTTAATTAGATACTCCTTACTGTTTAAAGTCCTTTTATTTTCGAAATATTTTATTTATTTTGCTTCTAAAATTGTTGGCTATACCTTCTAAGAAGGTCTGACTTCGTTTGCATCATTTATTGCGCTTCTTTGGGAAGTCTTGTATAATCACACTTACATTAATATCAAAAAAGAATTTGGCATTCAAGAAATCCTTTGACAACTTAAGGGGAAAATACCGTTCGAAACACAAGTTCACTTTTCCGGAATATATCATCGTAGCCAGACAATTCTCATTTTACATTGTTACACATGATATACATTTAGAATGTATTACGTCTTCGAAAATGTTTTTTGAATTGTAACGTTACGTTGAGACTCATGGCATAAATTGATGATCCTTTCTGTTGTTTTGTTTTAAATTCAACATTCGTTTCGTGCCTTACTGACCGTTGTAACTTAGATTTATCAATGACTTTCAAACTTTTCCATTGTAAATTCCTAGAGAACAAAGAGATGATACATTGACAAAATTCCAAACTTATGTCAACTGCATAAATGCGCAGACTTTGAACTTCCAAACATTTTGCTCTTACTTTTGTCATTCACGGCATCGTTTCGCATAAAACAATATCAATAGGTATAATAATACTAATACGTATTTTTCTAGTTAGTTGCTTTTAAAGGATATTATTGAATTAATTTCAAACAGTGGAGCTCCAATATATTATGACACATGCCAAAATTACCTATCAGCAGGGGTCAAAAAATTAGATACTTGTCCACCAGTCAGCAGAAAATGTCACTAGTGAGAGATTTCGGCATATCCCTCCTCAGTTACAAGTCTGCTCTCCGCGTCAACTCCTTGCATTCCAGAATCCCACATGATATTTCCCTTCCCAAACTTGAGTTTCCACATCAGCACCTTTAGTTCTGTATTCTAGGATTGGCAACCACAGTTTCACGCCCTTTTCCATACCCTCCTGTACAGCTCTGAATGCAAGACATCTGGTTGGCGCTCCTCGCACAGGTGTTAGTATTAGCAGAACAGAGCTTCCACTTTTATTCTTTGCTCTTAGCCTTTCAGCGTCTGCAATGAATGAACTCGGTGTTGGAAAAAATGGGCTGAAATCAACTCCTACGAATATATTCGAATTCTAAACAGATACTGCAACAAGTGAACCAGCGCTTCAGAGAACGATTCTTTCCCCTTTGGTTTGTTGTTCAAAGGAAATGGTCATTTGCGGGGATAATTGACACTAATCCTTTCTTAGTGATTACCTGCTAAAATAGCTGTAACAATGGCGACGAACCTTCGAAAGACGAGATATGTTTCAGTCACTTGTATCTGCCCACGGGCATGATGTTTTTGTCGGAGGGACGGTCCCTTTCCCATCACGCCTTATGTCATGGAACAGAGAATATACGACTAGAACATAGGAGCACAGAATGTATGCCGGGTTTGTGGTCCATACCGCTGTAATGAGTGGTGGAAAGGAATCGTTTTGCCGTAGTTTTCGTAAAACCCGGCAGCTTTCTGGACATTTCTGTTTGGAAAGTGCAGAAACGTTTCGGCAATATATGGTACAGGTACTTCGGCCATTTCAAAGGGTGAAAGGAAAACACTATTGTATTCCCAAAAACGCCTCCATGAGCGGCGATTACAGCTGCGACCCTCAGGGGCATACTCTCAACAGGCGTTGTACGACGGCTAGCGGTATGTTTTTCCAATCGGCTTGGAGAAGACTGGTCAGTTCCTTCAGAGATTTCGGACAGTGGGGGTACCCTTTAAGTAAACGCTCCAACTCGTCTCAGAGGTCCTCGATATTGTTAAGGTCCGGGCTCGGTGCAGGCGAGTCCATTCGATTAACCCCATTGTCACCATACCAAGCCATGGTGAACCTCATAACATGACAGGTGGCATTGTCATCCTGAAAGTAACATGGGTCCACTCAGTAAAACTGCCACAACGTAGGAAGCGCATGGTCATCCAAAATGGGTCAGTAGGTCCCGGCGTTGAGTCTACCAGGAATTGCGACCAAGGGTTCTGCGCCATACCAGGAGAAACACCCCCATAGAATAATTCCACCGCCGCTGAACTTCACAGTTGGCACAATACATTCCGGCAGGAGGCGTTCTCCAGGCAGACGCCAAACCCAGACCCTTCATTTGAAGCGTCACTCTTCATTTGAAGCGTCACGCTTCAAATGAAGAGGAAAAAAGCAGGAACATTAAAAAAAATGCTTCATTTGAAGCGTCACTCTTCAGCACAATATTTTTGGCACAATACATTCCGGCAGGAGGCGTTCTCCAGGCAGACGCCAAACCCAGACCCTTCATTTGAAGCGTCACTCTTCATTTGAAGCGTCACGCTTCAAATGAAGAGGAAAAAAGCAGGAACATTAAAAAAAATGCTTCATTTGAAGCGTCACTCTTCAGCACAATATTTTTTGGCACAATACATTCCGGCAGGAGGCGTTCTCCAGGCAGACGCCAAACCCAGACCCGGCCATCCGAACGGTAGGGAGTGAACCTTGATTCGTCGCACCAGAGAACCTGTTTCCACTGTCCAATCACGTAGGCCACTGTCGATTTTGGGTACTTCAACTCCATGGATATGTCATGTACGGATCGGCCATTTCTGTGATACCCGACGATTACACCTTTCTCGAAATCAGAGAGCACCGAACTGCTTGGCATCTTGCATGCGACTGGTTGCGTTGTGGTTTTCCACACGATATTTAACGGCGGCGGCCGTGACGTGTATCAGGACCGCAGATATCGTCGATTGCATGGGTTTCCAATTACTTGTTGGTAGATAGTGTATAATGAATAATGATGTCCTTGTTCTGAAGCACACTGCTGAAAAAAAGCAGGAACATTAAAAAAAATGCTTCATTTGAAGCGTCACTCTTCAGCTATAATTTTTGACTACTCATGGACGAGTGTAATGTTGGGCACCTGCATGATGGTGATAGCGAACATGAGTAATCATAACCAATGAAGAACCGAAACTCTAAATTTTCAAACACTTTACAACTGATTTTAGTGATATACGCTGGAAGCGACTTAATCTCGAAAACGCTTTTACAAAACTGATTCGCATTCAGCCAATTTGGGACCCCTATTCTAAGTATATCAATTTTTGTAATGAATTTAACAAAATAATTTGACTTATCTTTCAATAAAAGGAGGTGCACCTTATTACTCCATCACGCAGCTCATTTTATTTTATTATCACTGTTACAAGGAATGAACATCGCCTCCACCCCCGTTTTTATTCTTCAGCTTTTAAAACTTAACTTTTCATAAAAACGAACCTCGTGCAATTTCAAAGAAACGAGCAATTATGATGCGGTTTTTTTATAATGAGGTGTACTTATGAAACGTCTGCTTTAACTTTACGTATTTACGAAACTGCTGCAATGATCTGTATTCTAACAAGAGCTCCTGGCGATAGAGAAGGCACTTGTCGTGGCCGGCACCATCCAGTGCTATGACTCTATAAGCTAGTGTTCAAATGTTCATGCGGCTCTGAGGTATCTGGGAACAGCACCAGCCACTTGAACGCCGGGCTCATTCCTCCGGAAGCTCGGTCCTGCGAGTTGTGAGTTCCGGAGAGGAACACCATCGAAATGACTTTAAACAAAAACCGCTTGAATGAATCCCATTTATCTCAGCGGTGCTAGTTTACTTGGCGAAGCAGGTACAAGTCATCGAATGCTTAAAATAAAGAAATCAAGTCATGCCCGAATTTTGCAATAAAATATCGGAAAAATGTTCTATTATTATTTTAATAATATTAAACTTTCTAAGGTCTGTAAGTATCAGGCATTACTGAAAGGCGATTAGGTGAATCGCTAGGTTTCGATTATTCTACGGTCATGAACTACTATCCCTGCAAGAGAAAAGTCAAAATTCAGGTGCATATCTAAGATCCATATTTAATCTGAGTACACCAATATATGTTTTGCAGGTTCTAAGATCGTTGGTAAAAGAATGCTTTTCTTTGGCAATCAGTTGCGATAAATTGTAGCACAAGCTTGCGAAGTTGAAACTAGTGTTCGATTTTAACAAGGAGAAATACAAAAACTTATTTCTCTGTTATTATAAGCCACCACAATAACGATTTGGAATATTTTGTGATTATGAAAAGAATTAAAGAAAGTATTTGTTTAACGAAATGTTGTGTGTTGTTTCAGCAAATAAAGAAAGTTGTTTTAGTCAGGCATTTCTAATTTCATTCATGACGTACATTGCTTTTGCTTAAATCGGTAGTATGTGAATCATCATCATCATTGTCAACCATTATCTATCAACTGCTGGATGAAGGTATCTCCAAGCCTTTTCCACAACGGTCTGTCTTGGGCCAGTCTCCTCCATGTTACTCCCGCGTGCGTTCGAATTTCAGCCACCCATCTCCCATGTGGTCTTCTTCTGGGTCTTTTCCTGTCACTTGGAATCCAATCTAAATTTTTGACTGTCCCTCGATGGTCTGTTCTTCTGGCAGTATGTCTAGCCCATTGCCATTTCAGGGATTTTACTCTGATCATGGTGTCTTCCACTCTTGTCATTTATCTGATCCACGAGTTTCTCTTCTTACCAAGCATGCACCTCCATGCTTCTGTGAGTTGCCTGCAGCCTTTGTATGTCTCTTCTAGTTAAGGGCCACGTCTCTGCACCATACGTAAGTACTGGAAGGATGCATTGATCAAATACTTTTCTTTTAAGCCATAATGGAAAGATTTTTACTCCAAATTATATGAAAGGGATGATACATGTACTCCAGATATCACGGAAGGTACCAGTACCAGAGTATTCTAGTCCTCCCAGCAGAATTTGCACATGCAATCAAGAACATGAAGCGGGGAAAAGCTCCAGGAGTAGATGGAATTACTTTAGACATCATACAAGAAGCAGGTGGAGAAATTGAAACAGTACTTGCCCAAGTTTTCACTCGAAGCCTTAATGGAGGGAAGATTCCTGAGGATTGGAACAATGCTACAATGATCCTGCTACCAAAAAAGGTGACATTGAGGATCTCAGGAACTGCAGACCTATCAGCCTCCTATCAGTGGTTTATAAAATATTCACTAAAGTTTTTTCACACCGCTTGAAGGTAACACTGGACATGGTTCAACCGAGAGAACCAGCTGGATTCAGGAGTGGCTACAGCACAATAGATCATATCCACGTACTGAGAGAACTAATTGAAAGAGCGAGAGAATATGAACTTTCATTGTGCATGGCTTTTGTCGATTATGAAAAGGCCTTTGGTTCAGCGAAACCATCAGCAGTTACAATGGCTTCGAAATCTTGCGGTATTGAAGATGCATACATTAATACTATTAATAACACCTATGAAAATGCAAGTGCAAAGGTTCGGCTGTTAAAGAATACAACACACATAAGAGTTGGAAACGGAGTGAGACAAGGTGACACCATATATCACAAGCTCTTTAATGACACACTGAAAAATATCTTTCAATCACTGAACTGGGAAAACAAAGGGATAAAGATTATCTAAGTCACCTTCGTTTTGCTGAAGACGTTGTCATTTTTGCAACTACCCCAACAGAGCTGCAGATTATGATCCAGGAACTTGCTGACAAGAGTTAAGAAATGGGATTGAAAATGAACTTTCAGAAGACAAAAGTGATGTATAATACAATGCTTTTACAAGAAATGAAGATTTGTTGATTGATGGAGAAAAGCTGAAGATAACAGATGCGTACTTTTATCTTGGACAGCAGATATCAAGTGAGGGTCACTTTGATGAAGAAACTAATCGGCGTATAAAACTTGCCTGGAGAGCTTTTGGAAGAAACAGCATAATTTTCAAGAGTATGTGATTAAGGGATTTTATTGAACTTTTAAATCAAGAATAATAATTGCTTTTAGGAACCCCCTGCTATTAAGCAATGGCAATATA
Organism: Macrothele yani; assembly: GCA_039090855.1. Taxonomy (NCBI): domain Eukaryota; kingdom Metazoa; phylum Arthropoda; class Arachnida; order Araneae; family Macrothelidae; genus Macrothele; species Macrothele yani. Next base: position 101,109,296 of record CM077015.1, read on the forward strand.
ATAAGATCCGTAGCATTACCTTGCCTGACATTTGTTCCGTCTGGGTTGTAAATATTAAAAAGTAAAGGCAGAGCTGACCTTACTACTGCGGCGGCCGAAGGCCATGATTTACTTCTGCAGCCCTAATGATATTTTAAATTGAAAAACGTGCATGATGCTAGTTAAAATATCAGTTTTGACTCCTGTTTGAGTAACGTATTTTTCCCTGAAATACAGGAAACTAAAATAAAAAAAAATGCACAAAATTGTTATTGAATATATCAACATATGGTTTACATGAAATGTTTTTGAACTTCTCAGAATGCTGCCTACAATATACTTATTTGTAAATGTCATTGTAGCGTGCTGTTTCGTGATTGTTCCTGCATAAACTATTGGGCACATATCTTAAGGTTTAACGTTAGTCACCCTATTTACAATTGTTGCAGAAAACTCAAACGAGAAAAAAATGCTTTCTTAGAGTGCAATAAATTTTACAATTTTCGAAAATTACATTTTTCAAACGATCTGCTGTAATAAAAAGCGTGGAAATTGTAATCCAGTTAAATTAACAAATCTCAGAAGTTTTCGTTTTCGCTCAAACCCGGAAACATTTGTCTGGTGTTTTTATACTGCCTGCACCATCCTCATTTGATATTACCTTTTTATATGTAAAGCCGGCGGAAAAGAAACTAAACTTCACTGCAGAGCATAACAAAGGGGAACATCAGTTTTTATACAGATTCACTTAGCGGCATTCCCGCAAAAAACTAGTGGGACAAGAGTAAAGGGGAACTTTGACTGTTTACCATTTTAGGGATTTTGTTTGTTTATTTATTTTAAAGATAATATAGATTAAAATTGGATGATGACAGAAAATCGAAATATGATTAAGATCCGCGGACGCTAGAATTGGCAGCCCTAAGCAGCCATCTTGCTCGTCTATGCGAAAGCCCGGGCCTAGTAAAGGCCAGACGACTGGGTCAGAGCATTTCCAAGACGAGAAGGGTTGAGGGGTGCTGACAGACAACCGTGTATAAAACTTTCAAATAGGGTCAGAGGAGGAAAAAACCACGAAACACCGTCAATGTGTGGATTACCACGACTCACTGATATTAGTGGTGAGCGAAGGCTGTCCAGCATGATATGAGCCAACCGAAGAAATACTGTGGCGTAATTTTTACGGTAATTTGAAAATTAGTGAACAACACAATTAACAAACATGCGCCATAACATAATTAACATCGAACCCTGCAGAAAAATGGGCTACATATCCATCGACTGCTCCGAATGCCCAAGCTAACCTCTGCTCTCCGTCGAAACCAATTAAAACTGGAACTTGAATCATTGGAAGAATGTCATCTGGCCCAAATAAGACCTTTTCCTGTTGCTTAATGTGGACGTTGGGTATGTGTGCGTCATTTCTCTGGATGAGTATATCCACCAGGGTGCACTGTGGGACGAAAGCATGCCTGTAGAAGAAGTGAAATTCTGTGAGCAACCTTCTGATAGAAAACTCGTCGCGCATTCTTTAATGTATTGGAAACTACGATGTCTACCACCTACCTAAACCTCCTTGTGAACTAGGTATTTCATTTCGAGGGAACGATATGCTGCTCCAGTAGTGTTTTCTTTCAGAATAATGTGCCTTGCCACATTGTCCGGATTGTTCGTTTATGGTTCGCGAAACGTAAGTAGGGCATCCAGGTATTGCATTGGTCTCCACATTCCGCAGACCTCAATCCAATCGAGCATCGCGTGTGCTACAGCATGTCTTATCTGCGATGGCAGAACTACACAAATCTCTAGAGTTGAAGGATCTGGGGTGGCATTGGCGCCCAATACCGGAAACAGCTTTAGACATCTTGCAGTGACCGTGCCTTTCGCCATTTCAACTTTACATTTGCTGATAATTCATTACGATTGGATATCCTAAACTAGGCGTAATATAAGCAAAATATTTTTAATTTGTCGCAATGAACATTTTCCCTTCAAAAAATGTACTAAGAACAGCAGCTCTGCACTCCAAAATCTTATGGGAAACTGTCCTTCAAACAAATTCACTTTCCACTGATTCGTACTGTCATTTTTTTCTAAGAGTTTGGGAAAATAGCAATCTGTTCTCACAAAAAGCTGCTGGCATATTTCTCGTGTCATTACCTAGCTGTGAGTTTTATTCTTTTTTTTTAGTGACAAATGCATTTGATCATGGGAATTTTCTTTGATATTTTTAAATCTTGAAAACATCACTTTCTTAAAAATCTAGAAAGTGAAATAAGAAAAGCATGTAAATGGTCTGTATTACTGACCAGTAAACATTCTCCATTAAGGAGAAAAAATGAAAAATGGTTAACAATGAACTTAAAGGAATTCCACTTTTTTTCGTGAATTGTGGCATTTTATTAACCAAAAGCGGAAATACTTAAACTGAGTACCTAGTTGTAGTTTTCCTGGAGTAGCTGTTTCTGTGGATATGTTTAGAATGTTCTGAGAAATAAATGTTTTAGTGGCAATTGAAGATATATGATGGCAAATTAAAATGCAGATATGCTAAATTTCAGGAACGATATCGTTTCCCCATAATTTTTAATACGCTTGTCTTTCTTCGCCCATTAGAAATTATCATGGATAAAGAATAATTGTCTAACACAACGTGTCAGAGCATTTTTCATTTCCCACGAATGTGTTTTGAAATTGGAGGTCCATTGGCGAATTAAGGCGGAACTCTAAGGAAGAAAGACTATAACCTGATTTTTAAGCTAAGCAATATCACAAGATCGAAAGACTCCAAAGCGGAGCAGAGGAGACGTATTGACCAAGTCCCTATCACCCTTTATACGTAACATCATGTTTGCTTTCGCGAGGTGCAACTCTCAAAATATTATTTCCTTGACGATGTACAAGTAGAGAAAGAATGCTATACCGAGATGTATCCTTTACTCGGATTAGGCGCTCTTCCATTTCTAGACATATATCAAATTATATGCACGGCTTACTAAAGCACATGAATAATTTTGTTTGCACAGTGTGCAACCAAAATGTATCCACTGTTTCTCAATTTATATGCTAGATCAATAGAAAACGAAAGCTTATCTCCAACTTCCCAAATGCCGTGTGTGTCCCGCCTAACAAATTTTCTGTGTTTGGGAGCCAAGTACTTGAATTCACCGCTAAGAGCGTTGCAATCGATCCAATAATGTTCGAAACTTGGCATTTGCAGCCACCTCTACTTAATAAAACCCGTTATCCCCCTCCGTTGCCTTGTGATTTTAACCCTTTAGAAATGCGTTTGGATACCTTCGCTTCAGTGCAGTCCCAAAATTTTATGGTTTCACATAGTATTATAACTGATACGCAGCAAATGAAATGATGTTCAGGCTTTTGAATTTGATATGCGCATTTCCTCTTCGTATCATATTTTCCACAAGCTGCATTTTTCAACTCGTTGCCGAGAACGCTGAAGTCGATGCTAAAGGATAGGTCGTTTGGCAGTGTTAAAGGACCTATTAGCACTTACTCTTTGTTTCCAAACAGATATCTTCCACTGTTCGCCTGTGAACTCTCTGTTGCTCGGCATTACTGGACATTTATAAAATTGTGTATTACCACGGCTTCCAACGCAAAGATTTCATGGATACTGAATTCTTTTACTGATTTCTGGTACGAAACGTGACTATCTAGAAGAATATATTTATTTCCAGAAATTTGCTAAACATTGATATAAATACTTTATTGTTCAGTTAATTTACTGAAAGTGTGAAATGCATCCTATACTTCTATTTATATTTAGGAATTGCATGAAACGTGTAGGTGATGTCGGTGAGTAAAAATATATAAAAGTCCTGAAAGTGCTTCAGAGTAAAATCCCGAACAACATCGAAGTTATTTTTTTTATAAAGTCCTGCCCTACTTTGACCACACTTTGTTAATACTGATATACTTCCGCTCGGAACAAATGACACCAATTTCTCGGAAGATTCCGAAATTCAAACCAACAGAAAGAAACTGCAATATATTATTTTTAATGACATCCCTCATCTTCGAGATTGATGATTCCAGAGGCCAATTTCGGCCCCGCAAAATAGAAATGGTAAGAACATACTGGACATATTACCCAGCAAAAGATATTTTTCCCAATAGGATTGGAGTCCCCTCTAGGAGGTGGGGGAAGAGTTGTTCGTGGATGGCTCTAAGATAGGGGCATGCGTAGGCGCAGGGATTTTCGAGCTATCAGACGGCAAAGATACACTTGAAAAACAGCTTGCGCTCTCGTACAAATCTTCTGTCTTACAAGCAGAATTGCTGGCGATTAGAGAGGCGTTGTTGTGGGATCTCCGTAGCAAAGACAGAAATGAAATTAAGGCTTTTACTGACAGCCAACATCTCTACACGCGTTAAGTCAATTCAGAAGCAAAGCTTCCCTGGTCAGTGAGATTACGTCTTTGGTGGAGAAAGCAGGATAGTCGGTGATTTGTTTCCTCTAGGTACGAAGCCATGTCGGTACCTGTAGAAACAGACGTGCAGACCAGGTGCCAAAATAGGCCACTGGTGAACGAGACATTGATTTCCATCTGAGAACACCGATGCAAAGTGTGCGAACACAGATTAAAAAGCCACTGGTGGAATGTGGTAACAAATGGGACGCAAGGATTACGGGGAGAAGAACGAACCGTCCTTCCAACTCTCCAACAAGAGAGTGGAGCCGAATGGTTTTCTTAACCGGGTAGTTACCGACCATGGCTTATCGCCAGAACATTTCTGTGAATAAAAAGCCTCAGCTCCAGAATTGGAAAATACAAAGAACCTCTCCATCCTCTCGGTCGTCCCAATTCGTCGAGATTGTCAAAGGCTTCGTAGTGAAAAAGGAGGTAAGTCGCTGACGTCGAATGATGGAAGACACGAAGTGGAGAACGATATCTCTGTCTCAGAGTCACCACCATAGCATCCGCCCAAGTGCCAAGAACGTTGTACTACCCTCATCTTTCAGTGTTTTATCACCTTTTTCATATCTCTGTGAGAAGGGTCAAGAGATGAAAAGACTGATTTCCCCAAAAATGAGACCTTCCACTATAGTGTTACATGTACTATCGACTATAGTGCATGTAACATTTTCTTCCTTTCCTAGACACAAATAAATGGTCGTGGTCTCAAATTTCATCGTGGTGGCGATCGAATCTCCCAACCAGACGCCAAATCAAGAACCCCGCTCATTAGCACCTTTCACAAACGGGCTAAGACAAAGGGGTGAGACATATTGCTTCTTCGGGAGAAGCAGAGTCGAGCTGGTCTCTCGAAACTGTCGTATCCGGGTGGAAGACTCATCTAATCCTCACAGAGTTGTTCATCCAACGCATTTACTTAACAACCATTGAGAGAGGGAGTTCTATCTATCCCTGCAGAGTCGGTATTTCGACAGGGAAGGTAAAGTAAGCCTACTATACATACCCAACGCCAATGATGCCCAATGCTTATCCATAAGCGAGCTTAGTTGCACAAGGGAAAAATGCTCGAGTTCATACTATCAGATGGTCAACTAACAATTACGGGAATTTTAAGTAGTGGAGCAGCTTCCCCATCCCGCAGACAGTCAGAACTTTCGGTAGGCGATTACATCCCGTTTCGCTATGTGGGACATTTTCTAGAACGAAAGCATTTTTCCTCATGTGGAAACTCGGTGTGAGCGCCCACGGCGCAGTGTACTTAAGGTCTGGCTACTGACCATTCGTCCAAGGGTGGGTCCCCTTGGACGAATGGTCAGTAGCCACACCTTAGAACTGCCCCTCTTGAGACTAGCATCTTGGTTTGGCGTACGACACTGCCTCTTTCTCTTCGTTGGAGCCAATGACCTTAAATAATGCACGTGTCTTTACTTATAGCCGATTTGATCACGGAGGTCGTTATTCTCCCATACACGCACCCACAAAGCATTTAAGTATCAGTGAGTCGCTGTCTGGAAACCTTTATTTATCCATAAATACTTTACAAAACAAAATCCTGTATTTTGCAGAATATTAGCTCTAAATGGCAGGAACGTTTGTCACGTTCCATCAATTGAGGCCTCAATTGCGTGTTGATTGCCATCAATTGTTTCGTAAAATACCAAAGGTCTGTGAACTATTTGAACACCAAACTGTTTTACCTATTCCGATTTGTAAGGGATTAATTATTTCGATCCACATTATCTCGATTTGAAAAAATGAATATAAATCTTGAGCTATTACTAGGCAATCCCGCTTTACGTTACAGGAGGTTGTAAAGCATTTCAATTGCATATATATCATGATCTGAATTGAAAATAATTTTTTAATACTCTATTTTAAGAATAATTCAGTGCACACTATGTGTTCGACATTGATGTAAATTATCATGAAAAGTTTTTCGGATTTAATATATTACACCGAATTTTCACATATGTTTATATACTTCCATTTCTCTCCTAAAATTTGGAAATATTTAAAAGGATTTTTCTTTCCTTTTTGCCTTGTGAAGAAACATTATCTAAAATTTCTGGAATTACTTTTCGGAAAAACGAAATTGAATTAAATCAATAAACACATATCCTTTAATTTGCCTCACTTACACTTAAACAGGCGAAATGTAAAATAATGCATTAAACCTATTTGATCCTATTTCTAATACCGCAGCCATATTCACTATCACAATTTATAAATTCTAGCTATATCGATATTTTCGTACGAGGTTACTACGGAGAAATTTGAAAATCTGACTCCGTTCACGAAAAGCTCACGGCACAGTTGCGCTTATATAATGCGCATTAAAATATTTCATTCCGCTGATCAATGTGTAAACGCATTTCCTGCAAAAAATGTAGCAAACCCGTCATGACATTGCTAGAGTGTTAGAAAATATCAAAAATCAAATATGTTTATCAATGAGCTGATGAGAGTTTCCTTGCAAACATGACGATTTCTTTTAAATTTAAGGACTATTTAGGTTTATAACATTGGATGTTTACTAAAGAGTGTAATACCATATTTTTAAGTATTAATTATACTTTTTGGCATCTAAATCCCTTTTCTGTATTGGGGTGTATTTTACTTAACTCTCTCCTAAAGTAAGAAACAATTCAATAACGAGTGCTTTGGATATCTCTGAGAAACAGCAAGACTTCCTTACCGAGAGGTTTACAAACTTTCAAGAGATAAACCTCCTTAATTCTGAACATGATCACTCGTAAACTACCTGCTAAATAGTGTGCAGCTGCTTTAACATCATCTGCTACACACCATCTATCTTGGTGTTTTTCGGAAGACATACTGGTCTTCTGAATCAATGGTTTTTGGAGTATTGTGTTAGTGTAACATTTGACAATCATTTCCAAAACCTCACGAAAGATGTCGAACACCGCATCAGAGACATCGCTATCCGTAGGTTTATGGATGTGCTGATAGAATGATTGGCAGGAGTGGGCGACATGACGGTGTTACGTATGAATGTGAATGATACGTGATTATCATGGATTTTAAGGGTGTGCTCGAATCGTTCGGCTGGAGCCGGCTGCTAGCAACACATTCTTCGTGAATGGTGAATGCTAAAGAGTTCGCGCTCTTTTTCTGGTTTGCCGAAAACAGCTGTGAACTTGTCCCTAATTTAGGGTCACTATTTCCAGGGAGGGAGAGAGCCAGTGCCGTAAGACAAACACAACATCCATGCCTCACCGGGATTCGAACCCGAACCCCGTTCAGACCTATGATCAGAGGCTATCGCTTAGACCACTGCGCCACTCGGGCGGCCGTAAACTTTGGATACCTGGAACTAATGTTTTGTTCAGTAAACATAGTGATAACCTGAAAATTACATCATTCGTTTGAATGACTATGAGTGAATGATGAATAATAAATAAACTCCAAAAAATAATGATTTATGCTATAACCAGTCCGAAGTACTTTTGATTCTATAAAGGACTGCTAATGACTTTAACTGAGATTATTGCAAACAGTTGAATGCACTTTAACTTAAATTCAGTTATGAAAACTTTGCTTATCCAAAGAAATGTCTCAGGATTGTAAAAAACTCATCCGAATTTCGAAAAATGTTGGGAACAAATCAGAATGCATACTGCGAAACTACGAAGCATTGTTGCAATACATCGCGGGAGGAAACGATCAAACAGGCGTGAGTTATTAAAATATTTAATACTAAAAATTCAAACTCTAAAAATTATTTAATTTAATTAATATTAATTCATTAATACGGAAAATTTCGCTGCAGGAAAATTGATGCATTTTTCTATGATCTAAATCATCGGTATCGTAAATATAACACATAGCTCAGAATTCAAAATTATTCTTAAAAACAAAGTTTATAATTAGGAAGAAGTACACACCTTCATGTTGTTTTCATCAATAAATAATACAGTATTACCATGATGGAAATTTATAAAACCAGCGTGGCATATCGGTTTGTGTGTCACGATTCTTTCATGCACATAGAAGGATTAGCTGAAAAAAATAAGCTGAGCATTTTGTTTAACTTCCAGGTTCCTATGAACTGGGAACTCAAGCCAAATGGTCATGCTCTGGACAGGAATCTACATGGCAAACTGCTGCACCGGGTTCATGATATTTTGCGCCAACAATGCACAGCGCTCATTAATAAGAAATGGGAGTTGCTGTAGAGATTAATGATACAAGTCACACCTCAAGAATGGTCATCCGAAATTACCGGCACTGAAAGTGTGTGAGATGTTTTCCCATACATCAGGCAGTCCCAAATTTTTCACCCGATGTCTGTCACCTTTTTCGCTACCCGGGACATTTCCTTGAACGACCGCACTTCTTTTTAGTGGTGATGTGGAATCTGGAATTAGAGACGTTCTATCGACCAGTGTTGAAGAATGTTACAGCCATGGGATCTGGGCTTTAGCGGAATAGTGAGAAAAGACTATACAAAACAGCATGGGCTTTAAAGAATAAGGTCGGAGTACATGTAGTTATTGCAGAATAAAAACATTTGAGCTGCAAAATGAACCAACTTTCAAAACCCAATGCTTCGTGGCTTCAATTTTGTGAATAATATAAATTTCGCGTAAAATAAAAATAGCCGGCATACCATTTAAACGCGCTTTTTTTCTGTTTTCAGAAATATGCAGTAACAAACCTTTCAATCCATTGTTTTCACTTTAGATAGTTTTAAATCCAGTCCTACATCCTAACACTTTTTAATCTTACCTTTCATCACAAAAAAGGAATTCAAAACTCAAACTTCTGCAACATAGTTTTTTTAAAAATTAATGTCTATATATATCTTATTTCCTGAATAAATTGCTGTTACCTGTGAAAGACGATAAAAAAGTGAACTCCGTTCATTAGCCGTATACAATAAAGGGATCAAGAGATGCTAGCTTTCACTACCTCCGGGTAGCTTCATCAGGCATTTAGTAGCTAAAGATCTCACAAGCAACTGGAAAAAAAAACAAGCGTTCTACAGAGTGTTCCGCTCCAAGAAAGGGACCAGATTAGACTCGGATGTGCTGACAGATTAACTCTTTCCGTTAAACAACACCGACTCGGAAAAGCACCGGGAATACCCAGATTTCCCACCAACTTCAAGAAAGACCTTTTTTTCGACTCAAACGTCATTAGCCCGGCAATCGAATCAGACCTATTGTCAGCTGGAAATACGCCCCTTCAGCAACATTGGAAAAAGCATTCTCGTCCTTCTTACAGCCGTTCCTATCGATAGCGGAAAGTGTCTTACTCTATTCAGCTGACTTCCTTTCTGGAATGAGGTCCACGACAGTGTCGCCAGGTGACATCACTGGAACCTTTGACATCGAGTCTTTATACCCCTCAGTGCCGGTGCATGAAGCCACCACAAACCTGAAACGCTCTATCGCTGACTCGAACCTGTTCCCTTCGGAAACTGTGGAAGCTATTTCAAAACTACTGGACGCTGTCACGGACTCAAATTTTTCAGCTTCCGATGCAGAAGTTAGAAACAAAACGAAGGGGTACCTATGGGGTCCTCGATATCGGCGGTCCTTGCTGAAGCAGTCCTCCAAAAATGAACTCTTGCAATCGTCGGCCAGAGTTCCTAAAATATGGTTGAGATACGCTGACGATATTTTCTTTATTTAGCAGCATGGACAAGCCAACCTACGTGATTTTCTCGTCAGAATGAACGCTGCGCACCCGGATATTAAATTCACAGCAGATTATAAATTCGGAGGTGCATTGCCTTTTCTGGATGTACTAGTAAGAAGATTACCCTCTGGTGCTCTCAGCACAGAGGTCTGCTACAAACCCACCCACGTGGATAACCCCATATTGCCTTACTCAAGAGGCCCGGCCGCAAGCAAATATGCGCTTTTTAGGTATAGAGCAAAACGAGCTTTCGAACTCTCATCGAATAAGGCCACATGCGCGGAGGAGTCCGCAGCCTTAGAAAACTAGCTGCTGCAGCGGGGTACGACATGATCACAATCGACCAAATAGTCAGAAATGCTGCAACGACAGCTCGTACACAGCCTCGTGCCATCCCCACGGCACAGCCCGCCCGGTTCGTAGGTTCGATCTCCTACATTCCTAGGCTTACGAACTTCCTGAAGACTAGGTTATGATATCGGTGTGAGGGCACCTAGACCTTTGTCAGATATCCTCGCATCAGACCACCGCGCATCGCCTTCTACGCTCACTGAAGACGGAGTCTATGCTATTCCTTTGGATTATTCTGACGCATCCGTTAAATCCTACATCGGAATGACAAAAAGATCGCTCTAGATCCGCATTTCTGAACACCAAAGGGACGTTAAGGCCGGAAAACGTACGACGGCCCTAGCCCGTGATGTTGCATCTGAAGGGGCAGTTCCCAGATGGAGAGATTTTAAGAAACTAGCAACTTACGACTGCGCAAGAGCTACTGCGCTTCGCAAAACCATCGAGATCATCACGCGACGGAATGTGTGCAACAAGGATGTAACCACGAGCCTTCCTTTGATATGGCACCGACTTCTTGAACTTACACGTGACCACCCCGGCCCCGGGATCAAACAACTCGTGACAACGTGCAAGTGTTTTGCTTATTTTAAATTTAGACATATTCTTAGAAATATTTTTTTAAGTTGCTTCTGCGATCTTCAGCGACTAAATGCTTGATGAAGCTACCCGGAGGTAGTGAAAGCTAGCATCTTTTGATCCCTTTATTTTATACGGCTAATAAACAGAGTTCACTTTTTATCGTCTTTCACATTAATTGGGCGTACAGAAACCCGTTTCTTCATCGTTCGTATATATTTGCTGTTACCTATATGTAACACGTGAACTAAGTCCTAAATTCAGTCTGTAAACCAGGGGGAGCCCTTTCGATATGCAGTTTCAATCTCTTTTCCTCAGATTGGCGTCTGAGGTCACACGGCATGCACGACGCCGAAACAGAATCATGGCGGTCACGATGAAGCTGCAACACCGTTCGCATTATTATGAAAGCATTTCGCTTCGGTGAATAGCCATTTCGGATAATTATTTCCCAATTACCGTTTCTTCCTAGCTCGTTGCGATTCTTTATAATTTATTATTGTTTCATATCACTCTAGCTCAATATGCCTGGATGGGCAGCGGCAAACTCTTTATCCTGCAAACAGAAGACTGAAGGTTCGGATATCGTTTTATTTTATTTTTGGCAGATTGATGATTTGGAAAAAATCTGGGTGCTGAAATGTAAGCGAAAAGATTATTACAAGGGAAAAATGCAATAATTTGCTTTAAACATAGTTATACACATGAATTGAATTACTTGGATTATCTGGCAAAAAAAATTTAAAGCAGAAGCTGTACCTATAGTCGCCTTCCAGGTCAAATTGGTCGTAAGCATATTACAACTGGTAATTCTCATATGCCGTTATTTTCATTACTAACTTTGTAAATGCTGTCCTTCCGCAAATAGATTACATGAACGTGAAGTGAGAAAACTAGCATTGGAAATGGTTGCTCGTGGACGGCCACTGCTAAACTCTGGGGCAGCTGTTCCTGTCGTCTGAAATGCTCTCCAAGCTAGTGAAACGATGCTCTGAGCAATCCCGGACTCCTCGGCTACACTAGTCACTCTTCGAAATTCTTCCAACTCCCCAATGGCGCGACCTCGGGTAAAGTCATCCAGATGTCGTCTACTGGATTGCTTGTTGGCCATAACACACGGTGGCAGCAACTCGACGTCGTTCAAACCGATGTACACCGTGCAATAGCTTTCACCGAATTGCTCAGCGTACACCGCCCGTGTGCTTTATACCCTTCCGACACTCCCCCCCTCCCAACGTCATGCTGCATATATGAGCATGCCCTACCGAACCGGACACTAGTTTATCTCCTGATTGGTCTTTCGGTCCGTTCTGCCTGCTGTTTCCGTTGTTATGCTGATTTCTCCTCTTCGTCCTTAATCTTCGCTCACCAGTGTAGTTATTTTATAATTTCTAATAAAACTGTTTCGGTTGTATAGAAGATAAAGAAAACGCAAAACTCGTGTGCGTGGTAAGTTCCAAAGTAGAACATTTTATCATACACATTTGTGTCATATAAAATTACTTTTCGCAAGGGCTATGGTATTTAAACTGGAAACAAGAAATGCTTGAGATTACAATACAGATAAGCAAATTAGTGACAGACTAAATAGTCGACCAATTCCAAAGAACCTTCAGGCCTGAAAATTCAAATGCTGATAGGTTATAAAGTCTGGATACCTGCAATTATCTGAATACAAAAAAAAATAATTAATTTGGCGGCTTTTGAATTTGTCTGCTTGAATTTTTCTATCACTTCAAAACTTAGAAATGTCTAAAAAACAACAATATTCGAAAAGGTGGCTTAGCTTTACTGTTCAAAATGCTGATAAGTTTAAAGACTGTTATGACAGATATTTGGAAATGTTGTAAATTTTGAAATTTTGATTTAAAACCATATGCACTGATGCCACTTCCCTGTTCGAAGTCGCAAGACAGTAACGGATCTACAAACTGTCCTTCAGCAAATTGCAATATTAAACAAGTTAGTAAAATCAGGCAATGCATTGATTATAATAAGCTTTCCAACATACCAGAAATCATTACTCAAGTTATGAGGACAATGGATGCGGGATAAATCTCTGTCCAGTGCCCTGATTCTTTATCCCATTTCGATGATATTCAACAGAAGCGGTTCGGTATACCTCCGAAATAACATGATAAAGTTTTGTCGCAATCGAAGCATTTTTACGTAAGTTATGATGCAAAAGGGGTATGGAATAGATCCCGCTCCTGTGTCCTAATATTTGACCCCATTTCGCCCATTTTCAACAAGATTCGTCCCCAGGCATCTCCTACAACATACTAACATTTCATCCAAATCGAAACTTTTTTACGTTAGTTATGACGCATAAGAGCAGTGGAAGGGATCCCGCTGTTATGTCCTGACCTTTTCCCCCATTTCGTTCACTTTCAATAGGGTTCCTTCCCAGGTGGTCCCCTACGACATGCTAAAATTTCATCAAAATCGAACTATTGTTACGCGCGTTATCGTGCGAACGGTCATACGCACACAACGCGTGACGTAATGAGGCAGATGGGAATCGCCACCATCTGATCTAAAGAGTGTGACGTCATAAACCTTTAATAAGATCCACACACAACGCGTGACGTAATGAGACAGATGGCGTGACCGCGCGCCAACATCCCAAGTGCGAGCTTGTGACGTCATAAGATTTCTAAGCATAGATAACATTTATGGGACGACGCCATGACACTAAAAACGTGGTAATTCGGGGTGGTTATTTAACCCACTAAACAAATTTTTCTAAAGTCGAGATCAAGGTAAATTGATTTCAAGTACCAGAAAACGGTAGGTTAACGACTTTCATTAAAATCCTTAGAGCCGTTTTTAAAATAAAATTTTCATACATACAAGAATTGCTCCTTTAAGGTGGACGTCAAGTAATTTTCCTTCCTATACTTCCAATGGAAAAACTTCTGTACACATTTCCTTCACAATTAATGCGTTCCCAAGGATGAAAATTTGAACATCGATTAAAATAGCTTCATTTTATAACTTGGAATACTCAATATTTTCTAAAAGATAATCATAATTATGCAATCCTACATTTATTTGTCTACTGACGTCATCAAAGTACATGTCGCGCCATCTTTTTTCTGGTTTCAACACCACCAAAGGAAACGTAATTGTTTTTTAATATAGTTATTGTTATATTTTAGAAAATGTTAAGTATTCCAAGTTATAATATGAAGTTATTTTAATCAATGTTCAAATTTCCATTCTTAGGAGCCACTAATTGTGAAGGAAATACTTACAAAAGTTTTTCCATTGGAAATATAGGAAGCGAAATTACTTGACGTGTACCTTAATAGTATGGGATAAGGGCGATGGAATGGATTCCGATGCTATGTCCTGACCTTTGATCCCATTTGTCCCATTTTCAATAAGGTTCCTCTCCAGGTGGTCCCCTACCACATACTAAAATTTCATCGAAATCGAACAATTTTTACGCGCGTTTTGATACCTGAGGGCAGTAGAATGCAACCCGCTCCTATGTCCTGACCTTTGACCCCAGTTCAGCCATTTCAATAGGGTTCGTCTCCCTGCGGTTCCCTACCACATACTAATTTTTCATCGAAATCGAACCATTTTTACGTGAGTTATCTTGCCGACAGACGGACGGACGGACGGAGGAAGCTGGAGCATATACGCTTCTTCAACCTACGGTTGGAAAGCGTAAAAAACTGGCAGCGTCGCATTCCTAAGTAAAACTGACTGATAACTTACGGCACTCGTAAAGATTCTGTTAATAATATCAGTGTAAAGACGAAGGCTCTGATTCATACGGAAGAGAATTTTTTTTTTTTTATATGGGTGGTGGAAGAAAATATGCTGACTACCTTGTGGAGTTCGTGAATTAATTAAAGCCTTCTGGAAATCCTCTACATTATTTATACTTAAAAATTGGTGTCCCTGTAAAGTGTTTCCGAAATTTGAATATTCTAAAACTCTGCAATGGCATAGGCTGTAGGTAAAATCGCTGATGAGAAATTCCATAGGTGGCGTCATACTCATATGCATTGGGAATGGAGAGCTTGTTTACATTACATGGATGCTCTTCATAGCAAACGTCTACATATTCCAGTTACCAAGGCTGCGGTTTCCCCTGACCATTTGCTTCATCACGACCATTAATAAAGCTCATGTCAGTCCACCAAGTACACCGGAATCTATTGTACTTAAGAAAACCTTGCATTTCTCATCGACACATACACGTTGCATATTCTTAGATTAGTTCACCAAATATTCTATTTTGTTTTAGCCCAACAGGAAAGACATCAGATATTGTATATAGTGAAGTTATAAATAAACCTTCAACATTCAATTGCCTTTTAACACATTATACTATTAAGTACTACTCTGAAATGCTATACATAGCTTTCGTTTCACGTTTCGTCAAACATTTTACTCAGATAACGAATTAATAGTTAGCATGAAATTTGGCTTACATTACTTTTTGTTTTCCTGACATTTATTTTCAAAAATTGTTTTATAGATTAATATTGCAAAGAACGGGTAGGACTGCTAGTTATTAAAAAACACTAGTGCGTATTAACGCTCTGATTATACATTCAATGAAATTTCAATAAATGCTAATGTGGGTAGCAGAAAAACAGATATATTCGTACAGAGGAATGATAAAGCCCGTGAGCAGAGGTTTAGAAACACCTCTTTGAGGGAGAGTTTAACAAACCAGAAGTAAGTTTATTTTCAACAAAGTAACCAAACACATTTTCAAAGTGATAAGTTATTTGAAAAATATATTACCTATAAATTTTCGCACGTCTTTAAATTGTAAAATCACAATAAGTACATAACACTTTTAAATGCGTTGAATAGCACTTGTGAGATGTAAATAAATGTGTAAGAAATACTGTATTTTAACCTAGTTTTGAAAACTGTCTGCACTCTTGCTCTAATGGTATACGTTCTTTTTCAGTTTTCCGCAAAAGTATATCTCTCGTCAAGTATACATGACAGCAATAATAACTTCTCCATGTTTACATTAGACTATTTAAATCTCATATTTAGTACCCTCAAACACAAATCAGTCTTTGTACATTGTTTGTTCAATCCGTGACTTTGTTTTATTTCAGTAAGGAACACTTAGACCGCTACTACGAGAGTTTTGCGATACAGTATGACATCACTCGCTCTCAGGCGAGACTCCCCACTTCTTACGCACTTCCACGGGCGTCAAAGTAAATGAGCAAAACTAATTTCCTTCTCTAAAACAATCCGATTGTTACTTAAGCATCGACTTGTAAGAAGCTGTACAGTCGAATCTTCAGTTTTAACTTCCACAATACTGGTATAATGTGAAGACGAGTCGACAAATTCTGTAGTGCTGCTCTTTGTTTGTATAACGTAACACAATCGGAGTTATTGAGCTTAATAAAATAATTTCGTGCTGTAGACTTGTATCATTACAGGTTCAGCAGTTTTGGGAAAATCTACAGAAATCACCAACTTAATAAACCAAAACAGTCTTTAAGCAAGAGAAGGAAATGGAGTGCTGTGGTACACTTATAGAACAAAATATTTATTTACTGCAGACAAAACAGAGAGTCAACTGTGTATAGGTATGCTTCAAAAGAATGAATTGTGATGAAAAAAAAAAGAATTACTAAATTCGTGTTAGTCTTTTCACTCAGAATTGAATTTCTTCTTCAATTAAATTATTGTTTTCCTGATTTTTATGAGTAAACAGATTAAGTGACTGGCTGAAAGAATACATTTCTTCTGAGAGCAAAATTAAGCACCCCGTGACTTAAAAACTGAAATAAGTTATTTATGATTTACTAAGGGCAGGCACGGTGTTTAAACCACATGAATCAGTAATTCCATTCCGTAAAATGGTTTCCAATATATCCGAAAGTGAAAAAAAAAAGACAATGTAATACCTTTTTAACGCAGCATCGGTCTTTCACGCGATTGGATAACAGCAACTCTACAGAGCGTATAGTCCACAAGCTCTCTGTTATCGCTGTGGGAACAGTGAAGTTGCTGTCGTTATGCTTCCTGGAGAGCGCCCCACAATTCCGTAACTTTATCCTATGGAGGATTACTGGCTTTGTCGGCTCATTGAACAGTATTCCATTTGTGTTCGATGGCGTTCAAAGCCGGAGAACAAGGGTGTGAAGTCAGGATACCAAACTCCGTGAATGTTTTATTTTGTTGTTAAATTATGTTGACTGTCAGGTGTTAAGATAAAAGTTAGAGGTTCTCCAGATGAAGCTATAAGTGTAACTAGTTTTGTACATATCGGAATGCGCAAAACACTGATTGTGAAGTTGTTAATAAAATAAAACGCGAAATAAAAAGTACTCAATTTAACCCATACACATAAGATGTATAAATACAATGGGAGCTTTTGAAATCAAAATAAATTTCCTCCTTTGTTTAAAAAGCGTCAAGAATCGTATGCATGTATCGTGTAATAAAATATTTTCCATGAAAATACTTCAATAAAACAGCAGAGAGAGTGATTTTTCTTTAAATTACTGCAAACTTTTCCCGAAAAAAATTGTGTTTATAAAATCATATCGATTGAAAAAGATTAGCTCCTTCCTTGAAAGTTTCATTTGTCCTAGCACTCCTCTCTCCATTTTCCAGTTAGAGAGCATTATAAGGACCTAAGAGACGTATATTACAAAATACTGGTTCATAACAAGAAAGACTATTTTAATCCTGTTCCAATCCGTTCCATCAAGACAGTGATAAGAGAAGTCGCCGTAGCACAAAAATCTTAACGAATTAGGTATATAGTAGTGTACATTCACTGCCCTTTCTTGTAGAATCTCTCAGGCGGGAGGAAGATCTCTTAAACTGCGTAAGACTCATCTTATCGCGGGAGGAAGGTCTCTTAAACTGCGTGAGATTCCTCTTTTCGCGGGAGGAAGGTCTCTTAAACTGCGTGAGATTCCTCTTTTCGCGGGAGGAAGGTCTCTTAAACTGCGTAAGATTCATCTTTTTCGTCAAGTCTGATAAATTTGGAATTATACCCTTAGATACATAAAACACGCTCGTGGAGTCAAAGGAAATAAAATGATACATCTGCATGTCTGAAGAGTGTTGTTGAACTTTTCTTGGAAAACGTTAAAAACAACCTTAAGGTTCATTAATTAAGATAATTTGTATAATTAAAATTACTATACTTCAGTAATTATTAAATTCGAATGACGAACGTGCTTGTAGTTTTGCAAACAGTCAATTATCACATAAGATTCAGAGTTTTAATATTTCGAATAAAGTTTTAATACTTCGAATGAACGTTTCCAGACAATAATACAAAAACAAATCAACAGTACAGTGAACGATCTGGAATTCCTAAAAACATTCCACAGATTGATTAAAAATTTCTTGTGAACAAGGCATGCTGGTGCAACTCTCTTGTGAAACCTAAATTATCTGATTATTTCCATAAAAAATGTGTTTTATATACTAGTAAAGCAATTTTGAAAACACCACTTGGGTAACAATGTGTTTGATATTCCTCTGGAAAAGGTACCAATATTTTGCGAAAAAAACATTTGTTATTAAATGTCATTCACAGTGGTTTAAATTTTCGATAGATTTTTAATTCCAGTAATTTTCTGAAGAGTATGGATGAGGTATCGTGGCAGTGGTCATTTCTAATTTCTCTAGTAAAAGTTAGCAAAATATCTACAAATAATACAACATTTTTCTGCTAGTTCACAGGGACAAGTAAGATTTTTGGATCATGCTTCCCAAAAACTAGCAGCTTAGGTAGTAAATAAATAAACCAATATTCTGCAATGATTGTAAAAACATAATCAATCAACTGTTTTATTTTTATGATATAATTTATGATACAATGTTAAACAGCTTCAGCAATTGACAACTGATATTAGTGAAAAGTATGACGGGCATAATTTTATTTGAATTCTTCTTCAAATAAATAATATTTTTGCGACGAGTTCAGTGAAGTACATCTCGAACGCATAACTTCAAAAGATGATGTTTTTCAAGTATTTTTACGCGGAATGCGTTATTAAGAGCTTTCGATTTTAATCAAATTGCAAACGGTAGGTAAAAATCTATTCGTTGCAAATAAATAACTTACTTTGCTAAAATGCAATAGAAATCCTCATTCTTAATATTTAATGAATGTTGCTTTAATACTTAGAATTCCGTTATAATTATTGACGTTTTAAATATTTCATTCATCATCAGATGAATTATTTTGACTGTTGTTTTCAACAAAATATGTGGACATGAAATTGAAAGTCGTGCTTTTTACAACACGCACAAATATGACACGTCACGCCTCGTTTTCCTGGCGCGTGTTCTTTGGTAAGTTGTTACTCTATTTGACGTCATACACGCTAATAATACCCTATTACTGTAGTTTATCAATTTTTGCAACTGTACTTCTTAGTTGGAGATGTTATTTATTTCCCTATACGGACGGAAAGATTTAATTATTAAGTTTTGTTAAATAAAGGAAGTAATGTTCAACCTATTCTTTTGATCAGATGTTTTCATGTAAATTAAATAACGAAAGTTTGCAACTTTCATTGCTGAAATGTAATGTAAGCCAATTTTTCGACTAATTTATGTAACCAATAATGTTTCAGGATTTTAAATAATATCTAATTATATTTCGTCCGATAAACTGTGTTGTATTTATTTAACATACATTTCGTTTGTCAACAGGCTATCTTAGGTCTAACGAACTGCGTGATCATAATTCACCGAAACCGTTCATTTTTGTCATGAACAGTATAAAGAACGTTTTTTTTTTCTGTAGGGCCACCTTACACAATAAAGAACATCCCTTGGTTATATTTTCATCTTTTGTTTGATCCTCATGACCGATGAGCCTCCTAAAACTGCAGATGCACGAGTCAGATTGCCGTTCATGATGGAAGAAACATTTGTTATTTAATATACCAAATTATACAAAACTTTTACAGCTAACCCAAAATTTATTTGGAAACTTTTTGCCAGAGAATATTAGAGGAAACTATTACTTTAACAGGCACTGCAGGTCATCATTTTCCATCTACGTCCACGAGCCATAACAAGAAGTAAAGTACAATTGGACATCACTGGGTGAGCAACAAGCACTAAAATGACTCCCCGATATCTATCACAAACTAATATTTGGAGATGAAACGACCATTCTAGTTTTCTGTTGTTCACATCCTGCAGTTGAAGATGGATATATACATATATACTCCCAGACGTTCCTGCTACTCCATAAGGTTTGCTTCTACGAATATAAGACAGATAATAACTTCAGGCATGTACCGTAACCTCAATTACATTTCCCATCCTGGGATGCTTTTATTTTCACCTGTCGTGCTGAAAAAGTAATTGAGATAACGGTACATGCTGGAAGTTATTATCCGTCTTATATTCGTTGAAGAAAACCTGACGGAGAAGCTGGAACTTCTGGGAGTATATACACTGACGGAAAAAAATCACAACACCACGAAAAAATAGTTGTAGAGGAATGAAATGGCGGCAATACATTTGTATAGGTAACATATTTAATCGATTAAGGTTTCAAGATCACAGCGTAATGTAAGCGCGAGAAGAGCCATTTTAAATGTGAAATGCTGGTACATTATTAACCGGTGTAACAGCCAGAATGTTGAATGCAAGCACGCAAACGCTCATGCATTGTGTCGTACAGGTGCTGGATGTCAGTTTGCGGAATGGAGTTCTATGCCTGTTGCACTTGGTCGGTCAATACAGGGACGGTTAATGCTGATTGGGGGGACGCTGGAGTTGTCGTCCAATGATGTCCCATACGTGCACGATTGGAGAAAGATCTGGTGATATAGCAGGCCACGGCAACATGCCAACACTCTGTAGAGCATGTTGAGTTGCAACAGCGGTATGCGGCCGCGAGTGTTATCCTGTTGGAAAACACGCCCTAGAATGCTGTTCATGAATGGCAGCACAACAGGTTGAATCACCAGACCGACGTACAACTGTGCCGTCAGGGTGCGTGGGATAACCACGAGAGTGCTCCTGCTGTAATGGGAAATTGCTCCCCAGACCATAACTCTAGGTGTAGGTCCAGTGTGTCTCGGCCGCAGACAGGTTCGTTGCAGGCGCTCACCTGCCCTCCTTCTAACCAACACACGGCCATCACTGGCACCTGGCAGAACCGGCTTTCATCAGAAAACACAACAGATCTCCACTCCGTCCTCCAATGAGCTCTAGCTTGACACCATTGACGTCGCAAACGGCATAGTGTTTGGAGTAAGTGGAATGCACGCTACAGGGCGTTTGGCTCGGAGATGTCCTTCAAGCAACCGATTTGTAACAGTTCGTTGTGTCACTGTGGTGGCAACTGCAGGTCGAATTGCTGCCGCAGACGCAGTACGATGAACCACGGCCATACGCCGTACACGGCGGTCTTCCCTCTCAGTAGTGCCACGTGGCCGGCCACCACCAGATCTTCTTGAGGCAGTACCTTCCCTAGACCACCGCTGCCAACAATCATGCACAGTGGCTACATTCCTGCCAAGTCGTTCTGCAATATTGCGGAAAGAACATCCACCTTCTCGTAGCCTTATTACACGACCTCGTTCAAACTCCGTGAGCTGTTGATAATGGCTTCTTCGTCTTCTTAAAGGCATTCTTCACTAACATCAACACACTACGTCGAATCTCAACGATAACTAACGCTCACGAACGTTGCAGCGCGTATTTACTGCAAACCTGCTTTGCATGTTCCGAGGGGCGCTACTAGCGCCACACGCATGCGCCAAGCGCGAAATTTGCATAGACGTCATCTTACACATGTACTCTCACCGCCTACTAACTGTCGTTTATTTAACACAACCCCTTCTTGGTATTGGGATTTTTTTCCGTCGGTGTATGTATACAGCCATCTTCAACTGCAGGATGTGAACAACAGAAAAATACAATGGCCGTTTCATCCACAAATATTTGTTTGTGATTGATATCTGGAAGTCATTTTATTGCTTGTTGCTCACCCAGTGATGTCCAATTGTACCTTGCTTCTTGTTATGGCTCGTAGACGTAGATGGAAAATAATGACTAATTGGAATCTAGATTCCTTTTTAAATTAAACTGTGTAGAAGGATTTATTTCGATAGCTAGGTAAAGCAAATAAAATGCAGTTTTAATGAACGATTATTCAGGTGTTTCGGATTTCTTCCTATTTTGCAAAATGTGTTCATCGACCTTAAGCTAATATCACTATTAAACAATTTCACCGTGGGGACCATAGGTTTTGGTGCAATACATTACTGGTAAAGTTTTAAGCCCTTTCGGTGTTCCGTTAAAAGGAAAAAAAAAAGAAGAGATGTACACATGGCGGAAGTTTATTCACTGATATATTTTGCATCTGTTTCTCTGTGCTAATTGCTGTTCTTTAAATTCCTAGGAATTCTTCAGAAATAATATATACATTTTAGATAAAAGATACACATATACACGGAATAGAAGGTGCCCTTAAATATCGATATACTCGAGGTAAGTAAGAATAAATAACTTATTTCTCAAGCGTAAATAAAAAGAATAACTCCAGAAATAACTAGCTTTCTCTCTCCTTAGGATGGATTTTTCTAGGCCAAACATTAGTGAAGGAACCTGTATCTCCCTTCCATCAATCTCCGACTAATTGTCCCATGTAGCTTTTATCTGTAACATACAGCATAGGTAAATCGAACCTGACAACAGCGATAGCTCCACATTCTTTGATGTAATTTAACGCCTAATAAATGATGCTTTGCAGCACTGCTTACTTGTTTTATATCTGCTTAGTTATGGTGTATTTGTTTTCCTGCTACAATTCAATTGGTGTTTTCACCAAAATCATGCAAAAAGGAAAGTTTTGATTCGCTAGTTATTATTCAGTAAAAACCGGAAAAAAATAATATAAGAAAAGTTCCTGGCTAGGTTTTTTGCCCTCCACAGCAGTGAATGAGGTAATTTTCGTGAGATCTTGTTCTCACTCGAAATTCCAGTTTGACGCAAAGTGGTAACAATCCTCAAGGATATGTCAGACAACGCCGCCAAAGAGTTTCTAATAAGAAGGCTCAGTACTGTTGGAAAAAAAACTTGTGACGTCACGCACAGAAGGCCATATCCTTACTGGTTTACTGAGCGCCATCATTTTCACTGTTACTCTTATCTATTCTTTTGTCGATCCATGTGTCCACTATTTCACCTATTATTACTCATGCGCAATTTTAGATAAAATATAAAATGCTGTGGATATATTTTATTCCTATGTGGGAATCAAATACTGCAAAAATCCTAACGCATCAGTTTTTAGCTTTGCTGAAAAGTAGGACCTTAAATAGATTAACACCGTAGCTCGGAATAATTTCAAGCTAACGGCAGTGTAGTTCAAAATACAGTATAACTGCGGGACTTCAAAAGCACTTCGATGCTAATATGGAAATTTTCTTTAGAAACGTACTTTTCACTTGGCAAGTTGCATATCTTGTGTAAAAAAGCAAAAAAAAAAAAGCTATGTACAGCGTAGGGTAACATTTGGGTGGTTCGCTTTTCCCATTTCTTTATTTTTTTTAAAGTTCGGCTTGCGTCGTGTGCTTCAACGAACGCGCTCCTGTAATCACGGGAAATGACACGTGTAGCGATAGGTGACGCTGCCGTTGCTTTCTGGTAATCGATAGTTGCTCCGTGCTGTGTGCGTTACGTAATCGCTCTTTGCTCAGTGCGTGATCTGAGGCCCCTTCACTTACTTCTGCTCACGCTGTTTTAAGCGATAGGTGGCTTGTGATTTTTCCAGAGCGTGTTGTAGCACTGTTAGTCTCGTGATGTGGAATTGTAGGCGTTTCTTAGACGAAGTTGGGAAGGATGAAGAACCATGTATCGCATGGCGTGAGCGGAAAGGAGTGCTTCCAACTCAACAATGATGTTCCGCAGGTCATCCAATGAGTATGCGAGTGGATATGTTTCGTCGTTTAGGACAATTCAGGTGTAGGAAGAATCACGTTACAGGGAGATGTTGGGGAAAATATATACCCTTTGTTAAACTTGTTCACAATGTCGAAGGAAAAGGAGAATACGACGTCCGAAATTCTCAGATTAGACTGTTCGATGATATGTGAAAATTTGAAATTATCGAAAACTAGCACCTTCCATTCTTATCGGATAATGGAGTTTTCCTTAGTGATTATAATGTCTAATTTTTTCCCTTGTGTAAGTAGTTAAAATATTTTCAATTGAAAGAATACCAGTGCACCTTACGTTTCTGAAAATGTACTCACTGAATCTGAAACTTTGCTTTCAAGTTGGTTATGTAAGTAGAGAAAGTGTTTTTATTGCACAATGAGCGTACAAGTAATTTGGGGAATCTTACAGGTGAAATCTTTTTTAAAATACTTTTAGTAGCTAATATCCAAGTCTGTACTTAACAGAAATTGCAGGCAATCAAGGTAATCGACGACGTCAATTACTGAAAAGAGCTTTATCGAATTTTCATGCGTTGTTTGTATTAAGCACGATATCGAGCATTATTACTAAAAGTTGTATTGTGCAGAATATTTACTCTGCTTTTGGAAATGTTCCCACAAACGTCTTGGGAGATAGTTTCTTCATTATTTATTTATTTATATATTTACTTATTTTTTGTTAACACTTTTAGCGATTTGTTCTTTTACAGCAAATAAGAACGACTTCCGTCAATCTGTTCAGGATGTTGTTATTTTTTATGTTTAAGGGGACGTGATGTTTACAAACAAACACTTCATTAATTCCGCCAAAATATTACTAAAAAACTGAAAATTTGAAACCTTTTAAGACATTTAGTTACGCTAAGCACGTTAAGATGTTCGAGTAATTAAAATGCGTCTTTGTTTAGTCATTATAAATATGTTCGTACTAGTGAATATAATTAATACACAGTGTATATGTTAACTTCTTAATATAGCGTTACTTGATGAAGGACACTTATGACATAAAATGTAATAGAGGAATATGCAATATTGCAGTACATTCGACTGCTAGAAGTATATTGTTCATTAAGATATAAATAATAAAAATCTCATGGTTTTCTATTCATTTTATTAAAACCGTGTAATTCCAAAATTTAATATTCCAATTACTTCGTAGTGCATTGGGTAAATAAAATGTGTAATGCGAAAACCGTTGTAATCGAATTCCGTTTTCGCCCACTGCCAACGCTAGCTTGTGAACATTTTTTTCATCTCTGATGTCAACAACACAATATTTTTTAAAGCATTTTCTTTTAAAAGGTGTGTAAGAAATTTTAGTAATAAATTACTGATAGAATATTGTTTGGAGTTTTGTGGTAAAAAAACAAAAAACTAAAAAGTCAAAAAACGTTTCGAAGATGTCATTAAAAAAATTTAGTGGTAAAGAATACTCTTGGAAATAAAGATACATTATTCCCATGAATATTT
Source organism: Macrothele yani (assembly GCA_039090855.1). Taxonomy (NCBI): domain Eukaryota; kingdom Metazoa; phylum Arthropoda; class Arachnida; order Araneae; family Macrothelidae; genus Macrothele; species Macrothele yani. The sequence continues at coordinate 101,134,716 of CM077015.1, forward strand.
ATTACAAGACCAAACGCGCTTCGTACTTAATACCATTCATAGATTTAGGCCTATATTTACATGAGGTAAAGTTCAAACAATTGGATTAAATTTCATCACATGTTTTAGTAAATGCTCGTGTTAGCACAGTGCTAAAATATTTTATATATACACTTCTCGTGTTTGAAATTAATACTTATTGTCTATTTTTCTTTCATTGCCATCTGAACACGATTAATATTATGAGTTGTCTAAAACTATGCAGTTCAAAACAACTCTTTTATTATTCACAAAAACTGGATAACCGACATTTTTTCAAGATATTTTGAAGCGCTTTGCACTTCATTTTCGGACATACACTGGATAATTTATTGGAATATCAATTCTAATTTTTTATACAAATCATCACGTGCGGAATACATCATATATACTATTGAGTTATGTGATACAATCATAACATGTAACACGTGTAAATATAAGCTTATAGGACCACCCAGAGCACGAAGATCACTGTTGTTTACAGAAAGCCTCTTTATTCTGGTGAACAATAATAGAAGTTGCAATGATGATACCCCAACTAATATACCAGAGCCGTGGACCGCTATGTTCAGTTAAATGATGGACTACTATGATATGAACACATATTTTTTTACAATTGATTTATTTAATAATGTGTTATTTGGTCTGTAATAACCTATAAATCCTAATATGTTATGCATAGTTATTATATATGTTATGCATAGTTATCATAGTAATTATTCATATTCTACTAATTATCCATATTAGTAGAATGTGAATAATTTTATAAATATTTCCAAAATACTTAACAAAATTGGGTAATGTAAACATGCTACATGTTATGATTGTATCACATATTTCAATAGTATGTATCATGAATTACTTACGCGCTCGTTTGAAGAAAAGTTTAGAATTCTTATTCCAATAAATTATTCGATGTATGCTCGAAGATGAAGTGCAAGGTGCTTCGAGAGATTTTGCAAAAATGTATGTTATCCAGTTTTTATGAATAATAAAAGAGTTATGTTAAACTGCATAGTTTCGGACGACTAACAATATTAATCGTGTTCAGACGGCAATGAAGAAAAAATCAGCAATGAGCTGAGATCATTTTTATCAACAACTTGTCAGAATGTCCAAGTGACAGCAGGCCAAATGAAAGTAAACTTAACTCTCGAAATTCGGAATATATAGAATACATCTGAGTTATTCTCGACAACACCGAAGAATCCTGCGGCAAGATTTTAATTGCATATTTCCTGCTGATTGTGCGACGTGCGACGTGAGGGTATCTGTCAGCCATTGGGAGTCATTGAAATCCTCTTGCAAATATAAGGAAATTTATTTTGTGAAGCAAGTATTATAAAAATTATAGGCAAATTCTCATATGTTAAACTTCAAAACATCCAACACAGTTATGAAATTTTACCATCGTGAGCGCTGTTTCATTTGGACAAAGAAGTAGCAGTAATTTATCAAATAGCTGTCTATATTTTCAAATATCGTGTTTTTGATTTCGCAATAAATGTTGCAGCCCGAGAATTATAACTGAGGTATGCGAAATATATAGAAGAGATGTAAAAATATGTTAAGCCTGAAGTATAAGTAAAGGAATATTTTTGTTAGGTCTTATTTTTTTTCAAAATCAAATAAGCTTTAAGTCTGGAATTTCCCTCTCTATCCCATAATTTATGTTTACGATATCTTTTCCGGTACCTACTCACCAAGAAAACTGATAATAAACAATGTCAGATTTTCACTTACGCTTTGCTGTACGCAGTAATATGGAAGAAATTTGAATGTGCTCATAATTTCTACAAAACGATCTATGTCTTAATGCATGTCTTTAAAGCACAATAGAAAATTACCAAGCGATCTCAGGGCTCCTCCGTGAGGCTCACGGATTTTATGTGAAAAGGAGCAGATGTAATGTCTGTGTCCCCTGAGCGAAATGCAAAGTGGAGTATGTTATATTCCATTTCGAATGCATCACAATTGAATTCGGCAACATTTATGAGTACTTCTGTTTCACATGTGAGGCTGCAGAACATAAAATATCAAGTGATTGGTGTCGTATCGTATTCGGAGTTGCATTTCGATTTCAGAATCAACCTAAGTTTAATTGAAATAATTTTTTTGGTGTTGTGTGCAACACAACTATTTGAGAACAGTTGTGATGACATGTGCGTGCAACGAGGCGCAAGTCCAGAATTCGGAATCATGTGTTTTACATTGAATCATTTGACAGGTTTGTACTTAACACGTTGGAAATATTTCATTTCGTCGGAGCATTATTACGTTGCAGAATGTTTTTCACATAATTTTGTTTTTTCTTAACATGAATTCCACTAGACGCCGTAAGACATGTTTCAGTTTACAGCTTATGTTGAGCAATTTCTGCTACGAAATACATCTTTCTTGTAGAAAAGTATTCAAAGACGAGTTCATATCAACCGAAAAAATTCACTATCATCTTTCTTGTTTTTCAAATACAACAGTGAAAAAGTAAAGCACACTTTAAAAATTAATATACACCAAGTGCAGGAAGGAATTCCTGCACTTGGTGTTTTCCACAAAATATTGAATACGTAAATACACCAATAACGCATTTGAGTTGTTGCATACACAATGTGAAACATACTGTACCTGTCCCTGGTGAGGGTGTGGGACTCCAAACTCAAGGGACAGCAGCTTAAACGACTATACGCATAATAGAAGATAATACAGTGCAATTATATCACTTCAAGACACTGCTTTCATTATACATTCCCTTGACGTAGTTCATGATCGCTTCCAATTCGCCTTCCACTGATTTTTATTTTTTTCTGTAGTTTACAACTCTTATTTTCGCTCCGCATTTTCGTGTTAAATAGCCTATTTCTCTTCTTTGATAATTTTAGGTTTCCTATTTTGTATACTGTCTATAAGTTACTATTTTCGATAGCAATTTTGAAAAATAAATTGAGCTGTAAAAACAGATAAAATATTACGCGTTACTTCTACTTTACAATTTATTATTTATTTTAAACCGAAATTCCGTGAAAACAAACTGAATAGATTCCAATTTAAGATATAGGACATAATTTCAGAAAGAAGAATGAAAATTATTCGTGGATGCATTTCTTGAACTTATTCATATTTATCCGAAATTGAATTTCAAAAACTTTAAGTGAAGGACTGCGATTAAAAAATTAATCTAACCATAAAGTTGATCAGTAACGGAAATTTCCCATTTGGAATTTAAAGCACCTATACAGGACATAAATATTAGAATGTTTTTTATTATTATTTTAAGGCCTAATAACCTTAAGTTAAACTGATCAGATAGTTTTGATATATGCTTTTATTTCTTAGTGCTAACTATCAGTCCTCATGTGTCGAATGTTATGCGAAAGTCAAAAAGTACCATGCATGGAACAATGCCAGTTACAATGAATAAAAGACCGGCTCTTTGAATATTAAATCTGATGGAGTAAAGCAATTAGTGAATGATTACGAATTTTCCCTTAAAAATGGCTCTGGAACTCGATTTGTTATACTGCGGCAGCATATGGGCATGGAGTCAAAGTTCCTGATTACCTCGGAAAAATCTCAGGATCGATTCCACGCAGGCACCGGCACTCCAACCACCACATACCCGCTGTGGGTCGGATGGGCACGTTAAACCATCGGACAGCGGCCGCTGGCCAACCAGTAATAAGTAAGGTAGTTTCCCTCCCCAATTCTACCTTGCTGCCGTAGCATTTTTGTTGGGCTCTCTAGCCAAATATCCTAAATTTCATATCGACGTGTTATTGAAGACCTGGTGTTAGATACTCCCTTCCAAAAATCCTCGACATACATCTTTAAAATTTCTATGTCGTCCCGGTACCGCAGTGGTCTAAGAAATAGTTTCTGATCATTCGTCCGATATGTGTTCGGATTCGAATCCCGGTGAGACATGGATGTCTTGTTTCTCTTGCGGCGCTGGCCCAATCCCTTTCCTGGAGTTAGTGACCCTAAATTTGGGACGAGCGACTTCTTATAGCCAACTGAGTTGCTCATGGTGGTCATTAAACCTCCAATAAAAAAAATATCTATTTAGAGTACTGCAACATGATGCTACCCGTAACCGCAATTGAAAACAATATCTCCGATCTTTGTTTGTACGATAAAGTATTTTGCAGGACTCGGCTAGTGCTATCCTAAAAGAAGGCTTCATCTTGTTCTTTAATTATCAAAATAGATAAAATACATCGTCTTTGAATTTGAATCATTCAGTCGTAAAATATTTTTTACATGTTATCACTTTTCTCGGATTGCTTTCAGTACATAATAAATAAAATAACATTTATATGTACTGTCTGGGTAGATTTATTATTCATACTGCAAAACAATTTGTCAGGCAAAATTTATTTTTATATCCTGAAATATAAAATCATCGGTAGGATATTTTCTTGTCAAGTTCAGGATCGTATTTACTGTACGCGTAATCGAGGAGTATTCTCGCCTTAAAACTGGATGTTACCATTTAACATAATATCCTTACAGAAACGGAATGCAGGTATTAATTGAAATAAAAACATAGTTACATACACAGAATTTAATTTTGTTTTCAGTAAATAATTCTGAAACACCTATATCTAAATTATAATTATTTATGAAACGTTTGAGACTGGAACTAATCGATATGTTATATCTTACGTGAGCGTCCGCTCACCTATGTATCTGTTTACAAATGCTATGAGCCGCCCCGGCGGTGCAGCTTTCTAAACGATGGCCTCTGATTATTCGTCCGAAAGGGTTCGGGTTCGAATCTCGTGAGGCATGGATGTTGTGTTTGTCTTGTGGCACTGGAACTCTCCCTTCCCGTGGGAACCAGTGACCCTAAATTACAGACGGGCGACTGCTTATAGCCCATTGAGTTGCTCACAGTGGTCGTTAAACCTTCAATAAAAAAAATGCTATAAATGTTCGCCCATATAAATATTTTTGGGTGCGGTAATAGGACATGTGTAAATATGTATAAGAAAAATATCACTAGAAATGCCATTTTCTGTGAAATACCGATATGAAACGTTCTAAATCATGATGACAAATATTATGTGAGAAAATGTGTTTTGCAAAACGAACATCATTTTAAAAAAATTTAACCACCTTTACTTCCACGAACAGAAAATCGTTAAAACACTATCCCAATTACATTTTTAGTCTGTATTAACACGACGCCGATTATGAGTCACAAGTTTGAAGTTGCTGATGGATATTTTGCTGAATATATCTCATGCGTAGATATGTCCGAAATAACTCTACTATTGTATCCAATAAAACTTTCGTACGGCAATGGACTTTCGAAAGGTAAGAAAATTAATTTCCCAGCCATTTTGTAATTTAGGATCATATGCACGTTTTAGAAAATTGGGCACCATAACCACATGTGTCCCCAGAGGAATTGAAAAGTAAGATGCCGAACACAATAGCATTACAAATGCAGTTGAAATATGAAAAAAAATCCACCCCCTTCCTTCCAGTATCTTTCCTTAAGTCAGTGTTTTAATATTTTGCCATCTGGATTGTAAGATAAGTCCATTCAAACAAAATGGCAGCTACGAGAGAAGGCTTTCTTCGTTACGATTATGGTACAACCAACAGAGTGGACTTCATGCTCTCGCTTAGGACAATTAAAGATCGATTAGCATGCGTGACGCAGTTTAAAAAAATAATTTTTCTGCTGACAAAATCCTGAGTATTTGATATACTGACCACAAAGATCACCATCCATCTCGTGAAAGGTGGTGACCGAGTGAGAAAAGAGTCAGGTGTTTCGTGTTTTTAAGCTAAATGTATTTTCGTTATCATTCTAAAACTTTTGAAAGAGAATTTTCCATAAGTTCCTCGCATTCGAGACTGTCAAGAGCTGATGTAATCTCGTATGCTTTTCAAAAATGGCTCTTTATGGCCGCCAAAAAAGAGTCTCTTATGAATTGCTTTTGTGGGTGATAATATCCGTGCCGAACAATACTGATTGTTTGGCAGGTGACCGCGGAATACAAGGGACAGCCTATACAAGCTTCACTCTGAATTTGTAAAAACAACCATTCGAATATTTTTGTACTAGTAATATGTTTGGTTACATTCAGATTTTATCAATGAATAGAAAATAAAATTTTATTTGAAAGAAGATACATCAAAACATGCTGAATCATCTTAGTGCGAAAATACACAATATTGCCGCTCAAAACTTCATTAAATACAAACGAAAGAAGCTAATTTACATTATGTGAAAACATTTCTATTTTTTGCATGAATTATTTAACTAATTGTGTTTAAGGTGGTTCCGCCTAAAATCTCCACCTTATGTTTCAATTGGGAAAACGTCTTTACATATTTTCTTCGCAATTCATGTATTCACAAGAATGAAAATTTGCACATCAATAAAACTTACTTTACGTTATGGCATGGGATATTTAATACTTTCTAAAACATAACCATAATCATATTAAAAATCAAATAGTTTTCTCTGAGTAATGTTCAGACCTGTTAATGGCGCGAGATTTACATTGATGACGTTAGGAGACAAACAAATGTTGCATTAATTATGTTTATGTTTGAGCACGTATTAAGTATCATATGCTATAATTTAAAGTAAGTTTTATCGATGTGCAAGTTTTCATCCTTGGGAAAACAGTAATTGTGAAGAAAACATGTAAAAAGGTTTAACCCATGGAAACATAAGGCAGAGACTTTAGCTGGAAACACCATAAATAGGCAGAAAAAGAAAATTCCATTACTTTTTTTTGTTTTTAAGAAACCTAATGTATCATTCCTGATCAATACATGACCATTCAAATAACTTTCACAGATTGTCTGCTCAATATTTAGCCCTCACCACATAATTACTTTTGTTGTGAGACATTTCTGTGGTGTTCTTAACGAACAATTTTAAGAAACTATATTTGAAGAATTTTTAGTTTCACTGACACTGATTAATGACCCTTAACTTTCGGTAATTTATGTAGAAAATTATGTACAATACCTTAATTATAAATTATTTTTTGCCTAACAAAATTGAGATACTTCCTTGTCTTTAAACGTGGGTAGTTACTCACATGTAAATTGCAAGAATAAGAAGCTGGTTGTGAAATTACAGTGCACGTAAAAGTAGTCATGCCGCCAGAATTTGATAGTTTTTCTGCCTAGGAGTTAGAACACATCATTGATGGTCCAATGGCGAACTACCAGCTTATTCATTACGGCCTGAGTGTTATTTTAATTTAGTCAATACATTTTATCAATCAAATCGCCGAAGTAGCCTTTATTTCTCGCATACGTGAAGGTGTCTGCTCAATCCCTGTTACATTTTGCCAACATAAGATTTACAACTTCACGCAGTTTAAGAGACGCATTAAGCTTATTAAATTCGTTTATTAGTGGTGTAGTAATTGCGTGATAAACATTCTTGTTATATGCTAGTGATGTCACATACGTTATTTTCAAAAATCATCTTTGTTCTTTACGCGTTCCAATTCCCTCCATTTTTATGTGTACCACCGCCTTAAGAAAGCCTTCCAGTGGAGTGCGAAAACTTGGCAAATCTTTGTACTTACTACGCCACAAAAACAAACGGATTTAATTCGCTATATGCGTCTGTTGAGTGTTCACAGTTTGGTGTATTTAAAATTACGTTTACGCAGTTTATTTGCATTCCTCAGTTATCAGTGCAAATCATAATTCCTAATTAAACATTCCTTCTTGTTGTTTGCCTATTTTACTGATTAGGAAAGCACAGACTACTTGTATCTTGCGGAAACATTTCTCGCCCACCCGATCCCATCTCTTCAGTCTGCGTACACCATGTTACGTCACATCGAGAGGGCTGGTTTTTCTTTTTTTTTATTGAAGGTTCAACGGCCGCCCCGGTGGCGCTGTGGTCTAAGCGATGGCTTCTGATCATTCGTCCGAACGGGGTCCGGGTTCGAATCCCGGTGAGGCATGGATGTTGTGTTTGTCTTACGGCACTGGCTCTCTCCCTTCCCTGGAGCCAATGACCCTAAATTAGGGACGGGCTACTGTTTATAGCCCTTTGAGTTGCTCACGGTGGTCGTTAAACCTCCAATCAAAAAAAAAAGAAAAAAAAAGGTTCAACGACCACCGTGAGCAACTCAGTGGGCTATAAGCAGTCGCCCGTCCTTAATTTAGGGCCACGAGAGCGCTATTCAAGTGCATTACTTTGAGAGACCCAGTTGTACACTGCGCAAGAATTATACTCGCCAACGATTTCCTCTGCTCTCTTTCGCGTGACTCACTGTATTTAAGTTGTAGTTGAAATGCATTTTTGATTGACAGGCTGTAAAAATAATAAGGCTATTTTATAAACTGATATATTAATGTGTGGGCTTTGTTAGTGCAGAATACATTGTTTCATTTTTCAGAATACAATCTGTTTTTGTAATGACGGAAACGGACTGCTGTGCTCATACTTTTTCAGAGCCTTCGAAATAGGCTTAGCTTGTAATGGAATCTAAAAGTGTTGGTGAAAAAAAGGGTTTTTGCGTTTCACGTTTGTGTCAGACGGTAAATAAGTGTCATTGTATCATATTAGGCCAATCTTTGCATCAGGTGTACGCTTATATAAAGTAAGACGTTTCTTTTTATTTTAACATATGTCACCCTAAATTAGTGTGAAAATGAATGTACTGACATCGTAAAAAATAGGAGAGAAATCTCCTGAAAGAGGGACCGATTGCTATTGTCATTTACATGCAGCAGTGACACAATGTAACAAATGTGATATCCCTGTTTCGTTAAGATCATGTCTTGTATTATGACTTTGAAACGTCAAAAAACTAATCGTGTGAAACAATCTTTTCACTCTTTTTATTAAGTTCTGAGAATTGAATTGTAAAACAATCATTCTCAGAAAATATAGATCTGTGATAGATATGTTTGACGTCTTATGGAAAAAAATATACCAATTAGTATATGTTTTAACTCACATCGTTAATGAATACGTTTTGGATATTATATTTTCAAAAAGCTTGTTCATCAAGGAGTTCTTTTTATCGACTAACGTATGGTATTTAAGCATTGACTGACACAGCTGTTACTTGAAAAAGCGTGAGATCATTTCATTTATGCAATGCATGTGTCACCCTAATTAGGACAGAACGGTCTTGAACATTGCAATCTGGATTTCGAAAAATATTATAATACTATTTCGACCCAGCCATGATTATTAAATGAAATTACAAAAAAAGGTAAGTCGGGGCTTATCAGCCTCATTAAATAAGTAATTAAAAAGCTTGTTAATGCTGCCAGGTTTTAATTGTATACCGAGTGTTACGCCTACTCAAAAGATCTCATCAACATAGATGTTTTGGCTGTCGAAATGTATGAGGGGTCGGCATACATGTTTCGCTCCGAATAGACAGCCGATTCTCATAGGTGTTTCGCTCGAAATAGGCAGCAAATTCTCCTTTGGACAACCTAGACGCAATGATACACATTACATACATTCCAGGACACTTTTGTTTCGAGACAGAACAACGCAAGATTGGAAGTACAGTGTGTCTTCGTGTGCCATAGTAGGAAAGGGAACGGATCACAGGTAAATGTTGTAAAATGTCAGATGCTTATCAAGAGCCGTGGCAGAAAGTTCTACTCAACCTCGCTTACAAAGGAAGGAGTGGATTGTTCATCGTTCGCATCAAATATTTCAGCAACATACACTGCTGGCTACCCAAAATGCAACACCAAAAAGGAAGCATCCGATTGGCCTGAAATTTGCAGGATGCGTCGCACGCGAGAGGACATGCAAACGATTAGCATTGCTGGGAATATGCAAATTATGTGCACCTGGCAAGCCACCGAGAAGCACTATACGAAGGGTGCACAGAAGGCGATGTGTAAGTAGTGGAAGTGTGTTGTGCGGCCGGATCCTGAGCGCGGGAAGCTTCCTGATGCCTCGTCGCAGAATACGGCAGTCATTCCAGCATGTTTCGGAGTTCGACAGGGGACGAATAGTTGCTTATCGCGACAGCGGTTTAGCGTACCGAAATATCGGCGCCCATGTGGGACGATATCCAGCCACAGTCAGGCGAGTATGGATTCGGTGGGTGCAGGAGGAACGGACGGACCGACGTGAGCGATTGCCCCAGTCGCGGTACACCACCAAACGAGAGGACCGGCATGTTGTGCGGCGGACATTGACGGCTCGCACCACCACATCATGAACGTTAGCGCAGGAATTAAGGTGTGTTGCGCTACAACCTGTGTCAGCACGTACCTTTCGACGTCGTCTGAAGAAGCGGGGACTTGTCGTACGACGCACATTGCTACGATTACCATTAACGTTACACCACCAGCGAGTGCGGCGGCAGTGGGCCGTTGAACGCCGCACGTTGACTATGGAATGGCACGACATTTTCTTCTCGGACGAATCCCGCTTCTTCCTGCAACACCACGATGGTCGGATCCGCGTGTGGCGGCACCGCGCGAGATACTGTATGACGCCTGCATTATGCATCGCCATACCGGTACGTCGCCTGGCGTTATGGTTTGGTGCGCAATTGGACATGACACCCGCACCCCTCTGGTACGCATCGCCGGTACACTCAACAGCCACCGCTACATCTCCGACGTTTGGGAGCCTGTAGTCCTCCCTTACTTGCAGGACCTGTCAACGGCCACGTTTCAACGGGAGGATGCGCGCCTGCGCCGGGCACGCATCGTGCAACAATTCTTTACGGCCCACCAGGTGTCACTGCTGCTTTGGCCCGCCTGATCTCCCGATATGCCCACCATCGAAGACGTCTGATCGCCGATCGGCAACCGAGTGGCGCGGCAAGCACCACCCGCGGCTACGCCTGATGAACTGTGACGACGTGTGGAAGCAGCCTGGACCGACATAACAGAAGCCCACATCCAAATCATTTTTCGTTCGATGCCGCGGCGTGTAGCGGCCGTTATTGCCAGCCGTGAGGGCCACACGAACTATTGATGTCTACGTGTTCCGCAAGTCGCACGGGCCTGTAAGCTCAATCGTTTCATCTTTGTGTCTGGTGTTATGTGTCCAGTAAATTTGGCTTTGCTATGTTGTGTCCTTCTTGGTGTTGCATTTTGGGTGTCCAGCAGTGTATTACCGAATAACATTAAAACAGGATTGTCCCGAAACTGAGATAGGGACAATTGGACTACAGGTATTTTCTGTAAAGTATTCTTCAAAAAGTCTTACCAAGAGCAAAGTGCGGTGTTTTTATGCAACTCACGCATTGCACGCTTTTAGTACCCCAAAATTATTTTTGATAAAAAAAGAAAGGATTAAGTGATTAAAGTATTTGTGCTCCAAAAATGTTTAATGAAATTTTAGCTATGTACCAGTGGTTATAGAACACTATCTTTACAACAAAATTTACATATTTGTGTGTATCTGTATTCGCATTTGTGGAAACCAGCATTAATGTGAAACTGCTTTCTCATCTTCAAGCGTAGGTGAGATCGTACCATGAGGTGATGAATGCAGAATATTCGGAAAAGCGACGTAAGCATCAACGAAGAAAGGGACATAAGCCGCAACGAAGCGATGGAAGACTCAAAATGAAACCTGAAAGAATGTTATTATATTTTGATGAGTATTCCTGAAATTTAGGGGATTATGTTTTGTAAATAATAGACATATTGTTCCCCAAGATGCAGTAATACTTCGGAATATTTAATTGACTAAGTTAATGTTGGAAGTCGAGCATATTCTCTTGTCTACATATGTAACTGAAATTATTTATCCAGATTATTACGCCATTGGTAAAATTAATTCCTCAGCGCCATTGATATGTGCAGTGTGTTTCTGTTCAGTACACAGGTCAGATCCGTGGAGCAAAATCCTCTTCCGTCGAATCTGTTCAAGTTAAAGGACTGTCTAGTGAACGCCGGTTAAGATGTAGACGTATATAAAGGCCAACACTTTGTGGAATCTATGTCATATTGCATACGTACTGTAACGTTTGATTAAGAGGTTCCAAACCAGTATTGAATAAAATTTACTGCTTAATTGGGTGAATCGTATATATGTTTATGAAAGTGACATCTGCAAATTTAAAAGTTATGAGTTTCGTCATTAGTACCTTTCTTTATCACACCGCACAGAAATAATTTTTGGACATCTAAGCGACATTTCGTTTTAATCGAAAAAAGTGTTTTTTGGTGCAAATATTTAAAACTCAATGTCTACCATATTTTCGCTTGAAAGTCTGGTACAGATTAATCTGGACCACCAGGGTTGCATAAGAAATTATACTAGACATTAAGTTGTATACAACTGCAAATATAAACCTAATTTCTTTATATCACAAAGAAAGTATGTTAATTCATTGTCTGTAGCTCATCATTCAAAAAACATCCTGACTCTTTAAAGTTACGAAAAGCACAGTACTTAATGAATTATATTAAACGATGTATTTAAACGCTGTACTTCGGCTTACTTTCCGTATGTATACCGCAGAGACTACAGGCCCCCACAGCTGTACATTATAGTGCTTGTTTCAGCGCAGATGCCTTAATTCTGAAAAAGAAATACTAATACTACTTAACCTATTCATGCAAATGCTTGGCCCTCAAAGGTTTACAGTTTAGAACCAACCTTCGAAAAAGTTAAAAAAAATCAACGCATCAATGTGACTGAATATGGGTTCCCAATGCAGCTATAGCTTAATATATATGTAACACGGGAATAAAATAGCAACCAAGGAGCAAGATATTATAACAATTAGAATGAAATACCCTGAAACGTAACAATAAAAGCTCTCTTCTCAAATCAAATTATTTCTAAGAATGTTTTTAACAACAGTAAAATATTCTATTGAAAAACTTCTAAGCGGATGTTTTTGACTTTTTTAAATGTTCTGCAGTACTTTTGAAAAAAAATATTTTCTTCGTTAGTAGACATCTGCAAGCACTCCTGCTCGTGTTTTTTTTCGCCTGGCCGTGCACCAGACTGCATGTTTAATTCTATGAAAGGAAGGTGCATCAATGTCTCTTTGCTCGTTTCTGCTACTATGTCCTTGCTCTTTTGCAAATGAACTTTAATCGAAAATTTGCTCTGTTTCTGAACACATTAGTGTTCGATTTATTAGTATCGCTTTTGTAAGATCGTATGAGTACTCCACGTTAGAATCAGCACTATCGTACTTGTAAATATTTATCTTTTCTGATAAACACACCATTACTATAAGCATCATCAATTCGTCGCTTTTGCTTTCAACTTCTTTCTGCTTGGCACACACATTTTTTTCAGATGCTTACTAAAACAAGTCGTAGACAACAGCTTACTTTCTTCCTGTGTTAATCCTGCATGATGAAAATAATTTCGAGTCATTTCCTGGCTTACAGTTTGAAAGTCCGCTTGTGCCAAATGACCCATGGATAAAATGTCTATCACATACAGCATTTGATTCTATGGAAATGATCATACGTTAGATTAACATTTTCGGGTTGTGCTTCTCGCACCTGTGAAGGCCGCCATGATAGAAAGCCTGAAGCACTGTACGGATGTTCGGTGGAAGAAATATTTGCTGAAGTGCCTTTAAGTTTCAGATTCAAAGTACGATATTTATAGTCCGTGATTTTTAGTATCTACCTTTCATTATTTCCCAGTGCTTTCGTCAAGTTCCAGCACAGAATCGTTAGCTGTCATCGACATCTTATTGGCTTTGTATGCATGTACAGATTTCACACCTTTCAAAGAAAGAGGGTTCTGTTTATTGCCGATCACGAAAGCTTGGTTTGATTACCTGACACATTTGCAAATTAAAGGATGCGATGTTTGGCCTATTTTCAGATATTGAAAGCAATAGCTTTGTTGCGCAGCGTCTTGCAAAAGAATGCGCTTCCGTCAGCACTGAATGTATCATTTGCGCCATATTCAAGTAGGGATTCTTTTATTTTTCTTTCGTTCCAGCTGCTGGCAGTTTCTGTAATAACAGAGACACTTTCGCCGATCAGTTTTTACAAGGATCGTGAGTGTCGTAACTTTGAATATTTCTAGTAAACCACTTGAAGTGGTTGAATTTCACACTAGAACTTCACTTCCATGCATTTGGCCTTTTTCGTATTTCCAACAATCGGCGTATGAGAAGGTTGCATATTATTTATTCACTGCATCAATATTTTCTACAACATGGGGTATTTTAATCCGTTGAACGAATATAATTGTGATAAACAAAATCATCAATTGTGAAAACAAATAATTTTAATCATCTCCCGGTTTTTGATAACACAAAGGAGAACACATCTTTTTTGCGTCAAATAATTCAGTAATCTCTGAATTCTTACGACAGCTTTTTTTCAGCTTCCTGCAAAAACAAAACTTTCTTGTCGATTGACAAATAACTGCATCTGACTGGAGAGACAGTGGTCAGATGCAGCATGAAACACGGTATGTATATATCTCCCGAACAGAAGGTAAAAGTTTAATGCTGCTTAGAAAAGAGAATGGAAAATTTCGTAAGTAAGCACAGTTAGTCGAGAGAACTATGACTTAGATGGGATCACATAATGGCTGTTTCCCCTACATCTACTGTTTAGATAATGACACAAAGCTATTTCCACTGTTGAACACTGCCCAAAGGAGCCGTTTACCCATCCATCCTCTTTGAACGCCAAATGGGAATGAGCAAATCTTCTAAAACAGGCCATGATCTGTATCACAAACTAAATTTCTACTACACTGACGGAAAAAAAATCCCAACAATAAGAAGGGGGTGTGTTAGATAAACGACAGTTGGTAGGCGGTGAGAGTACATCTGTAAGATGACGTCTATGCAAATTTCGCGCTCGGCGCATACGTGTGGCGCTAGTAGCTCCCCTCAGAACACGCAAAAGCAGGTTTGCAGTAAATACGCGCTGCAACGTTCGTGAGCGTTAGTTATCGTTGAGATTCGACGTAGTGTGTTGATGTTAGTCAAGAATGCCTTTAAGAAGACGAAGAAGCCATTATCAAGAGCTCACGGAGTTTGAATGAGGTTATGTAATAGGGCTACGAGAAGGTGGATCTTCTTTCCGCAATATTGCAGAACGACTTGTCAGGAATGTAGCCACTGTGCATGATTGTTGGCAGCGGTGGTCAAGGGAAGGTACTGCCTCAAGAAGACCGGGTTGCGGCCTGCCACCTGGCACTACTGAGAGAGAAGACCGCCGTGTACGGCGTATGGCCGTGGCGCATCGTACTGCGTCTGCGGCAGCAATTCTAGCTGCAGTTGCCACCACAGTGACACAACGAACTGTTACAAATCGGTTACTTGAAGGACAGCTCCGAGCCAAACGCCCTGTAGCGTGCATTCCACTTACTCCAAACCACTGCCGTTTGCGACGTCAGTGGTGTCAAGCTAGAGCTCATTGGAGGACGGAGTGGAGATCTGCTGTGTTTTCTGATGAAAACCGGTTCGGCCTGGGTGCCAGTGATGGCCGTGTGTAAGTTAGAAGGAGGCTAGGTGAGCACCTGCAACTAACCTGTCTGCGGCCGAGAAACACTGGACCTACACCTTGAGTTATGGTCTGGGGAGCAATTTCCTGTGACAGCAGGAGCACACTCGTGGTTATCTCTCGCACCCTGAAGGCACACCTGTACGTCGGTCTGTGATTCAACCTGATGTGCTGCCATTTACGAACAGCATTCCAGGGGTGTTTTCCAACAGGATAACACTCGCCCGCATACTGCTGTTGTAACCCAACATGCTCTACAGAGTGTCGACATGTTGCCGTGCTAAGGCGCTGGCCTCGGATCATTCGTCCGTAAGGGGTCCGGGTTCCAATCCCGGTCAGGCATGGATGTTGTGTTTGTCTTACGGCACTGGTCCTCTCCCTTCCCTGGAACCAGTGACCCTAAATTAGGGACGGGTGACTGCTTATAGCCCATTGAGTTGCTCACGGTGGTCGTTAAACCTCCAATAAAAAAAATAAAAAAAATGTTGCCGTGGCCTGCTAGGTCACCAGATCATTCTCCAATAGAGCACGTATGGGACATCATTGGAAAACAACTCCAGCGTTACCCCAACCAGCATTAACCGTCCCTGTATTGACCGACCAAATAGCAACAGGCGTGGAACTCCATCCGACAAACTGACATCCAGCAACTGTACGACACAATGCATGAACGTTTGCATTCTTGCATTCAACATTCTGGGGTTACACCGGTTATTAATGTACCAGCAGTTCACATTTAAAATGGCTCTTCTCGCGCTTACATTAAACTGTGATCTTGAAACCTTAATCGATTAAATATGTTACTTATACAAATGTATTGCCGCCATTTTATTCCTCTACAACCTATTTTTCGTGGTGTTGGGATTTTTTTCCGTCAGTGTAGTTCCTTTTGCTACGGAAACTTCTTTAATGGGTTCGCTATGAAGAGAGACTTAGGCTTTGGGTGGTCGTTATATGGAAAGGAAAATGGCATTGCACTATATGGAGTTGATTGTGAAGAATCAATAAGATAGTTCGTTATATTGTAAACATTGCTATAAAAAGGGTCGTACTGTATTTGCTCAATAAGGTTTTCTCCTTTCCTCAAGTTTACTTGGGTTAATTAAACCCGTGTCTCTAGAAATGTTCCACATGTGTGCCTTACATTAAGACCTCCATGGCTGAAGAATTCAACTCATCATACAAACAATAATTCCACTCCCAGATTAAGACTATATCGAAACAGTGAGTTCATATCCATTTGAACATATTCCACATCGCAACCTTTCAGTTACATACTACAGTTTCCCCACCGAAATTACTAGGCCGCAGTTAAACTTACATGTTGGTTACCACGTTTCATTCTACTATTTCTTCAAGAAAATATTTTAAGCATATTCTTAAACACATAATTTTCTCCCACCCAACGCGAGAAGAGCTCACAGAACCGACGACAGATTCACACGAACCTGAAACATCAACCTAAAAAATACGTAAATTGGGCGAAAATTAAGAATAAGTCCATTGACGAGTTAACTGGTGCTCCTGCGATTTGTAAGCTGACGTGCGTCAACCAACTCATGTAGCAGCAGTGTAATTGTATCAATTGATTTTTGAGAACACAAATAAATCTTTGTAGCTAATTATTAATTATGAAATTAACAAATGAAAACTGAACGATATTTTTTTCCATTTTACAAATCACATCAATTTTAAGAACACTGGTATCTAAATTTTTATCCGGAAGGATTCACCGAGATAAGAGACACTATCATATGTTTAATGATAAAATATGTTATTAACCTTTTCTGCGTATGCAGGATCACATCCGCAAATATACCCAAGATGATATGTAACAATGTAACCTGAAAATGTGGTAATAAAAAATGTGATAATCTGGTTCAGACTTATAACTCTCTCAAGGACGATGCATACTCATGACATGGTTAAAGATGAACTCTGAAGACAAAGTATTTTATTCTTTTTTTCAACAAACGTCCATGAACAAAATTCCATCGTTATGTGAACGCTGAGAGCTATAGAAATGCTGTCCTTGCGCCTTACGTCAAACACTTTCTATTCATGCAGCTGCAGCGCGATATCATCAATTGATTTTGAGTACACAAATAAATATAATTAAAGAACTAACACCGAATTTCATTCCAACACAACACCTACTTCTCATTCTAAACTAGCACCTACTTCTCATTCTAAACTAACACCTAATTCTTATTCTGATAACACCTAATTAAACTAACACCTAATTCTCATTCTGATAACACCTAATTAAACTAACGCCTAATTCTCATTCTGATGTTCTTCGGGGGATATTCTGAGCCCTTTCACTCTTGGATTTTATTTCCTGACAGGGAGCATAGTGAAGACCCCTTGGCAAGTGGTTCACTTTACTAACTCCTAATCTTGTGAAAAACACAACCACATATGCACTAATGGATTGGAGGAAAATAGCTCTGCCATTCAACGCATCATCACCGATTACCCTTGCTTACTAGAAAGTTCTTTGTAAGCCAGGTATTGTGCACCACACTCAAATGAGGTTTCACCGTGACGTACGAGTTTTGAGTTCTTTGGATTTGAACGTACTGCGAGTTAGGTTTAAATCAGATTTCATTTTCGGTTCATGACTTCTTTTTCTGATGTTTTCAATTACGTTACGCCCGTCTGAAACTTACTTCCACATAAAGTTCCTTCGACGGAGAGTGTCTGACATCGGACGATTTAACTAATCACTTTTCTAAAAAGACTTAATAAAGAACTTTACTAAAAACCTTAAACACAAAAGGTGATAATAAATTATTATTTTTATTATTTTACTGTAAACGTTATGCATAAGTTCATTTTCCTATGGCAAGTTTTTTAGATGGTTTCAATGATATAATTAAGGTATCGGTACTAACAAAGGATGATATAACCTACAAGCACAATATTTGTTCCAAATTTGACTCGTATAAACACTCTACGAGGTAAGTTTTAAAGTGCATTTTGTCGTACGTTTTAGAGATCAATTTATTTATTTATTTCTTGTTAAAATATATTACCAAACGTTATACCGCCAGAAAAGTGCATATTGTCGCATTTTTACCAAAATGCTTTAGCTTAGGTACACAAAGCCATGATCTCTAAATTAGAATAAATCTTTATGTGGAAAAACAACAGATTTCAGTAATGAGTAATTTTCAGCATATGGCATTTAAATTCAGTTGACTAATTTCTGAAATTTTTTTCCTCAGAAATTTCGTTGGTTGTTGTTTATGCATATTGACAATAACCACCTTGAAAATTTCTGTCTGTCCCATAATGCAGGAAAGTCACTCTCTTTAACATTAAAACAATTATTTTTCATAAATTTATGTAACCCGGAAAGTAATATTTCATCGGAAATTTTAATCATCAAAGGGATCCTATGAATGTCAAAAGAAGAAGAATATTTGCAAGTTTAGTAAATGTGTTTCTTTCGCTGTAGGCTTTGACCTTGTGGAAAAGACGTAAATCTGACATTTTATCAGTTTATATTCTGGTATGTTATTACCAAGTTTCACGATTTGCTAGTTTATCATTTTGTTGCTCACTACGGTTCATATTTATTAATTTGTTTGTTTATTTCTTTATTTTAAAGCAGTTTCCTGATCTTTTCCCATTCGAGACAAATTGGAGGATGGAAGACCGTGAACCCCTGAAATTCCTGAATAATGCACAGTCTGATCTTCCAGTTCTAGAAACTACAAATAAAAAAAAATACTGTAAGAATTATATATGCTTTTATTCGTGCAATCAGTTTCGGACTGTTAACGCAAATATATTGTGGTCTGATTTTTGACAAAAATTACTAAGGCAGATATTGCCGTTTTGCCGAATCGTATTTCTTTTTCATTCTCATTTCATAATGTAAAAAAAATTAACAAGCGCAAAGAATTATATTTCGAAGAAATTTTCATTTCGGAAACATGTTGATGCCTTGTGTGGAATTACTTACAGTTTTGTCTAAATTTGAGTTTCGAAGATTACAGTAAATAACTACATTGCTTCGAAGATATTACGAAAAATATTTAGTAAAAAGTGTTCAGCGCTGAAGGCTCCACAAATGCACTTTGCTTATTTAAATGCATCCTTAATTTAAAATTGTTGGCACGGTTTTTAAATACATCATCAGCAACCTTACACAAAAACACATATCAATAGCTATGTAGTTTCGGATTTGCACAATGATGAAGTGAAGATATAATCTGTATATTAAGTGCAAAGTTATCGATCAGCCACCTTCGCCTTATGAACGTTTTAGCGGACAAGAATGTTTCCGAAATAAAAAGAATTATCCGTGAACGTGGTTAATACATACCATAAAAATTATATATCTAAAATGAGTAAATATAAAATAAAAAAATTAATATTTTTTATAAAATTAAGCAAGATAAAAAAAATTGCCCTTCCCTGCCCCATAAATCAAAAGCAATAATACAGAAAGCCTAGACTCCTCTAGCATAAATCTCTTTAGAGAAGCAATATAAAATTTAAGCATGTGCTCAAAATAAAAAAAACTGCGCTGTTGCGAAGCTCGCTTGAAGCAGGAAGCCGTGGCTAACGTCATCATAGACGAACATCTATGCCTCTGCTGTTTCACCTATTCAGAGCTGGTGTCACACTTGGAGCTAAGCAACTATAGTACGCACAAATAAAAAAAATTACGCTATTGTTGTCATCTATATCTCCCCGACAAGTAGTTGAACGTGGGTCAATTTAATGCAAAGCAAAGATGTATTCGAAACAGCTGATGTTTCCTTGCCTGTTGCACTCACATCGCTCAACATGATCTGTTGGAAATAATGGAGTAAAAAAAAGATGAAGATTTTGCAACTGTTTAGAACACCAGCTGCAAAGCCCCTCTGAGAGCATCATTTACCCACTATCGTCTAATTTGTCTTCACGGGAAGCAGCAACTTTAACCATGTGGACGTCTGAGGACTGGCGTCTTGTTACAGCATGACAGTGCTCGCCCGGACACTGCTCGTGCAAGTATTGTAACCATACCAGGCGTGCACTTTAAGTGTCTTTCAGGTTCACCTCATTCACCAGACCTTGCCACAAGTAATTACCACATCTTCGGACCACGAAAAGATGCGATGGGAGGAAAGACTTTCAGGTCCGATGAAGATGAGCGTAGGTGGTACATGAATAAACACACACGCGAGCAAAATTTTCCTAAGAAAAATGGTGCATGAATGAATGCACACGCAAGCGAAATTTTCAGACCTTGCCACAAGTGATTATCACATCTTTGGACCACGAAATGACGCGATGGGAGGAAAGACTTCCAGGTCTGATGAAGAGGAGCGTAGATGGTTCATGAATGAAAGCACACGCGAGCAAAAGATTATTTTTCTACAGGGATCTATGCACTTTGTAAGAGCTGGAGCACATGTTTTACACAAAATGGAGATTACATTGAAGATTCATTATGATGTGTACCACTTTTATTTAATAAATTATGAGAAAAAAACGTAAGGTTTTCATATGATTCTTTGTTGTGTAACATGGAATAAATAATTCTTTTAATGAAAGCTGAACATATAACTTGGGTTGCTTACATTTATTCCATAACAAATAAAGCCCTTCAAATACTTCAGAAATCAAAATTTGTTCCAACGCTGTCACCTATTTCACGTTCAGTACCAGTTATTAATTTAATATTTCTGTGCTAAGTGATATTGCATTCCAAATTTTAAAAATTCTCAGGAATGCCCGAGGAGTTGATCTATTTAATGTCAGCACATAATCAGGGAAAGGCAAGTTTCTCGACTTCTGTTATCCTGTAAAATGATTTCCTTTCCGACTTTTAGTCGTGATTGTGTGGGGACAAGAATTGAAGAGTTCCGAATTCTTCTAACTGCGATCAGCCTCTTTTTGTCCAAGAAATATAATGATCGGAATTAGAAGATTTCTGCCCAAGTGAAGATCCTTAACTGTTGATTGTCATCATAAATTATGTTAATAAGAAATTATGGAAATAAAATAAATCTTTAAAAAAGAAACCAATAATCACAAGATTTTGGGAGACAATAATCAGGGTATTTATAAGTCACATGTGTATTCATATTAGATACAATAACTGCCGAGATTTTATCATCAACGGGCGTCTTTTTTAAGGCACCAGAACGACATGAGACTTAAACTGTAAAACGCAAAAA
Source organism: Macrothele yani (assembly GCA_039090855.1). Classification (NCBI taxonomy): domain Eukaryota; kingdom Metazoa; phylum Arthropoda; class Arachnida; order Araneae; family Macrothelidae; genus Macrothele; species Macrothele yani. The sequence goes on from CM077015.1 coordinate 101,156,348, forward strand.
GAATAACAGGTTAAAGAAATCATATCAAATAATATATTCAATTGTCGCGCGAAATTACATCAATGTAATGTCTCGCGGAATACACATGAAAAAATTTACTTTTTGTTTAGCTTCAAAAGCATAGTCCATTTACGGGATACATCCGTTGACACGAAGTTATTTCACGAGTCACTGCGAGATAGTATTCCTTCCTAAGTAAGTTTAGTTTTACTGTGGTGCACGGAGCAATATACTCATTTCCGCTTCATAGTTGCGTTGCCTCATTATTTGTTACTTCTCTTGACAGTGCAGTCGTGAGTTTCCCAAGTTTTCCATCCCTTTTATGTTCTAAAACTCTTGCAGCAAAAAACCTTTTTGTCATTCCTATGTATATCATTTTAGACACATCAGGGTACACTGTGGGACTGAAGTACACACCAGCACGATTGTATGTTATATGTCGGAGACCATGGCATATGATTACGTCAGATATCGATGTTGCTGATTTTTTGCCCACGTTATAAGTTGGCATTTTCAGATTTTTTTGTGTCTGAACGAGAACCTAGGTACATACAGCATAGAACCGATGTATCTTGGCGCAAGATTAATCGAGCACATATATCCCTTGTCATCTGTCTTTCTCGCTTTTATTTTCAGAACGCCATGTTGATCAAATCGTATCAAAGAGAACAGCTTGGTTTTTTGGCTTTCAATTTCATTTTTTACAGTTTAACAATCCGAGCGTACTGAAATCGGCTGAAGAAACCAGATACTGATCTAACAAAAATCTACTTGTAACTGCTAGAGCAAAAAGATCTTGGATTCATAATGTTATTTATTAATGTGTGTTCGTAGTAAAGTGAAGTGCCCAGGTGGTCATCTGCTGATTAGAGTTTTCAGAGGATCACTTGAGTTTCAGCGGATAGATTTGAGTTTTCAGAGAATCAAAGAAGAGAACTAATTGTTATGTCGTGTTTATTGGGCAGATTTTCTGTACTTGATGTTGGGAGTTTTTTCGTCATCGGAGGTAAGCACAGCAGGTTTCTTGGTACGAAAGGTTTATATCGCCTTATTTTATTGTAAGAGCCACATGAACGACGGAATTTTCTGCAGATTTACCACTGAATATAATGTAAATGTTTTTGGGGCCATGTCAGGAGAATTGAATGTCAAATCTCACAAAGATCAACTTCAGGCATCCCTTAACCTGTACTACGATCTTTACTCCCTACATTTCCTGGATAATTTTTGAGACCGGGACCGAATTGTGTCCACATGCACAATTTTTGTACTTTGTTTCATACAACATTTTACTTTTTACGGGCTGGTTATATTTGCCTACCGTAGCGCCTTTCGTTGGTGATCAAAGGAAGAAAATGATTGTATACAAAAGTGACGGGAGGAAATCGACTTAAACAACATAATGATATTGATTATAAATTTCTATTTAAAAAGTTTAGGCTATCGACAAACTGGATTCAAACATCAAGTTTGATATTTTGACAGTTGTTCTTCGAAATTTGTGAATCGCGTGGCATCCACTTCATTCCCATCAAGTGAACGGAAGGTCCTGACAATTACCACCAACACTGTTGAAATGGTTACAAAGATTTGAATACTTACATGGCATCTGACCAGAAGAAACTGTGCCAAAACACCGCGAAACTTTGGTCAATAAAGAAATTAAATATTGTTTCGAAGAACTGCTTTCTGAAACTTTGTGTATAAATTTGGTTTCAGTTACTCATAAATTAGAATATCAGTAACACAATTTAATGACCTTTTAGAACGAAGAAAAGTATCTCGCACTTGCTGTCTAGTTCTTCCTGTTAAATAAAATACCCGAGGAGATTCTAATCCTTCAAAGTGAAAGAAAGCAGCGTCACAATGTTTGCTGCAAAGGCATTGGATTTGAAAGAAATTTAATATTATCTCACATGTATTTATTTCTAATAAATAAGGGACATCTATTATTTAGAACCCATAGTGAGTTGCTAAACATACAAAATTAGTACATGCACAAGATCACCAAATATATTTCTGCCAAATGAGATTTGTAATCATCATGAATAACGTCCTGGGGACATACCCGGGGGCTCCAATTTCATGCTGTTCTCAATCACGCATAATTTTGGGTCTCCCATCCTAGTTCTTCTCAATTACACACCTACCAGTGTTACAAGTACTTTTCTCTAAGTATCAACCCACTGATGTTCCAGAAAATACATAATATAAATTACACTTGGACCGTGAGTTCAAAGCTAAGGTCATGGCGTGTACCAATCGTTCAGACATAGGTCTATAAGACCAATGGCAGAAGGAAGCAGTCATTATCGACATATTGGAGCCATCAAACCACAATATTCAAGCTATCTATGCAACAAATAATCAAGTACGTGTAACTGGATGCTCAGTTCAAACGGATGCGGAAGCTAAAAGCAGTTCGTGTACTACCACTAATTAACTGTGTTACTAGTAAAATTCCTCAGACTCTTATAAATTAGCTTGATGCTGGCGACAAATGTTTCTACCGACACCGTAATGAGCGAATGGGACTCGGTTTCGTTCGCGAACATCATACCACCCGTGTGGCAAGAGTCATGTCATGGAGTGCTATTGAGCATGACAGTAGGTCATCTCTTGTCCCCAGCACGGGCACACTGACAGCTGCATGATACGTGAGAACGGCTCTGCAGATCATTTTGATACCGTTCTCGAATGACTTACAGCACTCTTTTTTCCAGCGAGATAACTACCTTGTACACACCGCTCGTGTCTCCAGACAATGTGTGTCACATGTTCAAACACTGACTTGCCCAGCATGATTGCCCAATTGATCCCCAATTAAAAAATTGAAGTGTACCACACAGGACCTCAACTGCAATTGAATCGACCTGCGCACGATCTCGATGAATTATGGAAGCAAGGCAACTGTGCTTAGTGTTGCATTCCTAAGGACGATATTTTTCGACTGCATGACCCATTGTCTCAAAGTATTGCTACCTGAATTGACGTTCGCGGCGCTGCAACCTCTTACTGAAGTGCACTTATTGTGTTGCATTATCTCATCTGATAACGTACAGTTTGTACGTGACTTAAACTTAAAATGAAACCAAGGTAAACCCTTGTGTATTCTTATTTCCATGCTTAATTTCACCTATCTACACTAATTTCTCTTGGCTGGGGCAATTTCTTTGTCGAGAAGTATGTTATCAATAGCAACATATCAGTGTGTATTCATGATGGCGTTCATATGGCGAAGTATGTTATCAATATGCATATCAGTGTGCATTGATGATGACACACGACCCTGTAGATTGAAGTCCCATTACAGCATATGTTGCATTAATTCATGTTCCTGAATTACACGGAATATTTCTTAAAGGTTAACTCAAATGGATTTTCTTCGTAAGCATTAGTTGATACTTTAAAAGAATAAACACTTGTATGTCAACTTCTCAAGACTAAAAGAGACAACAACAGTAGCCCTGAATTACTTTCAGAATTCGGTGAAACATGCCAAATATGCCACTAGCTTTATCCCTAGGTACTAATTCACACCATTCGTTTCGCGCATTTGAGTAACTGTAACATATTTTGGTCAATCAATAGATATATAATCCTTGTAATTCCGAAAATGTTGATGGTATTGCTGTCAAAGTCCGTCGTAGCATATTATCTTCTCTAAATAGTATAACTACACTAGTAATCCTAATTTCTTTACGTATAATATAAATCAAAGTTTCCAAGCTTCCGCCCATCGACAAAATGGACTGTTCTGTTATTCAGTTGGAAGTTTGCTGTCTACCTTCCTTGAGACAGCCATCTGGTTGATGTGCGAAAGGTTGGAAACCTTTATTTCTATTCTACGCCAGAAATTCGGATCTCGAATATAGATATACTATTCTGAGTACAGTTGGTGTTCAGTTTCTGTTCATTAAATATTATCTTCGTTCTGATGATTTTGCAAAAGAAATGAAGAAACGTTTGAAAAATCAGAATAATTAACTTTTTTCATTTTGTAATATTTAAACCTGTTGACATTAGTAGAAACCTCACCGGCTTTACTGACAACTAGGAAGTCTTCATACATTTTTGCGATATTTAGTTTTTTAACTATGTACTTAACGAGAACCTTGAACAACTCGATGAGCTATCAGCAATCGCCCGTCTCTTATTTAAGGCAATGGTAAAAGGGAAGGGAAGGGAGCCATGGACAAACATATCATCCATGCTTTACCCGGGATACGAACAGAGATTCATGTCGGAAGAATGTTCAGAAGCTACTGCTTAGACTAGGGGTGTTAATCCAGGGGTCCAATGCCCATAGGTGGGCCTTCGACGATATCTTCGTGTACCGCCGAGTCATTTCACGTCAACTTTCCAAACATCCCGTCAGGGATGGATTTGTGTATGTGCCGAAATTCACAATGGGATAAGGAATGAGTACAGTGTTGTGTGGTTGGGGTTTAAAAAAATTGACAATGATTGAAAACATAATATTAGTAATTTTGCGATTTTCAAAAACACAAATTACCGTAAACCTTGCAATTATTTAACAACATACAAGACGATATATTGGAGCCGTAAACAGTGGCCGCTAGTGTTTCGAAGTGGCGAAAAGTGTCTGCTAGTCGTAGAAAATCTGCTAGTGTCCGCTCGCCTTTCCCAAAAATTGCAGCTATCCTGTTAAGAGGAATGCATGCTAGGAAGAAAACTGTTGCGCTACACTGATATTAGGAATGGAGCAGGTGGATGTAAAGCTCGTGATTGGTTGGTGATAAGAAGGGCGCCGAGTAATTAACCTGAACTGGAAGAAACACTTCAGTCAGCTGACATGTTTAGTCTTTGAATGCGTGCACAATGGCGAGCTGTGACAGCAAGTGGAGGAAAGATTTATGAAAAGTGCGATTTTATCAAGAGAAATAGTCGTTCCATTTCTTTTTGTTGAGCACAAAAATAAGGCAATTTGTCGTTTTTGCAATGAAAGCGTTGCTGTAATGGAAAAAATAAAAAATATTATGACACGAAGCACACTTCTCAGTATTCTCGATTGGAGGGATGCTTTCGGAGCGAAATGATTGTGAATTTGAAGACAAGATAAATTGTCAGAAATCGTTATTCTCCAAGGTAAATAAACAATGTGAACAGTGTTCGGTTTCTCTACATGATAGCAGAAAAAACTGCAAAACGTAGAAAGCATTTTGTGGCCGGATACTTCCTGAAACAGTCTCTTCAATGTGCAGTTAATATGCTTTGCTCGTTACAGGCTCAAGTTGTTTCAAACATTATATTGCCTGGTGCGATAGTAGCGAGGCTTTTTCAGGATCTGGCAAGAAATGTGTTCAGTAATTTCTAGTCCAATTGCAAGGCGTTTTTGTTTTATTCTATATGGATTCATGAATACACAGCTGCACAAGTAGCCATTTTCATTCTTGGCGTTCATCGAAATTTCACGACTCTAGAAGAATTAGCCAGTGTAGTTGCTCTTAAAGACTTGGAACGGGATTCAGATTTGTATTTATGTCTTAGAGATACCTTAGCTAAGACTGAGTTTGACTTGAGCAACATATCCGGCATAACCAAAGATGGTGCGCCTCATATGTCTGGAAAGATGGGACATGTAAACACTTTAAAGAAATCTAACGTGCTGACGCCAAGGAGTGCGACAGTACTGAGAAAATGGCTTTCCACTGCATCATCCATGAAGGGAAAAAGTGTGTGAAGTCCTCCAACTTTGAACATTTGATGTTTTTTGTTGCGAAAATGGTGAATTTGATCAGGAGGAAAAGTTCCAATCCAGGCGACTTCCAAAGTTATTGGGGGATTTTTGACTGAACATGGTGACGCTGCATATAACGCGAAAGTGCGGTGCTTGATCTACGGGAAAGATGCCTGATTGTCCTTTTTCATTGGATGACGAAGTTCAGTAATTCACGGAATCCAAGAAAAACCCATTAGCGAGGTCCATGAGGTAGAGCAGTTGTGACTTTGCATTCCTTGTCGATATTACTGGTCACCGCAATGAATTGACCTACCATTAAATTGGGAAAGATCAACTTGTTCATAAACTTTATGACTATGTGAAAGCTTTTGAGAACAGACAAATCCGGTGGGAACGTCAGTTGCAAAACAAAAGCTGCCATCACTTTCCAACATTGGTGGGGTTTGTGAATGAAAATAGAAGTTGGATCTGAGATGATTGTGTACAATGCATTTCAAATCAGTCAGAGGAGTTCAACAGCAGATTTTCTGACTTCAGAAAGAACGAAATTTCCATGGAAATGTTTGCCTCGCCCTTTTTTGGTTATCATCGAATGTGCTCCACCTCATCTACAATTTGAGTTTTCAGATCTGCAGTGTGACTTTACAGTGAAATGCCAATTTTTACATGTTCGTACAATAATTGACTTTTATTCCAGATATGTGTGACTGAAAAAAAGGATCCAGAAATACATAAACATGCTTTGTTCTTGTCTTCTACCCTTGGCAGTACCTAAAAATGTGAAAGGATCAGTAAAATGATGACAACAAAATCAAAAAGAAGAACACATCTGACCGATCATCATTTAGAGGTCACTTTAGTAATCATGACAATAAGAATTGCACCCGATATTTTGGTCTAGTCAAAAAAAAAATCAAGTTTAACCTTAAGACTTCAATGACATCCATCTCTGCTTTAACGGTAATAACATATTGTCAATGGGTTTTACTTGTAACATACAGCAATTTTATACTAGCACTGTTTTCATTCTGTTTAATGAAGTACGAGGTATACTGCTTCTGAACGTGCTTTTGGCTATAAAGTGTAGGATAGTATGAACCAAAATGTGTCATCTGTAATTTTAAAAGCCGTGTCGACAGACGTTCAGCCTGTGTAAGCTTTCTGATTTATTGATGTGGCCCTCGGTCCTGAAAGGTTGAAGATTCCTAATTTCAAGTATTTCAACGCATATACTACTATAAACACACATTTTTGTCTATAGTACTTGGAACATATATGTATGTTTTCGCATAAATATACAACAACGGAATGCTCAAAATCCCCCTTCTGGAAATAAATAACAGCTTCCTAAAGTGAGTGATGCCTAAATAACACACAAAGCGTAACACAAATTTTATTCAGCAATGAATACTAGATAACGCTTACCACAATTATTGCAAAAATGATATACAAGCTTTCAAAAGCAAAAGGCTTCGAAATCTTAAAAAGTACGTGTTATTTGACCTGTGTTTAATTGCAGCGATTAACAACTCGCCTTACTTTAACATAGTTCTGCAACAACGTCTTCAATTTCTTTTTGTAAAATTAATTTATTGTAATTTCTTTTTCGAATATTTTACTGAAATATGTTTGAAAATGTCATTTTAAATGATCTGCAGGGGGAAAGAACGTTTTGTTGCATACGGTTGTTCCAACGGATGAAAGTGAAGGAAAACAATTAGTGCGAAACTGTACCCAACTTAGAATAGAACTACATGATGCATGGCAAATATTACTTCTGAGCTGTATAAAGCAATACATCATTCGGTATTTCATTTGCGTTGCTATCTCATGAGGGATGATTCCAGCTGCTTTTTCAATGTTCCAAACAAGTATGCTAAAGCAAGATCCTCTAACACATAATCAGCACAGATTTTTCTGAAAAGATTAAAAAAAGAACATTTTTTTTAGAAAGCTAGAAAACTGATGCTTCAGAAGAAGTGGAGCTTTTGAAAGAATATTTGGAGAGTTTTCTCTAGGAACGTTTAAATAAAGAAGAACGTTTAGCTTATATTTTAATAAAAACCACACAAACGTTTAATACAACTGAAATGACTACCGTCTGCGCACGACTAAAAATAAGGGTATAAACCTATAAAACTTTTAGTGGAACTAAATAAAACCTTGCATAAGAACTTTCGGATCATAAAATACGAACCATCATCAGATTACACAATTTACATAAATTGTGCTGGTATTACACAATTTACATAATCGGTCGAGCAACATTATTGTGACCACCAGCTAATATCCAGAGTAAGCGCCGTGTTCAGAGCGGACAGCACCTAGACGAGCTGGGAGTGGCTCAATTAGTTACTGGAAGGTGTTCACAGGCATGTGGAGCCATGCTGACTGCAGTGTGTGTGATAGCTGCATGAGGATCCATAAGGGGAAAAGCGCGATCGAGATGGTCCCACAGATGCTCAATTGGGTTTACATCTGGAGAATTAGGGGCCAGGAAAGAATTTTGAAGTCTTCATCGTGTTGTTCCAGCGACTCTCGGACATTTTTAACTGTGTGACTCATCGTACTTTCGTGCTGGAAAATCGCATCAGCTCCAGGGAAAGCAATCAGCATGTATGGCTGTACCTTGTATGGAATATTGGATATTCATTGCGAATTTGGTCAATAGCGCCTTCCACAAGTATGAGTGGACCCCGAAAATGCCACGAAAACAATCTCCAAACCATGACGCTGCCCCCACCAGCTTTTCTTCTTTCAGCAATGGTTGAAGAGTGTTTGTTATCCGATGTTCCTCGCATTGTACGCCTACTAGATTCAGTAAAATTTTCTATCTATTCCCAAGCATTACTTTTCATTACATTACCATTGCAATGTTTGAATAATGTACGTAGTCGCATATTTTGCACAGCGTTGATTAACTTATTATCGTTGCAGAACTGTTGCGAATCCGGCGACTACGAGGTAGGTTTGGATTTTGTAATCGTGATTTTATTTTCTGCAGACATTCTGGTGTACCACAATGCTTCAGCGGAAAAGGCTGACTTGTTATTAATGCTTTTAAAATGGATACACCAGAAACATTTGTCTTATGTTTCCAACAGTAAAAATGTCTCCAGACATTTTCTGGTCAGTTAATGCATTCGCGAGGACGTAAATTTGCACAACGATAAGAACAACTTTAAATTACAGCCAATAATACATAATATTTGGTAAAACTTAATCATAATTATATTAAAAATCAATATTTCTTCCTCAAGTAGCGTTTGAGATCTGCTAAAAGGTATCGCCACCTTACAGATCGCTTACTAATTTTAATCATGTCGTATTTTTTTCAATAATTTTATTAATTTTTGGAATGGAATCAAAACTTGAGCCTAATCATGGTGATGTTCAGGAATCTTCAGGATAATATAATCCATTATGACTAAATTTTCTTAAAATTAAATTAGCTGAAAATTTTGCAAAGAGTGCTTGCGGGTTTATGGGGGAAATAAACATTGGTTTGCCACATCGGTAAATCTGTAGTTTAGCGTACTGAATTACGTGGCTGAATATTACGAACATTTTCGGAGAAATGTACATATTTTTAAGTATGTAATTTGATGCGAAATGGTAAAAAACTTCAGCTTTACAACAGGTTTTAAAGATCTTTATAGTAACATTTACGTGCAAGTGCGTGATGTAAACATCCGCTGTGGAGACCTTTCCCCGGCGCCGCTGAATCGTCGAGACTACTGCTGCTTAGTGGTGCTGTGGCAATTTTATGGGCGGATAAAAACGAGACAGAGCAAGCCTTTGCATCTCACAAAAATCCGCTTTGCTGTAGAAAAGAGTTCTAAATTTACCTGTTTTGTGTGCAGAAATGGCGTTATAACTCAGATTCAGTGTGTATTACTAAAAGCAAAAAAATAAGAAATAAAACAAAAACACAACAACAACCGTAATCTTCGTTTCGGCAGATCCATAAAATGTCATTCGCTATGCGACTGGAAGGTAATCGCTTCGCCGGAGTCTCGGACGACATTTGGACGGTAATGGAGATTATGAGTAACGGTACTCGGATATTGGAAACCCTAAAATGGTGTATTTTCCATAACTCTCACACTATGAAAAAGAATTAGTTTCGTCTTCTTAGTAGGTCTCTGATTTTTATTTGAGAATTGCCTCATTACAATTCTTGGCGGTGATGGAATCGTCGTGGAAGTAGACGAAGCGGAAGTGGGCAAGCGGAGATACAACTGCGATCATCTCGTCGAGGGCTCGTGGATACTTGGTATCTTTGAACGACGTACCAACAAATTCAGAGTGTAGATCTGACCTGATAACAACAGATATAAAGATACATTTCTACCTCTCATCCTTAAACACGTGGAGCTAAGATCGGAACCTGTCAAGCTGTGGCTATGACTATTTCACCGTGAACCACTCCCGCAACTTCCATGATCAAATGACAGAGGCGCATACACAAGGAGTGGAGAGCTATTGGCATCGTCCCCTAAAACATAAATTATGAGAGGACAACCATAAAATGTACTTGGCGGACCATATTCTGGACTATATATTCCGATGGAATTGCCATCTTTTCTCTGAGTACTGCTTCGAAGTCTTCATTCGTGCGATCAACATTTCTTCCCTGGCAGATAAAACGTTCTTTGATTTTATTCTGCTAGCTAGACAGTTTCATATTCATAAGGAAAGACAATTGTTCCGTCAAAATAAGTATTTCACACATATACCACAATCAACATTTAAAAAAGGTCCTTTTAAGGGCCACCCTTAATCCATATTAGGACTTCCTTCGGCACTTTCAGAACGTAACGAAAAGCTTAACAATGCAACGATAACGTCTCGCCATCTATGGTCTCTTTGAAAAAAATGATTTTACTAACTTTTTGTTTTTACGCTTTCCAACCGTAGGTTAAAGAAGCGTATATGCTCCAGCTTTGTCCGTCTGTCCGTCCGTCCGCACGATAACTCGCGTAAAAATGGTTCGATTTCAAAGAAATCATAGTTTGTCGTAGGGGACCACCTGGGGACGAACCCTATTGAAAATGCGATTAATGTGTCAAAGTTCACGACATAGGAGCAAGATCCAGTCAATTGTCCTTATGCGTCATAACTTGCGTAAATATGGTTCGGTTTCAATGAAATTTTGTATGTGGTAGAGGACTACGTGGGGACGAACCCTACTGAAAATGGGTGAAGTGGGATCAAAGGTCAGGACATGGGAGTGGGATGCATTCCACTGCCCTCATGCTTCATAACTTACGTACAAATGGTTGGATTTCGATGAAATGTTAGTATGTGGTAGGGAACAACCCGGAGACGAAACCTATTGAAAATGGGCGTAAATGTTCAGTACACAAGATTTTGATCCATTCCATCGTCTTTATGCGTTTTAACTTACGTAAAAATGCTTCGATTGAGACAAAACTTTATCATGTTCTTCCGGAATTATACTTTACCGGTTCTGTTGAATATCATCGAAATGGGGTCAAAGGTCAGGTCATAGGAGCGAGATTTATTCTACAGCCATTATCCTCATAACTTGAGTAATGATTTCTGGTATGTTGGAAAGCGTATCATAATCAATGCATTGCGTGATTTTTCTAACTTGTTTACGCTTTCCAACCGTAGGTTGAAGAGGCGTATATACTTCAGCAATGTCCGCCTAGCCGCACAATAACTCGCGTAAAAATGGGTCGATTTCGATGAAGTTTTAGTATGTGGTAAGGGACCACTGGGGACGAACCCTATTGAAAATGAACGAAATGAGGTCAAAGGTCATGGGAGCGAGATTTGTTCTACAGCCATTATCCTCATAACTTGAGTAATAAAGTAAGTAATGATTTCTGGTATCTTGGAAAGCTTATCATAATCAATGCATTGTATGATTTCACTAACTTGTTTTTTATATTTTAGTTTCCTTTGAAAAATTTGAGTAACTTATTATATTAAAAATGACATTGCAAAATACTGAAGATACCATGATTTTCGGAATGTCACATCTCAGACATCTTACTGTTTTGTTTCGCTAGATAATACATTCAAAGCGAGCAAATAAGAATAAAGAGGAAAGTAAAAAAGTAATTTGTAAGTTTCCCACTACCGACTGCGATTTCATATTTACTGCTCACCCAGTAAAAAAAATGAAGTCTTTCTTGGCATAGGACAATGGCAAAGGTGTTTCAAGGCAGATGCCCTCGCAATAAAAGTAACACGTTTCGGTTTTATACGTACCGTTTAACAGGTGAGTCACGCTCACGTACCCAACATTACAGAATGTCATTTAAAAACATTGTGCTCTACTTAAATAATTTTATATAGATTCTTTTTTGGGTTTTTAACTGCATAGTAATTCAACAAAATGCAAATATGATTACAAGGGGAATCTGCACGTGAAAAACAGATTCTCGGCATAATTTCCGAATGTTTTCGCGTTTGACAGGATTGTATTTGACTTTGAGAAAGTAGGTCATGTGATCAAAAATGTAACACAATACAACATTTTTGTGTTTTACTGTGAATTCCTGACATGCAGATTTCAAAGGAATCTAAACGGATAACAAACAATTCAAGACTTGGTTGTGAATGCGCATTCTCTTAAAATTTTCAATTGGTTTTTACCATTTCTAACTTATACCTTAAACTATTTTTCTAGATAGACGCCCTGGACCCTGAGGCACTTGTCATAACTTGTGATAAGTTTAAGTATCCCCTAATCATCGAACTCTGCCGCCTGCAACATCAGCCATTCCATGGCACCCTCATTTAGCTCATTATCATTGTTGTCAATAAACCGTTGTCCGCCAAGCATCTGCTTTAAAATGGAGACAAAGCACTAATATCACAATGCCATGTCTGGTCAGAAAGATAGGCGCCCAAAACATTTCCCGTGAGACTCATCAGGTAGACCCTTTGTCTTCATTGCTGTGTGTGTTCTGTAGTTTTCCTGTAAGAAACAGTTTCCTCGTGAGAGCATGAACCTGCGGCTGCTTTGAATGGCTTACCGTAGATGTTTCAGAGCAGCACATCACTTATTGTTCCACCTTTTCCGTGAAAACGACGAGTTAGGCCTAAGAAGATACTCGCAATGATTTTCTTTGCCAAAAATTTCATTTCGTATTTTGCTGCCTTTCAGTGATTGCGGTTGATGCCACTGAATGCTTCTCTTCTTGGGCAGTTGTGCGAAATCAAAGTTTCGTCCCCTGTAACAATTTGGTGGATAAACTCGTTACATCTTGGTGGTAATACTCAAAGAACGTCCATGCATCTTTCAGTCGTCGAGGTTTGCATTTATAACGCTCCAAGAACGTCAATGTAGCCCGAGGTCTGTGTATATAACGTTCCACGAACAAAAATGCACCTTCAACTTGCCGAGGTCTGTGTTTATAATGCTCCGAGAACGTCAATGCAGCTTCCAGTCACCCAGATCTGTGTTTTTAACGCACCAAGAACGTCGATGTAGCTTTTAGTCACCCAGTTCTATGTTTATAACGCTCCAAAAAACTCAATGCAGATTTCAGTCGCCGAGGTCAGTTTTTCTAACACAACAAGAACATCAATGAAGATTCAGGTCGCCGAGGTCTGTTTTTATAATGCTAAGAGAACGTCAATGCAGCTTTCAGTCGCCGAGGTCTGTGTTTATAACGCTCCCAGAACATCAGTGCAGCTTCCAGTTGCTTAGGTCTGTGTTTTTAACGCTCCAAAAAGTCAATGCATATTCCAGTCGCAGAGGTCTGTGTTTATCTGTGAGCATCCGTGAGACGCAACTTGCACATATTTTGTTAAATTTAAGATGCTAAATCACAACATTATACACACGGGTACGAACAACTTCAGGGCATTTTTGTGTACATCGCTAATCGTAAATTGTCCATTTTCTTTAGTGATGTCATGAAACTTTTGTTTGTGTTCGTCCGTTATATATAGAAAGAGAAACACCCTCACCACTCCTTGAGAAAAACATTTGTTCTTCCGTTTTTAAACATTACGCAACACTTCCTGCGACTGGATACATTCATTACACCGTCCCCATACGCTTAAACATGCCTCCGATAAAAATCAATAGCTTGGTGTTTTCAGTAATCAGAAAACAGAAAGCACATTTAACTTCGCATTCGGCGGGATTTTCAATGCGCTTGTTCATTTCAAAAGATCGTAACTAACCACAAACTGATACTGCACGCTCGACAATGGTGCTATGAGATAGTCAATACCGCACTGAGCGCCGGTCATTAAACTGCGCGGATACCATAAACAAACGCTCTTTACTTTCTGAAAGACTGACGTATATCCAACGAAGTGTTTTCCTCATGAATCAGTTAAAGGATCATGATAAGGGAAGCTATTCAATGAAAAACACTGCAGTTTAAAATTAACATGACAATCCAAAATAATGTGAATAACGCAATATCTGCACAACAGAGTTTAATGACAGTTCGTACGATCATACATATATCCATAACGTAACAATACACAATAGAATAGGAATGGCATAACCAAATGAGGAGGATGCCCGCACATGACAGCATGTCAGTACAAAAGTGATCACGCCAGTGGAGTTGCTTTCTAGGGCACAATATGAAGAGTGATTCCCCTAATAGCGATTCAGGTGGCACAACGATCCCTCATGTTGTTAACAAGTCTCCGGATCAGATTATGGGGGAATGATACCCATTTCTCTTCCCAAGAAGCCCAAGAGTTCGGGAAAACTTCTGGGAGGGGATGCCGAATTGCAATTGCCCTTTCCAGGGATTCCCAGACCTGCTGTATTGGTTTCATATCAGAAGATCTCTTTGGCCACTATAGCCTATTAATACCCCCTCTAACCTGGTGTCATCGAATTGTCAAGACCTATTTGGACAAGCATTATCATTCACAAAAAGAAATGGGGAACAACAAAATACATAGAAAGCTTAACTTAGGGCTCTTAAATTACATCTCTGTATTGGGCAGCAGTAAGTGTGACTGCTGTACACACGAGCAGCTGCGTGCGTCCATCCAACATGATGCCAGCCCAAATCAGTCATCCTCCACCACCGCAGTGCTCACTTCCCCTAATGTTGGAAGGTAGATTTCGACTTCTGCCACTCTCCGTTTGTACACTCGTCAAGAGTCTGCGTTCAGGGTATACCGCAACTCCTCACTGAAGGGAGCACAAGCCCATTGATTTGATATCAAGGGTTGATGTCGTCCACAATTCAGACGGACTGTTGGGCTTCTTGCGCATATAGGTGTTGGAGTCTCCTATAAACTATTTGTATCGACATCGCGGTTCCCGTAGTAGAGGAGAGATCCTTCGAGTGTTACTTGGCTGTCGAGTACTTATGGTGACGAACACTTAGACACAAATACTGGTGATCTTGACATATTACGCTCCTGGTCGTCTTTGTAGTGGACTAACTTTGCTTGAAATTGCTTTTTCTTCCATTCTTCCATTTCTCTGCAACGATGATGTGGAGCCATTTTTCAAATAACAGTCGATCAGAAACTTTAATCTCCCCTGCCGCTCTTAGAACGAATTTTTTTAAGTTCGCGTGCCAACCACCTCGATGATGTAAAGTCTTTATTGCTATATCTTCATAAAAGCTAGCACAATATTGGTTCCACACGCTGGCTTAGAGTTTTACCCTGCATATGCCTCTGAAAAATCTTCAGTCAGTCATCTCGTTTTTGGACATTCTCTAATTTGTATTTGTCACTTTAATTTCGGGCAGCAGTTTATTTCTGCTACAAAAATCTTTAATTTTGAAATATTTCTAAACACTTTTTTAAATATAATGTTGCGAATTTTTTCAATCAGTATTTTAATGTTTCACATCACTTTCACTTCGCTTAAATTCCTACCAATTTTAAAATCAAACCTTTCAAAATAAATTCTAATTGTACAGATGTTTTGCAAACGCAATAACCACAATAAGGTTTCGTTAAAAATTAAGAAGTATACACATAAAGGTATGCAGACGTATCTGTTCTAGAAAAAACTCGTTCCACTATCGGACTTAAGTTGAAACGCATCCATGAGTTTGTCGCATACATAAGCTTCATATTTTTTGGCAACAGTCAAATAGAGGCATCTATCTTGCTGGCGCAAAAGTGAGGTTATTTTGATTTCATTTTGTAGCGTATTTTAGGCGTTCGAAGTTTCCCCTGTATTCCGATATTCAACCACAATATTACTTTTATGTGCTTACGGATATACCCATGTTTACTTTTCAAAATATCCACACAAAATATATAATGAGTTTCAATGAAATTATCATGATCGACATAGACCTTTACAGAACAACTCTGCCTCGACTGTACTCTGACGGCAATAAAATGTTGCAATTCCTTCTATCATTTAGGCAGTAAAGTTCTGAATATTTCTTGTGTTTGCTAGGGCAAGTTCATTGTAATAAACAGAATTTTCCTTTTCTGCATTTGGACTAAACTTGATCGAATCGCCCTCTGTTCCTGTGCTGTGGCGACGCAAAAGTTGTTCTTTGGAGTGAGGAGTCACGTTTTTCATTCTTCCAGTGTGATGAGAATGTTTGTATTTGGCGACAGCCCTTCGAATGATTTTGGTCTGACTGTGTTCTTCCAGCTGTTATGTTCCTCGGAGATTCCATCACTTTCGGTAGTTGTTTTTCGTGGGTGCGACTTGGTCCGTTTGTCACAAACCATTAATTGTGAAGGGTACCCCGATATTCTGGATAATTCTACTCTACGAACAATGTGGAAGAATTATGGAAATGACCGTTGTTTCTTTCAACACCATCGAACTCCTGCCAAACTGCACGGCGTTTTCTTGAAAACCAGGTGGAGTTAGACTTTCCTGCTCAGAGTCCTGATCTCTACCCCATAGAACACCTGTAGGATGAACTGGGTATTCGGAGATAAAATCAACCACAAGGATCGTCATCGATCTCCACTTTGGCAGCAGATTTGCACGATGAATGGCGAGACATTCCTGTCGAGAGCTACCAGAACTTGGTTGATAGTATCATTCGACGTGTTGCTGCTGTCATACAAGCAAAACGTTGACCAACTAAACATATAACAAAAACATTTTGGTGTCCGAACAGTTTTGGTTATATAGTGTACATACATAAATTGATGTGCTAGAAAGTAGCCCAACTTAATCGGAATTTCTGACCACAATAAATAGCAAGGCGTAAATTTGTATTAAAGGTTATAGAACAGGCGATATAAAATGTAATTAGAATATCAGATAAATTAGTACACGTAATCCAGTTTGAGTGAATGCGCGTTCCTAATAAAAAAACAAAGATCATTGCCTCCATTAAAGCGTAAAACAATGGTTTCCTGCTGTCGCGCCCATAAGATGTATTGGAAGGGTAACCTTGTAATCTTGCAGCTTCACCCTCAGAAAAAGAAGTGCGTTCCATACGTGAGCACTTTTCAATTTTTTTTTTGTAAGAAAAACTTACAACTTTGCGCATGATTTGTATCAATTATTTTTCGTAAGATTGTAACTGGTAAACTGTGTGATAGGGAAGGTAAGAAAACTGTCGTAGAAAAGGGGACACTGAAACACTCATTTTATAATACTGTTCTCGACGAACGGTTGCAAAGCACTGTATGCCGATAGATGGAAATAGAAACGCAGAGTATATTCTAAATAATGATCAGAAATTCATTATTTGCAATATTTCATGAGGTGATCATAATCACGTCACATTTCTTTTGACTCTTTGAAATCTTAAACTGCTTCCATCTGCATGGTGTTATATTTGATACTTTCTTTATTTGTACTGTTGTAGTTGTTAACACTTAAAATCTTAAAAAAGAACGAGTATTTGTGAGAATCGAAAACTTTAAAACTCGCAGCAAAAGATACACCGGATTTTACAAAAATTATTAACAGCTATTTTTAAAAGTTGAAATGCTGAAGTGGAGATTCCAAAATGTTCTTATTTCATATAATAAGCTACTGATTTTCATGTATGGAATTACCTTCAGTTGAATTTTTGACATAATTTAAATGCATTAAAATACTACGAAACTAACGATATCCCTAAAAGTTTAGTCGCCTGAAAGCTTTCTACAATCCAGGGTTGTCTGACGGGAAGGGCCTGAAGCCGTCGGTCGAAAGGCCTCTGAAGGGAGGAATTGCTCAAATAGGTTCTACAATCGAGAGTTGTCTGGCGGAAAGAGCCTGAAGCTGTCGGTTCAAAAGCCTCTGAAGGGAGGAGTGAGAAATTGCTCAGATAGTGATAAAGGGATGAAATTAATCAGAGTTATAGAATATATGCATTGTCTTTGGCTGAATGTGAAGTAAGATGTTTTTGAAATATCTGTACTGAATTTCTTTTAAACTTCTTATTTATCTGACTAATTAATTGGTTAATTACGTGTACGAAGTTTAATTTTAACTATTTAATTTTAACTATTTAATTTTATTTTACGGTGGGATGAATCTTGATAAAAAAAGTTTAATCCATTGGATCTAGGGTTTATTAAAATTAATACATATGTCTTACTCTTTAATAAAGATTTTAACTGGTGTAAGGCGATTAGAGCTTTAGCTTTAAGGTGGACATCAAGTAATTTTGCTTCCTATACTTCCAATGGAAAAACTTCTGTACACATTTTCTTCATAATTAATGCGTTCCCAAGGATGAAAATTTGAACATCGATTAAAATAACTTCATATTATAACTTGGAATACTTAATATTTTTTTAAACATAGCCATAATTATATTAAAAATCAATAACTTTTCCTTTGTTGGTGGTGAAACCAGAAAAAAGATGGCGCGACCTATACTTTGATGACGTCAGTAGACAAACAAATGTTGGATTGCATAATTATGGTTATGTTTTAGAAGATATTAAGTATTCCAAGTTATAAAATGAAGCAATTTTAATCGATGTTCAAATTTTCATCCTTGAGAACGCATTAATTGTGAAGAAAATGTGTACAGAAGTTTTCCCATTGGAAGTATAGGAAGCAAAATTACTTGAGGTCCACCTTAAGACTCTCACATTTTGCTCTCACATTTTGTGGCTATTCTAACATTTGTTAAAATTTTAATGAACTTTAAAGTGCGAAGCACTAAATGAATTTAGATGTATTTATATAAATGGGATGAGGTAAAATTAATATGTTTTTTTTTGTATAAGATGCCCGTAAGAGGACCGTTTTTTACTTCTTATTAAAGTTTTAATATCCAGGATAGAATCTATCTGGGTGGAATAACTTTAGTAATTTATTAACTAGCACTGTTTAGCTAATTGCAAACTTTAATTAAACGGAGTTTGCCCTTTGAATATTCCAATAATTTTTACCTGTAAGTTGCAGTTAGAATAAAGAAAAAAATGTCCTTAAAAGCGCCGTTTTATTTTTAATTTTGGCTGCCAGCTTTGAGCCAAGGTTAATCTCTTTTTTGGGAAGATACTTTGTTTCACTAAGTAAAATATTATTTTGATCATAATCAGTTCACCAGTAGGAAAGCAGAATTAAATAATTCTTTTTCTATGTAGAAAGCCCCTTAAATTTTTTTTGTTAAATTTTATTGAGATTTAAATATAATTGTGTTTCATCCCTGTGCGTGCATTCCCTTTGCAGCGAAAATAAAGTCTTTCCCAAAAGGCCCCTCTCTTTCATTGTCTGAGGAACAAACTAAATTTTTATTTATGTAAAATCAAATCTCATTTCAATTTTAATAGCAGAATAAGCAGAGTTTCTTACGCTCAAGGCAGCCCACAGAAAAAACCAATACTCTAGTATTCAGAGAACTGATAAAATAATACGGGAGAATTGAGTCAGGAGTAATATGCCTGGCATTTAACAGCTAGATGAAAAATTACTTTGATTTGAGTATCTTGCGCCAAGTAGCAGCCCTTAATGGAGAAAACAAAGGTAACATCTGCTGACTGAATACCAGAACAGGAAGGAATTCAGACCCAGTACTTTTGCGTTGGGTTCCTTAATTCTGAAAGCAACCCTTGTATTACTAACGGGGTATTTTACAATGCCTGTTTTTAGTTTAAAACAGTTACTATCTTATTCTTACACGATTGTTTGGTCCATATTTTTACAGCTAAATTTTCTTGTGAACTTCTATAACAGCAATAAGCGTAGATTCGTTCATTCACACTCCGTTCAATTATTATGTTTCTTTTAAAACGAAGTATTAATTCACGAAACGAGTAGCAACGATCGCTGGAAAATAAGCAAATCACTAAAATTTGAATTTGAAACAATTTGCCATCACACGCAATGCATTTGAAACAATTGGATTTGAAACAATTTGCCATCACACGCAATGTTGACGTCATTTTACAGCTGTTATCACCTTTACGAAATAGATCACACTTCTCATCAATGAACATCGACGAAGTCCACTTACAAAACTTTCCGTTCTCAACATTATTTTTAGTTTCACTTCCTTTCCTTAATTTCAAACGCATTTAGCTGGAAACGGGTATTAAATAAATAAGAAAGACGTCTGTCAAGTCATGCTGAACTCTAATCATAGACTTAGTTTAAGTAATTTAATTTTTGAATACAATTGTGGTCTTATTGACAGGTACACCCACAGAAGCTCCACATCTGTGATGATGCCTTTAACAAACAACTGAGCTAGTAACTCCGACCAGGAATTCAGCTCTCAGACAAAGTTTCCAATTAGTAGAATAAAAGATTCAGCTTTCAGAGTTAGAAACAATTTCATTTTGGTCTTGGTAATCCACGTTTCGAGGTCCTCAGAGAAAACAGCAATTTTAATTCACTAACAATATTGTGCCCCACAGATTCAGTTTTGCTCTGTCGTGGCAAGTCTTACTTAAAAAATAGACTTCGGCAGCTGAAATATCGATTCAGCTATCGCCAACAACACTTAAAGGTTAAGAAAAATATTCACCCAACCAAATTTTGTTTCAACTAATTACACGAAATTGTTATCTCCCATATAGTCTGCAGCTTTAAAGTTTTGCTTTCGCCACTGAAATAGCAGTTTTAAACCATTAATAATCATTAGTTGCCCAAATTCAATACGCTGGGATTATAAAAGCTGTTTTTCTTTTTCATTTCGGTTTTACAATGTCCTTCTCTCTTTATGTTTCAGTTAAGAACAGTCATATCAGTAGTTTGGCATTCTGAATAAACTTCACTTTTACGGAATCTGTTCGTAAAGTCTGCAATACTTACCCGAACCGAAAACCGGTTTAATTTGCTATAGTTGGCCCATCCCAGCTTCAAGTTGTTCAGATTCAAAGACAGTTTTCAATTTCTAAGATGTTATAGCCATCGAGATTCTCTACGTAGTGTGCAATAACAAACGTCCCTATTCTAACCATTGTGAACCTTCAACCTTTTGCTTTCCTACGTCATCAGCACCAATAGATAGGCAATTATCACGAGGATTTCTGTCTCAGAACTATGGATCTCACGTTTTGCCCTTTGAGTACCACAGCTTCTATCTGTATTCTGAGAGGAAGTCAGCATTATTTACTTACTAATTTGTGCATATCCGGGCAAAGCCACCATTCTTGGTTCTTCGGGCATTTTATTGCTCATGCCTAGTTACAAGGAAACTTGCAATGAGGGTTTCAGAAAGGTTACTTACAGATCTGCTTTTTTATTTTATTTTTTTCGAATTTATTCGCAAGATTTATCTACACTGTCTGTAACATTTTCACAAAATTTCTAGAATTAAAAATACATTTAAACGTATAACACACAATTAAAAAATTTTATTAATATGTTTTTTATATTTATTCTAAAAGAAAGATATAAAGGATTCGACAAACACATTCGTCTCCTCACCAAGTAATAAAAATTTGCTTGAAAGCAGCAGTATGCACCACTTCAAATACGTTGGTTGCCATGAACAGTGCAAAAGCAGAGATTAATGCCAAACTTATGTATACATTTCTTTTGTAATATACGTTTTCGTTGGGACGAAGCGATGAAATCTTCTTTAGTGGGAAAACTTCTTAAACGGGAAGTGTCTGATTGGGTTTTGTAAGACTTTAGAGATTAAAAATGTTGCATAGATTAAATCCAGAAATTACATTTTAGGTAATTTTAAAGTAACAAAAAATTTCACAACTTACATATTTAAACTTGAATATGGGGATTGAAAGCTACATTTATTATGCTACAGGATTATAAAAATACTGATCTAAAAGCGTTCGTTTCTTCCTTTTTTCCTCTAGATTCACAAAATACGTGTTCATTTCCCTCGAATTTCTCATTATGTCCGTTGGAACACGTTCGTGGCTTTCTATAAAGCGGCGAAAAGTTTCTAGTGCTTTACCAGCTTCAGCTGAAGTTGGAATTGGCCTGCACTCATCTTCTTGCGTTTCTGGTTCAACGTCCTCTTGCGTTTCGATATCGCATATATCGTCGATATTTTGCATTTCAAACGTGGGAACATCTTTGTCAACGTTTTGCCAATATACCGTTGAGGGTTGTAACCGGTAAATTTAGTTCTTTTGCTATCTGCACCCTAATTAAATGCGGGTTTTCATCAACTTTCGTAATAATGTTTCGTTTTTCAATCAGATATATAGCTTTTCTTTTGGTGTCTTTGGACGCCATACTTCTAGCTACGCATTTCAACAATAAAACTAAACTATTAAGTCCACGTATGCGAGGTGCAGCATCTGAGCCTAACTCTGACAGAATGACTAACTTTTAGCAGGTACTTCCTTTCCCATCCTTTACCCCAGCCCCAAAGATAAGGCGATTGGGATACAGAAAGGGCAGACGCAGAAGAAGTGGGGGAGTAAACATGACCCCCTACGTTGACCGTGGGAAGCCGGCAGGGGCTTTGCTTGCTACATGTACGGGGAGAACAAAGAAACTTTTTCTCCCAACTTCTTTGACATGTACTTATCTGATGGACGATTTCCAAAATCGTATGTTCTTACTTAGAAACTGGTGACACTTACAACTTCCTAAGCGAGAAAACTTGAAACATGGTTACTCCTTAAGTGGGAAAAATTAACATTAGCACTATGGCAAAAAAAAATCGGGACTCCAAAAATAAAACTTCTTAAACGTGAAAACTTCTTAAGTGGGATCCACTGTATTACTAATTATTCTATTATTGGACAAACTCAGCAATCGAAATTGAAAAAACCGTTAAAATTATCGGTTATAAATTACGCATAAAAAATGTGTAATTTATTTAAATAAATATTTTTCCCATCTTTCAGGCATATGGTAGGAGCAGCTTGAACAATTCTCAGTGTCCTCTATATATTCCTTTAAATTTCTGAATTTCATAGGGCTTCGAAACCAAGTTCAAAGATTTAAAACATTTGCCTAACTAATTCGAGACATTGAAAAGCTGTTTAATTCAAAAACTGAACGAAACATATAGCTTACAATATTTTAAAAAAGTGTAGTTTTAATTTTAAGACTAAGCATTTACCGTGTAGAAAGTCAATTATTTTAGTTATAA
The DNA here is from genome assembly GCA_039090855.1 of Macrothele yani. NCBI lineage: Eukaryota > Metazoa > Arthropoda > Arachnida > Araneae > Macrothelidae > Macrothele > Macrothele yani. Next base: position 101,179,475 of record CM077015.1, read on the forward strand.
TGTGGGTTGTTAGTTCTCTTCCAAAAATGCTGAAAATTTTAAATTCCAGCCCTCAAGAAAGAACAGCTTTGGGATTTTCATATGCACTATTAGAATGTTTTAAAGCATTTCTCGTCTTTCTTTTGAAACAACTGGGTGATTTTGCGAAAAAGTGAAATGCACAGATGTTCTAGTCACGTAAACGAAGACACAGATAAAAGAAATTGTCAATGAGAGACATACAGTTTACCAGCAGTATATATGACTCCGTGATCAAAGAAAGTACCTTACATTGGCAATCGCTGGACATATTGTTAGATTATACACTGACGGAAAAAAATCCCAACACCACGAAAAATATTTGTAGAGGAATGAAATGGCGGCAATACATTTGTATAGGTAACATATTTAATGGATTAAGGTTTGAAAATTACAGCTTAATGTAAGCGCGAGAAGAGCCATTTTAAATGTGAAATGCTGGTACATTAATAACCGGTGTAACCGCCAGAATGTTGAATGAAAGCATGCAAACGTTCATGCATGGTGTCGTACAGGTGCTGGATGTCAGTTTGTGGGATGGAGTTCCATGCCTGTTGCACTTTGTCGGACAATACAGGGACGGTTAATGCTGCTTGGGGGTGAAGCTGGAGTTGTCGTCTAATGATGTCCCATACGTGCTCGATTGGAGAAAGATCTGGTGATCTAGCAGGCCACGGCAACATGTCGACACTCTGTAGAGCATGTTGGGTTACAAGAGCGGTATGCGGGCGAGCGTTATCCTGTTGGAAAACACCCCTGGAATGCTGTTCATCAATGGCAGCACAACAGGTTGAATCGCCAGACCGACGTACAACTGTGCCGTCAGGGTGCGTGGGATAACCACGAGAGTGCTCCTGCTGTCATAGGAAATTGCTCCCCAGACCATAACTCCAGGTGTAGGTCCAGTGTGTCTCGGCCGCAGACAGGTTGGCTGCAGGCGCTCACCTGGCCTCCTTCTAACCAACACACAGCCATCACTGGCACCCAGGCAGAACCCGCTTTGAACAGAAAACACAACAGATCTCCACTCCGTCCTCCAATGAGCTCTAGCTTGACACTACTGACGTCGCAAAAGGCAGTAGTTTGGAGTAAGTGGAATGCACGCTACAGGGCGTCTGGCTCGGAGCTGTCCTTTAAGTAACCGACTTGTAACAGCTCGTTGTGTCACTGTGGTGGCAACTGCAGCTCGAATTGCTGTCGCAGACGCAGTACGATGCGCCACGGCCATACGCCGTACACAGCGGTCTTCCCTCTCAGTATTGCCACGTAGCATGCCCCAACCCGGTCTTCTTGAGGCAGTACCCTTCCCTTGACCACCGCTGCCAACAATCATACACAGTGGCTACATTCCTGCCAAGTCGTTCTGCCGTATTGCGGAAAGAAAATCCACCTTCTCGTAGCCCTATTCTACGACCTCGTTCAAACTTCGTGAGCTGTTGATAATAGCTTCTTCGTCTTCTTAAAGGTATTCTTGACTAACATCAACACACTACGTCGAATCTCAACGATAACTAACGCTCACGAACGTTACAGCGCGTATTTACAGCAAACCTGCTTTGCATGTTCCGAGGGGCGCTGCTAGCGCCACACGTATGCGCCGAGCGCGAAATTTGCATAGACGTCATCTTAGAGATGTACTCTCACCGCCTACCAACTGTCGTTGAACTAAAACAACCCATTATTGGTGTTGGGATTTTTTTTCCGTCAGTGTATATACCCGGTCGAGTCACGTTAGTGTGACCTCCAGCTAATTTTCAGAGTAACCGCCCTGGGCAGCGAGGACAGCAGCTATACTGGCTGGGAGTGACGTAGTAAGGTGATGAAAGGTGTTCATAAGCATGTGGAGTCATGCTGACTGCAGTGCATCTGACAGCTGCTGAAGGGTGCGTGGTGCATTATCCGTAGAGCGAACGAAACGATCGGGATGGTTGAAGAGATGATCAATTCTGTTTAATTCTGTGGAATTAGGGGCCAAGAAAGTATTTTAAAGTCTTCATCGTGCTATTTCAAGCCACTATCAGACATTTATAACTGCGTGACACGTCGCATTATCGTGCTAGAAGATCCCATTAGCCCCAGTGAAGACAATCAGCTTGTATGGGTATATGTGGCCTTCAAGGATAGATTCATAAGGACTTCGATCCATAGTGCATTCCACAAGTAAGAGTGGACCAAGGGAATGCCACCAAAACCTTCCCCAGACCAAAACGCTGCCTCCATCAGCTCGTGTTCTTCCAGCAATGGTTGGAAAGTGTTTGTTTTCCGATTTTTCTTGCCTTATACCCCAACGTCCATCCGTTCGATGAAACAGAAAACGTCACTCTTCGGAGAAGGCAATACTTCGCCACTCAGGGGAGGTCCAATTTCGATACTTCCGTACAAGTGTAAGCCCTTTCTGCCCATGCACGTATGTTAGCATAGGTGCAGTGACCCTGCTTCTTCATCGGAAACCCATACGCACCAGGGTTCACTGAACGGTAGTTTTTGACACTCTTCCGTGAACCCCCTGGTTCTGTCGCCCAGTGAGTTGCTCCACTGTACTGTGTCGATCGACCCTCACGCACCAGGAAGCCGACGTTCACTTCTCATATCAGTGGTACGTGGTGATCGGCAGTTTCCACATCGCTTATTCGCAATGGTGCCATTTCTCCAATCACGATACACCTTTACCACATCAGCACGCGAAGAATTCACACATTGCGCTGTTTCAGAAATACTACCACACTTGTCCCGAAAGCCGATAATCATCTATTTTTGCAAGTATGATAAATCGCTCCTTCTATCCATGACAGCAGCAAGTGATATGTTTTCAAAATGCCTACAGCACAACTTATATACCCTGTAAACCAGCTCAGGACACATGCCTTCTTTCATTGGCTACGTGCTGTTGACATCAAAAGTAAGAGGTGGCCATAATAATGGGACTCCACTGTGTATTATATAACATTAAAAACAACTTGCATATGTTCTTACATTTTTTATCTGCCTTTCAAACACATAAGCAAAGGAACAGCTTCAGGATATTGCATTGCTTTATATACTGTAAAACATTTCTGATGCTAAAATGATGGGTCATACTGTTAAAATGTCTCTAGTTTGAAAGGACCTCCTAAATATTTCACTACCTTCGAATTCTGATCAGCAGTATTAGGAAAGGAAACACACAACTCACAACTTTCTACATCGATGATCTTATCAAATTGCAACCCCTTGAACTCTTTGTACATCTCTTCTCTGGATTTCCTCCTCGTTGCGGTTGCAACTGGCGTGTTGAAGGTGCGTCTTCTATCACACGTTTTGTTGATTACAGTTCAGTTTTTCTTCAAATTTGCGTCCTATGTCTCCATTTTTCTTGATTCTAGTCCTTATCTTCCCTCTAACGTTTCTGTGTCGTTGATTGTTGTATTTCTCAACACCACTGGTTGACGAACTTTTTCAGCTGGATGATTGACGGAGGCAGTTAATTTCCTCTCTTTAGACTTTTCTGGTCAGTAGCAATGCCAGCATGTTTCATTCTAACTAGAATTGATGATTAATAAGAGTAAGAAAAAGCTATCATGTGCTAAACAGCAAGATATCTAGGGTACACAGTACGAAAGTAATGAGAAGAACATTTGCAGGTGCTAAAACATAAGTTGCGAAATGGTCGCCCCGGTGGCGCAGTGGTCTAAGCGATGGCCTCTGATCATTCGTCCAAAAGGGGTCCGGGTTCGAATCCGGGTGAGGCATGGATGTTGTGTTTGTCTTACGGCTCTGGCTCTCTCCCTTCCCTGGAACCAGTGACCCTAAATTAGGGACGGGTGACTGCTTATAGCCCATTGAGTTGCTCACGGTGGTCGTTAAACCTCCAATCAAAAAAAAAGTTGCGAAATGACTTCAGTACGGTTAACACAAAACTGTAAGGGTCATTTCCAGAAAGTGATTGTTTTCGACTGGGTATTCCAAAATTCAACGACATTCAGTGTATAGAGTGTTAGGAATTAGAGTTACGATTTCAAACGGCCAACTTTTTAAAAACCAATATGCAAAGATATGGAGTCACTAGATATGTCACTAGGTATTACATTAATTTTACCTTTCATGAAATAGTTTTTCTGTATTTCGTATATACTTTTATCAAGAAGAAAATAGATTTTCAAGTCTACTACATGGCAATGTTGAACACATATGCAACAATTGCATGGCCAGAAAGTTACTGTTGTTAAATGCTGATGAATCTTATTACTACCAGTAAATCGCCTGCCTTCCCTGTGATTTTGTAATATGACGAAATCATTCAGTGATGTTTACTTTTCTAGAAGAAGAAAGCAATAAATGTGAAATAAGCACAGAGAACATGGTAAAGGTACCGGAGTGGCAGTTAAGATATCAAATAGCTGAGCTTCCCAAAGCTTTGGCGACCCAGTTAACGCATAGGATCTGAGAGAATAGGTCAGTTGCATTGTTACCTTTATCCCCATTTGTCATCCTCCCTTTGGCTTTATAGCAGCCAAGCACACCTTTCAAAAATGTGTTTATTTTCAAGAAGCTTTAAAGAGAGGTGGCTTGACAATCTGTGCAGTCACCTCTTGCGTGTTCACTGCTAAGAGGGTGACTTTCAATCTAGTACTTTTGTTATCATATCTGTGAGAATAACTCTGACTCCTACATTTTGTCAATCGAAAGTAAAAAAATATTTTAGTACCTAATAGACGATGCTCCAGTATCAAATTGATCCATCACTTCCGACAGATGACATCTGTAGGGGTACAGGAATCAGGCAAACGGGTAAAATTTCTCTTGAACTTAACGGCAAGCGTAATGCTGTCCCACATTAAATCAGCAGATGAAATCTCAAAGTGTCAAATCTACGGTAAAATATATGGCTTTCTTTATTGAAGGCTTAACGACCACCGTGAGCATCTCAACGGCCTGTAAACAGTCTCCCGTCCCAAATTTAGGGCCAACGGTTCCAGGGAAGGGAGAGAGCCGCCAGTGCTATGCGATAAACACAATATGCTTGCCTCGCCGCGATTCGAACCCGGACATTTCTTGGACGAATGAACATAAGCCAGCGCTTAGACTGCTGCGCCATTGGGGCGACAAAATAATTTGGCTTTGAGGATCACAATTGTACAGAAGACTTACTCATTCAGAGGGAATACGGCATAGCCACGTGACAAAACTGAACGACGCAGGGATTTTCTTCAGACCACACACGGGTCAATGACTTCATTTTAATAAAATTAAACGTTCATAATTTCAGACTTTTCCTTTACATTTTTTTGCACACGTACTGCTGAAGCAACAACTTGCATACAAAAGATATTGATTTTTTTCGGCACAAAAATTTAAGCGAGCGAACGTAAGTTCTAGTAGCTATGGTGACCTGGTGCGCTGGATTACAGTCGCAGGGTATATTTAGTTGGTTCCATGTGCTTAGAGGAAATACAGTGGATGCCATGTCGCTTAAAAAGTGCAAAGAATTTTAACGTATACGGAAAACTGCTGAAATATGAACCAAAAAATGTATGATCTGTTTTCTAACAGCATAAATAGCATAGACAAAAGAGGAAGTCGTTGATTGAGGATGTATGCTTGTGTTGTTTTGCTGTCGGTATTTATTTCTAAACATATGTTATTTAACACAAGTTTTAAGAACCCTCATTGTAGAATGCTGGCCTTATTAGTACGTAACAAAGAGCTTAATTGCTTCCTAATTTTAAATCGATTAGATCGACTATGCTATACTAAAGAAAATCAAACGCTTAAAGAAGGTCAACTCTCATAGAGATAACCTAAAACAGGCGGCAACAGCGCCACTACATCTTACGAGATGTAGTGGCTCTGCGGGAAAGTTAACATTCAGAAGCAAAACACGTTAGGGGGATTACGGCACTGAAGCTTTTCTTTGATCCACGATGGTTTCCTTCGATCTGCTGACTATTTGCATACAGCAGGGTTTTTTTGTTGCTGTTTTCTGATATCCCGCCCATCCCTTATTTTGGTAAGAAAAATATGCAATAATATTAGTATTACTATTTAAATTAAATTTCAACAGATGTTACAGTTAGGCCTACGGATCCGTACAAAATGCAGACATTCTCTAGTATTCGGCATTACTGAAAATGTTTCTGAACAACTGAAGAACAAACAAAAGCCTTAACTAACCCGATTGGCGTAACAAAACTAACATATCCGATTTGCGAAGTGATTATGCTACCGAGAAAGTAACAGTCACGTGCTGTGAGTAGCTGGACAGACTGTTCTTTACCCAAAGAATTGAAGTCGAAGATTGAAGTTAACAGAAATATGCATGCGCAGTTTGCTCTGTCTGCTTCGGCATCAGACTGTATGTTAGCTTCTGTGCACTGCATTTTTTCCTTGAAGATATGGCGGGGCTAGTTACGTCTCGCTGAGCCTTAACTTCTTCTCGTTGGATATTCTTTGGCTGTACGTTGGAGATGAGTTATTTGATTGTTGTGAGATGAAAACCAAAAACTACCTGTTTTATTCGAAAACATGCGTTTTCACCCAAAAGATGGTTACTCCGATAAATACGTATGGGAAAGTTAGCTGCTCACAGTTAATGGAATCCCTGTACTCAGTGCCGGAAGTTTTCATCAATATTTTTGGCGACGTCACAGCCTATGATTGAAGCTGAAACAGCATTCTGAGTCTTTCTTTGGAGATTATATAACATCGTGTCTTAAGATATGTTCGTTCGTAATCAATACGATCAGTAATGTCAATTCGAAACCAGGAGTGAAACTATAAATACATCGGAAGGAAATAATGAAAATAAAGAGGGCAAGAAATGCTGCAAATGCGTTCTTTTAGTGATTCATAAGCACTGTTGGTGCTGCTATAAAAATCAGATAAATTTGTGAATGGCGGTTCCAAGTAAATAGTATGTCACGTGCCTTTCCTGCCATTTCTCTAAAGAGGGAATTAATTACAATGCAACGTGTACGTAATATTTGTCGCGGAGTTTTATCTTCAATTGTGCTTGTGTTGGGTGTCTAATGAGTTTGGTCCACATGTGTTGACAAAAACGTCCGCCTCATTCTTCAATCTCAGCATAGTGCTTAAATAGTCGTAGTCTGAATATGACTGTGTTGCAGAGCAAGCCGTTCTATCAATACGTCCACATTCAAAAACTTTAATTAGATGCAGTGTATTTTTCTCGCATTAAACACAATGCCTGATTATGGTACTACGAAAGAAAACATAAAAAAGAACGTGGCGACATGACAAAAGAGCAGTAGATATTTCTTTAATTTCGAAACAACAAAATTTACGCAAATTTTAAGGTCCACACGCTCTGCTTTAATGTCAAAACTCTTGTGATATATTTGTATATTATACATTTCGCTTTCACGTTTTTCGTAATAAATCTCGCATAACGCACCAATTTATTTATTCTATTTAGCGTTATTCCATTAGCGTTCATCATAATGCACCAATTTATTTATTCCATTTATTTATTCCATTTAACGTTCATCGAGAACAACGGCACTTTTCATTAAAAAAAATGCAAAACCTTAGATTATTTGTCAAAGGATGGTTAATAGTTTCGCATGACGCAAATATGAAATGAAATTTCATCCGTGAGAATCAACTTTTTCCATTGGAAATTCTTATTATTTATTTAAAATTTCAGCTTCATATATATAATTAGAACACTGGAGTTTCTGACTACCTTGCTTTCCGCATTATTTAAAGCTGACATCACGGTTAACCTGATGCCGAATCAGTCTGACCCTGCTCCATTCTTGAATGCCGAAACACTTATCTTCTCAGAAAATAATCTGTGACTCTCATTTTCATTCTGCACATGTAATATATTTCCTTGCTGTAACCTTACTCCGGCCGTTTCAAATTATTTGACCTCCTGTTTTAATAATTTGACTTTCTTCCGCATAGTCTTTTCCTTTAACTGATATATTTTTCTGTCATTCTTTACTTTCGACACTGTTTTTATCTGTCTGCATGTTTTCGTAAGGCCCTTTAATCGTTTCAGCGACGAGCGAACTTTGTTGATAAAAATTAGTAAAACAATCTTCATTTTTAAGGAAATCATTGATTCCTTACCACACAATAATTCGAAAATTTAATTTCTGTTTAATTTTGGACTGGCAGTGTTATAGTATCATCTACCTAACTTTCTTCAATTTCCTGAAATTTTAATCCTTTTTTTGCCCTTCTTGCTTATAAAGGTTTTCTACATTTCTTGCTTATAAAGGTATAAATGAACGTATTGGCATATGGTGTAAAATAATTCAACTATGTATAATGCTCAAGTAAAATTGCTATTTCTTCAAATCTCCTAACAGCTCGGCACCATTCGTGTTTATCTAGAATTCCTTTTATGTTAATTTAACAATTTTAAACATTGTAGACTGAGTGGCAGTTTATCATAGTGTTAAACGGTAATCACGTAAAAATTAGTTTCGTTAGGTTAATTTGTGATACAATAAAAAAAAATATTAGGAAGTCAACACTAACGCAGAACGTCTGATCGCTTTTATTTCTTTTGACAAACTTCCTATACTTTTTGCTACTTTTTCAAATTTAAATATAGCACTTGGTGCGCTGTTCTCATGGAATGCATAGAAAAAAAGTATACAAAATTACTACTCATATTTGGCATCAGACAGCTCATTGTCGTTCTATAAATATTCGGTCATGTGTTCAAAAAATTACATATAAGAAAAACATTGACATAAATTTTAACAAGAACTCTTTTGTTAGCAGGTTTCCACATGGATAACTTCGGTGTCGTGTGTACGGACTATCTGCATTGGCAACAGAATTTGTGAAGAAATTCTCGTAGCTTGTATATTTGTCCTACTTATATTTCGATAGATAACAATCAAATTCTCATTATGACAGTAAAAGAAACGGGGTTTCATGCACACACTTAAGAGGAGACTATATGTGATGAACACATATTATATTTAAATTCAGTATTAGACATGCAGGTCTTTTCACGAGGAAATTATTTTCGATTCTGGAGTTTCCTTCATTTTAAATCACATGGACATTTTTGCTTCTTTTGAAATCCAAATTATACATTATAAGCAGTGTACCTCAGAGCTTTCGAACTGCACAACGTTTTGAAATGTGGGAACATCATAATCTCACCATGAAGAAATATCTTTTTCATGTATTTCATTAAAACAACACACCGGGTATCGTCACATTCGCAATTTTGACGAGTTATGACAGAGAATTTCAACAGAGTGCCCCAATATTTTTTTATCTTGGAATATATTCATTGACAAAATATATTCCTTCTGAACTTTATTACTGATCTCAATATCATAAAAAACGATGAAGGCTAAAATCCCCCTCATTCTTCAGTCCAAGCAGGTTTTTTATAGCATTTTCTTTAATTTTAAGTGCTTTTGTTTTTCTGCTACTTATTCCATATTAATATGTAACAGAGAAAGGTAATATCGTTTACCAACAGAACAATATTAAAGTAATTTTGTCATGAGCTGAATACCGTTAAATAGAACATATAGAAAATATATTTTAGTGAGCAGTAATATTTGAAAAAAAAAATCATTTTATTTTCAAATTATGTGAGAATATTTTCGAATTCTTATATCCGTTTTCAGCTAAATTTATTAAAAAGTAAGTTTAGTGTCAGATTACAATTCCTGTAACAACATTCCTAAAAGCAGTTCTCCTTTTGAATATTCTTATTTTTGTCTGCATCTTGTTGCTGTTTATTAAGTCTGTCCATAGAGTTTGCACTATTATTCACTCTCCTATCAAAACGATTTTCGACAGCCGTATAAAAGTTTGTGGATGAACAAGAGATGTAAATTGTAAATATGTGATCGAACTGTATTCTTTCCAACACTAATTCAATCGTATGATACTTAGGCATTCTAAAGTCACTGCCCAACCTACGAATCAGCCTCAGTTACATAGTGTTGGGCGCTTCATTTGATATGAAAATGTTTTTTTCCTCTGCAGAAAAGTATCAAGAGAGATATTTCCTATCTGAGGTTGAGAGACCCGAACCCTCAGCGCTCAGCGCCTTTTGTCAGGTGAAAAAGAGGAATATTAGATATTTGGGAACAGATTTCCCTGATAGAATAGTACGAAAGAAAAGTATGGAAATATTAGAGGAGAGGGAGTAGACGGTTACCCGTTAAGAAGTGAAGTTGTAAGCTGCCCTACATACTTACCTGTAACAACAAGCCATTTCAAGTGATATTTCTCTCCGCAGAAAAATGCCTGGTACACCTGTGCTACAGAAGAGCACAGGGGGAAAGGAAGGAAAGGACACAGGGAAAGGGGAACCTGGAAAAAAAACATCACACACAGAACATCTTTCCCAGAGAAAATCGTCTTTGAACACCGGGTAAGACAAAACTGGCTATTTGCTCAGTGTTGCTCGCCAGCCAATGAGAGAAAAGATTTTTCCCCATTGGTTTACAGAATTTTTTCACAGGTTTACTTTTGTCACTTCTTGACAGGCATGTCAGAGTAACCATAGCTGAGGTGGTGTGATCACAAAATTACACCGATCAGAAAAGTATCAATGAATCACACCTAAATAAATATTTTTTTACTTTTTATACTAAATAGAATCTGGAAGATAACTTAGCCTGAACTTTAATTTCAAAATCTTGATCTTCATCACAGTGGGAAGAAATATTAAGATTCACAAGTTATAAAAAAATATATTTAGCAGTCTGAAGGAATGTTACGAGTGTTATAGTGCTGTCAATGACAATTTTCAATTCCTTTTGCCAGAGAAGTTTTGTAATATATAGAAGACACTCTGTAGAACAACCGTCTTTTTGGCGACTTGTTCAATATAAAAACTTATTACTGAGATCCCATACTCATCTTCATAGCGCATATTTCTCATCCGTGTGACGAACTCCTCAAGTCTAAGTCTCTATTTAGAACTATCCACCTAAAGGTTTTCCCGTAACAACAAACCAGTGGAAATTATCTTCGAGATAGGGATGAAGGCTATTTTTAGAAGATTAGGTCATTCTTACTAGACTTGTATACAGCGTGGATGGGTTAAATGTTCCTCCGTGCATTGTTCTACAATGGAAAAGCCATCGTGGGCTGCTTCAAACAGTGTGGGATAGGAAAACGGGTGTCATGGGCTCTGGAGAAAGTCATAGCTCATCCGAATGACTATCCTTACTTACGGAGTCTTCTGTTGTACATTCTGCGAAACGCTAAATTTTACCTTCTGATAGGAATTTTGTATACGCGCCGTGCTACGTTTTGCCTGCCACGTCAAAACGTAATGTTTTGCTAATTGTAAACATAGTTGAGATTTTGAAGGAAGTTGACAAAAATCATCTTCAGAAAACAGAGATTGATAAATTATTCGAGATTGTGTCTTCACAATTAACAAAGATTGACAGACGATTACAATAAAGAGCAGATCCACTATCGTCTTCTTTCAATAGGTGGAAAATACCCAATTTTAAAGAAAATACTGAGAGAGGATAAACGAGGAGCGCTCTTCCAAAACGACGATAGGTGGAAATATGCTAAATAAAAACGCCTAAAGTGTAGTAGTGAAACTCATTACTAATGAACATTTCAAAGCTTCGAGTCGCTGCCAAAAAAATAAGTTATTATTCGAACTTCTCTACACAGAACTTTATGGCATAAATGCATCTCTTAACATTAAAACTGTGAGAAGGTGGAAGGAAGCAAAGGTAAAAGAACTTTTGCCTGAATAAAATGCAAATTAAGTCTTCATCCCGGAAGAAACCATAATTTTTTAAGATGCTGCGTGATAAAATCCTTGCGTTTAAATATTAAAACGCAAATGCGGAATACATTTCCGACAATGAATAACTGCCCTTTTATCTGCAGATATGTCAAGGAATGAAAAGGTAATTTTGATAATAGGCAATCTTCGGAAACATCTTAGTTTCAAAGTTGTGAAATATCTACCCGCAGGATAAAATGCCAGATAACAAAACGTGGGTGACATCCAATATTTTCGAAGTATGGGAGCGAGATTTTAAATAAAAAATGGAAAACAATGGATAATTCATTTGGTTATTTATAACTGCATAATACACCCTGAAACCAGGAAAGCTATTCAAAGATAATTTCTTCACCCTAACGTAACATCCGTACCACAGGCTCACTCAAATGTCCGAGCACTACCAAAAATGCTAAATAAACGCATTACCTTTGAAATCGAGATTAATACACCGTATGCGATAAACATTTTTACAGCGATTCGTTTGGTAAATTCAGCGTGAAAAGCTGTAAGCTAGGAATTATTTGCCAAGTGTTTTCACTATTCGTGATTGAAAATGGAAGAAACTGAGGCTTCGTTTCTGTCTCATTCTAGAGAGAATCTGCCAAATGAGAATAGAGGTGCCAAGTAGAAAAATGAGAGGGAAACGAGAGTGATGGATTTTTGCAGACGCTTATAGAATAGGTCTATTTACCAGAAGACGTAAATGTTGATCAGTGCGTTAGTGCTGATGCGAACGAGGAATGTTCACAGGAACTCAGAGAAGAGGAGGTCAAGTTTAGGCACTAATTCATACGGAAACTGAACAAATTTCGGATTGCACTTCAGATGAAGATGAGCAAGGACACGTTTCTTCACTTCCACGGCCCACGAATAAACAAACATCTGAAGCTTTTCAAGTGACAAGTAATTCGCGATTTCCCTATAGTCGTAGATGTAAAGGTGTACTTCTCGATGGCTACTTACTTAGAAAATAAAGTTTTACAGATTCTTGTACAGCTTTCAAAACAGTCCACCATTGCAAAATTTTCAAGTGAATGCTTGGTTTCTCTTCGCCACACACTTTATAAAATCAAGTAAACTTTTTTATTAACTTTTTTATTTTGTTTGGAGGTTTAGGAGCACCGTGAGGAACTCTACGGGCTATAAACTGACGTCCGTCACTAATTTAGGGTCACTGGTTCTAGGAAAAGGAGAAAACCAGGGCCGTAAGTCAAACACAGGAACAATGCATCAGGATTTGAAATCAGACCCAGTTCGGAAGAATGGTCACAACCAGTCTATAGATGATCACTGAACGAAAGGCGCGGCTTTTGACGCTTTAAACTGCAGTGCCATGCTATGTTTTAGGGACGCATGGTTTTTTGTTTGTTTCGTTCAAATCGATCTTTAAATCTAGGTTTCCATATAACGACCCGTCTTCGCCCACAAAGTAGAAGTAGCCTTACCGGCAGTGTTATGTAGTATGATTATTCCATTTATTAACTTTTTTAGTCTGAATCTTCTTGAAAGTGATCTGCGGAATACTTCCATTAGAGCTGGTGTTTTCGTCACCTAGACCACCTTTGTTCTCTTTCTGCTCCTATTACCCAACCCTCTTGTACATACGCGTTAATCTATTTCTTGTGGTAGTTTTGATGACATATGAGCCAAAACACCAAATTGAAAATATTAATTGTAACTCGAAGGCTTACAGTATGTCCCGTTCATTTAAAAATCGCAAGAAAAACATAGTAAATATTAATTTGCAAAGATTCAGTAAAGTTAACGTGCTTTTCTTTCAAATTTTAAGATTTCAAACTGCCTTTGCTTCCATTTAGTTCAAGAATAATAGGAACATGGAATGTAGTTATGGAAAAACGACGAAATGCTGAAAATCTGAAAAAAACAAATAAGCGTCTTCAATGTTAACTCCATCCACACAATTATCTGAACTAATGTGATGTTAATTTTAGAAAACACAATTTCAAAGGTTTCCTAAATAAATATTTACAGTAGTACAATTATCTGCAATTACGTGATGTACTGGATTTAACAACTAATGGAAAGCTCTTATGCTTTTTTTATTCAGAAAACATTTTCTCATCTATATAAGTCTTCGTTCGCCGACAGCCTGAGAAAATATCATAAAAAAGTCACTTTACTACTACAGTATCTACTCTTCAATGTGCGCTATTGCTATACCTAAATACGTTTTTGTGAGCCCTGTTCATCAGCTAATCATTCAAGCGAGACGCCGCCCATGATCTAATCCACTGTCATTAGTAATATAAACGTGGCTCAAATCAGACAAACACCATTGAACTTACTGCACTTTTTGGGTCTGCAAATATCTGTCCAAGAATCTGCTTTAATAATTTTCTGTTTTTATCATTTTGGTAGACTGCTACTGATGATATTCATGTGAAGAGAAAAATAATGATAGACATTTAAGGTTTAATGCCAAGATACATCATACAAAGGTCATTCCTAAAGTTTGGCATGCTCTGTGTTATCTCTTTAAAACGAATTTATTTCACAACATACCTTTATAGGCCTTCGTAGTAATCTCAGTGTCTCTTTATGTCAGCGATCCAAAGTTTGTGCAAGTCTTGTATTCCAGTACGGACTGCACCATTGTTGAGATGTCGAATTACTCGGGTCACTTCATTAGACGCATCCTGTAAGGCACTGAATCTTTTCCTGCTGAGTACCTTCTTCAGTTTTGGAAACAACTAATAGTATGGTGGGCTGATATCAGGACTGTATGGAACGTGGAGAAGAAATTCCCATTCATACCTATTCAAACTGTATATTAAAGTATGGGCAATAAGCGGCATCCAGTTGTCGTGCAAAATAATGACACCAGCTTCGAGCATGTCGAGCCTTCTTTGGTGAATCTGTTGGCGCAAAACATTTTGTAGAAACCTTCTGTATTATTCCGTTGTTACAGTTGTCTACTCCGGCACTCTGTCTGTTGCTATCTTTCCAACCTTGTGATACGCCATAATGTTCATCAGCTTAACCTTTGATTGTTCGTGGAGGAATTTTCTCTGAGGAGGTGATTCCGGATTTTTCTGCTGAGCGGACTGACATTTCAGTTTTGGTTCAAAATCTCGTACCTAGGTTTCGTCTATAGCTGCAATTCTGTCCAAAAACTGATCGCCTTCTGTCTCGTACCGCTACAGCAATTGCTCTGTGATCCTTTTTGCAAACTATTTGCTCCTCTTCACTCAGATTATGAGGAACCCATTTGGCAGCCACCTTTCTCTTCCGTTATTTTTTCAGTTAGGATTCTAATAACCTAATCGTAGACATGTTTGCTTCGTTGCAATCTCTTCTCATGTTTTTCGTCAATCTATTTTTGAAATGCTGCTGACGAAAATCACCGAAGAGTAGTCCGTTGCATCTTATGCCCGGAAATTTCTTGAGTCGTCTTCGATGCTTTCTCGGCCTTGTCGGAATAGAGAAACCCACTGTGACCATGTGATACGATCCACAACAGTAACCGTGTGGTATCTTAACAATATTACAGAGCACGTACACCTTTACATATTCATGGTGTTACTTTTTGGAGAAGTCTACTTTCAGGGGTATTATTTCCAATGCCGAAATTCTCGCGTAAATATTAGGTGTACAAATAAGTTTTAAAGCGTTTTAAGCCAACGCAACATGCAATTTGAGAGAAAACAACAATATATTTACGTATCAAAATATGCGCCATGATTATCTATCACCTTTCGCCATCTTTTGGGCAGCTGACGGATTCGAGACATGAAGATTACTTCGTTATGTGGCACGATGAAGTCGTCAACCATTTTCGAACTTCGTCACATGTCCGGAACCATATGCAGACAAACCATGTTGTATTGATCGGAACAAATGATAGTTTGAATAGGCTATGTGGGTACTATACGCCAGGTGCTCCAAACCTTCACAGCTAAGAGCCAAATACCGTTTACTTGACCGATTTCGCGACATGCAGTCTAGCGCTGCGATGCAGTAATTTTACGGGACTCAATCCTCCGTCTGTGAATGAACGTTTTCAACAGATATCTGATTCGGTCAGAGCAGTTGTTGCCTGTATCGATCAGTAGTACCAGTCTGACCCTGTTCCAATATTTCATAATAGAACACACCCTTCATACCCCACCAGATGCACAGCAGAACCTTCTTGGAGTTAATATTGCGTTCCGGTGTCGAAGTCGCTTCACCGGGGTGTACCCAGTGTTATTTGCGTTTGGGATTGTCGTACCATATCCACTTTTCATCCCCCGTAACGATTTTCCAAAGAATAGACTTTCTGCGGTGTTTATTCAACAGAATGAAACACTTCATGACAAGCTCATCTCTGTTCCTCTGACTCCGGTCATGTGGCACCCATTTTCCTTCCTTCTGAATCTTATCCATTGCGCGTAAACAATTGGAAATTGTTTGTTGAATTACCCACAGTTTTTCAGCTAGTTCTTTTTGCGTTTGCGACGAATCTTCATCCAGAAATGCTTGCAGTTTCTCATATGCAATGTTCTGCGGGGCGCCGCTTCGTTCTTGATCGCTTACATCGAAATCACCTACTTTTAACAGTGTAAACTAAAACTTACACGTGCCTTTCGATTCAATATTCTTCCTCAGAACAGAACAGACAAATGCACGTGCTTTTGCAGCACGTTTTCCTTGATGAAATTCGTAAAGAATGCAGTATCACTTGCCATCTTTCACCTACCGATGTGCAAGTGCATTTGACTGTTGGACAAACTTCCGTGTCACATTTTATAATCTAGACCAATTTCGGTCACATGACAATAGCACAGGGGAATGTGGGATATGTACTGTAAGTTAGCGGTATGCGTGACACAGAAATGCTTTAATACTTATTTGTACACCTAATACATAGTGTTTCCTGGAGTACGACAGTTAGCTCAGTATTCTAAAATGGAACAGACGGACCACATATCTTATCCCAATTGAGCACTTTCAGAAAGATATTGATGGAGCTCTTCGTAATAGAAATACTCCTTCACCATACATTTTGTAATTTCCAGCAGGCATCGCATCTCCGTGGTTGAAAGTACCTGTAGAACGCAATCATCCCGCCATTGAATCCCGCTATTTCAAATTGAGGCTGTTGTGAAAAACAATGGCGTTCTAGCTCGCTCTATAGTAAGTGTCTGTACTTTTCAGTTTGTATAGTTATATATCTGGTGAATAACTCTCAATAAGTCCTATTCAAAAAATGTTCTAATTCCTTTCGGTAATGTCTTTCCAAAATTTTGTACATTATTAAGATCGAATAGTTTTTAGTTATTTCTAATACTAGTTTAAGAAAATGATTTTCTTTTTTTTTTCAACAATTAGAATGGGATAATTATTTTTTCCTTATTGTCGAAAAAAATTAAACTTGGAATGACTTTAACCGAGCACGTATCAGAAAGATATACAAAAGTTACTATATCACATTATTTAAGGCGTTTCCTATATAGGAATAGTTACTAAACCTACATGTGTAATTTGAACGACCTCTCTCAGTTAATAGAAAGGTTTAGCCTACTTTTGCATTACTTTCAGTACAACCCTCGTATATGGATCTATCCACCCTCTACTTATTTAAGCACGGCTTATGCCCCAATATATTTTTTTATTATTAAATTGATATGTGCATAGACTAAGTAAAGAATTATAAGATTATCTATATTAAATTATCTTTGTTTTTCTTTACTTACACGTAATTCAGCTGCTCGGCATGAAGTGCGACAGCACAAAGTTCAAAGTAGTACATGTCTGTCCACCTATAGCACAAAGGCTAGCCGTCATTTGTTTTCTTGCACAATCTATTGCCCATATCTTTAGGACTGATGTATATATTTCCATGGATGCTCATGAACAAAGACAGTTAACCTGTCTTACACTGCAAAGTTTCGTAAGCATGTTTTCAAACGCCTGAGGGATGAAAAGTTCGTCTCGAAGTACTAGTTGAAACGGGATGAGTAGTGAGCACCTTTAAAAGGGAATAAATATTCGGGAAAAGATGTTTGTTGCAATGAAACAATGATTCAATGGCTATCCTGGAACGTTTGTTTCTCGGTATGTGTTCCATAAATTCATCTCTAACGTGACAGAATCATTATTCTTTCCCATAAATTCATCTCTGGCGTGACAGAATCATTATAAAAGAAAATCATTATAAAGTGACGCCGTGTTATTATTGGTGATTGGACACGTATTTGTAAAATAAAGATCTCTGTCGATCTGCTAGCAAAAATGTATTAAATAAATATTTTTTTCTAAGATATTTTAAACATTTCGTGGAAAATTTTAAACCTTAAAACCCTTTCATGGCTACGGCATATTTTGGAGTGAAATATTTCCTGAAAGCGGAAAAAAGTTCTGTCTAGATTGACGGAAAAGCATTTTAAACGCTGTCAATCTGCAGAATTCACATTCCTTTTATCCCATAAATGCAATTCACGTTATCGAAATTCCACTAAGTAACCCATGAAAAAATGATGCGGCGTTTTCGAAATTATGGGTTTTAAATATTATAGATTCAAGTGATCGTATTGTGATTTTGCTACCTATAATTCCAATGGAAAAAATTTGGACCCTCTTTCCTCATCGTAGAAAGATTTACCACACACCAATATTTGCCCACTAACAAAAAACATTCTAAATTAAATTATACAATCGGGGTTTTTGGCAAACGGTTCTCCTGAACTGTCAGTGAACTAGGCTAAAACAAGTACTGATAAGCTTGAACACAGGAATTCAGTACCACAGCCAATGAACAGGAAGTAATGAGGTTCTTAACATGCCTAAAAACATTTATTTAACCTAAAACCTGAGGAACACTACGCTCGTAAACGGCACTTTAAAGACAAGGGGGAGTATGTGATCAACATTTCGTCCTTCCGTTGAGTTTCTAGATTGGAACATCGTTATTTCCCGTCAGGTAGCCGTGTCCAATAGCACCTGAACTGGTAAAGTTCTGTCGTCACAATTCAGTTCACAAGTAAAGGAATATTAATTCTTTCATAACTCGAGCCGTAGCGTTGAAGTTCACCTCAAAACATATGGATCTTCAAGTTAATAAAACAAAGTAGTTTCGTAGAGGTGCCACATATCCGATAGCCGTTGCAGGTAAGGCACTTTATTTTATTTGCACGCTTCTTGCATCACAGGAGACACGAAACACACACATAAACACGAACACCAAACACCAGAGTCGGCTTACTTGCTGCGATCTCCACTCAGTTGTGCTTCATTGGACAATCCCGTAGGAAGAAGGGGTTCTCTTTCGGTGCAGAGGGTAATGTCATTGACATTTGCTGGAAGACTCTCTTCGCCGGCCTGACGGAAAATCTGCGGCTTTAGTGAAACGGTTCGCTCCATTTTTTGAGAGATAACCTCCTGCTCGCTACGAGTGCTACGTCGATGTACCAATGTTTGGATATTCCTTCGCATGTTCTTGTATATATCTACCACTACGTGGCTATCTATTTCGCAGTACCTTTCTTACTTCCAACAGTTTTACTCCCTTTCTTGACTGACAGAGGCTAGCGAGTAGGAGTCCCCATCTTCGCGGGCAAAAGGAAATCTTGCCGTACCTTAACGTCAACGATTCAGGGTTTACATTTCCGTACAGAAGATGGGGCCGGACTACCTCTTTCTTTTCGGTCCCCCTTGCCAATTGCCCTTCCCTCTTGTTATGTAGCCAGGCATTTGTCTCATGATACCTACCTCGAATTGGCCACAAGCAGTTTGCCCACGCGCAAGAATCGCGGTGACCCGCCATTTTGGCCCTGAAATATATCGTTCGCTGATTTCTCAGAGGCTAGACGCATAGGTCTTTTGTTAATCATCTTTTATCCTGTCAATACCCGCCACCAAGTATGACATAAACCACGGTCCCCTTTCCCCACTTGACACTTTCAACGATTTGCACCTGCTCTTTAGGTTCGAGGCGATAACTACCCAGCTTGGCGCTAAGTTTTCCACAGCAGTTACACGTTTACAAAACTCGCTGGCTCGGAATTCTTCCATTTGCCTGGGTCAGGTGCAAACCCGGGTTTTTAAGAGCTATTAACTCCGCAAGGAGATGGACTCCTCTAAAACACTTATTTCCTTTATTGTTCATGCCCTTTTAATTTTCTTAATTCCAATAAATAGAATCCCAAATAAATCTATACACGCGTACTTAATCACTCGTTAATTGCTTGCATAATTAATCCCGAATTATCTGATAAATTTATTTACAACTAATACGTTACCCCTTTAGCCCCGCCCCGCGCCTAAATAATTGTCCAGGGAGGTAATTTCGCGGATCATTTTATCTGGAATTTATGAGAATGTTTATTAGTTTAATCAGCATGTTTCTTCATATCACATGATAATCCCATATAAGGGCTCTCTAATGGAACCTTAACTGTTAGCATGAGGCAAACGATTCCAGTATTAAGGGGGTTTGCGCGATTTTAGTTTTACAGTGTGTACGTCACATTTAAATGTTGAATTCGAATATCAGCAAATTAGTTCATAAAAGTTTGTATTTACGCTTGTATAATTCATCATAATCTCTAGATTCAACTGCAATGTAACAATCAGAAATAGTTTACAGTAAAATATATATAAACACATTTTCACTAATACTTAAGACGTTTTTTTTCTCTTGGTTAGTCCCTCCTTTCATTTTAATCGCATTTGGAATCCCTTTTGATTGATCAAATTTAAAAAAGCAATTTTTAGGTTACATCTTGTTTCGTCGATAATAAGGCTGCATTGCATGCGAGGTTTTATTAAATTATACGAAAGCTAATGCAAGACGTTTTCCCTATATAATGTTGGAAAATGACAAATTCGCTTGTGTTTTCATTCCAGTTATTTTACAATTTAAAATCGAACTTTCTTAAGTCAGATATGTTCGCAAAGAAATGCGGAATGGCTCTGAATAAAAAGATTATTTTTCTATCTTGATGAATTGGTGTGAAACCTCAGTACTGCATAACAGGCAGAAGTGTCTTTTGTTTGCTTCGGCCATCTCTTACATACGGGGAGTTCTCAGCAACAACTGTTTTGATCAGGTTGAGAACCAAGACGTGTTTTAAGTGAGTAAAATGAAACAAAGCGCTGTTAGTATAGTGGAGACATATATTGGCATAGTTTCCTCATACAAAATAAAACATGATGAAGAGTGAAAAATGAATATTATTCAACACAAATGGCAGATAAGAAAGGCAGTGGAACTTTGAGGAGACCGTGTTAGCGCAGGTTGAAGAAGAAAATGCAGTAAAAGAGAGGTAAGATGATTGAGGAACACAAAGGACTTTGATATCCAGTGGATGTTCCTGAAGCTTGAGTCATATGCCCAGATCCGTATGAATGGAGGAGCTCGATACATCAACAGTAGAAGAAATCTGTCGTGACCGAGATGTCCAATATCATGAAACGGGTTAGTGATATGCATATAAAGCGTGCTTTAAATGCTTCTCGTTTGAAAGCAAAAATGATTGCTGATATTATATCAACACTGAAGTATCACCTGGAAAATACTTTGAAGGAAAAAATTAGTTTCACTGAAATAAAAGAAAAGGTGTAAGTAATGATCAGTTCACCTGAATAATACTATAGACTAAACTGAATATTTTTTCAGGAAAACTGCATGTGTCCTGATTATATGATAAATGCGATTTAAAGAGTTTCATCACCATTTTTAAATGGCAGTCCGAATTTTGAAGATATTTTTCAATTGCGTTCATTCTGACAAATGTCACAACTGAATTGCTATTTATCCGTTACTTATATCTTACCCGATTACGGAAATGTAATCGCTGTGTACCAGGGGAATCAGACCCGCATATCCTACTGAGCTGAAGAAATTCTTACTAAGATGCTCTAACCATAATTAATAAATAAAGTGACATTTATGAATCATCATCTTCAACGATCCCATCGCAATGTTTACATAACAACTTCAGTACTTCGCAAACTAAATTTCTCTGAAGTGATTCGTTGCAGATGCAAATTTTATATATAATGCCAATAGAAAAGGAACAGAATTAGGGTCTGCATTAGAACATATTATATTTATGATATTTCCTAGTCCTCTGCATGCGCGGAAGGCTATTAAAAAAATATTTCAGGTGACATTTTGGAATGTCATACGTGCAGTTGCATTAGTAATGTCCCAAGTGCTCCATAGAAAATACACAAAGTCAAAGACGTGTCACCTTTTCAAAAATTCCTCTTCCGGCTTAAATAAAACAAACGTGTCACAAAACTTCTGTGGAATTCGAAACTTACTGGAAATAAGAATCTCCAGTTTTCAACATCTTCTAAGGAGGTAGAGTGTATTTATTAATTTCAATAAAATATCGGAAGGACAATGATATCTGTACCACGAATAGGAACACCCTGTAATCTGGAGAGTTGAGGACACTGAGAAATGTATATGCTATGAATCTTCCATACATTAGTGCAATTCAACTTCCACAGGTGTTCTGAATTCCTAGCATGGCGAGCCTATCACCCTTCTGCAAAACCTTTTCTCATTAGCTTCAGCCTGTTTGTTACTGTCCAAAGGTAACAGGTTGCAGCTGAAATATGGGGTCAAGTTTTATAACACGAGGTACCCGCAGAGCGAGAAGCAGCTTTTGGTTCACAAATTTTAGAATTTATATAACGGCAATTCTGCACTTTGAAAAACACACCTCATGCAGACAATAAATGTTTATACATTTGAACATGCAAATGATCAGTTGATTCAATTTGTTGTCTTTATTTTACTTACACATTCAAAACAAAGCTCCTGCTTATTGGTTTTAAACGCGATTCCTTCACGTACGCATATCTGGCCTTTTCAGCGAACATTTATCTGCCAAGGATAAAATAAAATGAATATTTGATTTAATGTTGCAGTCATATCGCCATTTGTATTGATCGAGACGCGTGGCAATGATCACATTTGATTTGAGTATAAGAATTTATTGAATTTCTGGATATTAACTTCAAACGATTCGTATACCCAAGTATTCAACGAAATAAGGAAAGTATCTCTTTACACGTCATACACAAAATGGAATTGCACTTTTCATCAAGAGATCAAAGCAGAAATTTAATAGAATTACTAAATTTATGCATATTTGCAAAAATTATAGTTCTTCATGTAGTCTTCGTCTTCCATTCTTCTGGATTTTTTTAAAGAAAGAGTAGTGTGAACTGTTATACACCGGTGATCGTTATTTAAAATATTACCTGTCAATGCCACATGTGTTTTGGAAAATATAAATTTTCTGTGTTATTTTACACGTCACTGCAGGGCGATTGAATCGAAATTTCAGTAACTTTAGATATTTATAAAGGGAATTTGAACTTATCGTTTCAAATAACCGTATATTTCGTATTTCTCCTTGTTTACCCTAAAGATTTTCCCGTTACAATTGAAATGACATCTCAGTTTTGGAAGAGATTCCTCAATATGTTGTGAAGGAATTTAAAAGTGAGATAAGGCAAAGAGAAAAAGATATGAGTATGAAATTCTAATTTAAAATATTATTAAATAAATTTATAGGCCGCCGGTATGGTAGAATGATCAGGAGCGCTGACATTTTGGCTGCATATTAATCTGTCGTTTACTTGGTCTACTATTTATCCCCGATAACTCAGGGTGATTTACCGACAGCTCTGGCAACTCCATATTACTAAATGTGAATTATGTTTATGATGTTGTTTACAGTTGTCATAAGAAACCAGAAAAAATAACACATACCAAATATTTATACCAAATATAAATAAAATCCCCTGCGTTACAGAAAAATGTAGTGGTGCTGCATTTTACGCGGATTAAATTATACGCGGTCAGCCCCACTGCTAGATTCATATTACACAGGAATTGGAGCTACGAAAGAATCAATCAATGCGTGCTTTGCGGCCCCTGTGGTGTGACTGTGTCAATGATTTGAAAGGTTTTCCTACCATCAACGAGGAAGCAAAACATTACTCAGATTGCCAAGTAGATTGGGGGTGAAGGCTTCGTCGATATCCTGGAGGAAGAATTAACAGATATTATTGATGGACATCAAGAACCGTCGACAAATGAAAAGTTAGAAAAACTTGTAAACACTTCCTCCGACGAAGATGATGGTGACGACGAACAAGAACAAACTGCCAGCGGTAATATGCACAAGTTTGCCGAAATTTTGCAAACAGCAAAGCACTTGAAAAATTTAATTTCTATCTATGACCCCTCTATAGAACGTAGCTTTAAAATAAACCGAAGTATTGCGGACTCTTTAATGCCGTATTATGACATTTTTCAGTATCTGAAGACGACGGGAACAGTTCGGGATAACGATGTTTTTTCAGAAAATAAACTCTTTTACTGGCTCCCCATTGCCCCGCTCAGAGTCCCCAACTACTGCACCTTATGCATCAGCTTTGGAACACAGCATTAACGACCCCACAGTGCTGTTATGTAGTAAAGGCAACAATTAGGTAGCCGTCCCGATGGCGCAGTGGTCTAAGCGATGGCCTCTGATCATTCGTCCGAAACGGGTCCGGGTTCGAATCCCGATGTGGCATGGATGCTGTGTTTGTCTTACGGCACTGGCTTTCTCCCTTCCCTGTAACCAGTGACCCTAAATTAGGGATGGACGACTGCTTATAGCCCGTTGAGTTGCTAATGGTGGTCGTTAAACCTTCAATAAAACAAGTTAGTAAAATTATGCAATGCATTGATTACGATACGCTTTCCAACATACCAGAAATTATTAATCAAGTTATGTGGATAATGGCTGTGGTATAAATCTCGCTCCTGTGTCCTGACCTTTGACCCCATTTCGATGATATTCAACAGAACCGGTTCAGTATACTTCAGGAATAACATACTAAAGCTTTGTCGCAAAAGAAGCTGTTTTACGCAAGTTATGAGAATATGGGCTGTGGAATAAATCTTGCTTTTGTGCAATGACCTTTGACCCCATTTCGTTGATATTCAACAGAACCAGTTCACTATACCTCCGGAACAACATGATAATGTTTTGTCGCAATCGAAGCATTCTTAGGTAAGTTGTGATGCACAAGGGCAATGGAATGGATCCCACTCCAGTGTCCTGACCTTCGATCCCATTTCGCCCATTTTAATAGGGTTCGTCCCCAGTGGTTACCACATTTACCATACTAGAATTTAGAATACTAGAATTTCAGCGAAATCGAACCATTTTTACCCAAGTTATGACGCATAAGGGCAATGGAATAAATCCCGCTCTTATGCCCTGCCTGATCTTTTGACCCCGTTTGACCTATTTTAAATAGGGTTCGTACCCAGGTGGTTTCCAACCACATACTAAAATTTCATCGAAATCGAACCATATTTACGCATGTTATGACGCATAAAGGCAATGAAATGGATCCCGCTTTTATGTTCTGACCTTTGACCCCATTTCACCCATTTTCAATAGGGTTCATCATTAAGTGGTTCCTTACCACATGCTAAAATGTCATCGAAATCGAGCCATTTTTACGCCAGTTATGATGCATAAAGGCAATGTAATGGATCCCGCTCCTATGTCCTGACCTTTGACCCCATTTCATTTATTTTCAATAGAGATCGTTCTCAGGTGGTTCCCTACCACATACTAGAATTTCATCGAAATCGAACCATTTTTACGCAAGTTATGCCGCATAAGGGCAATGGAATAAATCCCGCTCTTATGTCCTGCCTGACCTTTGACCCCATTTCTCCCATTTTCAATAGGGCTCGTGCCCAGGTGGTTCCCTACCACAGACTAAACTTTCATCGAAATCGAACCATTTTTACGCAAGTTATTACGCATAAAGGCAATGGAATGCATCCAGCTCCTATGTCCTGACTTTTGACCCTACTTTCACCCATTTTCCAAAGGGAACGTCCCCAGGTGGTTTCCTACCACATACTAAAATTTCGTCGAAATCGAACCATTTTGACGTGAGTTATCGTGCGGACAGGCGGACGGACAAAGTTGGGGCATATACGCTTCTTCAACCTACGGTTGGAAAGCGTAAATAAAAACGATTAGGTAGATATGCATAATGATTTGCATCATGCTATCTCATATTTTAACTGTAACCGTTACAGAAGTACGTACACATTGTTCTTTGTAAAATACAAATTATACCCTAATAGATACATGTAAGCGAATAATACCGTTCATGCAGTATGTAACAAAAAAAATAGTATGAAGTGATTTATTGTATGTAGTTTTACTATTGGTTTTGAATACATGCTGTTTCGACTTTACGCGTTCTCGTCGGAACGTAACCCCCGCGTAAAATGCGGCACTGCTGTGTGCAGAAAATATGATAATTTAACCATAGGGAAGCATCATATTTACCATATCTATAACACACGAGACCGATTTAAAAATCGTTCTTCCTATGAATGCCCAGACATTCAATATGTTTTTTTTTTTTTTTTTTTTTTTTAAAGGTTTAGGTCCAATTCCCATTAAGTTGTATGGAGCGAAGAAGAAGTAGATAGATTTGGGGTAGGGTCCCCTGATTGGAAAGTTTGAAAGAGGAATAGGAAAATAGAGTTATAGATTTATACTGCTTTGAATGTACAGTATTATAAATATGTCAATATTTTAACAAGTTACTGAAACTATTTTTTAAAGCTTGGAATCGAATTTTACAAATGAATTTTAAATTGTATTATTTGTTCGAAGTAAATACATTAGTAGCATTTACAACCAAACAGCAAGGGCAATATAATTGGTTAGGACAACTAAAAAGATTAAGTTTGCTTGGTGTATTATTACCTCGAAATCATTTGTTTGCCCTTCAACGAAAAAGAGCAAGGCTAAACAAACGGTTTCGAGAGAGTAATACTATAGCATATTAGTTCCATATTAGGATTGTCATTATGTATTCTCCACCTCTCTCTCTCTCTTATTTTATGTTAAAGTATAAATAAGTGTGAACATTTTCTTGCACTACAAATATTTTCTCCGAGTCCCTTCTAAAATGGGTAGGATGAACACCTGAAAACAGCGGTATTCACGATGACAACAAAATTCAGCAACAATACTTTTTTTTTTATTCCACTACCTTATTTCTAAGAAAAATGAGCTACATATCTTCACAGATTAGTTAGATTTAAAGAACTCAAATTGTTCATAGCGAGAAACATGTGTAAATGAACATTTTTTTCACTGATTATTACAACCAGAACGTTCATTATAACATACAATTTTTTTGGGGGAAAACAAAGATCCCAGAAGGAATCATCTAACTGAGATTAATATTAGTATTTGCAATGTACATCTCTAGGAGAGGAAATGATTGCATATCCAGAGTAGTTAGGCCATTAATTCGAATAACACGTGTGGAATAAGGCAGTGCGTTGCAGCGCCAACTCTCTCCCTGGGATACAAGCAGTGAGCCGGCGTGGTACAGACGCATGGATTTCACAGACATTGTTTCTGAGGTATAACATGCCAGGTGGTGTCCAAAAGGCGGGCTGGTTCATCGACATTCCGGCACGGCCGTCCCATCATATCTCAAACATGTTCGATCAGTGACAGATCGGGTGATCGGCTGAGCCACGAAATTGTGTCGATACTACGGACGCATGCCAGAGAGAGCTGTGCCGTGTGTGGCCGGGAATTATCCTGTTGAAATAGTGCTCCGTAGAGCTGCAACAGGAATGGCATTACAACTAATCATAGAATGTCGTCGACGTACCTTTGAGTCGTGAGTATGGTACGGAGGTCTCAGAAGGGTACCCGGCTATCGTGGAAAATGACTCTCCAGACAGTCACTCGCAGCGTGTGAGCCGCGTGCCCTTCCATGGTAAAGGAAGAATACATGAGCTAGCCATTCGTCAACACACACGTACGCGGTGGTCATCGGGGCCAAGTGCAAACCGTGACATATCTCTGAAAAGAAGACGACGCCACTGGACAATATCCCACGTTGATCGAAAACAACGCCACTGCAACGTGTGCTTTCCATGCTCGCTAGTAAAAATAGTCGGAGGACTGGCTTTCTCGAATGTGGTCCCTGTGCCGCAAGTCGTCTGGCAGCGTTCTTGCTGACCAGTTCCGTGCATGTAGACGACGCAACATAGCTTCGGATCATATGAAGCCACGAATTAGGCTTTGTTCATGCGACTCTTTCAGTTACTCGATCTTCAAGTTCTGTGTTTGCTAACGGCCGTCCACTGCCCGGGAGCATCTGGGCTGTAGCGTTATCGACCCATTGGCCATTCGTCCGATTACCACGTAGCACCGATCCAAATGGCTGGCGATATGGCGACTTCACCAACTGGCCTCTTGAGTCTCATTATATGACCTCTTTCAAAGTCGCCCATATGCCGGTATTTCGGTTGGAACCGACGTCTAGGCATGCTCACGTTCCATGGAGGTAAATGCAAATACATTCCAGGGTGAAAATTGTCCCTGCGATCGTACTTTGCTGTTCGGCTTCCCTCCTCAATGTTCGGTTCTCATTCGCTGTGGCAGGCCACTGTTATTCATTCGTCGTCAGTTTTTTTAATCATTTTCATATCCGTCTCTGTGTTACTTGCCTAATTAGTTTTATAAAGATCAGGGAGCTTTCTCGTGTATTTCTTTTTTTATTTGGCAAAGAGTGTAATTTTATCATACTTCTACAGATTTACATGGGGATCTTCCCTGAAACAAAAAAAAACAGAACTATCAAAAGCTTATGAACTGTTTCTCACTATTTTTGCATTAACGTTTTGTACCTATCCTTTTCTTAATCATTTTTAAATATTACGATGTATATCTACACGAGAAATATTTCGATGGCAATGAAGTTTAAATTTGTTAAGTTAATATTTCTTCTTGATCCCGAAAATTTGTTGATGCTGCAGGGTGCAGAAGTTGCGATTAATTTACCTTTGGCTCAAACCCTATATTTTGAGGGTGAAGTCTGAATTGTTTGAGAATTCATCTCTGCACACTGTAAACCTGCTAAACTATATACATAATTACAGGACTTAAATCTGAATAATATTAATACATTATATTGTGTATATTATTACCTTTGTGAAGTTGAAAGGCAGTGGTACTTAATCTGTATTTTTAAATAATTAAAGATTAACATAAAAATTTATGATTTATCCTTAAAATACTTTTTTAAATTCACAGCTGGTTTGACGTTCTGGATTTTCGTGTTTGTAGTTTATTTAGTTAAGTCATATTTATACAAAACACAGCCTACATTTATTATTATATTTTCCTAATCGATCAATTTTTTGAAGGATATTTTATGAAAGATTTTTTGATAATTAATAGAAGATGCCTAGTTCAAGGCACACTACAAGTATTTCATAGCATGTGAACATTATTGGCAGAGACAGAGAAATGAGGTCAACGTTGGATACTAGTAATTAGAAAAAAATGAAAGAACTGAAGTGATACCTTCATTTTCAAAATTGTTTCAAGCCATTATAATACCAGACTGTGCTGCTGCATGTAGCGTATATATTCCCAAACAAGGACAATGCCGATACCAAAGATCAAAAACACAATAACATTCATAAAAACACATTCCTGAGAGTTGCGGGTGTTACTGAACATACCAAATGCTTCATAAGGTCGAATTATATTTATTAGTACTCAAGAAAAATTTGATCGGGAGTTGTTGGCTAGGGTGGGCCGAAATTTTTTTTAATTTGCATATCGTCTAGTGCGAAAAAGATGCCATTTGAGTCAACAAGAATAACAAAAGATTTTTTTGAAATAGACAAATAGCTTACGTCTCCGAACGGCACAATAAGTTCGCGTGTTCCCGACCGCATTGGGCTGTAAGCAAAAACAGCTAGAATTGTTTGGTAATTGAAATCGAGTAACCCTTAGTGCGGAAAAGTGTCCTTTAGTGTTCTCAATAACAGTGAAAAAAGTTTGAAGTTGGTTAATATGATATGTCTCCGCACTGCACGCGAAGTTCACAATTTTCTTCCCACATTTCGCCCGCAGGGACTAGGCTAGGTAAAGACATCCTGACATGTACAACATCGGAAAAATCCGTAAGAAATTGAGCTGCTCTGAGTGCACAATGCATGTGCGGGTGTAGTACACTCAGTTTGCTTCGCAATGCGTAGCGTGTAACTCTTCGCGTGCTTCCAATGTCACATATGGAAACAACCAGATCACACCACGAGGAGGTAGCTACACTTCGACTTTTGCCCACCCTCCCTCCAGCTCAGAATTTTATTTCCACGTTGTATATCTTGTTCGGTAATCCGCTTCACGCGACAAATGTGGCATTAATTCCCGTGATGCAATTCTTGGTCTTATGAGCGAGTCTCTAAATTCAAATCCACACACTGAGGCAGCTGCTTCGGTCACCAGTTTCATGCAACGTTCCATAGCTTGCGCGTGGCAGGGGAACTTGATTATTTCTTCGCCAGCTGCGGTAGAAGTTCCGATTAGTCGATCTAGATCTTCGTCTGAGATATGTTTTGTCAGGGATGGTTCGGTAAGAGGCGTTTTAGTACAATCGATCATCTCATAATATTCATTAGCATCCAAATTTAATTGCAGCACTTCAAATTCTCTTATGACGTCATTGATTTGTTCTTGTTGTCTAGCTTTCCTTATTCTTCTCCATCCAACATCTCTAACGTGGGTGTGCGTTCGTCAGGAATCATACTTAGCAATATATTCTCTGGGTGACGGAAAAACGCGTTTCTTTTAATAACTGCATCAATTATTACTTTGCACTTCAAATCCACGAAGCGCGATAAGTTGATCAGTTTCCAAAAGTGTTTGGAAACTTATCTTACAACTCTTTTAGGAGAGATTGGGGCAGCTCTCGACAGCTGTGAAAATCTCCCAGTAATTGACTTTGCAGCTATTCATGTAGAATGGACGGAACACATGAAAGAAATCCAGGACCAATGTCATCTTCGCGGTGGCTGATGGCAGCTAACAGAGTCATGCCCCTCTATGTCGCCACTCGAAACCCATCGCAAACTTTGATCTGTGTCGCTAACTACAAGATGAAGGTATATGCCCCGGTCTGGTTTTCCATAAAGAAGAAGCCTTCGTGCACAGAAGGGGCCAAACACTCTTGGAAACTGATCAACTTGTCGCGCTTCATGGATCTGAAGAGCAAATTAATCATTGATGCAGTGATAAAGAGAATCGCGTTCTTCAGTCACCCATAGAATATGTTGTTAAGTATTATTGCGGACGAACGCACCCACGTTAGAGCTCTTGGATGGAGAAGAATAAAGATACCTAGACAACAAATGAATGATGTCATAAAAGAATTCGAAGTGCCGCAATTAAATTTGGATGTTAATGAATATTATGAGATGATCGATTGTAATAAAACGCGTGTTACCGAAACACCCGTGACAAAACAAATCTCAGACGAAGATCTGGATCGACTAATCGTAACTTTTGCCACAGCTAGCGAAGAAATAACCAAGTTTCCCTGCCACACGCAAGCTATGGAACGTTGCGTGAAACTGGTACCAAAGCAGCTGCCTCAGTATGCGGATTTGAAGCTAGAGACTCGTTCATAAGAGCAACAATTGCACCACGGCAATTAATGCCACATTTTTCGAGTAAAGCGTATTACCGAACAAGATATACCACGTAGAAATAAAATTCTGAGCTAGAGGGAGACTGAGCGGAATTCGAAATGTAGCCACCTCTTCGCGGTGAGTTCTGGGTTGTTTCCGTATGTGACATTAGAAACACGTGAAGAGCTACACGCTACACGTTGCAAATCAAACTGAGTGTACTACACATGCACACGCATGGTGCACTCAGAACGGCGTATTTTCCTACGGATTTTTCCGATGTCTTACATGACAGGATGCCTTTACATAGCCTAGGTCTGCGGGCCAAATGGTAGAAGAAAATTGTGAACTTCGCGTGCAGTGCGGAGACATAGCATATTGATCAACTTCAAAAAATTTTTCACTGTTATTGGGAAAACTAACTGACACTTTTTCGCACTAGGAGTTACTCGATTTCAATTACAAAAAAATCTATCCGTTTTTTCTTACGGCCTAATACGGTCGGGAAAACGCGAATTTAGTGTGCCGTGCAGAGACGTAAGATAATGGTCGATTTCAAAACAATTCCTTTTGTTATTTATGTTGACCCAAATTACAACTTTTCCTCACTAGGCGATAAGCAAATTAAACAAAATACTTTTTATTCGGCCCACCCTACTTTTGGCTCTTGTTAAAGTTGGGAAATTGCTTATTACATCATTGGGCTGCATTAGGTAGCTCGAAATGGGATATTGAGGTGAGTTTCACGAGGTGAGTACCAATTTCTTAAGGTAAATTTACACTGAAGAGCAATTGAATTAGAGACAGCTGGCGTTATGCAAATGTGGCGCTGTGGGCGGCCCTGTAAACGGAAATGACATGACGTATGCAGCGATCCGACAATATAAGGTGTGATGCGACGGGAATCGGCAAGAGTCAGACGAAGTATAGGTAAGACGAAGGATCTAAGAGCACTTGATCGTGGGCAAATTGTTGGGGCCCGACGAATTGGTCACTCCATCTGAGAAGTCGTGCAGTAACTGGGATTTTCACGAGCCACTGTGTCACGGGTGCACCGTGATTACATCGAATCCGGTAAAACCAACCCTGCAAGGCCCAACTGCCGTAGACAAGAGCGTGTGGATGAGCGGGGTCATCGTCGGCTAGGTCGCATTGTAACAGCGGATAGACGGGCCATAGTGCTGGAAATCACTCGACAGTTTAACGCTGCTGCACAAAAACCTGTAAGCAGCCACACCATCCAGAAGCATCTCCTCGCTATGGGGTACAGAAGTCATCGTCCAACGAGGGTACCGCTGCTGACGGCACATTACACTGTGCAAAGATTAGCATGGGCGCGGGAACATCACCACCGAACCCTAGACATGTGGAAAAAGGTTGCCTGGACTGATGAGTCGATATTCACGTTGGTACATGTGGATGGCATGATAAGAGTACGGCGCAAACCACATGAAGCGATGGATCCTTCTTGCCAGCAGGGTACTCTTCAAGTTAGTGAGAAGGGCATTCTCGTTTAGGAACTGTTTACGTGGACTGAAATGGGTCCCCTGGTACTGTGCATCGTCCCTCACAGGTCAACGTTACCAGGATATCCTGGACGACCATTTGCTCCCGCTTGTGCGTCTTCAACATCCCACTGAAGACTTCATCCTGCAACAAGACAATGTACCGTGCCATCGCTCCCGAATTGTATCCGAATGGCTGGATGAACACTCCACCGACGTGACCTCGCTTCCTTATCCAGCTAGGTCCTCTGACCTCAATCCCATTGAGCACATATGGGATGCTACCGAGAGAGGTGTACTAGGATCTGATCCACCTCCATCAAATCTTCGTAAACTGTGGGAGCTTGTTCAGTCCGTATGGCTTCCCAATGCTTCCGGTGTCATGTCGAGTCCATGCCGAGACAAAACGTCGCCGTCATCAGGCGGAAGGTGGTGCTATACGCTACTAGACATGTATGTCTAATTCATATGCTCTTAAGTGTATTATCTTTGAGTCAAATACGTCAACGTTTCTTGTAAACAACAACAGAGCATACAATTCCATTTAGCACAAGAAGTAATTCGTTACGTATTGTAAAGGCATGCGTTAGGTATTGTTCAACATTTAAATACATTGTTACGAACGTCTGCATCATTTTTAAAACCTTTATGCTAAATAACGCTCAAATTTCCTCATTGTGTGAAGTGGCTCTTCGTTTCGTAAATCCAACAGAGGCTTGTTTTATATTATAATTTTTTTGGATTTGGGTTTGAGCAAAGTAAATCATCTTATGTACAGAAATATGAATACGAAACAAAAGTGAGTATTAAATCAAAATATATACCTGAAATGGGTTTGCCTTCTTCGGAAACAGAGTAGCTCAATTAAAAATTATTTTTACAGAATCTTCAAAAATATGTAGGACACACACACAATTATATGTATACACTCATTGTCATAAAAATCCGAGCACTAAGAAAATCCGTGTGATTAACGCGAAACTTGGTGAATGGTTACGGGGTGTGTAGATACGCAAAGATTAAAGTTTCGTGAGATTCCGCATGCTCGCGTGTCCAAGACCGGCGCTGCAATCAAAATGCTTGGAGCATATAATTTGCCAAGCCGGGAATACACATTCTTGCCGACGTTCACGGTAAGAGTAAGGTGAGGTCCCTGCGTGACAGACATGCCGAGGAACAGCCGTAGATGTGCATACAGCCACTAATGGAGTTTGAACGAAGTCGTATCGTTGGGACGAGAGATGCAGGATGGCCGGTGTGCCGAATTAGCTGTCATTTGTCGCGGCCGTACGGTATGGTGCGATGGTGTTGGGAGCAATGGACACGGGATAGAGCCCATGCCCGGGTTGGCTCTGAACGATCCATCCAAACCACCAGCAAAGAAGGCCGTGGGATGTTGATAGAGGCACGCACAGTTGCAACGAAGTCTTTGACCATTGTCCAGAGCGGCTGTAAAAGGGATTCCTGTGACCGCCAGAACCATTTTCAGAAGCCTTGCAGAGGCGAATATGCACTCTCGGCGGCCTTTCGTCCTCTGCCATTAACATCTGACCATCATCGGCGTCGATTGCAATGGTGGTAGCAGCGAGGAACGTCAAACGTGGAACGCTACGACTGGCGACATATAGTACCCAGCGACGAATCCCGCTTGTGTATTGGAACGGACGAACACCGTGTCAGATTGTGGAGGACCGCAGGTGTGCGCGACAATCCCACCCTCACTGTGCAGGGCCACACGACCCGAACTGCAGGCGTGATTAAAGGGAAGCTGGACTTGCCTTGCAATGATCCGAATGACGATGACAGCCCAACGCTACGTATAGGAGTTCCTGCCGGCCCCAACTGTTGTCTTTCCTGGCGGTGTAATCCGGAGCCATTTTCCAACAAGAAAACGCCCATCCGCACACGGCTTTGTTTTCCCAAGACTGTCTACGTCATGCTTAAACGCTACCATGTCCTGTCAGATCGCCTGATCTCTCGCCCATCAAGCACGTATATGGCCAGATGGGATGCCAGCTTTCACCATCTTCCAGTGTTCGTGATTTAGAGCGTCAGTTGCAGGACGTTTGGGCCAATCTGTCTACGGATAACATATGACATCTATCTGACTCTATGCCGGATCGTCTGAGCCGCATGTATCCGAGCAAGAGACCGTCCGATCCATTACTAACGCTGACCGGAATGTGTCCCTTATGTCCGCGAGAAATCGTACTGCTGCTGTGATATTGTAATCCCTTTTGTTCTTCCTATGTCCCATCTCCCTACTAAAATCTCATTTTAATCCGACTCATCCTTTCTGGTGCGCGGATTTTTATGTCAATGAGTGTGCCTCTATATCACCTGGTACGCAAAGTCAAGTGTTCCACAAACAAACGACAATAGGTTGGACATGTTACTAAAAGAACGGTCGACTAATGTACAACCGAAATTTTAGAATGGACTCCAAGGGATAGAAAACGCCCAAGAAGACTACATGGGAGATCAGGAATGAAATAGGAAAGCATGGCGGAGTAACGTGAAGAAGATGTGCTCAATGCAGAAAGTTGTGGGAAAAATTTGGGAACACCTTCATCCAGCAGTTGACTGATAATGATTGACAACCATGATGTAGATGATATATCAGTTGCTCAGTTGTTGGAAAGTGAGTGACGTTGCATTCCGGGAGGTATACATCATAGTTGACAGTTTGTTACACGGTCAAATATTTTTTTTGTTTTTCGGAGGTTTAGGGAAGGACCCCGTGCTTTGCGTTTGAGCTGGGTTTCCTAGTACTTTCTGTCATTCTATTTTTGACGCAGAATTATCGAGTATAAAGTTAAAATATTTCAAAGAAATTTCGACACGGAAAAAAACTTTTAGCAACATCATTTTAGAGCAAAGGAGAATGCGTTTACGCCTCCTAGAAAATCTGCTCGTGATATTAAATGCGCACTGAAAGTAGGGCGCTTCATAATGTAGTGCACCGGTTATAAATTAAAAACAAAATTAAAAACCTGATATCTGCGCAACCGGTCAAACAATGCAAACAGAGACAGGTACTTTCAACCACTAGCTGCAGAATTTAGATTTTTTAAGTAAAGACCCAATTTCAAACATTTTTAAACCAGAAACACGCACTAAGCTCCTGAACGGCAAAACATTTTTCGATAAAATATTGCGAAATCAATGTAAAATATTCACACTGGTAACATTTAAACAACATAAAAATCCTGCCTGAAATCGGATTTTCGGTAGCGATATGGGAATATATACAACATACCTTTACAGCGCATAGCAGTAACACCATGCATTACTTCAAATAAAAATTGAAGGTGTGCTAAAAGTTATAGGAAGGTAAAAATGATCTTTTCACCTCTTTTTTTAAGAATATATATTTTGCAGTTAAACGTATATTGAATTAAATAGCAAGTGCTTCTGTGGCACCTAGCGTCAATTTTATGCATGGAAAGTAACTAACATTTATGAAGCGTTGCTCACACACTTTGCGATTGCTACTACATAAACGGTTTTTAAATCATACTACACTGGTGTGCAAAAATTAATGACGAAGAGGAGAAATTAGCATAACAACGGAACGAGCCTGCAGAACGAACCGAAAGACTACACTGCAGATAGACTAGAATTAGGTACGATAGGGCGTGCGCATATATGCAGCATGACGTAAGGAGGAAGTATCAAAAGGGTATAAAGCACACGGGCGGTGTACGCTCAGCATTTCGGTGAAAGCTATTGCACGGTGTACATCGGTTTGAACGACATCGAGTTGCTGCCACCGTGTGATATGACCAACAAGCAATCCAGTCGACGACATCTGGATGGCTTTACCCGAGGTTGCGTCTTTGGGAAGTTGGAAGAAGGTCGAAGTGTGACTAGTGTGGACGACGAGTTCGGGATCGCTCACAGCATCGTTTCACAAGCTTGGAGAGCATTTCAAACGACAGGAACAGCTGTATAAGGGTTTAGCAATGGTCGTCCACTAGCAACCACTGCAGCTTAAGACCGGTATTTTGTCCTACAGGCGAGAAGAGACAGACGGCAGACAACGGGAGAAATCGCAAGGCAAATGCAACAGACAACTGGACGTCCGTTATCATATTTTATCGTGGCCAGGCGGCTGCACAAATATAGTCTATTTGCACAACGACATGCACGGTGTGTGCCATTAACGCATGCTCATGGGAGACGGCGGGTTCCGTTTTGCCAGGAACACAAGGACTGGACACATCAGCAATGGGGTCGAGTTCTCTTTACGGATGAGAGCCTATTTAATCTGACCAGCGATTCTGGACGTACACACATCTGGAGAGAGCAGGGAACACGCAATCATACCTCCAACATCATCGAAAGGGACCGGTTTGGAGGTGGGGCGGGGTTCTCGTTATGGGCGGTATCATGCTTGGTAGCCGTACTGACCTCCACATCTTTCAAGGAGGTTCAGTCACTGGTGTCCGCTATTGAACCGAGGTTCCCCTGCCTCACGTGCGTCTGTTTAGAAGTTATAACGAAGTAAATTTCTCCGTCATTTTTATCCACGCAGGGGCTCGAACCCAGGTTCCCTCATTCCAGAATAAGTCGCTCTACCAATTGAGCTACGTGAACTTTCGGATCCCTGCTATCTGCCTTTATATCGTGTACGTCCTGCGAGGTAAGCACGTCACATCCCCTCCTTCCCGAAAGAGGGCCGGGGGCATGGCAAACGGGTCAGCCATGACCATGAATCGTTGCAGGCAGCCATCCGCTGTAGAACGTACTTGAGAACTCCCAGTCAACCTAACGTGTGAAATGCAACGTCACACACATTTTTTTTTATTTTTCGAAGCGCTGAAGAAGGGATTCTCTTATTTTTCCTCTCTCGCGGTGTGGAAAGAACATCACACCATTTCGAGATCTTGAACGGCCGGGTCATCCGGAATGTTCGGGCGCCATTATAACGAAGTATATTTGTCCGTCATTTTTGTCCACGCCGGGGCTCGAACCCGGGTCCCCTCATTCCGGAATAGGTAGCTATACCGATTGAGCTACGCGGACGTTCTTTATCGCTGCTATCTGCCTTTATATCGTGTGCGTCCTGCGAGGAAGGCACGTCACATCTCGCTGTGGGTCCTGAGTTCCTCTTCATGGACGACAACGCTACACCTCATAGTACAGTAGCAGTCGCAGAGCTGTTCGAGAGTGAAGATATTCAACACATGGATTGGCCCGCATGGTCACCGGACCTAAATCCAATCGAACACGTGTGGGACCTTCTCGGGTGACGCTTGGCAACACGTCACCAGCCGTCAGCAACGATTCCGCAGCTGCGATTGGCGCTACAAGAGGAATGTGCCGCGATGCCTCAACAGCTGCTTGACAACCTCGTCCTCAGTATAGACAGACGTTGTAAATCCTGCAACACAGTCAGTGGTGATGACTGTGTTGCAGAACGCGATAACGGACGTTCAGTTGTCACGGTAAAACGCGATAACGGACGTTCAGTTGTCTGTTGCATGTGCCTTGCGGTTTCTCCCGCTGTTTTGCCAGCTGTCTCTTCTCGCCTGTAGGACAAAATACCGGTCGTCCGCCGCCGTGGTTGATCGTGGACGACTACTGCTAAATTCTCGGACAGCTGTTCCTGTCGTTTGTAATGCTCTCCAAGCTCGTGAAACGATGCTCTGAGCGATCCCGAACTTTTCGGCCACACTAGTCACCCTTCGACCTTCTTCCAACTTCCCAATGACGCGACCTCGGGTAAAGTCATCAAGACGCCGTCTACTGGATTGCCTGTTGGTCATATCACACGGTGGCAGCAACTCGATGTCGTTCAAACCGATGTACATCGTGCCATAGCTTTCACCGAAATGCTGAGCGTACACCGCCCGTGTAATTTACACCCTTCATACATCCCCCACGTCATGCTGCATATATGCGCATGTCCTACCGTACGGACCCTAGTCTATCTCCTGAGTGGTCTCTCGTTCAGTTCTGCCTGCTCGTTCCGCTGTTATGCTAATGTCTCCTATTCGTCCTTAATTTCTGCACACCACTGTACCTTTAATCCTATAAAGAACTCTCATTCACAGGAATGCAGGTTTTAGTAGATATCATAGTGGATTTGTGATATGCTTGTTACATTCTTCTTTGGAAAGGGAATGCACGAAAATGGTCATTAAACTTATCAATCTCCTGCTCATGTTACAATTATACGTTGTTGTATAAGATTCTAAAAAGCTTCTGGTTGTCCACAGTACTTAAAAAATCATATTAAGTTTTCTAAAATTGCAATATGTTTTTTGTAAAGCTTCCTTATGACACTGACTCTCATTTTTACTCATGAAAAGTATTGCAGTCGGAATAATTTCAATATAAAAGGAAGCGCACGAAGAAATATTGCTCGATGTGTTAGGCGATGGTGTTCTGTCCTAACAAGCCGTCTGTTAGACATTATTGCTTTCTGCCTCATCCTGAGGTTCAGTTACATGTACATCTCAATTTAGAAAGATTTGTCCACACGTGAAATGCGTTTTTGAGGAACCATATGCCTGGTGAAGAAATCAAAAACATATGGGAAAGCTCATTTTGACATAGTAATGAAAATGTGACACACAGATCATCTATATTAAAAAAAAGAGCATATACTTATTTTGAAAATATAATTTTGTTTCAGCTTCATGAACGGTGA
This sequence comes from Macrothele yani, assembly GCA_039090855.1. Lineage (NCBI taxonomy): Eukaryota > Metazoa > Arthropoda > Arachnida > Araneae > Macrothelidae > Macrothele > Macrothele yani. Next base: position 101,218,909 of record CM077015.1, read on the forward strand.
TCGAAGCAACAAAGTTTTCCTTTGGAAACAAAATCGATAGTAGCCTCTACAAATTCTTTAAGACGACGAACCCATGCAGTTTTCAGCCTGACGTTCACAATTCCAATGATAATTTAACCTTTTCCGTTACAACGAATAATGGTTTTCTCTTTAAAATTTACATTCTATCGGACTGGTTTCCGCTGCCGTGAAATGTATACTCGTAACAAATAATGTTTTTTCCTGGGAGTGCCAGCTTCTGTCACTTTTCACTGGCAACTCAACATATTCCAGTGACTGGGAACTCAACATATGCCATACATTTTGCAACATATTTCACTGGCTACTCAACATATGCCATACATTTTGCCAGTGAAAGCTAGAATATCTTGTTAGAGAGAGCGTGAAATTCTACTACAAAATTTCCAAGGTGGCCATGGTTTAACGTACCGCTTCATAGAAAGAGAAAGATTGTCCCATGTTCAGACGTCGTGCCTCACCTTACGACGCCACTCTAGTTCGACATCAAACACTTGCTATTCACATTTTTGATAAAATTCAATGGACGTCACATCTTCTTTCTCGATTTGAGTCCCATTAACAGTATGTATGTTTTCTAATATAAACAGTATGTCTCTGATCTCCAGACAGCGTGACTTTGTAGAAAGAGGGATGACTTCTGAGCATGGTGAGTCCTTCTCTTTTCATGAAGGGTTAAGACTAACCATTGCTAGCTTGGAAAGTTTGCAGTAGAATTTCACGCTCTCCCTCAAGATGTTCGGGGTTTCGCAGCCAAAATGTATGCAGTCACAGGCATGCATCTACTGCGCATGTGCTTTAAAAAGATTTTGGTAAATCTTTACTTAGGACGTACACGATAAGATCTGCTTCCCCTTTCTAAAGAACGATTCTAGCAGATTATTCATGTTCCGCGCGAGCACTGGTAATACCGGTTTGCGCATAATTGTTTTTTCTTTTTTCAATGTGAAAAATCACTTTTGCCTTCTACGAGGGTGCATACTCTTTTGTCTGTATGTTCTGCTTTGTCGAGAGTCGAATGCGTATTTCCAGTTTACAAATTAAGGTTCAGTAATTTTGATGGGCAATCAATAATCGGACATGACACTTGCTCTTATGTTACAGTTACAAGACCCCGCTTCTCCAACACATGCGTTTCTCACCCTTCTTGTAGTTCATTTTCCCAGCCGCTTTCCTTTGATCTCGACAAGTGGTGTCACCTGTGAGACAAGCTAACGGCTTCCAGTTTGCGTTCCAAAAGGTGTCGCACTGGACAATCTGAAATCAGGTGACGGCATGTGCGGCAATCATTGAAAAAGAAACTATCTATGTAGGTTTGTTAATTCCAGTTTAGTTCCATTCCATTGGATATATCTGCGAAGTTGGTGAGAGATTGCACTTAAAGATATTGTTGTCCTCGAGCTTGTTTTTTATCTTTTAAGCACATGAATTAAAAACTTTAGGGACTCATTGTTAAAAGGTATTGTTAAACTTACACTAGATACACATCGTTACAATATTTTCGGTCCATTCCTTTGAACGGAAAACCTGAATATTAAACAAAAATGAACAGTACTTTGTCCTTGATGATTCCCTGCTACGGGTGTACAGCATCGTTGCCTACGTACAATTAAAATGTATTGTAAGAACGCTAAGCATTCTGTTCGTGCACATTTGAGACCAGCGATTTTGATCGATTGTGAAATAAATAAAACTTTCGAGTAAATGCGGTAAATATGAATAATAGGGCTTTAATGGAAGTGAACAAGGTTTATTTCTACAGGAATAAAAGTGCCATACTTACGTACGAAAATCTTAAATTCAGCGGTCTTTATTAACAGATCACTGCAAAGTGTACAGACACATACGAGGCGTCGATAGCAGCAATATATGAAATAGTGATGATTTAAGTGACTGGAAAATGATTTATAGCAGGTGGTAGATGGAGAGGTATAACCATTACAGGAACGAAACAACTCCTACGCTGTTCAAGAACAACTGCACCAAGAATATGTAATTGGTTCACAAATGACAAAAGAACCATCTAATGCATTTCTTGCTTGACAAAATGACGGGTCGAAGTTCTAGCGCAAAAGCTGCTGGAAAGAACCGTTCTAGGCAAATCACAAACTTCATTACATCAAGTAACACCATAGTAGAACGGCGGTATCGAGGGGGAATATTAACGCAGACATCCTGCCGCATATTGGTGCGAATTGGCTATAACAGCAGAGCTTCAGTCCTGTCCCACTCATCTTTTCAAGAATCGATGACTTCGTCTGAAAGGGGTACAAGAGTACCAAGACTAAATTCTTTTTCTTTAGGATTGGTAAAATTTTGCCAGCACGTTTCAGTTTATATACACCGATGAACTGGTCATACGGAGTCAAGAGCACAAATCAGTGGATCCGAGCTGTCTGTTCTTAAGTATATAAACTGATAGAGGATGTAAAGGTTTAGAGATTGTTTTCATGGCTGACATTGGGTTTATTAATACCTCTAGAAATGCATGCAGTTGCTGTTCTAAAAGAATTAAGACGTCGGTGTTAAAACTTCATAACTTACTCAGCATGAATTTTCCCACAAAGTAAATATGCTTGCAAAGCTTCCAAAAGAATTCCAAAACGTTTGAGTGTAATTCCTTGAAGCTGATATCCTACACTATGAAGGTACCCGAAAAAGGATGGATAAGTGGCTTTAAAAACAAGAAAAGTGGAAATAAAAAGGTGATGTCTTCATTATGATATCACTTTCTTAACTCAAAAATTAACAGAAAGCTTTTCTTTGTTTGACTGTGCGTCGTTGGATAACTAACGCATGCATGTTATATAGTAATGTAATTATTTTAAGGTTTGTTTATTCCTAGCAGTGGGGAAATCTCAAAGGTAAACAACAATGAGAGCAACAAAGCCAGTGCAATCCTCTAAACACAGCTGTAGATTTTCAAACAGCTTTACTATTTTAAAAAGAAAAAAACACATATTTATTTTAAATTCTTTGTCTCTCCAACTGTCAATCCAGTACCAAACGCAGTTTGTTAAGATTATGTATAAAATTATGTATTGAAAAACAAGTTTAATTTCCAGCCAATGTGGACAAATAATACGAGACGCTGGTTTCTAACCATTCGTCGGATATTAACTTGAGATCGAATTAGGTGTGCGTCATGAATGTGTGTTTGTCTTACAATACTGGCTGTTCCTCTCCCTGGAACCAATGGCCCTAAATTGGGGACGGAGGACAATTTATACAATAATGAGTTGCTCACGTTTACAATAATTCCTCCTAACAAACAAAGTTTAATTAAAGTATTCGCAAATATTAATGTCTCACCTCTGTAATTTTGCATAAACAGCTCAGGAAAACAGAAAAATAAATTGTACATTTTCGCAGGTAAATACTGGTCACATGTCTGCTAGTTAAATAGAGTGACACTGCACATGCTTTACGTTTTGGACAAGAAAAAAGCTAAAGGCACTTGTCAAATGGTTCTGTAATATAAATGTTAAATCCAATGAATCTGATTTTAATTTTAGGAAATATAAAGCTGCTTTTTGTGACCAATCGACCAAGACATGCACGAAAACAATTATTAATAATATTTTTTTATAAAATCTAATTTTCTTTTTTAATACTGAAAACAATAAATAATAGCTGAAAGAAATTTCAAAAGATTTTCCAATATAATTGAAGTCTATATGAGCAGAACGAGTGTCTTTTCTGCAAAGAATAAGAAGAGACACTCATGGATGTTGAAAATCAAGGCTTTGATGTTGCGAAATACCCGAAATCCAATGACTCGACATATTTTATAAAAATAGACCACAACAGTCCAAGTGACATAACCAACAATGCTGTGCTGACGTAATCAACGATAACTTACAGAATTTAACAGGACAGCAAAGGTCAAGAAGATGAACACGTAGAAGATGAGAGAATGTAATTCGAAATAAAGTCAGTGTAACGGAAAGACATTGATTCAAGGAAATTTTTTTCAATATTGAGACGACTTTCATCAAAGAATACCTTGTTCTTTTTTGCGTCAATTTTAATTAACGTTAAATGTTAAATAGAATAAAGGCTTAGCAAGAGAAGTTTTTATGTGGTTTTTATATATTTGATTTATATGATTTTATTCTTCGTTTTATGTAGGAAATGTTCCCAGAAGATATGAATTAGCTCTTATTATTATTATAAGTACTTTCGGAATACCTTTGAATACTCGTAGTATCAATGATACGTGTCGGTGATAATTCTAAAATTGGAAAAACTGATATTCAAGGAATGTAAACAAGCAGAAGGAAACTGCTTCATAAGGAGATCGAGCGTTGCTTTATTTATTGACGTTTGACGTAAAGCCAGCTTGGATGCCAACGAAGGATGGCACAAAGTGTCTTTAGCTAGGGTTAACTGGACAAACGTATGCATAAAATATAATTGTGTTTTTCTTCCCGATCAAGTGCCAAGTAACTATAAGCAACGAACCTGTAGAATTCGATCATTTGCATTTCGCTCTTTTTTGTCATATATAGAGTTAACTTTATTTTTTAACATCAAAACTTATTGGATGTTAAATAAAGTAAAATGTCTCCTGACTGAACCTTAGAAGCTTCTGCAAGCAGCAAGCGAACCTTTCATTTAGTGTTAAAACAACTTCAATATTATTGTGAAAACTTATTTTAAGAAATTTTACCAGCTTATCTGGATTATATTGATAATTCTAAGCATCTAGTATTCCACAAATTAAAAAAAAATTATCTGTTATATATTTTTTTAATAAAAACATGAATGAAATTATTATAGACTCTATATTTAATTTCGAAGTGTGGTTATATCTGGATAAAATTCAACTACTTTGTTTAGACGCCTTCAAAAGTGTTTAGCATATTTAACGCGTGACACAAGCCACCTGATGTTTCTTTTACGCTCTCCACCCGTAGGTTGAAGAAGCGTAATGCTCTAGCTTTGTCCGTCTGTCTGCCTGTCCTCACGATAACTCGCGTAAAATTGGTTCGATTTCGATGAAATTTTAGTATGTGGTAGGGGACAACGTTGGGACGAACCCTATTGAAAATGGGTGAAATTTGTCAAAGGTTAGTACATAGGAACCGGACCAATTCCATCTCATTTATAACTTACATAAAAATGCTTCTATTGCGAAAAACATTTAGTATGTTATTCCGGAGGTATACTGAACCAACGCTGATTAATAAAATCGAAATGTGGTCAACGATCTTTACAATGGAGCGAGATTTATATCACAGCCATTATCATTATACCTTGAGTAATAACTTGAGTAATGATTTCTGGTGTGTTGGAAAGCGTATCATAATCAATGCTTTGCATGATTTTACTAACTTGTTTCTTATGATGATTGAGCATACGTCTTTCAAAAGGCTTAGGAAATTTCTGAAGTTGGAAGCAGCACTTTCTCTCGTTTTCACAATTAAACGTATCTCCGTTGTAGGAACTCAGGTACCTTAGAATTTACTTTTTGGCGATATAACAACACAACAGGAGTATTATTCGGAACTGTATCATTCATACAATAAAACGAACATTTTTTCCAAGAAATTTCCGTAAAATTGTCGGATTGATATTATTGTCGCACCATACAGAGGATACGTGCAGTACAGTAGAAAATACCGAACACCGATTAAATAAAAAAAAGAAACAGCTGAAAAACTCCGTTCGAAAATCCCAATGTTTCAGATCAAAACTATCGGTCTTTGAGAAATTATCTGAAAATCTCTTCGCAGAAAAAACACAAAGTATTACAAGTATACGCAATTTCTAATTTTTGAGTAAGAAAGTTTTTATAATTGAAATTCCTGAATGAAATGAAACCAAAACCCTTGTCCCAAAAGCAATCTGCCTGCAGTTTTTACCTTTCGATTTGGAAGAAGATAAAAACTGTGAATTTATTCGTAATTTTTTTCTCAGACTTTATTGCAAGTCACTTGGCTGAAACTATTTTGCCTTTCATAGATTTTTTTTTGAAATAGAAATGAACAACGACTATTGATCTGAGCATCTCATTGTACAGTTAAACCGGTTTATATCGAACTTTCGAGCTCTCCTCTTTGAATTCGAAGAGGAAAACTCAAAAGTTCGATATACACAATAATTTGATATACGGGTTTTACGGTCCTACCACTCTCAGTGGTGTCCAGGTGTATAGAATAGTTAAACGCCCAAACCTTAAGACTATTGACTTCTATATTATATATTCCGAATAGAACTTCATGATCAACTTAAAAAAAGGAACCACCGTAACATGACAGAAAAGGAAGTCTTACCAGAATCGGTGCTTTAGCAAGTAAAATAATCAGTCATTTTTTTCTGCTTCTTTAAAGTTACTGCATTTGTTAAAATGCTGTTTTTAACTTGTTTGATTTTGACAATAAAAATGTATCCGGTATCGTTAGTTGTCCTATTATATTGTCGGAGTAGGTGAAATAGTCTCCGCTATGGTTGGAAGGGGTTAGGCCTCTCCATCATAACCATCATTAACGCTGCTTGCATCTCCAGCTGTTAATCCCGTCATTTCGGACATTATTTCCGCATCTGTTCTTTGAGTTGCTATCTCAGCCTTGTTGCCAAAATCAACAAATTCTTCTAATTGCAAACTTACCACAGCAACTACTGTAAGGCATAAGTCACGCCACAGCTCGTCAAACGTGAAATTCCTCATGTTCAGTTTCGGTTGTTTCACTTTTTTCAAAAACAACCCCTAACTTTCCTGGCGCTGTCGCGGTCAACTACTTCACAGGCAGAAGGTAGGTGTGCGTGTGTACGGTCTCTTTCTTTAGACAGTCCACTGCTTTTCATCCGCTCGCTCTCTTGGCTAGGACAGGCGATTGTCCCCCGAAACACTTGGTTCCCCCTTTGCGACCCTCCTCCACAGTACAGCAAGTGCTTGACAAAATGTGTTTCCGAGATAATTTGCGAGGAGTTTTATTCGAAAAATTCGATATATATATTAAGACTGCTTGAACTCGTTCGACATAGGAAAGTGTGTTACATGTTATTTTCAGGCTATTTTGACGGTGATTTTCCAAAATTCGTAGTACGTCATAATTCGTTATATCCGGGTTCGATATAAACGTGTTTCACTGTATTTGTTGTTTTAAAAACAAAAGACCAATTCATTTTTAGGATATACAGATTAACATTAGTTTTTTTCGCATATAGACTTAAAAAATAAATATTGATCGGTTCGAGCACAGTTCACGAACCAATGGAATAAAACAACACGGTTCTTCCCATACTTATACACATAATGTCCCAACTAAATATAATCGTTTCGCACCATATCTTTACCTCAGAGGGGAATCATCTCATTATTTTACTCGTCATCAAGAATTGTTCATAAAAATAATCCCTGTACAATAAAAACTTGTAATTTCGCAAAGTAATCTGCCCCGAAAGCATTTGCATGTTTGCACAAATATTTTTAAGACAGAAAGGGACCTGGAACATTACGATAAGCAGCGTCCTGTACATATCGAGTCCCATATTGCTATTACGTACCATTTGGAACGAAAACAAAATGCGTTTTTTTCAACAACCATTGATCTGAGCATCTCATTGTACAGTTAAACCAGTTTATATCGAACTTTCGAGCTCTCCTCTTTGAATTCGAAGAGGAAAACTCGAAAGTTCGATATACACAATAATTTGATATACGGGTTTTACGGTCCTACCACTCTCAGTGGTGTCCAGGTGTATATAATAGTTGAACGCACAAACCTTAAGACTATTGACTTCTATATTATATATTCCGAATAGAACTGCTGTTTTTAACTTGTTTAATCGAACAGACAGATATTTCTTCAGCTATTCATTTATTCAATCATGGGATATGTCGACTCCTTGCGAGCTTTTAGCGTACGGGTGACATCGAAATACGGCTGGCAAGTATTGACCGGCAAGAGTATTACCTCACAAACAATTAGCGCAGAAACCATACATATCCAGCAGCCACATTCGAGATGATCTTGGAATGCTACCACGCCGCGATATGCGATGCAATTCTTCGTAATCATTTGCAACAGGAAGAATTTTCCGCAATATCGATAACAGCGGATACCCAACGAAAAGATAAAAGGGTTAGCGACACACCTGTTGTGAGGGCGAGAGGGGAGAAACCTCATGTTCTCCCATCGGCGTCCAAGTGTAGCAGATATTTAGATAAGTGGCGGTTTTGTTGTATTTCAATGAAAATATTCCTACCGTTGTACAGTGTTTAATGTTTCTGTAGGCTTAATTAACGCCTAAGTGGATTGAGAAAATATCATTGCAATACTATGATATATCTTCGCTTCTGAATGGCCATAATTTTCCTTTTGTGACTGATAACGGACAATAATATTGATTGCCGGATCAAATATCGGAAAATATCATATTACTTTTCACCTTCAAAGGACTATACATATTTTTCCCACTGAGCTCGTCTAGAATGTTTTGCAGAGGAGCGGGGATATTAATCCCACGCCACTAATGCATTTCAAGAATGTTATGTCAGTTTTCTCATATGTGGGCAACACCAGTCAATTGCAATTTGAAACACCTCACCACGAATATACAATTCATGTATCACAACTCGATAGGTGAAGTGTCACAACATACTGATCGGACACGATACGCCTCGTGCTGATTTCATTCTTTCTGAACCAATGTGCTGTTCTCTCGTATGATCGTCGAAATTCGCATGTTCGTTTCGTCTTCTGCAGTCTATGATTTTCATAATTAATGGCAAGCATTTGCCATGTGCTCTGCCGATTTTCTTCTTTCATGTGAGATCTCAAAGTTTTATTTTTTTTGCGTCGCAAGAAATCAAATTTTATTTGAGGATTGACAAATTCGAGGATAGTGCAGCACGGAGGCAGATGGCGTTTCAACTGGTACCACACATGCTCGGTAGGGGACAAGGTCGGGGACTAAGCAAGCGACGGAAGTGTCTAGACAGGATGTAAGCAGCCCTCTACACCACGAGCCTTGTACGGACGGGCATTATCCTGCTGGTATAGCACACCTGGAATACCGGCCTGGATTGGGAGGACATGTGTAGGATCTCATCCACACACCACTTGCCCGTCAATGATTCACGTACCACTACTAGAGCTAATCGGCTATAGTGAAATATGGCGCCCAGGTCCATTATATGTACAGTTGGGGAGGTGGGGCGCTCGATAACGAGGTTGGAATTGTGCTGTTGACCCGTGGACCTCCACATCAGGACACGATTTTTATCTGTCCCCAAGACGAAGCCGTAGTTATCGCTCAACACCACACCTCGCCAATCTTTGACGTTCCACGTCACTCAGGCCTGGAACCACTGCAAACAGAACCGGCGATGTTCTGGTCTTAATGACAGCACTCGTAAGGTGCGCGGGGATTGCAAATTCGCTTCCGAGAGGCGTCGGAAAATGGTTCCTGGGTACACAGGAGCCGCTCATCTGCCTGCATAGTGGACCAGGTCACCGTGGGATCCGTTCGTGCCTGATGAACTATCAATCGATTGTCTCTACCGTTGGTCATTCTGGTCCGTCCGGAGCTGCTCCGCAGTGTGGCAGTACCATCACGTGTCCACTGCTCCAACACAGTCGGACGGCATTGTCAGAACGATCCAAGCGGCGGGCTATACCGCGCGACAACCACCCTGCGGTTTTTAGCCCGACGATCAGGGAGGCCTCTCTCAAAGTTCGTCAGTTGCATAAATCGACGTCTCAGGCGTCTATCGGGTATTCTTGTCAATCTGTCCTCTTGCTTGCGTCGGCCGGTTCTTTTAGCTTTCACGTGACATCGACTACACGCGGATTTAAAAGGCTGCCGGTTCGTGCTTGCAGCGCAACCTGTACAGGTTGTGTGGTTATGCACAATCGCACCAAACGTGAAGCATTTGCATACCAGCAGGCCTCTAGCTATTCAATAAATTTCGCGGTTGTAGCATGTGATCTTCTGGATGCTCAAATTTCATTGTCTGTGAGTGTATATTACCAGAGAAAGTTCCAAGAATACCAAGTACCAATCTATAAAACCTACAAGCTATACCCGGCCACGCGTAGCTGTGGCACATTGTGGTTGCATGGATGAGAAATGAGTAACAAAACAAAGCATACGTTTCATAGAAGTTTAATTTTGCAATACTTTTGGGTATACAATATTTTTTGTTTTTCCATTCTCTGCGTAGATATAAAGGCTATCTGGTTTTCCGACACGGGAACACGCAAGATATAGTTGTCCATGTGAGAAGCAATCCGCATCTAAATCTAAACCACACAATTCTAAGGATTGACCTTGAGCTTTATTGATTGTGATTGCGAACGCCAATCGAATTGGGAACTGCAATCTTTTAAATTGAAATGGTGTATCGGTCGGGATCATGGGAATTCGAGGAATGAGAACATCTTCAGCTTCGAAAGGCCCCGTTAAAATCGTTGCTTCCACTACATTTTTCATCAGTTTTTTAACTGCGAGTCGCGTGCCGTTGCAGAGTTTTGGCTGATTAATATTCCGCAACATGATAATTGGCACACCTATTTTCAATTTTAATATGTGTGGTGGCATCCCTTGCAGATCAAGTGAGTTCAAAAATTCCGTTGGATAATTAACTACTTCATCTGCTTCCACAACTGTATCTATCGACTTGTATGTAATTTCCTCACTTTGAATGCTGGATTGAATAACATTATTAATTTGATAGACATCTTTATTCTTCGCGGCAAGGATAGCTCGTTCACTGAGCCAATCGTGATTCTTATAATAAATTTGAATATTAGGAAATACTTTTTCGATCAGTTCTTCTTTCGATGTTACTAAATTAAAAAATTATCAGGAAATGATATTCGTCTTGAGGTCTCATAGACTGGCAGTTGTCCGTTCCCAATGTCCAGTAACTGTCGTGAGAATACCTCGGCTGATTGATCGTTCTGCAGCTGGACACGCATATTCGTAGTCAACTGCAATGAACGTACGGGTCGCCACAATGTTGAATATTTCAGAAAAGCATTTATTTCGTCCGCTGGTGTCGATCGAGAAATTACAGGCAATGTTTGCCTAAAATCTCCTGCGAGCAATATTAATGCATTCCCGAATGGTTGAACGTTTCCACGCAAATCTCGCAACGATCGATCAAGAGCTTCAAGCGAGTTTTTATGTGCCATCGAGCATTTATCCCAAACAATGAGTTTACATTTTTGTAATACTTTTCCCATACCGGATGATTTGGAAATATTGCACGTGGGAAACTCGATGATTCGCATGTTTATTGGCAACTTCAGAGCTGAATGAGCAGTCCTTCTACCTGGTAACAATGTCGCAGCTATTCCAGACGAAGCGAGAGCTAAGGCTATGTCATTGTTTGATCGAACCGTTGCCAGGATCAATCTGATAAGGAATGTTTTCGCAGTTCCTCCTGGCGCATCCAAGAAGAAGCCCCCCCCAACTCCGTCATTTTTCATTTGCATTATGCGATCATAAATTCCCTTCTGTTCACACGTTAATTTGGGAATGTTTGATTGGACATATGATTAGAGATCACCGGTGTTGAAACTCTGTTCACGGCGCAAATCCACATAAAATGAAGCAGTCGTGGTTCGGTTAGGTGCTGGCATTCCCAATTGACTAAGAACTTTCTTTGCAATAGCTACGCACTTGTCTTCAATATTTATCAATGTTTCGTTGTATGCCTTCTGTAAATTCCATGGTCATATTGGCATTTTCTAGGCGTACTCTATGCAAAATATCCTCAGCCATATGCGATCGATATCTTTCCCATAACTCTGGGGGAGATGAAGGGAAGCAAGCGGTCAATATAATTGCGAATAGCGCTCGAGTTTGGTTTGGATGTGCAGTGTTGCTCGCGTCACTAATACATATATCCCACTATTGGTCGTTTTCTAATAAATTAAGAGCTTGACACGCACTGCGGAAAATTGCATATGTGACGCCGTCAACAATTTTCAATTGCTGGAAAGATCTAGGACCAGACATATTTACCAACAGCATGCGAAGGAAAAAGCATTCTTTTTGATTAGGATACACTGTATAGAGTCTACCAATTGTATTTTCTCTGATAATGCCAGGTTGACCGTCGACTGGCTCCCCTCGTCTGCGTCGTACGAATGCTTTTTTAGTTACATTCCACGTGTAATAAGAGGGCACTTTTGTGTACATCAGTGTTCTGGCGAAAGCGTCTTCCTGACATAAGGTGAAGAAAGCAGTCAGAGTTGTACCAGGTGGATTAAGGGCTCTTTGTTGCACATTTGCATCTGTGAAATAAACACGCTGTCCATTTTCTAAATGTACTGCTAAGTGAACCACAGCTGGATTGCGTTCATGCATGGGAAATGAAAAATTCGCCATGCAGCCTCATTGCTGCTTATGTATCTTCCAGCCTGGTATTGTGCAATTTCATCGATAACTCGTACTGCATTTCTGTCACTATTTTATGGTTGCACACCAAAAACTGCCATATCGCTGCCTTTATTCACATACTTACAGATGTATTTAATCGATTTGACCGAATTGCAATATTCTACGTTTATGTGCGCTTTGCATGTTTTTGACAACAGAGGCGAATATGGGACCACCCAAGGGTTGTCTACATCAATAAGACCATTTCGCATGTGTATAGTTGCCGAATTCCCGCCATCTTCAGTTGATCGTCTCCTATACTGAGGATATCCATCGTCTCCTGTTACTGTGTTGGCTGCAAACGCTCGAGGATATTGCTTAGAACATTTCCCGTCTACCATGCATGGTGAATTCGGATTTAGTGTACCGCATGGTCCATGTATCATGTTTTGATAACAACTGCATGCAAATCCTTATCGACGTCGGCCCGTGGAATCTCAGCGCATATCACATCGTCGATTTCGTCTGAAGTTATTTTATCGTGTAGCCAGATTAGTATATGCGCATGTGGCAATCCTCTCTTTTACCATTCTACTGAATACATCCAGCAACGCACAGATCCAAACACTTCATGTTTCACAATGAAATCCATCAGCGACTTAAGCTTTTGTCTAAAACACGTGCTGTGATGTCTTGCCTACCCACGGGTGATTGCCCAGGAAGTAACAGCTGCTGTATCTCGTCCCAAGCTGGATTGCACGTGAAGGTGATAAATAAGTCTGGACGCCCATAATGACGCACATATGCCATTGAATCTTGAGCATATTCCTGCATGTGACGTGGACTGCCTATGTATGAAGATGGCAAAATAGTAAGCTTTCTAACGTTGGTTGTATTACCATCATTCACAACTGCATCTCGCAAATGAATGTATTCTTCGGAGCGGAGTTTGGTCTGATTCAAACGAAGAAATAGCAAACGTTCCGTTTCAATTTTTGCATACATATCCACAATGTACTGGTGAAACAACTGACGGCATTTCAAAAATATAATTGTCCTCGTTCCTCCGAATCATTAAGCGGTAGGCGTAATAGTTCATTGCGCTGCACTTTTTATTAATTTCTGCACCATTCACTGGGTTTATCATCTTCACATTGAAATGATATCCATCAGCACCATCCCAGAAGATAACTGGATAATGCAAAGCATCGTAACAACGGTGAGTTTCTGCGACGTTTATCAATTGATCGTTTATTCGATGGAGAACAATATCTCTAGGTTGGAACTGATCTCCGACTATGACAATTGCTACTTCGTCTTACGTTGGAGCATTATATCTTCGGACATGTTCTCCAGCGGGCGTTTTGTCGGCGTGAATGACAATCTTGTGGGTATCTGATGGCATCATATCCATTGCTGTTTTGAATAAACGCACCAAATTGTTCTTTTCCTGAAGGAGCTCCTGTAGTTGCGAAATGATGGATCTTCTTAGCGAGGTATGTATTCCACAACGTGCATCGACTTCATCTCTATCATCACCGATGAAGTACATTTGAAGGAATTTATGGTCACTATCTCGGAACGGGAGCAGGGAGCCAGCTTTGTGATATATTTGTCCTTTGATTTTAAAAGTTGGCATGAATTGAGCAGTCACAATTTCAGCACCAAATGACGTCATTTTTAAGTAAGAGTTATATTTCCTGATGTTCGATAGGAAATGCTTCGATTCAGCGGTAGATCTAGCAAGTAGAGTTTTCAACGGCTCTGGTGGTGCTTCAAGTTGAGGCAATTTAATTTTTCCGCCAGCGCAACACATCCCATTCGTTTCATTATTGAACTTTAGAGCCTGGCAGTAGGTACAGACATGACTCATCTGGCCAATGACAACATGCGGACTTGAACTATAATCAACAGCTGGATTGTACCGGAATGCAAGACAATTGTATTGGAGAATCAGATCTGCTGTTCTTTGGGTACGTGTTTCAGCTATCCTCGACGCCTCGCGTTCATTCCTTTGAGAACGAACCAAATCTGTTGCTGCAGAACGCGACTGCCGTGCTCGCAATCGTGCATCCTCAAGCCTGGCTGCTCGTCTTTCTGCTGGTTCCGTGTTATGCATCTGGATGGTGCTTAGTCTGTTCCTCTCTCGTACGTATGCCCGCTCTTCGTCAGTCATATTCGAAAGCCGTCTTCTCGATCCTTCTGTGTGGCGAGTGCGACGACCCAAATTCGTTTTTTTTTGCGAGGCATTATTTCGGTTTTCACTGGAACAGAAGGAAAGGATAAGTTTATAACCTCTTATGGCTCTCACAGCTCTAGGTTGAAAACCATGAGAGATAAGAGACAAAACATAACCTCTACTTACGATTTGAAGAACGGCGCAGCTCAATCACGACACAATCACCTAGCATGGAAAGTGTTCCCCTCGCTTTCGGCAGATGGCGCGTTTGCTGGTACACAGCTGACCGTTGAAAAAGCTGTTTTCTCGCGGTCGCGGGTATGTTACTGACGCGAAAAATATATAAAAACAACACGATCACTTAGTATGGAGAGTGCTCCCCTCGCTTCTGGCAGATGGCGCGTTTGCTGGTACACAGCTGACCGTTGAAAAAGCATTCGACCATATATACTGATAGACTGCGCATGGCATCAAAATTTCTGGCTCCAACATCGCAAGCCACGAAATCACGTGACTTCGGGCAAAAAGATGGTTAACTCGTGCTGTGCTCATCATGAATTTTAGGAGTTTCTTTTTTAGAATTCCATTACGACTTTTCATTCGTGAATATCTTTATTACGCTCTGATGCAGCTATTGCCAGTGCGCAGTCCATTAGTATATATGGTCGAAAGAAAAAGCTGTTTTCTCACGATCGCGGGTATGTTACTGACGCGAAAAATAGATAAAAACCATCTTTGAAGCGGGTTGTATATCGTGTCAAAATTGGACCTCAATCGGTGCAGAACTTTTTGAGTTTTTGAAGCGTACACAAACCAACATAACATTTATATATATCATCATCATCATCATTGTCAACCATTATCAATCCACTGCTGGACGAAGGTCTCCCCAAGTTTCCTCCACAACGGTCTGTCTTGTGCCAGTCTCCTCCATGTCACCCCTGCATACTTTCGAATTTCATCCACCCATCTCCCATGTGGCCTTCTTCTGGGTCTTTTCCTGTCCCTTGGAATCCAATCTAAAATTTCGGCTGTCCATCGATGATCTGTCCTTCTGGCAGTATGTCCAGCCCATTGCCATTTCAGGGATTTAACTCTGATCATGATGTCTTCCACTCTTGTCATTTTTCGGATCCACGAGTTCCTCTTCTTATCTCTCCTGGTTACACCAAGTATGCACCTCTCCATGCTTCTTTGAGTTGTCTGCAGCCTTTGTATGTCTCTTTTAGTTAAGGTCCACGTCTCTGCACCATACGTAAGCACTGGAAGGATGCATTGATCAAACACTTTTCTTTTAAGACATAATGGCATATTGCTCTTGAAAATTATGCTGTTTCTTCCAAAAGCTCTCCAGGCAAGTTTTGTACGCCGATTAATTTCTTCATCAATGTGACCCTCACTTGATATCTGCTGTCCAAGATAAACGTACGTGTCTGTTATCTCCAGCTTTTCTCCATCAATCGATAAATCTTCATTTCTTGTAAAAGCATTGAACATCACTTTTGTCTTCTGAAAGTTCATTTTCAATCCCACTTCTTTACTCTTGTCAGCAAGTTCCTGGATCATACTCTGCAGCTCTGATGGGCTAGTTGCAAAAATGACTACGTCATCAGCAAAACGAAGGTGGGTTAGATAATCTCCATTAATCTTTATCCCCTTGTTTTCCCAGCTCAGTGACTGAAAAACACCCTCCAATGTGGCATTAAAGAGCTTCGGAGATATGGTGTCACCTTGTCTCACTCCCTTTCCAATTTTTATGTGTGTTGTATTTTCAAACAGCCTAATCTTTGCACTTGCATTTTCATAGATGTTATTAATAATATTAATGTATGCATCTTCAATACCGCAGGTTTTCAGAGCCATTGTAACTGCTGATGGTTTCACCGAATCAAAGGCTTTTTCATAATCGATAAAAGCCATGCACAATGGAAGTTCATATTCCCTCGCTCTTCCAATTAGTTCTCTCAGCACATGGATATGATCTATTGTGCTGTAGCCACTCCTGAATCCCGCTTGTTCTCTCGGTTGAGCCATGTCCAGTGTTACCTTCAAGCGGTGTGAAAGAACTTTAGTGAAGATTTTATAAACTACTGATAGGAAGCTGATAGATCTGTAGTTTCCGAGATCCTCAATGTCACCTTTCTTATGTAGCAGGATCATTGTAGCGGTGTTCCAATCCTCAGGAATCTTTCCTTCATTAAGGCATCGAGTGAAAATTTGGGCGAGTACTGTTTCGATTTCTCCACTTGCTTCTTGTATGATGTCTACAGTAATTCCATCTTCTCCTGGAGCTTTTCCCCGCTTCATGTTCTTGATTGCATGTGCAACTTCTGCTGGAAGGACTGGAGGAACTCTAGTACTGGTATCTTTCATGATGTCTGGAGTGCATGTATCATCCCTTTCATATAATTTGGAGTAGAAATCTTTCACTCTTGTCAAAATTTCGCCTCTATTTCTTGTTACAGAACCATCTTCTTTTCTCAGTGCCATAATCTGTTTTCTTCCCTTACTGAGATGTCCCTTTGCTATCTTTAGGCTTTGGTTGTTTTCAATTGCTTTCCTCACTAGTTCACAGTTGAATTTTCTTACGTCTTCAGTGATACTTTTTCGTACTGTCTTGCATAGCTCTATATATTCCACTTTGGAAGTCACATCTTCTTTAGTTGTCCTCATCTCTCTTCTTTTTTGCATCAACATTTTCGTTTTTCCTGATAATTTATTTACATGCAACTTGTTCTTAGACCCAGCTAATTTTGTTGCTGTTTCCATAAGAGCTTTGGTTACTTTTCTGTTAACTTCAGAGATGTCCACTTCTTCCGATGTTAGGCCTTCTAAAGCAGAGAACCTGTTCTTCAGTTCCAACTTGAAGGTATTATGGTGTTTTTTAAGGTTGGTTATGTCAATAGATTTTGTTTGTCTTATGAGCTTGCCACGTTCAAGTTTAGTGTTGAGGTGCATCTTACATCTCACCAATCTATGGTCACTACCAGTGTTGAACTTGTTTAGCACACTGCAGTCTTCTATGACGAATTTTTTGTTACACATAATAAAATCAATTTCACTTGTCGTCCCATTTGGATGTCTCCATGTCCATTTCCTGTGTGGCTTTTTCTTGAAGAAGGAGTTCATGATGAAAAACCCTTCTGCCTCTGCAAACTCAACGAGAGTATTTCCACGCTGGTTTCTGTTGCCGTGACCGAATTTACCTACTGAAGTTTCATTCTGTTGCCGTTGCCCTATTTTTGCATTGAAATCTCCCATAATTATTTTCAAGTGCTGCTTACCTTTATTATTTAGATGACAAATTTCCTCATAAAATTCTTCAATTTCTTCTTCAGGATGACTTGTGGTGGGTGCATAAGTTTGAATAATCTGAGCTTGGTATCTTTTCGAGAGTTGGATAACAAGCCGTGCAGCTCTGTCAGAGGAACTTTCAACTTCTACAACTTTATCCTTCAGTTTCTTGTTTATTATAAATCCAACACCACTAGTTCTGCCAGTATCTGTCCCACGATAGTAGAAGAGATGTCCACTTTTCAGTTCGATGAGATCTTCTCCTTTTCTCCTTACCTCACTTAGCCCCACGATGTCCCACTTGATCCTTTGTAGTTCCTCTTCCAATTCAAGAAGCCTTGAATCAGAAGATAGGGAGCGTCCATTGTACGTTGCCAAGGTCAGCATCAGATGGCAGCCTAGTCCGGTCCTCCGGGGATTCTTAGCACCCTCTGCCTTCATGTCGCACTGGCCGCTGCCTTGGCCAGGTACATTCCAGCTGCCGGAGACTGAGGGCCAAGATTTAAGTTGTGGAGTCATTTTGGAGGGGTTTGGCCATAACTCACCCCGCTGGCCAAGCGGGTTGGTGAGTGTGGGATAGAATTTCCTCTAATCCCGATGGTATAGTTATACCGCTATTTGCGGTCGTCAGAGCCCCTTTAGTAGGAACAGGATGCACCACGAGAAGGCGGGGTTGACATTTGTCAAGGAGAGGCTGTGATGTTACGCATCACCTGACCTTACATCCCTTATATATCATCATCATCATCATTGTCAACCATTATCAATCCACTGCTGGATGAAGGTCTCCCCAAGTTTCCTCCACAACGGTCTGTCTTGTGCCAGTCTCCTCCATGTCACCCCTGCATACTTTCGAATTTCATCCACCCATCTCCCATGTGGTCTTCTTCTGGGTCTTTTCCTGTCCCTTGGAATCCAATCTAAAATTTCGGCTGTCCATCGATGATCTGTCCTTCTGGCGGTATGTCCAGCCCATTGCCATTTCAGGGATTTAACTCTGATCATGATGTCTTCCACTCTTGTCATTTTTCGGATCCACGAGTTCCTCCTCTTATCTCTCCTGGTTACACGAAGCATGCACCTCTCCATGCTTCTTTGAGTTGTCTGCAGTCTTTGTATATCTCTTTTAGTTAAGGTCCACGTCTCTGCACCATACGTAAGCACTGGAAGGATGCATTGATCAAACACTTTTCTTTTAAGACATAATGGCATATTGCTCTTCAAAATTATGCTGTTTCTTCCAAAAGCTCTCCAGGTAAGTTTTGTACGCCGATTAATTTCTTCATCAATGTGACCCTCACTTGATATCTGCTGTCCAAGATAAACGTACGTGTCTGTTATCTCCAGCTTTTCTCCATCAATCGATAAATCTTCATTTCTTGTAAAAGCATTGAACATCACTTTTGTCTTCTGAAAGTTCATTTTTAATCCCACTTCTTTACTCTTGTCAGCAAGTTCCTGGATCATACTCTGCAGCTCTGATGGGGTAGTTGCAAAAATGACTACGTCATCAGCAAAACGAAGGTGGGTTAGATAATCTCCATTAATCTTTATCCCTTTGTTTTCCCAGCTCAGCGACTGAAAAACACCCTCCAATGTGGCATTAAAGAGCTTCAGAGATATGGTGTCACCTTGTCTCACTCCTTTCCAATTTTTATGTGTGTTGTATTTTCAAACAGCCGAATCTTTGCACTTGCATTTTCATAGATGTTATTAATAATATTAATGTATGCATCTTCAATACCGCAGGTTTTCAGAGCCATTGTAACTGCTGATGGTTTCACCGAATCAAAGGCTTTTTCATAATCGATAAAAGCCATGCACAATGGAAGTTCATATTCCCTCGCTCTTTCAATTAGTTCTCTCAGTACGTGGATATGATCTATTGTGCTGTAACCACTCCTGAATCCAGCTTGTTCTCTCGGTTGAGCCACGTCTAGGTGTTACCTTCAAGCGGTGTGAAAGAACTTTAGTGAAGATTTTATAAACTACTGATAGGAGGCTGATAGGTCTGTAGTTTCCGAGATCCTCAATGTCACCTTTCTTATGTAGCAGGATCATTGTAGCGGTGTTCCAATCCTCAGGAATCTTTCCTTCATTAAGGCATAGAGTGAAAATTTGGGCAAGTACTGTTTCAATTTCTCCACTTGCTTCTTGTATGATGTCTACAGTAATTCCATCTTCTCCTGGAGCTTTTCCCCGCTTCATGTTCTTGATTGCATGTGCAACTTCTGCTGGAAGGACTGGAGGAACTCTGGTACTGGTATCTTTCATGATGTCTGGAGTGCATGTATCATCCCTTTCATATAATTTGGAGTAGAAATCTTTCACTCTTGTCAAAATTTCGCCTCTATTTCTTGTTACAGAACCATCTTTTTTCTCAGTGCCATAATCTGTTTTCTTCCCTTACTGAGATGTCCCTTTGCTACCTTTAGGCTTTGGTTGTTTTCAATTGCTTTCCTCACTAGTTCACAGTTGAATTTTCTTACGTCTTCAGTGATACTCTTTCTTACTGTCTTGCATAGCTCTATATATTCCACTTTGGAAGTCACATCTTCTTTAGTTGTCCTCATCTCTCTTCTTTTTGCATCAACATTTTCGTTTTTCCTGATAATTTGTTTACATGCAACTTGTTCTTAGACCCAGCTAATTTTGTTGCTGTTT
The DNA here is from genome assembly GCA_039090855.1 of Macrothele yani. Classification (NCBI taxonomy): domain Eukaryota; kingdom Metazoa; phylum Arthropoda; class Arachnida; order Araneae; family Macrothelidae; genus Macrothele; species Macrothele yani. The sequence continues at coordinate 101,239,403 of CM077015.1, forward strand.
CCATAAGAGCTTTGGTTACTTTTCTGTTAACTTCAGCAATGTCCACTTCTTCCGACGTTAGGCCTTCTAAAGCAGAGAACCTGTTCTTCAGTTCCAACTTGAAGGTATTATGGTGTTTTAAGGTTGGTTATGTCAATAGATTTTGTTTGTCTTATGAGCTTGCCACGTTCAAGTTTGGTGTTGAGGTGCATCTTACATCTCACCAATCTATGGTCACTACCTGTGTTGAACTTGTTTAGCACACTGCAGTCTTCTATGACGAATTTTTTGTTACACATAATAAAATCAATTTCACTTGTCGTCCCATTTGGATGTCTCCATGTCCATTTCCTGTGTGGCTTTTTCTTGAAGAAGGAGTTCAAGATGAAAAACCCTTCTGCCTCGTACAAACTCAACGAGAGTATTTCCACGCTGGTTTCTGTTGCCGTGACCGAATTTACCGACTGAAGTTTCATTCTGTTGCCGTTGCCCAATTTTTTGCATTGAAATCTCCCATAATTATTTTCAAGTGCTGCTTACCTTTATTATTTAGATGACAAATTTCCTCATAAAATTCTTCAATTTCTTCTTCAGGATGACTTGTGGTGGGTGCATAAGTTTGAATAATCTGAGCCTGGTATCTTTTCGAGAGTTGGATAACAAGTCGTGCAGCTCTGTCATCAGAGGAACTTTCAACTTCTACAACTTTATCCTTCAGTTTCTTGTTTATTATAAATCCAACACCACTAGTTCTGCCAGTATCTGTCCCACGATAGTAGAAGAGATGTCCACTTTTCAGTTCGATGAGATCTTCTCCTTTTCTCCTTACCTCACTTAGCCCCACGATGTCCCACTTGATCCTTTGTAGTTCCTCTTCCAATTCAAGAAGCCTTGAATCAGAAGATAGGGAGCGTCCGTTGTACGTAGCCAAGGTCAGCATCAGATGGCAGCCTAGTCCGGTCCTCCGGGGGATTCTTAGCACCCTCTGCCTTCATGTCGCACTGGCCGCTGCCTTGGCCAGGTACATTCCAGCTGCCGGAGACTGAGGGCCAAGATTTAAGTTGTGGAATCATTTTGGAGGGGTTTGGCCATAACTCACCACGCTGGCCAAGCGGGTTGGTGAGTGTGGGATAGAATTTCCTCTAATCCCGATTGTATAGTTATACCGCTATTGGCGGTCGTCAGAGCCCCTTTAGTGGGAACAGGATGTACCACGAGAAGGCGGGGTTGACATTTGTCAAGGAGAGGCTGTGATGTTACGCATCACCTGACCTTACATCCCCCCTTATATATATATATAGATTTATTTATATTATCATCCGTATCCTGTGCTATTTTCAAAATTACGAAATTTCGATGGTTACTGTTTATTTATATGAAACAATTAACGGTACAATCTACATTTCAGTGTCGTTAATGTTTTGAAAAAAGTTAAATATGTATAGTTTTTCAAAAAGTTGCAAGGGTCTTTAGTTACATCTGTTACGGCTTGTATCTCGTGCGCTGGCGCCCACGTTATCGAATGAAGCAGAATGATCTGAAATCAGATAAATGCAGCAATTGCCCCATTGTTTAAATAAGAAGAATTACGTTTTCATTGAATTTACGGTGTTTTATAAACTAACTTAGTAATAAATTTAAATTGTCTGGAAGTTGAAATATTCTCCAATTCTTGATTTTAACTATCCGTTTTGATCAGAAGTAACGTTTAATTAATCCCGTCATTCGTTAGGTTTGGAGTAATACTTCCACTTGGTTATAAAGAGCTATATTTTCGGCTAGCATCGTTTGTTCTGCAAACTTTGTTTTTGCGTATGGAACGATAATGAGAGCATTTACCATTTCTATAGGAGATCAATTTGATTTTTTAGGGATTCGTTTAGTTAAATTTTGTCCCCACCAAATGTTTAACGAGCAGTCTAAAACAGAAAGGAAGGCTGTCTTTATGAGGACAATTAAAAACAAACAGTGAAATAAAGAAAATAAAAACTCAAAAACTCAAAGCTGTTTCGATGTGAGTAAACTAAGAAGTAAATGATGATTTTTTACCCTTCAAAGTGTAAATTCACACAATCACAAATTTCTCTTCTAACCTAAATATAACTAGAAAAATTGCAAATAAACACAATATATCTTATCATGATTATCACGTTTGACGACACGGAATGATTTATTTTTCCAAAGTAAACGCCAAGTCGGACGTAATGTTTTATGCATTTCATTTATGGTAGTTAAAGTAATGTTACTGTAGTTATTTTTATAAAGAGCATACATATTTACCGAATTTTTTTAGAAAAATAATTGATATTCACAGAACTGCACAAAAACTTTAAATAACAACAAAATGCATACATTGAAATTAATTTACCTGTTTATTCTTCTAAATACGGGCATTTATTTAAGATCGGATGACCTCCTTTTAAAAGGAGATACACACTCACTTTGTGAATTCTTTTTGATCATATTTTATTTTAAAGTATAGTATTATTCGCCCGAAAGAACTCGCAATGCGGCTAAAATTGGAGGCTTACGTTCATTCATTTCTTCAGTTCTGGTATTGGACGGTTCAGCGTTCTATAAATTGGTGAACAAGATCACACAATTCTGTGTCAGACGAGAAAAAAAAATATGTGGGACACAATATCGTAAAATTCTGTATTAGACCGTTCAGCTTCTGTAAATTTGTGCAGATAATCCTAAAATTGTGTGACCATTGCGAAAGCGGTGTGCTCCTGTTTATGTGACATAGAACCTGTCCTAACTAAATACATTCACTTTGATATTTTCACGGCAACAAATTTCAGATTTTTAAAAATAACATAGAACTTGAATTTGGAAAAAAACATTTCTATTATATAGCTGACTTTTCTGTAGCGAAACATTAACTCTTTGGTTACGTAAAAGTTACGGCTGAATTGTAAATGTACCATGTGCGTGAGTTTACGCACTCTCCAAATATTTCAATCTATAACTTGAAGACCTTCAAGCTCCAGCTTGTGGCATTGCACATCCTCTGCGAAATGGACAGTGCACCTATTGTTGAGGATGATATTTCTTGTTGCTTTTCCTCAAATATAAGACAAGATTTGTTAGAATGATCTGCTGTAGAACAAAACCATTATTATATTCCAATATAATAATTATTATTCCGTATGATTAGATCTTCTTTTAAAAAATAGTTATTGTATAGACAAAATAATCATATATATTCCATATATTTAGGTCCCTCTTTTGGTAGGTGGAGGTGAAGAATGCTTCCACGTCATGCACTGAGGTATGACTTCGGGTGGCAATCGACACATCCTAGTTTGGTCTCTCGTGAAGCTTCAGGGCAAGAAAGCTTCACCTTGGTGTAACAGAGTGCATAACACATGACGGTAACAACCTATTCGTATTTCTACTTTGGTTAAAGGCTTAACTACTCTCGTGAGCAACTCGATGTGCTATAAGTATTAGATCGACCTTAATTTGGGTGGTCACTGGTTCCAGGGAAGGAGTACAGCCTGTGCCGTAATACAAATACAGCATTCATGCCTCACTGGTATTCGAACTCTCACGAACTATAAGAAGCCAGAGTTTAGTCCACTGTTCCACCGGGTTGCTATTCATATTGCCTTATCTTCTGAAAAATCCTTATGCTTCTATGTCGCGCAAAGCTTCCGATTTTCCATTGGATCATGCACAACGCAATGCATATCGCACATTGGAATTTACCCTTGCATGAGAGTTATGTCACAGTAATTCTTCAGTTAATCTGAATGACAGCATCCGCCCTTTTTATTAAAATGTATCATCTTGAAATACAGTTTTGGGAGCGCATGTGAGAGTTTGTCGCAAAGTATTTTCTGTGTGTGTACGAATTTGTGCTCTTTGCAAAGACACTGTGCCTTTTCAAACAGACTTGTGCACAATACCTACAACTTACACATAGACGTCCAACAATTTTCTGGTGCCTCCCGTTTGCGCCATAGAGGTCATAAAAAATATTTGTTGATTTGCGTAGATAAAAAACTATATTTAAAATTAAAATAATCTCGACAAAGGTATTTTGATTACCATCAATTCTTTATAACAGAAGACAAAAATACAGCAGCATAAATAATTATTTTACCAAATAACTTCCTCATTATTTCCGTGTCATTTTCTTTACAGCTACTAGATTTGTACTATGTGAACATTATGAACGGCAAAAATAATTCTTTCAAAATAATGTTTTTAACGTATTAAATTTAAATATAAGCTTCTGATACTTTAAAAAGCACTTGGAATAACTGAAAGTTGATACATCATCGGTACATTTTTTGAAAACCACATTATCTGCATATAATTCCATTATCCAAAAATTAACAACCTGTAACCAAGTTAGATTCATCACTTTTTATTTTCTACAAAATGAAGTAAAATGGAAATATAAATATGTAACCTGATTTGCAGTAGTAGTAAATGTTTTGGTACTATTCAGCCAAAAATCAGAATTTTTATTTCATTAGGGAAATGTTAGAGATCGACCTCTAAACATATGCTCTACTGTTCCAGTAGAGCACATTTTCAACTTGCTTTTTATTTACGTGGAGAAGGGACTCCTTCCAATATGTGTCGCAGGTCAATGCCAAACTATCTTTGTGTCTTGTACTAATGCGCTCTACAAATCTCCATTTCTTAGCAGTCTTTCTACTCCAGATTCATAAAACTTGTGAAATTCTGAGCATTGCCGTTTTATTTGTAGTAGAACGATTTTGGCAAGAATGAATGTCCACGTCAACTGTACAAAATGGAGCAAATTAGAAAAAAATAAAACAGAAAAATATTGTACGAGAAAAATACATCTTAAACACAAGTCTTGAGCAACGCATTACATTGCAGAGCCAGTCTTCATGATGTGGAAAGACAGATTAAATCCGAGTCACACACACTTAAGAACTTAATATTTACTATCACTGATAAGCTGGGCAATTATTTTTAAATATTGAACCAATGGAGACCTAAGTAAATAAAACATAGGTGGAAAAACTATACTCTGGTTCCTAGGTTTCCCCTTAGAAAGGCATAAAACGACAGGATTACACAGCAAGTTACTGTGAAATCATAAACCACACGTTCAGGAAAGAACGGCTTTGATGTTAAATATAAATACATTTTGCGTTGTTATGCTTGCACTTTAATGACGCATCTTTCCCACATGGAAGACGATCAATGTTTCTTTCACATACTACCAAATTCAAACTACATATTGCCTGAATTTGTGACTTCTTAACACAAATAAAGCTTACCAAGCAAAAAACTCGGCAGACTTTCATGATTATAAAAAAATGCTTATAGATATTTTGACAAAATTATTACTACTTATTTATATAATTTTTTTCAAACTAATTACTTATCACATTGTTAAAAAATGTTTAGCGTAAGTACATAACAGTCCATCTTTCTTATACTAATGAAATAATCCGTTATACATTGACTTCCGATGATATCAATGATTTCCCAGGACAGTTTGAAAGTTTTATGACAACTTTCCAAAACTGAGTGGGAACTCAGCATCGCAAATAAAAAAAATTCCAATAATAACTTAGGCCAGAATAACAGTTACATCATGCTACTGATTGGAAATGTGTCGTTCGAGACTGACCCGTTCCAAATGACCCGGTAGACAGAGTGAACGAAAAGATCCTTTCCGTAGTTCCAGCACATCTCGTTCACGGTGAGCGAAATCGTTCACCGTTCGCATCGGTCCTGGGGCCGAAGATCCGAAAGATCCAAAGATCCGAGGATACAAATCGTTCGCCGTTCTTTTCGGTTGTTTCGTTCTCCGTTCGCTTCTGTCATCGGACGGAGCTGGTATTTATTTCTTTGCCCTTTGATTAGTTACTGGATCGACATTTTTTTCGTGTAACTAGGACCATCTTATAACCATTTTATATTAGGTTTTATCTAATAGTTAGCAGTGAAATGAAGATATATCGCACTTTTTAGATTCTGTTTTATATTTTCTGATTTTTTTCATACGGGTTCACTCACAAGATGGGGACACCAGCTTAGAACTGTTACAGAACAGATGTCTTTTGATAAATAAGAAGGCAGTATTTGTACTGCCTCAGAGGGAAACAATTAATTATAAAAATGGTCACACATCACTTTAAAACGTATTTTTCATTTCATTCGTCGGTCTCCTACTAAGGGAGGAGTAATGGACTCGTGTTCAAAGCGTATTATATTTGCTCGTTTTCATCACTCCAGTTTAGTTCGTTGGTGAGTCGAGCGTGAGTTGTAAAATAATCCTGTCTCATGACTATGTCATCTGGCCTTTAGAAATACGTTTATGAATGTTGATTGTATCCCTGTTCCGTAACATTTATTATAACGGAAACGTTTTGTTTCCTCATAAATACAAAGGTGTCTGTCTATCTGGCAGAATAAATCAATTGATTATGTGAATTAAGAATCAACCAGCTATGTGCTAGGGAAGGACTGTCTGATGATGAGAATTAACATCTCAAAACAGTGTTCTGAATAAAGACAATTCCGTTGGGATAAATGTTACAGAATGCGTATGTCAAATGTATTTTTTTATTTCCCTCTGTTAGTTGGCGCTTGAGGACGCCAATTGCTCTCCACATCTTGAGTGTGAGCTCCAGTACGGAAATCAACATAATTTAGAGTGGCTGACTGTTAGATGCTGAAATCCTAATCTTTTCAGTTTACAATGAGCGGCACACTGATCTATCGTAACTGTGCACAGGAATAAAAACGTCGTCCGAAACGACGACAAAAAATGTTTATAGCCTCCCGTTACAAACCACACGATCAAGAAATATACCACATCCGCTGGCGTAGCCAGAAATTTCTTAAGCTGGGAGGGAGTTTCCATGCCTTTGGTTCATTAGTGAAAGCCTATATTTACATATATAGACCGCTTTGAATTCGTACTCAATTCACCCTAAACGGGGGGGGCTTGGTCTATTCCCTCGGCTACAGGTGAGCGGGAAAGTGCGTTCCATTCAAAGAAATGACGTACTGACATCTATTAGCCGATTTACAGTCAAACAAACGAAACGAACGTGTCTTTTGAACGGATCATTTTAGTGACCGAATCTAAAAGATCCAGATCGCGTAGACCGAATATGGCGCCACTACTACCGATGTCCTGCACAGTACGCAGAAATGTACTTTTTATTTCTTTACAGGTCAAGGCTATTTGGATGTAACCCTATGTAATCGATATTATGACACACAATTTGCTAACAGATCCTCCGAAAACGGACGTATAACGATTTATTCACATAAACCTTCTTTTTTAAGTTCTTCTTGCGGAAAGTCTCCGGTGACTTTAAAAATATGTTAAAATTTTGTGACTCACAAAAGCATTAAATACTCACTTCACGCATGTGATGGGAAGACCTTTTCGGAAGGTACACATGAAATATAAATTACAATTTTTAAAAAATGTAACGACTGCACATGCTCTTGCTTGTTACCGACAGTATTCTGCACGTACTCTTGATTGTTACTGCTTGTAATGGAACATTTTAGGGTCGCAATACACCAATGAGCCATTACATAACGACCACATACCTAATAAGCTGTAGGACCCCTTTTAGCCCGCAAAACATGGGTCACTCAGCGGGGCATCGATTCGATGAAGTGGCGATAGGTATCTGCTACCATAATGTCAACAGCAGATTTTCCGGTTCCTGTACATTTCGGTCTGGTGGAAAGCATATTTTAACCATTAATAATAAAGAACTATACACCGTACACTGATCAAGGAAGTGCTGCGCGGAAAAATGAAAAATAAATCACAAATGTTGGTAATCATTATCCAACACAATATCAAAAGTGTATGAAATACATAACGCAGGCATCTTTGGAAATTAATGATAATATTTTCTTTCGGCATAATATCGCAAAAGGAGGGAACTGGTGTCTCTAGCGATATCTCCTACTTTCTAGATGAGCTTCGTATGATGATGTTTTTTTTTATTTTATAATTTTAGAGTAAAATACATGCTCTCGTTTCTAACCTGATTTATCTAAATCTCGCATATGATGTTCATTTAGATTGTTGAGAGCTTTTCCTCTGGTACTGAAATAATTACATATTATCGGGTAAAATTATTTCATTATTTTTTGTTTACGAAAGATCTGATTGAAAACTCAGATATTCCATTTCGCAGGAATACAAGGAGAAAGGAATAACTCAATTTATTTTTTCTAGATTTAAAGTTTCCTTAGATTCTTGTCATTTTCGCATCGAGTTGGTATTATTTATATTTTTATACTTTTCGTTGGACGTAGAGCAGATTACTCAGGTCTACAGAAAGGGGCAAAAGCTACGGCTGCTATTTTTAAGTTGTCAGCTACATATTCCAATAACGCCCATATGGCTGTAAGAAAAGTTTAGCTTTTAAGCCAGATTTAGATACTTCAAGTGCCGAATTCCAACATTTTCGCTATTGCATGCCGTAAGAAAGTCTCACCGACAGATGAAACCACGTCAATAAATACATATCCGTTTGATTTACCGGAGGAGAAGCACATGGGTGTGACTCTTGAAGCGACCATGGATGGCAAAGCCTGTCGACACCTACTTTCTTTTTGATTGTCGCGAGGAGGCGAAAGTTGCAGGCGAGGGGGACTCTGCAGCAAACCCCTGAAGAGAACGGGAGGGAAATTTCCATTGTGCTGTTGCTGTTTCTGGTGCTTGTAATTCAAGAGAAGTGGACTGACAAATACCTTTTGGTCATAAAGGAGGAGTTTGACTTGTTTTGAAACTATTTTCGTTGCGAAAGAGTACAACTTAGAAAAGTATTATAACACCAAACACGCCAATTACAGATATTTTGACAGACGGTTGAGAAAAGTTAAGACACAAACTGTGAAAAAGAGTATATCTGCTCAACAGATGCTTTAGACACTTGCAATAATAAACCTGACAAAATTGTTCGGGCAAGCTCTATTGCCAGTGAAAATATTACAAAGCACTGATAGCCATATTCTGAAGAAGACTTTGTCAAAGAATGTGTCTTTGCTGTCATAGAAGTACTGTGTCCTCACAAAAGTAAGGACGCTGAACAAAAAAGTCTCCCTTGTATATTTTATTCCAGCGGCCATTAAATTTATGTCAGCGGCCATTCAGCTTAATTTTATGTCAGCGGCCATTAAATTTATGTCAGCGGCCATTCTGCTTATATTTACGTCAGCGGCCATTCCGTCGATAGCTCGCGTAACAGAGCTATCGACGGAATGGCTGCTGACATAAAATTAAGCCTCAAAGAATTAACATAAAATAATTTGAAGTGTTGTCAACTGTCCAAAACGAGAGCACAATCTCCACCGTTACCTCTCAGTTGGCTGTATTTGTCAGCGGATTCGATGCTAAAACCAATTGTACGGAAGGACTGCTTGCTCGTCAACAAATGAAAGATATTACAACTGGAGAAGACATTTTACAGGAATTGAAAAACGTTTATAATGATATTGACTTTAAATGGGAGAAGCTAACTGGAATATCAACCGTTGGGGCTCCAAGGAAAAGGGAGAAACGAAAGACAAAAAAAAAACAACCCATCTATGCGTCGCTAGGATTGGAACCCGTACACATCTCTAGCAAATGGTCATAAGTCAGCGTTTAGACCAGAGATCCACAGAGCCTGCCGATTTTAAAGGGATGGAAAGTATACAGATAATTATAATCAGTCAATTGTGGTGAGTAGTTCTTAACAAATATTTTCATCTGGTATAAAGTCCGTGCATAGCTTCAGACGTTAGGGTGTAAAAGTGATTCCTACTGGAGGAAAATTTGAAATATTAAGGTGGAAGTCAAGTAATTTTGCTTCCTATACTTCCAATTGAAAAATTTTGTACATATTTCCTTCGCAATTAGTCTGTTCCCAATAATGAAAATTTGAACATCGATTAAAATAACTTCATATTAAAACTTGGAATACTTAATATTTTCTAAAACATAACCATAATTATATTAAAAATCAAAACCTTTTCCTTTGGCGGTGTTGAAACCAGAAAAAAGATGGCGCGACCTGTATTTTGATGACGTCAGTAGACAAACAAATGTTGGATTGCACAATTATGGTAATGTTTTAGAAAATATTAAGTATTCCAAGTTATAAAATGAAGCTATTTTAATCGATGTTAAAATTTTCATCCTTGGGAATGCATTAATTGTGAAGAAAATGTGTGCAGAAGTATGACAATTGGAAGAAAAAGTACTTGACGTCCACTTTAATAATTATTTTTTACGGATAACTGTTGCCAAGCAACGTAAGACAATTTACAACATAAGCAGTCATCTGTTAAGCAAGATATTTGAAGTTTCTAATTAAATTTTATTGTCTGAATAAATTACTGAAAACAATCTGAACAGTGTACAGATAATTTTTTGTGATATACAAAAATACTTAAAGAATTGTTTACTTAAAAAATGGAAACTGGTCGATAAAAGTAATTACACATTTTAGAACTGCATTAAAAGCTTATAGAACACCTCAAGAATAAGTTAAAGAAAACACATTGCCAATGCCATGGATCAATCATCTGGCAGCAGATTATACACTACCTACTAACAAGTAATTGGACACCCCTGCAATCGATGATATCTGCGGTCCTGATACACGTCACGGCCACCGCCGTTAAATGTCATGTGGGAAACAACAACGCAACCAGTCGCATGCAAGATGCCACGCAGTTCGGAGCTCTCTGATTTCGAGAAAGTGCAATCGTCCGGTATCACAGAAATGGCCAATCCATACGTGACATATCCAGCGACTTTAAGTACCCAAAATCGACCGTGGCCTACGTGATTGGCAAGTGGAAGATGAGAGGTGACTGTCGGAATGTGCCACGACCCGACAGACCCACAAAACTGGGAGTTAGAGACCGACCGGTGTTGGCCAGAGAAATTCGGAAGAACCGCACCAAATCGATGGATCACATCCGCGAGGAGTTTCAGCAGGCATCCGGGAGTATTCTTTCGATGAATACCATCCGTAAGGAAGCCCATCTGCTCGGTTATCATGGACGTGCTGCCGCCCACAAGCCTTTGATCACCAAGTCCAATAGCGCTGCTCGGCTGACGTGGTGCAAGAAACGTCGACAGTCGACCGTTGAACAGTGGAAACAGGTTCTCTGGAGCGACGAATCAAGGTTCACCCTCAACCGTTCGAATGGCAGGGTCTGGGTTTGGCGTCTGCCTGAAGAACACCTCCTGCCGGAATGTATTGCGCCAACTGTGAAGTTAGGTTTCGGTGGAATTATGCTATGTGGGTGTTTCTACTGGTATGGCACGGGACCCTTGGTCGCAATTCCTGGTAGACTCAACGCCGAGACCTACTTCACCATTTTGGATGACCATGCGCTTCCTACGATGTGGCAGTTTTACGGGGCTGACCCATGTTGCTTTCAGGATGACAATGCCACCTGTCATGTTTCGAGGTCCACCATGGCTTGGTATTGTGACAATGGGGTTAATCGAATGGACTGGCCTGCTCAGAGCCCGGACCTTAACCCTATCGAGCACCTCTGGGACGAGTTGGAGCGTCGAATTAAGGGGTGCCCCCACCGTCCGAAATCGGTGAAGGAACTGACCCCCACCGTCCGAAATCGGTGAAGGAACTATTCTCTAAGCCGAGTGGAAGAAAATACCTCTCGCCGTAGTACAACGCCTGGCTGAGAGTATGCCCTGGAAGGTCGCGGCTGTAATCGCCGCTCGTGGAGGCTCCACCAACTATTGAAGGTGAATAAACTTCGTTTTCCTTTGCTATCACAGGTGTTCAATTACTTGTTGGTATTTAGTGTATAAGGTGGTTAGTCAACCATATTGGCAGAAAAACAATGGATTTTTAAACTGCTCTATAGCTAAAAGTGAAGTCGAAATATTGTTCATCGAAGGAATAATTCCGTTAGTGGTTGTGCCAGAAGAACTATGAGTCCCAAAACGTATAGGAAAATACTATTACATTTTAATTTCTTTCCTGTCTCAGTAAAAACAGCAAACATTTGCCAGAATTATGATACACGCTTCTATTTACAACTTGACTTTAAGCTAGAAAAGGAGCTACTTTCCGAAGTATTTGTCGAATCTAATCTTTTTATTTCAGATGTTTTAACGTTACTCTCACATTATATTTGCCTCAGTTATTTTGCATTTATTACTAAAGAAAGGGGAATCTGCTTTGCATTTATTTCTGGATGAATTTCAAATGACAGGGAAACAAAGTGCTTTTGTTTGTCTTCGATATTTAGTGCAGCTCTGTTTTATAACTTATCGTCCAAAATGTTATTCATAATTCATTATCGTTGTCTTTAGAAATAGAAGTTAAAAAAGCAAAAACTTGAGCATTCCGAATTAGCAAGAGAAAAATTATGAAACAATTTTTTTAACTTTAATCTTTGATCGGTCGATGTTTCTTATTGAACAAAATGGTTCTCATACTTTATGCGCGCCCTAACGAAAAGGTTTGCACAGCGGCCGAATTTTACTTAAGCTACGGAAAACCTATTCCTTATCCCTTTTATTTCAGCCGAACCTGCTGTAAACCTGTCATCCTCTCACTTGTGACCAATCTTCCCTTCTAGTCCTCTATTCTCTGCTTGATGACTCAATGTATGGTGAGGATAGTCAAGCCTCATGTCACTTGGTAGAAACAAGAGAATCAAACATCATATCTCTCCTTTTTTATGTCCTTCTCCTTGTTATAGCCTCCTTACCAGGTAATTTGTCCTTTATTCTCTGCTTCATGACTCACTGTATGGTGAGGATAGTCAAGCCTTATGTCACTTGGTAGAAACAAGAGAATCAAACATCATATCGCTCCTTTTTTTATGTCCTTCGCCATGTTATACCCTCCTTACCAGGTAATCTGTCACAAAGAATTAGTGTCAATGATCTTCCTTTATAACCACTTTTAGTAACAAAGCTAAAGGGAACGTGCCGCTTTCTCATGTGCAGGTTGACTTGTTGCAACGGCGTTTAGCCCATTTCTTGGACGGTGGATACAATCGTTCAACCTGATTTCAACCTATTTGTATAACCGATTTAATTTGTTCCGGAGGGTCAAATGCTTAAGCGTAAGGTGATTTGTATATTACACGCCATAAAAACTGTGACGTCGAATCATGCATTTATTTACTGCGCCAACCTAGAGCTCAGTAACGTTATTGCTGTATATTGGTAGTATTTGTCCAGACGACTGAATGTCATTGCCGTAGCACGGGCACTTCAGCAAGATCGTTGATACGTTCAAAGAATACATTTAGTAGCAAAAACGTCCATAATTTTTGTTCCTCCTCCTTTATTTCGAGATTTTACTTATACAATATCATTTCAAAATGTTAAGTGTTGCAAATTGTTTTTATTATTCTTAATAATGCTAGCCTATTCAAAGTATTTTCCAACGAATATATACATTTTATATACATTTCTGCCATCTTCGAATCCTTTGGTTAAATCCATTTTGGAAAAATTACCGAGATTCTTGTTTCAGCTAGCTTAACGTATGTCACATCGTCAAAACGTTCCCTACGGAGGGTGTTTATCAAAGAAGCAAACAGGAAAAGGTCTGATTGAGCCAAATCAGGACTGTAGGATGACTGGTGCATCACCGTATACACCATTTTGGCAATAGCCTTTGAAGTCTTAATTAAGGTCTGGAGATGTGCGTTATCATGGTGTATAAAACACTATGAAATGGAATGTCACGTCTTTTCCTTCTGATAACCTCGTTTAGCTTCTTCAATGTCTACACACAGTGATCACTGTTTATTATCGTACCCCGTTCAAGGAAATCTCAAAATGACACCACGTCTGTCCCAAAAAATTACTGCAATCACTTTCCCTGCGGAACGATTTTTTTCACCTATTTCTGTCGAGGCGCAGATGAGCTGTGCCATTCCATTGACGCACGTTTTGTTTCTGGGTCATGAAAGAACACACAAGTTTCTTTCCCCACCACAACAGTAGAGAAAAACACCTCCCTCTGCTGCTTATAATGGTTCAAGCTGTACCGGCACATGTCCATCCACCCTTTGTTCATATTCTTTACGGGTTAGGTTTCTTTGGATCCATTTTGAATATGTTTTCTGTAGAACAGATCCCTAATTAATGTAGCACTGCGACTACAATGAATTGCATGACACAACTCCTGGATGGTGACACGACGATCAGCTGTGATGAGGTTTTTCTGTCGTTGCCTGTTAGTATCTGTTGCATGTCTTGCACTCGTTGGTTGTCCGACACTGAACTTTCTCCTCCTCGAAACCACTTCTTCCATTTTCGGACATTACTGATATCGATTGTTGCAGCTCCATATACCGCCAAGAGTCTTCTGTGGATTTCTGGAACTTCATATTCCATTTTTCCAGGAATTCAATTACGCCTTGCTGCTTTTCCTAGTCGTTGATGATCTTTATTATCGATTCTGAAAAAGAAATATTCCCGCATTTCTAACATATCATAGTACAAGTCAGTGCAGTTTCATGAAAATCACTTCAAAATTTCAAACATTATTATGGGGGAGGCATTACTTTCAGGATGCCCTTTGTACTTTAATAAATACAACGCGAAGTGTCTGTTACTTCTATTATGTCGTACACTGCGGGTTTTCAATATTTAGATAAAGAAAAAAAGAAAGGATCTCAATCAAAATTTTAAAATTTCCCGCAATTCAACATGTTTTCCCTTTAGGCGGGAATTAAACGAATGATGGATTCCAAAGAAATAGTGTAATTTAAACTAATTTAATTTTCTGTTCTAGTTAACAGGGAATTTTTTTAAGCGTAATGATTAAAGTTCTGCAAAATTGAATAACACTTTCTTTCCTCAAATGGAGTCTCAGAATTTGTTGCTCCGGGGGCCCGGATTAGTCCTTTGATACGAGCACATTTCCAGAGCAGTAGATAGGTTTATTCTATGTAAATACAAAAATTCTAATTGCTTTCTGTACACTACTATGTATGTATTAAATGTCCATGCCTTTGGTGGAAAATCTTTCAAGAGCGTCGAGGAAAATCCTTCAAGAATTTAGATATATTCAGAAATGTTGAATATACATATCTATCTATCTATCTATCTATCTATCTATCTATCTATCTATCTATCTATCTATCTATCCATCTATGTTGAACATTTTGGAATATGACGAAATTTAAAACATTTTCTAATGCTGTTGAGAGCCATGTTCTGTTATGAAAGGAAAGAAGTGAACTTTTCAAACCTTCGGAAATTGAAATCACCGCACTGTACTTCTGTTACTTATGAAAATTCATAACGCAGTGAAACAGTTTGGATATCATTCAATATTTTTGTTAAGTGAATGTTCTGTGAAATCTCATTCGGTAACAATTAATAAGTTACACTGCAGACGAGAGTACATGTACAAGTGCAATAACAGCTACTTAAATTTAAATCCACTCTCAGATAAGCATGTCTGCTTTGATTTCCCACAAGAACATCATATTATTCTAAAAAACACGATTCCCACAGTTTCCTCAGAGATGGAAACCTTATTGTAAATCTTAAATTGTTCTGCACGGCAAATGCGAGGTGTTTCTTTGCAATGAGAGTAAGTAGAGAGTTATTTTTCTTCTGATGTGCCTTTTAATAGCTTTTAAACATTGCCACCATTTGACTGACTCTGAAAAGTAGCATTTCTGGGTAAAACGATTTATTCAATTTTAGGCGAAGTAAAGTACGTAAAGTAAACTTTTGGAAGTACGTCGCTCTGGAACAACGTTTTATGCAGAGCAAAATTCTGATCGATTTCCAGGTACACAATTTTGCATGATTGCAGCACTTCTTGCGGCTCTTGGCGGTATGTCTCTTTTGTTGTTTATTTTTGGCTGCTACCATCATATAATCACGCACAAGGATTCGTATAAGGGTTGTGGTTAAGCATTGGTAAAAGAAATTGTGGTCAAACAGTGATAAAGAAATTAGCAAAGCTATAAACTCAAATTTATACTAACGGCATTTCTTTAAATAGGCTGTTAAAATTTTCTTAAGCTGACGGTCATCATTAAACTGAAAACGTATATGATCTCGAAATTTTACTTTTTCCAGACCAGCCGCATTTTTGAAGGAATTTTGACTTTAATACACCGAAGAGGAAATATTAATTAGAGCAAATGCAAGTAAGCGACGGAGCGTGTGAACGACATGAAATGGTGTACTTAACAACAAATACAGAGCTATATAAATAAGTTTTGTTCTTGTGCTTCCAAAGTGAAAATCAGCGGACTGTAGGGACGTAGACAAAGGCCAAATTTTAAAGACCAAATGATTTCGAGAATTTCCATGATGTCATGGGGTGCTGCTCACTGTTAATAGTAGTTAGTACACCCAAAAAGTGATCTGAGGAGATAGTATCATGAAATAGCGTGCAAGATGTGTGCCTCCCATATCACATCGATCTTAGAGATGAGAGAAGGCTATCCCGTACTGCACAAGCCAACAGAAGAGCCACAGTTTTGAAACTTGACGGTAATACTTGTCAATTCGATTATTGGCACATGGCAGTAAGTGTTTCTAACATAACGTTTCATGCAGAATATAAATACGCAACCAGAATTTTTCAGTCGTCAATAGTTTTTTCTATGACGAAGCTGTTTGTTGATAAGAATATTGCAAAGTTTGACCGATTTTATCACAATCGGTTATGTTTTTTTGCAGCTCTTTCTCAACTGCACGAGCATGCTTCTTTGCCTTTCACACAAATTATTGTTCGTCACATGGTATTGCGTCATGCTTTCCGCATTTTCATATTCCCACATCCTCATCCTCAGTACTTTATTTCATTACCCTTTTTCTCCCTTTTCGTTTAATCTAAAATATATTTTTAACTATGCTTCATTAATCTTTGGACACATGTAAGTATATGTATGTGATTTTACATAGAAATTATATTTTAGCGAATATCCATAGAACAATATTTTTATTTACGTAACTTACGCAAATTATTCATTTGCCTTCCCTGTAAATTGAATCTGCTTTCGGAAGTGAAATGAGTTAAGTAATGGAAATTTAAAACATTCATGACAAAATCTGGACATTTAAAATGCAAGCTAACTTTTCCATGCCGTACATCGGGAAAGACAAATTTCTCGATGGTGAGGATTTCATTGAGATAGGAAGTCCTGGTTGAAGTTGTTGCGTGGTATATCCTAACATTTCTACAGGGTAGGAGCTTTACTTGAATTTATTCGGGTAACAAATGTGTTCATAAAATCGAAATTGAAGGATGCAATTTTCCCTCAAAAATATTATCTACGTTTTTCTTGGTAGTATGTGTAATGTGGATGGCCCAATGATCAGCTTTTGTGACTGCCACGGAGAAACCTCAGGTTCGATTCCAAGTAGGTATGAAAGCTCGAGCCACTAAATATCCACCGTTTGTCCGATGGGCACGTTAAGCTCTCGGATTCCGGGTACTGACTCCCGGTAATAAGGGCGTCTTCCGCCCCCTTTTTCCTCGCTTCCAGATCTCTTTCCCATGGGGCACTCTAGCCCAAATCCCTAGCTTATATAATAGGACTATAGCTAAAATCTCGGAAGCTAGCTCATTTCATTGTCGAGTGGCAGGGACTGTCAAACTTTATTACAGTTTTCCTCCAAGTGCTATTAGAATTAGGGCAGGTTTTCATTTAATTCCCTCTTTTTGACATTTTATTGTTTGCCCTGTTTTAGTGCAACCATTAAAAACTAACTAATAAAATGAAAATTAACTCAAAACGAGAATAGATTGCACATTTCACTATGAGGGTCTCATGCACCCCTCTCACAAATATTCAAACACTGAGAAATATTAAAAACACATCACAAATATCAACATGGTCCACAGCGCTAGGGCCAGTGCTTAGGTGATGATCCCGGGCAAGGGTCATCAGGATCACCTTGGTCAATAGACCCAAAAAGCTCAATATCAAGAGCAACGTACCTCCTATGGTACTGCCATCTGTCAATCATAGTTGACCCGGCTTTTCCTTTGCTCAAGTTCCCTGATAAGACTAGGGCATGTCTTACTGAAGCTGGATTGAGCGATGTCCAACTTCAGGCGGAACTTGGCATTCGCAGCAGTGCAGTTGCTGCACTTCGGTGCGGCTGCACACTGGTGGTGCTGGTGCCCAACTTCACCGCAATTGCCGCACCTTGCTTCTGACTCGGGGCAGTTGCCTCTGAAATGGCCGAAGCCATTGCACCGAAAGCACCTGACCTCCCGCAAAAATTCCTTTAGGCGGAGCACTGACCAACCCAAGTTCAGTGTCTTCCGCCTAACCAAGTGCTGGAAGGCCTTGGGCTCCACGTTCGCCACCCAGTGGACCGTACCTCCCTTGCCCTTGATGGGGAAACAGGCTTTAAACCCGTTCTCGAGTTCTGGGTTCTTCCCGCGAACCGCCTCCTCAAACTCTTTCCCTGAGAGATCCCCGTCGACCCCATAGACTATCAACCGGGGGTGTCTCATTCGTGAAGCCGTGGTGAGTGTGCAATCCTTGGTCAACGGATTGCTGCTCAACTCCTGGGCAAGGCGGTCGAGCTCCCCGGGATGGGAACACTCCACCGCAACCCCTCCTTTCCTAATGCTTCGAATGCTCTTGACCCTATCTGCAGTTTAGTTGGGTTGACTGCAGTCTTCAGGATCTTCTTTGTGTCCCCTGAGGACGCACTCTCAACTGTGGGGTAGACTAAAAGCACATGTCTCTTGTCTCCCGTCTTTTTTTTTTTTTTTTTTTATTCTCAATCGGGGCAGGCGAAGACCCTTTCGCCGTGCTAGCCCATTTCCTAGCCACTTCGGCGTAGGAAACCACTTTGGCGTCGGCTTTGCGGCTCGACTAATGCCGAAAGGACAGCCTGCCTTCAATATACGCCGCCCGAGCTGCTTTTTCGAAACAAGCCTCTTTAATACTCTTCAGGGCCGTTTTCACCTTTTCTCTCCCTGAGGAAGTGACCCGCGAGTCCTTCAGAACGGACTCTGCTTCCCCAATGAGGGTGAGAATGC
Source organism: Macrothele yani (assembly GCA_039090855.1). NCBI lineage: Eukaryota > Metazoa > Arthropoda > Arachnida > Araneae > Macrothelidae > Macrothele > Macrothele yani. The sequence continues at coordinate 101,258,383 of CM077015.1, forward strand.
GGCCCACGAAAGCCTCTGGTGTTAGCACAGTGGGTGTCCTGGGATGCTGGTTGTCCTTCAGAGGTGTCTCTGGAGGATCAGCGGACGACCCCTCAAGAGCCCTAACAGGTTCGGGCTGGGGTGGTGGTATTCCCTCCGTTGCCGTGGGCGGTGGTGGCAAGAGCATGCTTACACCACGTGCTGACTGACAAGGCTCAGTCGAGGGTGAGGCTCCCTTCGTGGGTGTAGCGGCTTTAGAGCCCTTCGCCGGGGGAGCGTCTTTGACGGTTTCCTCCTGGCATTGGGCTTTACCTTCCGGCTGTTCTCGGAAGCAGGGCTATGCCCTTTAGCACTGCCGACATGGCTTAGTAGTGCTTCGGCCGCTACCTTCAGTGTCCGGGTTGATCCGGACGGTTTGGGGACTGACCCCTTAGATTTCACTTTACCCTTCTTGGTAGTTGACATCTCTGTGAGAGAGATGAAAAAACACAAAATGTTTCTAAGTACTGAGTGGGCACCCTGGGGTTCTCCCACTCAAGTCTAACCTTAGAAACCGGGCGCTCGGGTCTTGGGCTGACAAGGGATCAAATAGTCCCTTCGTCAGCGGAGCTGGAACGACGTCGACATACCCGAATCTGATGCCAGAGTCTCTATGTGGGCTGAACGGAACTTCGTCCTTACAAGGGCGTTTTCACAAAGTCCCGTCACTGCTCTGATTAACTGGCATTGTATATTAGAACTTTTCTTAAATAGAAAAATCGCGAGATCGGGATGAAACCCCGTCTTGCGGTTGAAATCGTCAGTTCTGCTAAGCAGTGCAGTATTGCTCAACCTAGACACGCATAGAACTCTTACCCGGCCGGCATCAGGACGACCAGCCAACCAGAAAATAAGGTGAACTTCCTCACAGTGTAAGATAAATATTCCTATTTTGTCGTTCACACATTGTTCACGATGCCTGTCTGCGACAACAACTCCGCAAAAACTAGGGAGTTAAGAACATTTCCACCATGCAATTCAAAATGGATTTTCAAACAACAAATATGTTTGCATATATGAAATATATTTTTCTGTTCTTTTAGTGCAACATATACGTTATTGCGAAAAGAATCCAAACTTTCTGAAAAAAAAAATAGGTAATGAATCACAAGATTTCAGAAGAAAATTATTAACTTATTTTATTGAAAAACATAATGCATATTAGCTTACTAATGTGGAGTTTGGAAGATTTGAATCTCAAGATTTCAGAATAAAATTATTTTAATTTATTTAAAAACATAATGCATTTATTTTACTAATGTGGAGTTTGTAAGACGCACGTTTCTGGTTTTTTTCCCTCGGCCCGACCTTTACCCTGTTCAGTAATATTCTGGATATTTGCGTCATTCTATAAATATTTCCTGAACACTGCGTAGATACATAACAATAATCCGCTCGAGTACTCTGATCTGGAATAGAAATAAGCTGTTTATGAACTCGTGTCCTCTGTGAAACACAAGTTTGTCCGCGACTGGCATCGAAATCATATCCCCTCACTCGGGAGTAAGTCGCTCGCCCGACTGAGCTACGCGGACAGAATGTCTCGCCGCAGATGTGTCGTCTTGACACGTGTTTTCACCTCCGCAGTAAGTCACACTTCACCCTAAGCAAATGACAGTTTGGTACTTTACACATGATTTTTGAGAGACCTTCTTAACATGATGCACAATTAGTAAAGAAAAAAGGAAATGATGGCAGTATATAAAATTGAGGTGTTATGGTTATAGCCGCGTACAATAACTGCAGCTAGTGTAAACTCATAACTCACAGTAGTGTTCATTGAATGTAAGTAATTTTAATCTCTATATGCCTTTGCAAAAATTGAAATGCAGTTGTATAACACAACCAATTCTGGCTATGTTGGACTGCTTAAATCGAGGGATTAGAAATCGTGGTGAACAGAACATTGAAGCGTTATACCGGCCCAACTTCAAGCGTCATTTTTTCGAGTGCCATTGGGTTCAATTCACGATCTCTTCATATACAAATTCTATGAACACTGAACAGCCAGACTTACATCAGGGATGATTTAGAAATAGAGGAAATTCACTTCCTTTAGTGTTGTCCTGGGGTGATGTTCCAGCAGGGCAATGCTGCCCGGAATGTTAACCACCTCATCCGTACACGGCAGATGTCGCTTCATTCTTGGCCTCCACCTTCGACGTACATGTCCTCGATCGAACATGTCTGGAGCATGGTAGCAAAGCTACTGGCCCGTAAACCACGTCTGCCCGTCGCCGTAAATGAACCCTGGTCTTACATAGCAGCATGCTGGAAGGATATTCCCCAAGACGGTGTCAAAAATTATCTTTCATTCAGGGCCGCGTCAGGTACAGGCTGTAATTTTGCTCCATGTGGCTTCACAAGATACAGAGTTTTGAACTAAAAAATCTTCTATAGAGGTCTAAAAATGCAATCAGTTACCTTCCATAACATGAGGAATCTGTGATAAAAAATTTCGTTGAATAGGGTGATTCTTTCTTTGTGATGAAATGTTTAGAAGCAGCCTTGTGATTCAATATAGTCCTTTTTCTTGGGATGAAGAACATTTCACAGTTTTCAATGAAAAAAAATGTATTTTTATTTTGTGGAAAACATTTTTAGTGATGCTAAAATATTTGTTTTTGGCACTTCTACAATCAGATAACTTACGACGTGTAGTACTATTTCGTCGACCTAATTTGACCCTTGTTGCAGTGGCAAGTGAAGAAGCAAGCGAATTTTTGTACTTTTATGGGAACCAGTTATTCAAAATCATATGCAGCGAACACTTGCACTTTACTTGAATGTCGTTGTTTTTTCAAATTAAAAATATGAAGTATTTTTACACTGCAAAGTTCAAGGAAATAATATTTCAGTATAATAGGTTAAAGTGTTGCTTAGTTAGCAAACACTTTCAATGACTGTGTCTTCATTATGCGTTTTAGTCTCATGACCTTACAATGCTGGCGTTACTTGGCGGATATTTCGATTATTTTTTCATTGTTATGTGTCTCTGTTACATCGCCAAGGGTTTGGCTTTAAACCATTAAGGGTTGTCAAACATATGTTCTAGATAACACAAAAATGAACTGGAAAGTAATAGTCTAGGTATTAATTACTTCATAATTAATAGTCTAGGTATTAATTCACTTCGTTATTTATATATTTCTTCGAAATGTACTTACATATATGCGGGCAAGTACCTTAATTTTTTTTTACCCATAAGGACCCTTGTACTATGGGGCGGGTTACTCTAAATCGGAGTCTCAACTTTAAGTGGTAACTACGACCTCCACACGGGATTAATGTTTACACCGTTAGAAAATACGAAAGGACCGTGCACACAATCAGTTTAGCTATTATTCCAGACTAACCCATCACACCAAAGTGTGGAAGGCAGTTCCAAATACTCTGATGAGAAAATTAATTAAACTTCTTAGGATTTTATTTAATAAAATAATATTTTATCAGGATAAATTACTGTGGACTAATGGATACGTGATTCGTAATAATTTTCACATTCCATGTATTCTAGATGTCATATGAAATAAATTGCTTTTGTAAAGTTTATTTTAAAATTAGAACAACGAAATATTTTAGTAAAGGAAAACACTTTCATATGTTTCATTAAACTTTCGACGCACTCTGTTTAATTTTCCAAATTAAGCTGCAGTGGACCAGTTGACACAAATACCAAAGACATATATACAGTATTAACTGTCCACTTTGTTTTGTTTGTTACTTGGCAACTTCACCTAACAAAAAAATCTTATATTAGCTAAGTTAAAATTCCTTTAACTTATGCGTATTATTAAAATGTTTCCTTTATATGTAGGGAATTCTAGGTATCGCACAATTCTGCATCACTGATATCGAAAAACTTAAGGTGCATAATCTTACTGAATTTTCAATTGGGAGCAAAACATCTGTGTTTTTAATATGTGATCTAATTTTACAGAAGTAACTCTACAGCTTTACCGCAGAACCGGTCACAAAATGAAAACAAAGATGAGCAATGAAATAGTATTTAATCCCTGTCATAACGAAAAATCGCAGTTTCAATATAGTGCGTTAGTATAATATTTTGTTGTAAAATTCAGTGTATGCAAACTTTTCGTTGAATGGAAATCAGTAATTGAAATTTCCCACTTTTGTATTTATGGTAAATTTCTGAGCTAATAACTCAATAAAGAAAACACTTCGTAAATGTCAGCCATTTTCCCTTAACAGTTTCGTTGGACCAATATTTCAAACAAAAAACACGGTAATCGTTTATTACATTACCTATTACCTCATATTAAAACTCGGAATAGAATGTCAGACTTTTAATGTTAACTATGTTTCTACGCAAGCCCTTACATGGATAATTTATTATTTCAGTGCAGTTTAATGCAAAAAATTCATGATATCTAAATGTGATACATGTTGCATATATTACTGAAAAAGTGCATGCAGAATCTTGACCAACGGATTTTTTATAATCTAAAAAATCGTTCAGAATTCGTTTCTTCGTCGGCAAAAGAGAACAGGAACATTACATTTTGTTATGAAAAAAATACCTTATTTACGAAAATATGACACAAAAAATATAAATGCGGAATGAATATATTTTCTACAAAATAAAGTTTTAAAAATTCGTCATTTATTAATGTACGTTATATAAATGTTGAAATGGTTTCATATGCAAAATAAATGCAGCATTTCCACATTTAACTAAAAGATTAAGAAATATTCCTATACTTCACATATCGTGCTCAGGGTCTGATATACAATTTAAAATGTCGCATTACTGTTAGTTAGCAAACCGTTGAAAGCAATAAAAATGCTACGTCCCGTTTATTCAACGAAGAGGTAATTGCACATTGTTTTTCTTCAATCTTTTATAATTTTGCATATGTTCTATTTAGGAGGGAATGGTTTGTAATGACAAAGAAATGTACATCAATTGTACTTAAAGCAGTATAACTGTAATAGTAATCCGAATATATGTGAGTACACTTAAATTCAAAGTTCCTAAGCGTTCGCACATCAACAAGATGGCTTTTTGAAGGAAAGTAGACAGAAAATTGCCATCTGATTGATGCACGTGATGTGTAGAAGCATGGAAGCTTTAAGTTATCTGCATTAACCAGGATGCAGTTTGATGTCTGCTTTCCTTGAAAAGGCTATAAGATTGAGGTGCTGAAACTTGGAAACTTTGATTTCAATTGTACGCGGATAAATTTGGGTAAGTAACATAGTAATACTATTTAAGGATTTTTTTTTATTTTGAGTTCTTAAGTGTGCCACATCGACATTTGTGTAAAGCCCACACAAATTAGAAATGTAATATTTACTTGAACTAAGAGATTAATTTCGGAATATCTTAGTGTCAGTGAAGTTTTCATAGTTCATCGCTCAACTGACGTGGTATTTTTGCAGCATGTAAAAATTACCACGGCAGTTAAAATACGTAAGTATTCTGCTCTTCACGAGAATTATGTATCTCATTCAATAACATATGTTTTCAAGTTTCCCATGACTATGAAAATGGCATAGGGGTATTATTTCCCCTCAACTTTTACTTAGTGTTATGAGTTTAAAGAGAGAATGTGTTTAAACATGTTAAGAGCAGTAGTTACATAATTCTCAACAAAAAGGAGATCCTCATCACAACGAACAAGAAACAAACCAGACAGTGAGTCGAATCTGAAATTGAGCTCACTTGTGTACCTCTGTTGGTAAGAGATATTTGAAACACAAATCTATATCCACAAAAAATAAAAAAGGTTTTGTGTCACGTAAAATACGAACAAAGCTATTCCTCAGTTTAATACTGACAATTATCAATCTGAATTACACTTTTACAATATCCTGAATTGGACTTCTGCAACATAGCAAAACGAAGAAAATGCACATCAAAGAGGCAACATATTATGATCAGTGTGTCTTTACGAAATTGATGCAATTGCAGGTAAACGACGTCCAAAAGAAAGATCATGAAAAGGAAAAAAATAAATAACACCTGCAACTGAACTTTCTTATTCTCTTTTATTCTCTTTCATCAAATGCGAAATGCACGGAGCTTAAGAGAGTTGACAAAAGACAAATTATAATAGCCAAAGTGTTGGGTTAGAGCATTTCCGAGACGGTAAAGACTGTGGAGTATTTATAGCCAAACTGCTTAGGTCACAGCATTTCCGAGACTTCAAGACCTGTGGAGTGCTTACGGTCAGTCGTAGTTAGTGTCTTCAAATACTTGTCTAAGGAGGGAAAAACCAATAACTCCGGTAAGGTGCCGGCCGACCAAGGCCCTTTTATTCTATAGGTGAAGTAAGGCAATCCCGTACGGTACGAACCAACACAAGAGATATTGTTGCGCAAATCCCGAGTTACTTGGATGCTAGTTAGGAGAGTATTCTGTCATCACATAGAGTGAATCAAATCGTGCTGGCAATAGGATTGTCTAGCTGCAGGCCCCTCTCAGTGTCCATTTTAATTCAGACATCAAAACCTGACTCTGAACGATTGGAAGAATGTTGTCTGGTCCGATGAATCTCATATCGTGTTGCGCCATAACGACGGTGGTGTACGTGTGCGTGGCTTACCTGGGTAAATGTGGGCACGACAATGTACTGAGCGACAACAAACAAGTGAAATTTGTATAATTCTCTGGGCAATGTTCTGCTGGGAAACCCTGGGTCCAATTATTCACGTGCGGGATACTGACATCCACCAGCTCCTTTAACATTATTGACGACCAGAAAACATCATCTCATGCCAACGGTATCTTACTGTAGTAGTTCTTAGTTTCAGTAGGACTATGTGCCACGCCACATTGACGGGATTGTGCAAAATAGTACTGTAAGTATTGTTTCCTCCTCCAAAGTCATCAGACTTCAATCCAATTGAGAATCCGTTGTTTGGATTGGAACAGCAACTCAAATATGTTGCGGCTCAACGGCATAACTTACAAGAGTAACAGAATCTGCTGAAACCTGTTGGCACCAGATAATCCCAAATATATTTAGAAATACCTTAGCATCGGTGCCTGAGCTAGTAAGAGCTGTTTTGGCTGCATGTGTAAGACTAAAATCATATTAGGCAGGTGATCATTATGTTTGGCTCTTCAGTGGGTGTCACTTTAAAAAATAATGATTAAAATCAGGCTTTCTACTATTACGGCAAGATTTATGAAATGTATTAATGTAATTCGGGGCTTTTTAAGCTATTCTGTAAAGGTACTTTAAAAAACGTTTCAAATAAATTTTGATTAAAAATTTTATTTGAAAATATTTTCACATAACTAAAACATGATCAATTAAAAATCTGTAGACATATAAAGAAGAAACACCTGTTTTCACTGTTGGCCAGAAGAACTGTGAACATAAAACAATAGCATGAACTGGAATGTATGCAAAATATAATGACGCTCATAATCATATTTTACATAAAGAACAATCAAAAATAACATGTGATGTAATAAAATGATCCTATAGCAGCAATATGTAGTAATCAATGGGAGAAATTTTTATTGTGTATGAATTTTTAGTTAAATATGTTTTTTATTAAATGAGAAAATTATATACTTTGTTTATCAAATTTGGCAAGATTTTCTTATATTCCATCCCACACGTGTCCCATTACAGTAATGTAATAACATTTATTGCAAAAGTAGTACACATTTTTTTTTTTGCACCGTGTTGATTTGTTCCCCTTTAGAAAACATTTCTGAAATAACAATCGAAAACAACTTCTGAAATCGAAGAACCATTAAACGCGGACAGTTCAGTTCTCGGCAAGAGCTCTCACGTCTTCCAGTTCGGCAAAATGAACAGAAGAGGCATTCTTAAGGCATGCGCAGACGCTTCGGAATCAAATCATCTGGAAGAACGTTTTTCAGCGAGTGATTTTAAAAATTGCAATTCCAACTGTTCCTTTCCGAAAGAAGATTTTCCTGGCTTTCGCGTCGTAATGTGAGATGTTCAAGTAGAAATAACGGTTAGCAAACTTTTTCTGCCAATACGGTTCTAACATTTCGTTTCCACTCCGGAGAAACATGTAGAAGGCCTTAAATGTGCAAAGCGCCGCGGAAGAATGTGAATGTATATTGCATCTGTAAGATTCAAGGTGTTTGTGGGCAAATAGAACTCTAGTCAGGAACAAACATTTACCGAAATTCTTAAAAAATACTTACCAGGTTGTGCAAATATGACTCATAATTTGAAAATGGAATAAAACATTGATACATTGTCCGAAACTGTAGTTGATACGTTTCAACATAATCCCTTTGTTTGTGCCAAACTTAGCTGTCCGGAAGCTTGCTGATGCTCTCAGGAAGAAATATTTTGGTTGTAGGTATAGCCACTCCCGAACCGCCTGTATCACTTCCTTATTACTGCCAAACCGTGTCCCGCCCATATGTGCCTTTAGACTCCCAAATAGGTAATAGTTCGAAAGTGCAAGGTCCGGACTGTAATGAAGAATGTTTCAGAATGTTCCATTTTAGTTTCTGGATCGTTATGGTGGTCCAAGCAGCTACGTGTGGATAACGACTATCCACACGTGGCTGCTTGGACCATGAAAACCATCCAGAAACATGTGTCCCTTTAACGTCTGTGTGGATAGGCGTTAGAGACCCACATCTTTGCACAAGTTTTCGCTTGTTCCAGATGTCTGTCTTTACTGGGCCTTCGAAAAGTGTCGAGTAATATTCAGCGTTTATTTTGCGACGATCTGTAAGGAATGTCACGTACAGTACACCATTAGAATTCCAGAAGACTCTGGCCATAACATGCCCGTCAGAGAACGTGGCGCTCATGAGGTTCATTATCCACCATTTTCCTTTCGTTTTTAAATGCACTGCTGTATGAACGAAGCTTTTCATCTTCGCTCCTTACAAACCTGAGGAATGGAACATGAATAAAGAAACGACACGCATTTAAATATAAAGTTCTTTCAATTTGGAACAGAAGATTCTGTCAAACTCAAAATTCCTCCAAAACTACGACAAAGCTGAATTGAACTGCTTTAAGATTTTTGACACCGGAAACTAATATTCAGTCAGCTTTGAAAATTCCCTGGTTAACCGCAATACATTCATGATCCTGATGTTGTTTTACAGAATCTGGTGTTCCCGTTACAAGATTTTCTGGTTCTATTGAATTTATGGAGACAATATTTTTACCTAAAATATATACTATTGGGTAGAAAATAATGTTCATGACAGAATTCTATAACAAAATAAAAAACGGTAGGAATCATTGTTTGACGTTATTTCGAATAAAATGATGTTGGTATCAAGCCAAACTTAAAGAAATTCATTCTAACAGGGATAGATACAGAAAAGGATCCGCTGAACCTGGGATTGTTCGTAGTTTAAGCTGCAAAGGTTAATGAATTACTTGCACTACAGCTACTTTTACAGTTGAAATCCTTTATCTCAAGGGCACGAATTCCACTGTGGGAGTGCTTCTACATCACTACATAGTGGAATCTGACGGCCGATTTCTGAAAAGCAGGGATCTTTTCAGCAAATTTTATATCATCCAGTTAAAGAAAAACACTGACAGATTCACAAAATTCAATAAGAGCTGGCAAAACACTGAACATCGATACCATATACAAATTAGTGCACAAAATTATTTGGCGAAAACGAAATTTCACCAGTTTCTTACATATTGAGCTTTGGAATTATATACTTAATGAAACAAACGATTTTTAAATAAATTATTGTATTTTATTATTTGAATAATTAAAAGGTGGTTATTTCTATGCGAAATTATTAAAAATCCTTGGCATCGCTTTATATCGAATTACTTGCTGGATAAAATTTCCATTTGATTCATAAACACTTTGAACTCATAATAACAGATATCACCCCAATTTATCTTAAGCAAAAGATTTAGTTAGTTGTAAGATGTAATAAATAATGTAGATTGGATTTTATGCATTTCGACAAACTGTGTAAAAGCCGTTATAGAGAGTGAGAACACTTTGCTTCTTTGCAAAATTAACATACAAAAGGCTAAAAGTACGCACACAGACAATCATTTACATTATTATATCCTTAAGATCGTAAAACAAATGTTGTCTGCAAATTCAATTCCAAGAAAAAAATACTCTTATATAATATATGGACGGTGTCCGAAAAATATCAGTGCACTAAAAATAACACCATGTCAAACTGGTTTCCTACAGCAGGTGTTGGAAATGGACACCACCGTCGTCCACACATGTCTGCATGTTGGTGAAGACCTTTCCCAGGGTACGTAGTGTAATTTGTTGGATGTGGGTCGTCAGTTATTGCAGCTTGTAGTTCTTGAAGAGTATGGAGTAGTTCCCCAAAGGTGAGTGTTCTGGCAGATGGTGTACCCGGAAGGTGGAGCCATGCCTCGTCTGTAATGAAAATCGTGTCCAGAATGTCCTCACCTTCTTCATTCAGGAACTTTTGGAACCACCAGCAGTACCAAACAAGGGTCAAGTGGTCTTTATCTTTCAGCTGAAGTGTATGGAGTAGTTATTGAAGAGTATTGTAGTTCTTTAAGGGTATGGAGTAGTTCCCCAAAGGCGAGTATTTTGGCAGTTGATGTACCTGGAAGGTGGAACCATGCCTCGTCTGTAATGAAAATCGCGTCCAGAATGTCCTCACCTTCAGACAGGAACTTTTGGAACCACCTGCAGTACCAAACAAGGGCTTAGTGGTCTTTATCATTCAGCTGAAGAGTATGGAGTAGTTCTCGAAGAGTATGGAGTAGTTCTTGAAGAGTGTTGTAGTTCTTGAAGAGTGTTGTTGTTCTTGAAGGGTGTTGTCGTTCTTGAAGAGTGTTGTAGTTCTTGAAGAGTGTTGTAGTTCTTGAAGAGCATGGAGTAGTTCCCCAAAGGCAAGTGCTTTGGCAGTTGATGTACCCGGAAGGTGGAACCATGCCTCGTCTGTAATGAAAATCGCGTCCAGAATGTCCTCACCTTCACACAGGAACTTTTGGAACCACCTGCAGTACCAAACAAGGATCTAGTGGTCTTTATCTTTCAGCTGATGCACGACAATCTTTTTGTACGGATGGAAACGCAACTTCGTTTTCAGAATATCGTGGGCTGTACTCTTTGGCACTCTTGAAGAGTGTTGAAGAGTGTTCTTGAAGAGTGTTGTTGTTCTTGAAGGGTGTTGTCGTTCTTGAAGAGTGTTGTAGTTCTTGAAGAGCTTGTTATATCACCCACCTCACCAAATTGTGTGGAATCCTCTGTATCCTGTCATGGATATCCCATGCGGTCTTGTCTGCCGTGGTTGTCCTACCGGAGAGGGTGATATCCAGAACAGTGCCAGTTTCCAGAAACTTCAATATGAGCTGACGTACTGCATTACGTTGGGGAACGTTTGCTTCACGAAATTTGGTAGCAAACCGTTTTTACACTTAGCTCGTGTACTTGCCGTCATGGCGAAAGACATGTTCCACCGAAAGCACTCTCTGTTCAATGGTCAACACCATAATCCATGTGCCGAGGCGCAGGATCAATCGACATGTCTGCCTCGGTCAACTAAGCGCTCGGGAATGACTTCTGCTCGGAATGACAGCCTGAGCGCGCTTTTGGGCGAGGACACATGAAGGTTATCAGACACAGAGCATATCCACTTTGCGGGCCACTCCTATTGTAATTCCATTCCAAGTTTCTTTATTATTACATTATTGCAGTTCCTACTTTCGGTGCACAGTCATTATTTGAACACCCTGTATATTTCAATTATATAATGTATACTTTGAACTCCTTTAATTTTGGTACCTGACTTCACTTTAACAATTGAAAAACATGTAAAATGTGTTATTCGCTTTCGAGGCATACATTTATATGATTTAAGTTGTGTCTGTTGTTGCACTGTCAAGTAATTCCATTTTGTTTTTGTTTCAACTGTTTTTGTGCAACCAATAAAAATTATTAGAAAAATCAAACATTTTCACAAAACACAGATCTTACGAAAGGAAATCTTTCAAATTAAAATGCTGAGAACAGTACTTCATATGCTCCGTTTTCCATTTTATTACTGTTTTACATTTATTTTTAAACGGTATTTTTGTCATCTCGAACTTGTAACAAGTTGACTTTGAATGTATTTTTTTTAATATGCTTATCTTAAAATCTGCTTGATCATTCTTAGGACCTGTTTCATTTGTTGTGATATTTTGAGATATTAAGCATATCAGTTTCAAGCCCACCGAGCCAACAGTGTTTGCTCAGTTCAGTAATTATTTATCTATCTTTAGGATTTTCCAGCGCGTGACTTTTTGCTTCTCCCATTAATCTTAAATTACTCAGTTATCGTCGTTTTCATCCGTTCTCTTTGATCTTATTCTGGTTACTTTCTCATCTCCCAAGGTCGGGTGAAAACCCACACATTTTTCCCTGACCAATCACGACATTTTTTCCATTCAGAAAGTGTTAGCCATAACATTTTCGTCCCGGCGTAGTCATATCATTTTATCTACATCCTCTTCTCCCGAAACTATGATACTCCCCAAAACATACCTACGTTGCTTCCGGCCAAATTTTCAGCTAAAACCCTTACATAAAAAAGAAAAAATATACCTCAAGTTGTGGTTCAGTTTGATAATCGTTCAAAAACATTTAAGGATGTCGGAAAGCTTTCCTATCCTGGGGTGATTTTTTTCCATGACGTTTTCAAAAAGTCGAAACTCTCAATACGCACTCAGCTTCGCGTAGGGGATAATGAGGGATTTCAATACAGAAAAAGTTATGCTGGACAAACAAAAACGTAAAAGGTGCAGCAGCACAACCCTGCCCACAGGGGAATTCTAAAAAGTATGGACATAAATTATTCACGTAGGAACTATTGGCTCAACACGGCATACGGAAAGCATTCGTGCCAACAAAACCAACTCATATACAAAATGTAGCTATGGAAACTGCCAGAAAACCAGGCTGAAATTTTTAATTCCATGTACGGACATAATTTATACAAACACTCATCTGAAGGGACGAACACCTTTTTTAATAACTTGTCCAAAAAGGAAGCAGAAAAGACCTTAAAATCTCGAAATAATTATTTACACTGTATTTTCCAAATAAAAACCGAAAACGAACTACTTTGCACTACTTATTTCATGACACTTCTATATGACGTGCTTTAAAGAGTGAAATTTTATTCGTATTAAAGATGTTACCTATGTGTACTTGCATTACTATGAAACGGATCGGTAGATTTTAAGAATTGTTGGCTACTGCCATTGTAGTTATTATACAAATCGAATCTCTTTAACCTCCTGAAAAGAAGTAACGCTGGGTTTTCAGAAATGAGAAGAAATCAACTCGAACTAATATATTCCCTTTTAAAGAAATAGCCGAGAGGGGCAAAGGCAGTTTAGCATGATTTCAAGGAGAAAGGCGTATAACTTCAACACAAGCCTCGTGAAATACAAGGGAAAACAAGTACGACGAATGGCGGAGTGTAGCTCTTGCAGCAGCGATCGTGGATATACAAACCCAACTTTGAAATTTTCATACATACATTGCGCCTGATAAATTTTTAACGACTAGAAATCTGTTATTTCCGAAACTTGCAAATGCTTCCGCATGTTATTTCTGTGAAAGACAGGAAGTCATTTAAAGAGGGTTGAGACATCGATTGTGACGCCTTTGCTTATTCAATGAATTCGGCAATTTGAACTCGATCATTAATTACGCCCGTAATTGTCGGGCTATCTCTTAAAACACTTAAGAATGTATGCACCGTGTTTGCTTGCAGACTTGGCAAGTCTTGATTTCAGTATATCGTACAGGAACGTCGATATGCACGAGATATCTGTTGTCACAAAGTGCAAAAATTTATACCACGTTGACTTCCAATTTATTCTTGACACAAAGCAGATTTCTAGATTGACACTGTTGATGGACTTACCATAATAAACTAAATGGCAAATATCGTATGTTTTACGCCTTCTAAACTTTTAGAAGACAGACAGCTTATTAGGAAATGATGGCGTAGCACTAGCAACGCTGTATTTTTCAAAAGTGCCCATGTGAAAACTTTTTGAACACCGTGATTGAAATTTGCTTCACCAGATGAGAAGTATAGTTGACCCTGAACAACACAAGCACGTGATTTCGACTAATCTGTATGCCCTGATTTCCGATCTGAAATACAAGATGCTCTATCACCAAATATTTTTGGGAAACTCAAGCTGAAATTTTGTTGAATATACTAAAATTTAAAAATACAATTTTATTTCAGTGTTTTTTTACAAATTTTCTACCATATTAATGGTTGAAAAGTGGCCATTACAGCTAAGAATTAGATGCGTAATCCAGAAATTATGTCAGCTAACGGTTTATAAATACACTGCCTGACAGAGAAAATGCCACACTGTGAAGGAATGCTCGAAAATATATCAAACTACACACACAGATTGCCAAGTAGGTCCTGAACAAATGATTTAATTGTCACATACAAACTGGCCTCCAGTGAGCGAATATACAGGATGATCTATAAGGGGTGTGGCCCGAATTTTGGGCGATACAGCGTTGAATCCGACGTGGCTCCTAGGCAGTGAAAGTCAGAATAGAGTACAGGGGTATCTTGGACCATGCGCCGTTGATCCGAATCCACAGTTCATCTTCATTTTGCGAGTATGGGAAGGTACTCAACCAACGTCCAATCGTGTCTCACAAATGCTCGATGGGCGAGAGGTCGGGTGATCGTACTGGCTTCGGAAGCTTCTGTACTCCGTTTAAAGCACTCGGGATTGTCCGGGAGGTATGCGGACGTGCATTATCCTCTTGAAAAAGGAATTATGGGATCCCCTGCAGATACGGTAGTGCCACGGGCCGCAGAACCTCGCCAACATTGCGGCGCGCCGTCAATGTGTCCGTAATGCGTACCAGCGGTGAGTGGCTATTGGCGTTGATAGCATTCCACACCATGATTCCACGTTGACGGGCCGTTTGGAGATCCACAATGGCGGAGGAACCCGCCCTTTGGCCACATCGCTTCCAGACTATCGCACAGCGGTCATCCACGGTGAGACAGAACTGCTATTCTTCACTGAACACCACACTGTTCCATTCGGCACATCATGTAGCTCTGGAGTGAAACCACGCCAACCAAGGAAAACGATGGCTCGTTGTTAAGGGGCTGGAAAGCAAGTCAGACGAAGCCAAACTACGCGACACTGTCCGGGTCGATATCGGAGCACCAAAGTCTACCCGTACACTCAGCAAAATGTCTACCGTTGCGGCTGTGGGTCCGCTAGGGCATGACGTCGGATGAGACGATCGGACCGCTCGGACGTTCGTCTCTTTTGGCTTGTACCCCAACGACGTAGCACAGATCCTCCTTATGACCACTGTCCCCAACTTCAACCGACTGTTTTGGCATCATGTTGCCTTTGTTTCGATATACGACACAATGACTGTCCGGCGAAACGAAGGTCTACGATGACACCTCTCGTGAACACATCCGTTTGATGAAATCGCGTGCGACGACGTCTTAGCGGCATTGGTATTACTGTTCGTTCTCCAGACACGGTTACCGCAGAAGCACTCACTTCTCGCGGCAGTGACGACGTGTCAAGTGTTGGTCTCATTATTGGTGGTCTCCTTATATACCGCACTCCGGCGATTGGCCTGCAAATGCAATCATTTGCATAACTAGTAGATATGCACCCACATTGCAATTTGCATGGCGCAGCGTTCAAGTCTTCGTCGTGTGGTATTTTCTCTTTCAGGCAGTGCTACAGATATGCAAAATTATAAAAAATTAAGAGTTTGAAATACATTTTTTAAACGTTTCCTGTAAGATTCCCGCTTGTAACTGAAATTTCCACTAGGTCTTGCAGCTCGTCCAACGGCCAATGTGCTGGCTAGCTGCACGAGGTGCCGAATAGAAGCAATCTGTACGGAAGCATCTGACATCCATGCTGCAGCACGTGGCACTACCGTTAAAACCCAGGGGGACGTGGTAAAAAAGACAAAACGAAGAAATGCAATACACTATGTTTTTGCCTATAGACGTCTGAATAACTAAACCTCCCCCTTTCCCCCATGTCACATTTGGTCCGGTTGTCAGGAACCCTCCCCTGTAATCTCAGACGAACTTTATCGACAGCCCCTTACGGCTCGGGCTCTCTCCCTTCCCTGGAGTCAGTTTCCCTAAATTAAGGGCGGAAGACTGCTTATAGCCCATTGAGTTGCCCAAGGTGGTCGTTAAACCTACAATAATAAAAAACAAAAGCAGCGATATTTTCAGAAAAAATGGTTGTTCATCTCAACGTACAGTATGAACACGACATTATGACGAAATTAAAATCCACCGGTGCGGGTCCCTCTACTCCCTGCACTATTCTTCAAATTGTGATTCTGGCCAAGTCTAGATATCAGCTAAAATGCGATAAAGTCATATAAATTTTACTTGGCAGTGATCTATATCAGCCGTAGGAACATCTATATGACGTGATATCTTTTCATTTTCAACTGATAATTGCATTTCAGAAATTATTTTGAATATTAACAACGCATCAAGCACTTGCGTTTTCAAAGATTTGTAGAAATTTTCAAAGTGCAGAATACAGTTCAACATTTTTATGAATATGTTACAATGATGACCGCATGCTGAATTTCTCGAACGAAATGTACTACTCGAAATCGAAAATCAATATTGACAATTAGGTTCATGTCTCCAACGGTGCTCAAAAATCACATGAGCCCATTTCAAGAAAGACGGTGTATGCTAGATCTTTATCAAGATGCATAAGTTGTTTGTCAGCATCATATAATTTTTTTAATTTCTTACATCTGATGTTATATTCACATAGCTGCCGAGTTCAGGTGAAACAAATTATTAAGACATTTTATTAATAATTAATATGTTTAATAATAATTAAAATACGCTGACCAGAATGAAACAAATTATTTCATTCGGTGCGGCATATTCTGCCTTTTCATGAGAAAAAAAGAAAAAACGCTAACGATTAAAAATTTTAGACAAGTGTGCTTGATGTTTATATGAATCAGAGGGAAATTCACCGTTTCACTTCAGATTTTAATTAGTTTTGTCCCCTTCATCTAATATTAAGTATTCCAAGAAGTCGCCTACGTTTCTATCGAAAAACATGGTTTTTCAAAACATATTTGAAAAGAAAAATTGTCCGAAATTTCCGAATTGCCTATAATATAACAATATTTTCTTGAATTAAAATTAAAGATCTTTATTCGTTTTTATAACATTTACTATGACTTGTATTATTTTCACCAAACGTATATGCACGAAATCTCAAAGTTTGCGACTTGCGGAACACGCATACATCAATAGTTCGTGTGGCCCACATGGCTGGAAATAACGGCCGCTACACAACTCGGCATCGGACGAACAGGGCTTTGGATGTGGGCTTGGTGTATGTCGGTCCATGCTGCTTTCACACGTTGCCACTGTACATCAGGCGTAGCCGCAGGTGGTGTTTGCCGGGCCACTCGGTTGCCGACCTGCGACCAGACGTGTTCGATGGGCGACAAATCGGGAAAACAGGCGAGCTACGGCAGCAGTGACACCTGGTTGGCCGTGAAGAATTGTTGCTCGATGCGTGACACGTGCGGGTGCTCATTGTCCTGTTGAAACGTGGCCGCTGGCAGGTCCTTCAGGTAAGGACCTGCCACCAAAACGTCGGAGATGTAGCTGTGGTGGTTGAGTGTACCGGCGATGCGTACCAGAGGGGTGCGGGTGTCATATACAATTGCGCCCCAAACCATAACGCCAGGCGACAGACCGGTATGGCGATGCCTAATGCAGGCGTCATACAGTCTCTCGCAGCGGTGCCGCCACACGCGGATCCGACCATCGTGGTGTTGCAGGCAGAAGCGGGATTCGTCGGAGAACACAATGTCGTGACATTCCGTAGTCCGGGTGCGGCGTTCAACCGCCCACTGCTGCCACACTCGCCGGTGGTGTAACGCCAATGGTAATAGGAGCAAAGTGCGCAGTGCGACAAGACCCCGCTATTGCAGACGACGTCGAACGGTACGTGCTGATACAGGTTGTTGCGCATCACACCCTAATTCCTGCGCTAACGTTCGTTATGTGGCGGTGCGAACCATCAACGCCCGCCACACAACAAGCCGGTCCTCTCGTTCGGTGGTGTGATGCGGCCGCGACAATCTCTCACGTCGGTCCATCCGACCCTCCTGCATCCACCGAATCCATACTCGCCTCACTGTGGCTAGATGTCGTCCCACACAAGCGCCGATGTCTCGGTACGATAAACCGCTGTCGAGGTAAGCCACTATTCGTCCTCTATCGAACTCCGAAACGTGCTGGAATAACTGCCGTATTCTACGAAGAGCCATCACGAAGTTTCCCACGCACATGTCCGGTAGCACAGCACACTTCCACTACTTTCACCCCTCCTTCTGCGCATCCTTCTTATAGTGCTTTTCGGTGGCGTGCCGGGCGCACATGATTTGCATATGCCCTGCAACGCTATTCGTTTGCATGTCCTCTCGCGGGCGACGCATGCAGCGAATTTCAAGCCAATCGAATGCTTCCTTCTTGGTGTTGCATTTTGGGTGGCCAGCAGCGTATATAGTTCTTTAAGGTGTACACTTTTTGAAATTTTCATGTTTTGCAAAATTGCAAGCTTGTAGGAAATGTGATTTTGTACCAAATGCAAATGATTGTGTGTCAATTTAAAGAAAATTTGATGCTGAAATCATTACAAAAGGCATAATGCAAATATATGCAGTGCGAAAAAAGTTATGCAGGAGGTATTGTAATCATGCTGAATGTACTGCAATGCAATTACGATTTCAATGTACTATCAGTATTTAGCAGGATAGTCTTTAATCATTAAGGTGGACGTCAAGTAATTTTGCTTCATATACTTCCAATGGAAAAACTTTTGTACACATTTCCTTCACAATTAGTGCGTTCCCAAGGATGAAAATGTGAACATCGATTAAAATAACTTCATATTATAACTTGGAATACTTAATATTTTCTAAAACATAGCCATTATTATATTAAAAATCAATAACTTTTCCTTTGGTGGTGTTGAAGCCAGAAAAAAGATGGCGCTACCTGTACTTTGATTACGTCAGTAGACAAACAAATGTTGGATTGCATAATTATGGTTATGTTTTAGAAAATAGTAAGTATTCCAAGATATAAAATAAAGCTATTTTAATCGATGTTCAAATTTTCATCCTTGGGAACGCAATAATTGTGAAGAAAATATGTACAGAAGTTTTTACACATGAAGTATAGGAAGCAAAATTACTTGACGTCCACCTTAATACTGCATCACACTGTCGTCTCATTGAGCCAACAAATGTTTTAAGCTCTGTTTTCGTTATTACGCTGTGCCAGGAAGCAATTATTGCGTCAATTAATTGCCTTTCATTTGATGGATGCCTCATTTGTACAAAGCTTTTCAAGCGATGCCACGAATTTTCTATCGGGTTCAGGTCAGGGCTGTTTCCTGGCCAGGTCAACAGTGGAATGGACTTAGTTGTGAACCACTGATTTCACATTTTTGCTGAGTGGCAGGAAGATGAATCCTACTGAAAAAGAGATGGTGCTTTGTTGGAAAAGAGATCCCTGATGGAAGGTAGCAGTTTTGGTTCCAGGATAGCGTCGATGTATTTTCTTGCGTTCAGTGTGAAGTCGTTTACATCCAATAGGCCAACATAATTAACTGCCATACATGCCCAAGTCATACCTCTTGTTGAGTGCTTTACATTAGCATCCATGCAGTCAGGATGTAGCCCTTCTCCTATTCTAGTTCTCATGTATTTTCGGCCATCACATCCAAATAAGGATATCTTACTTTCGTCACTCCAAAGAACTTGCTTCCACTGATAGTATGTCCCTCCAATGTGTTCTTTTGCCCATTGTAGTCATTTCTTGTGCTTCTATAGATTCAGATATTGCCTTTTTCTCGGAAATCGTACCTCTTATTCCCATATTTGGTGGTCTGCTCCTTATCGTTCTTAAACTGAGAGAAACACCAGTTGAACACAGGTCAGCTCTGACAGCCTCAGGTGCCATGTTTCTGCCCTTCAGACAGTCTTTTTATTCTTTTCTCATCAACAACTTTCGTGCACTTTTTTCGTATTTTTCCTGGTTTCTTTTTCAAAGACTTTGTTTCTTGATAACGTAAACAGCACTTTCGTACACCAGATGTTGTCACTGACCCACATACTTGCCTTGCAATTTCAGCATAAGGAAGATCCGATTCAAGTAATAAAAGAATCCTGATTCTTTTTGTGGGTGCCCAATCAACTCTTTTCTTTGGTGTCATGCTGTATTTATTATCTACACGTTAAATTTAAAGAAACACTAAAAATATTCACACAATCTACAATAACGCTGCACTTACACCGCTAACTGTCTTTCTTCTACCGAATATACGGCAAAACTGACTTTTCTTTACTTCTTCTAAGATGTATTTAAGTTATTTAAGTTACTGATCCCCAGAACAAGGACTGTGATTAGCCAGTAGGGTTTCCACTTACAGTTCGCTTCTTAACTGAATCACACATGTGTTTCTTTTTTAGACTAAAATACGCATAATTTTTCCTGTACTACATATTTTTGCATTCTGTTTTTGTATTGGATTCAGCATTAAATTTTCTTTAAATTGACATATAAATATTTGCGTTTGGTGCAAAATAACATTTCTTATAAGCCTGCAAAATTGCAAAACATGAAAATTTCAAAAAGTGTCTACAATTCTTGCCACCATTTTATGTCTGATACTGGTATCTTTCTTCAGATTGCAAAGTCAGAATTATATCGTAAAGACCGCTTCTGAATTTCAGTGATAATATGACCGGGCAAGTTGACAAACACTTAATAATCTGGATACACTATTCCGTTATTATTATTATTATGGGCATAAGCTTGCTTATTGGTATTACCAGCTATTAATTTTTCCAAATTTCTTTCAAAGAAAATCCTGTGGTTCGATGACATGTTGATACTACGAACTGAAGTAGTTTTATCTAAAGTATCAAAATCTGCTAATTTGTTAGCTAACTAAAGATGTAGGTCGTAAAGTTCATGTTCTGCCTTTGAAATGTCCTTCCGAGAGTCACTAATAACAGCTCTAAGAACGGCAAACAAAGCATTGCACACTGTTTTTGTTATGTTCTGAGAAGGTGTTGGTTACGTTTCAAGGATATAAAGTTCGGTAAGATGCGATGCCATTTGCATCGTTGTAATAAATTCAAATGGTTCAGTAATCTGATCTTTATTCTCACTTTCGGAAAACAATTAATCGTACTTCATAAAGTGGTCATGTCTTTTCAGGGACATCAGAGGTACAACGTTCCTATAATTCACTTCACGTAGAAAGTTGAATTTGAAGTAGCCAATCAGGATGTTAAATGTCTTCTGTTTAAGATGCACGGCTGTGCTTAGTATACGTTTAAGTATACGTCTTTATGCAGTAATGGGTCACTGCTGGCTGAAATCAGCTACTTTCCAAACGGATCAACATTTTAAAGTAATGTTGATTAATTTGATCATCGGTAAATAAAAGTAGCCATTTATCTGGGACATGTCTCGAAGTACATCCAAAACTAATTATTTTAAATCATTGCCGTATAATTAATGCAGCGGCTTAATCGTGCTAAAGTGAGCACCAAAGTATTCCGATTAACCACAATCTAATGTATCTCTCAAATGGTATTTTTTAAACTTGGGTGTTAAATACCAAAATTCTAACAGGGTGTTTCCGTGGATGGCCAAACATTTAAAGAAGAACAGCGAAATTGCTTTAACGTTTGAATGCTACGTAAGTTTAGTGAAATGGGGTGCGGTATGAGAATATCTTGTGCTTTGCCTTAATATTTGCTGTTTTTCTTGCTCAGAGTTAAATCATATTTGTTTTAATTACATATATATCACTAATATCTGGGCTGAACTGTAAATTGCTAAATTCGTATACATTAGTTTTAGCTTAAAACTCTTTACTTATACCAAACTAACTGTTAGCTTTTACTGCGTTCCTCACATCTACGTACATGCTTAGCAAAAGTGAGATTGCTCTCGCTAAAATATGTAGTAAAAGCAAAAAGTCTAAAATTTAATAACAAATCATGGGCTTGCAAAATTGACTTCTTGATGGAAAGACCAGAATCAGTATTCCTAAATTATAGTATAACTGTGACAAACAATTCACCAGCAAGCGTTGCGCTACTTTCTCATATGACATCCCAATATACACCATGACCAAATATTTCTTGAAATATTTAAATATAATTTTTTGAGTTTTATTACTGTAAAAACCATAATTTCAAAAGGAAGTTATTCTTACCATCGGGGTAATTTAATGCACAAAACTTTGTTTATTTGTGCTATATTTTACTGTACACTGTCCAAACCCTGAGGAGGGACTAAAGTTTTACTTGTATAAGAAACAACAGGTACATGAGTGAGGCCAAATTGTTAAAGAACACATAAAAAGTCACAAATAATTCTTTATACAGAAAACAACAAGACTAACTTGCATGAAAGACAAACATCATGACCAATGTGAGCACACATTTTAAAACATGATGAGAAGCATTTGAGATCGCGTTCGCATTCTGTTGGCTGTGATAGATAGATCATCTGGTGTCAGTTGAGAAATTGCTTCGTCACTATACAAAACAAAATGTCTCATGATCTTTGGTTTTTCATTCCTATCACAGGGTAAACTTCAGTGGAGAATTGTTCACGACCGAAGCACGAGCTGAGCAAGGAAACTATTTTAAGGACAGTAGAGCAGTATCCCACACCTATAATTTTTTGAGGGTATTTGAGGCTCGTGCAAAGATTGGAATGTTCCATGCGATATTGTTTCCTATGATATTTGACATGCTCCCTATATGTCCCGACTGTCTTCCTTTATCTCCCAGGATTTTCGTCCAAAAGAAGTTATGTGTTCAAAATTTTGGATAATTTGCGTGGACCATACGCAGTCAGAGGCCTAGTTTTAGAAGGTTAATGTTCTGAATCTACACAGCGCAGTTAAGGCACAGCTTTTGTAATTTGCGGAAGATAACATTGGGTGATATTCACGATCATTTGTGGATAATGACGTTGCGCATTAAAATGTGCACCTCACACCTCCAGTGGAAGCACATATTACTTAGATATTTGCTTTTCCAGTAGCTTAGATTTACCCTTTCCGTATTATGAACACTAGTAATAAGAATATTTGGACTTCTGCGGCAAGTACAACTGCACGTTATGAACACAACACATGATTTCAACGCAACTGAACAACTTGTGAAGCAGCGTCTTGGAACCAATTTTTGTTTTCCCATTAAACATTATTCCATCGCTTTATGATTTCTCTTATTAAATTTGAATAATTTACGAGAAATAGTTTGAAATGTAATATTCTTCGAAATGAGAACTTAAATTACGGACGCCCAGTAATGGATATTCACTGAAACCAAAAAACAACGAGAACGAAAAGACGGTCATAGTCAGTGAAGCCGACCAGCGGATTATTATTATTTACTTTAGATTTCACTTTGATATACTACATACATCATCATCATTGTCAACCATTATCAATCCACTGCTGGATGAAGGTATCCCCAAGTTTCTTCCTCAACGGTCTGTCTTGTGCCAGTCTCCTCCATGTCACTTCCGCATACTTTCGAATTTCATCCACCCATCTCTCATGTGGTCTTCATCTGGGTCTTTTCCTGTCTCTCGGAATCCAATCTAAAATGTCGGCTGTCCATCGATGGTTTGTCCTTCTGACAGTATGTCCAGACCATTGCCATTTCAGGGATTTAACTCTGATTGTGATGTCTTCCACTCTTGTCATTTTTCGGATCCACTAGTTCCTCTTCTTATCTCTCCTGGTTACACCAAGCATGCACCTCTCCATGACTTTTTGAGTTGTCTGCAGCCTTTGTATGTCTCTTTTAGTTAAAGCCACGACTCTGCACCATACGTAAGCACTGGAAAATTGCATTGAACAAACACTTTTCTTTTAAGACATAATGGCATATTGCTCTTCAAAATTATGCTGTTTCTTCCAAAAGCTCTCCAGGCAAGTTTTTTACGCCGATTATTCTCTTCATCAATGTGACCCTCACTTGATATCTGCTCTCCAAGATAAACGTACGTGTCTGTTATCTCCAGCTTTTCTCCATCAATCGATAAATCTTCATTTCTTGTAAAAGCATTGAACATCACTTTTGTCTTCTGACAGTTCATTTTTAATCCCACTTCTTTACTCTTGTCAGCAAGTTCCTAGATCATACTCTGCAGCTCTGATGGGGTAGTTGCTAAAAAGGACTATGTCATCAGCAAAACGAAGGTGGGTTAGATAATCTCCATTAATCTTTATCCCTTTGTTTTCCCAGTTCAGTAATTGAAAGACATTTTCCAATGTGGCATTAAAGAGCTTCGGAGATATGGTGTCACCTTGTCTCACTCCTTTTTCAATTGTTATGTGTGTTGTATTTTCAAACAGCCGAATCTTTGCCCTTGCATTTTCATAGATGTTATTAATAATATTAATGTACGCATCTTCAATACCGCAGGATTTCAGAGCCATTGTAACTGCTGATGGTTTCACCGAATCAAAGGCTTTTTCACAATCGATAAAAGCCATGCACAATGGAAGTCCATATTCAATCGCTCTTTCAATTAGTTCTCTTAGTACGTGGATATTATCTATTGTGCTGTAGCCGCTCCTGAATCCAGCTTGTTCACTCGGTTGAGCACATACATACATATATTCTCATATATATTAATAGTACTACAAAAAGCAATCTATCTTTTGAGTGCTGCCTTTTTTGTTTTTGTAGTTGTTTATATTTGTTAAATGTTTAACAAAATGTTGTCTTGTTCAAACAGGGGAAATATTTTATTATGTATTTAGAAATCACAAATATTTGTACTGTTAAAATGTACCCAGTAATATGTAAAGAAAGCTTTTTTATAATAATACTTAATTTTTTTCCCTCTTAATTGTTGGATTTCTTCAGGAAAGGTAGGGTTACAGCCACTAATGTCTTAAGACTGGTTTAGGAAGCCTCTATTCATTTCCTAATTGGGAAGTGTAGAGTGACTGGGACCAATAGATGCATGTCGAAAATGCGATCTGGAGATGTGCTGTTGAAGCAGCGATAGCAGTTTGGCAGATATTAATTCCAAGATATACGAATCTACCGGAGTTTCGGCATTAAATTTCGTTTTCTGTTTGGACAACAAAAACCTGACTATATCATCTGTATAACTCATGGGATATTTGTTTATAACGCAAAAAGGCGTGTATTGAAGCACAATAGGTTTAACACATGTTCATATGTTCATTCTTTGGCATAGAAACGTTTAAAGCAAAATATTGTGTTTACCGTTTAAGATGTAACCTGAACATTTTTACGTTTACTGCAGTGAAATACTGTGTAATGTAATAAAACATCCCGTGCAAACAGTTGTCCCGCAAACACCTTAACCATGAAAAATATTTTCTTCGAATGCACTCTCTGTAAGTAGAAATGTTAGCAGTGCATAGACGACGATAATTGTCACTTCACCGTAGCTTTGACGAATGAAAACCATAACTTGGAAACATATACTTGTTCTTTTCACGCCTTCCCTCATACTATAAATTTAACGCTAGACATAAGATAACATTCAAGAAATACGTATGTGTTGCTTAAAATAAAAATACTTCTATGTATACCTAAACTTCTCTCTAACAGTCTCATAACACATTTGTGGAAAAGTTGTTTCCAACGGATAATTTTTGTTTAACGCAGCACAGAACATTAAGGTAAATATTTCATTCCAAATTGAAAAATAATCACCATCTAAAAACGCTAAAATTTGAACAACTCTCCGTGTGTTCAACTTTGAAAGCGAGGCACTTGATCTTAAGTTTAGTTTTAAATGAAAATTACTTTCACATATTAAGCAAGAAATCCGCGATATGCAGGAATATGTGCTGACGTGCTGCTATCTATATGCTAGGGAGTGAGATGACAACAGATGCAGTTTGTATCGATCTGTAAGATATTACTAAGTTGGCTATACCTTAAAAGTATGTTCAGTTAATTTAACTTAGTCTTTTCTCCGAAATATGTATTCCGAAGAAAAAGTTTTGAGTTCGTCGTGAATCAGAACCTGTCTATCTGGCAGCATAAATCAAGTATTTATTTCTTCAAAGCTCCCGGCAATCGGTTATCTAATTCGTCCGGGTAACTCGATCAATGAGATAACGAGGGTTAGAGGGATTCCTATCCTAGCTGGAGACGATAGTATTGCAGCCAACTGCACTTCCGAATTGACAGAACCTCACAGTATTTCGATATTTAAACTGTGATGTTACAGTATTTTTCTTCATATAATGCCCATATTGTAAAGTTAAGGAAAAGCAAAAACTATAGCTACGTCTAATTCTTAACAACTCTAAACCCACAGGCCGTGAAATTCAGGAAAACGTATATCCGTTACACGATGCGTATCCCGAAAGGTTATTTCGTATACAAGTTTGTTATTCGCAGGATTACCCAGCAGGCCTAAAAATAAGGGAGAAATGATCTTAATAAAAACATCTGCCAGTTTTAAATAGTTTTCTGTAACTCCCAAGTCTCTAAAGAACAAAACGTATTAGTTTTTTTATCACCACATTTACTTAGTTAAATTTCACAGTTCCTTAGTTTGAGCTGCGACACCCAGAAAAGTGTGTGGCGGTAAGTTTCACATAGCACATGATTGTCCCCGAAAGCAAATTATATAAGTTTCGTTGCACTGTATTTTCTATCAAAGCGCTCTTAGGTACAAGAAAATTACCCACCTTTCTAACTGTTAGACCTACATCTCGGTACGTTTTCCAGTTATCAACGCATTGTTGATAATTTTAAAATACACGACCTCTCCTGACAACTACAAAGCGGATTGTTTAAAGCTCAAAGTGCAGCGAGAACATTATTTTCTTAAAGTGATGCAAAATCTATGTCAATGTATCATCCGCTGAACCTAAATTTCATCATCATCATCATCATCATTGTCAACCATTATCAATCCACTGCTGGACGAAGGTCTCCCCAAGTTTCCTCCACAACGGTCTGTCTTGTGCCAGTCTCCTCCATGTCACCCCTGCATACTTTCGAATTTCATCCACCCATCTCCCATGTGGTCTTCTTCTGGGTCTTTTCCTGTCCCTTGGAATCCAATCTAAAATTTCGCCTGTCCATCGATGATCTGTCCTTCTGGCAGTATGTCCAGCCCATTGCCATTTCAGGGATTTAACTCTGATCATGATGTCTTCCACTCTTGTCATTTTTCGGATCCACGAGTTCCTCTTCTTATCTCTCCTGGTTACACCAAGCATGCACCTCTCCATGCTTCTTTGAGTTGTCTGCAGCTTTTGTATGTCTCTTTTAGTTAAGGTCCACGTCTCTGCACCATACGTAAGCACTGGAAGGATGCATTGATCAAACACTTTTCTTTTAAGACATAATGGCATATTGCTCTTGAAAATAATGCTGTTTCTTCCAAAAGCTCTCCAGGCAAGTTTTGTACGCCGATTAATTTCTTCATCAATGTGACCCTCACTTGATATCTGCTGTCCAAGATAAACGTACGTGTCTGTTATCTCCAGCTTTTCTCCATCAATCGATAAATCTTCATTTCTTGTAAAAGCATTGAACATCACTTTTGTCTTCTGAAAGTTCATTTTTAATCCCACTTCTTTACTCTTGTCAGCAAGTTCCTGGATCATACTCTGCAGCTCTGATGGGGTAGTTGCAAAAATGACTACGTCATCAGCAAAACGAAGGTGGGTTAGATAATCTCCATTAATCTTTATCCCCTTGTTTTCCCAGCTCAGCGACTGGAAAACACCCTGCAATGTGGCATTAAAGAGCTTCGGAGATATGGTGTCACCTTGTCTCACTCCCTTTCCAATTTTTACGTGTGTTGTATTTTCAAACAGCCTAATCTTTGCACTTGCATTTTCATAGATGTTATTAATAATATTAATGTATGCATCTTCAATACCGCAGGTTTTCAGAGCCATTGTAACTGCTGATGGTTTCACCGAATCAAAGGCTTTTTCATAATCGATAAAAGCCATGCACAATGGAAGTTCATATTCCCTCGCTCTTTCAATTAGTTCTCTCAGCACGTGGATATGATCTATTGTGCTGTAGCCACTCCTGAATCCAGCTTGTTCTCTCGGTTGAGCCATGTCCAGTGTTACCTTCAAGCGGTGTGAAAGAACTTTGGTGAAGATTTTATAAACTACTGATAGGAGGCTGATAGGTCTGTAGTTTCCGAGATCCTCAATGTCACCTTTCTTATGTAGCAGGATCATTGTAGCGGTGTTCCAATCCTCAGGAATCTTTCCTTCATTAAGGCATCGAGTGAAAATTTGGGCGAGTACTGTTTCGATTTCTCCACTTGCTTCTTGTATGATGTCTACAGTAATTCCATCTTCTCCTGGAGCTTTTCCTCGCTTCATGTTCTTGATTGCATGTGCAACTTCTGCTGGAAGGACTGGAGGAACTCTGGTACTGGTATCTTTCATGATGTCTGGAGTGCATGTATCATCCCTTTCATATAATTTGGAGTAGAAATCTTTCACTCTTGTCAAAATTTCGCCTCTATTTCTTGTTACAGAACCATCTTCTTTTCTCAGTGCCATAATCTGTTTTCTTCCCTTACTGAGATGTCCCTTTGCTATCTTTAGGCTTTGGTTGTTTTCAATTGCTTTTCTCACTAGTTCACAGTTGAATTTTCTTACGTCTTCAGTGATACTTTTTCTTACTGTCTTGCATAGCTCTATATATTCCACTTTGGAAGTCACATCTTCTTTAGTTGTCCTCATCTCTCTTCTTTTTTGCATCAACATTTTCGTTTTTCCTGATAATTTATTTACATGCAACTTGTTCTTAGACCCAGCTAATTTTGTTGCTGTTTCCATAAGAGCTTTGGTTACTTTTCTGTTAACTTCAGAGATGTCCACTTCTTCCGATGTTAGGCCTTCTAAAGCAGAGAACCTGTTCTTCAGTTCTAACTTGAAGGTATTATGGTGTTTTTTAAGGTTGGTTATGTCAATAGATTTTGTTTGTCTTATGAGCTTGCCACGTTCAAGTTTAGTGTTGAGGTGCATCTTACATCTCACCAATCTATGGTCACTACCTGTGTTGAACTTGTTTAGCACACTGCAGTCTTCTATGACGAATTTTTTGTTACACATAATAAAATCTATTTCACTTGTAGTCCCATTTGGATGTCTCCATGTCCATTTCCTGTGTGGCTTTTTCTTGAAGAAGGAGTTCAAGATGAAAAACCCTTCTGCCTCTGCAAATTCAACGAGAGTATTTCCACGCTGGTTTCTGTTGCCATGACCGAATTTACCTACTGAAGTTTCATTCTGTTGCCGTTGCCCTATTTTTGCATTGAAAGCTCCCATAATTATTTTCAAGTGCTGCTTACCTTTATTATTTAGATGACAAATTTCCTCATAAAATTCTTCAATTTCTTCTTCAGGATGACTTGTGGTGGGTGCATAAGTTTGAAGAACCTAAATTTATATCCATTTAAATAGATAATGCGCAGATTATATGACGAAAAACGTTATATATACTTTTGCTACGTTTTCTTCTACTCTTCCTCGATGGGGTTAGTAACCCTGGACACAATCCAAAGACTTCATTGTCGCGTGCAATTCTACAGCGACATTGTGGCGTATATGTAATAATGGCAAAAAACAGAGGTGGGAGTTTTACGAAAATAATAGAATCCCGGTGAACTGCAGTTTATAAACGGAACAAAGAAGTATACATAGAAATATTAGATTACATTCTTTTTATTTTACATGATAGCAAGGCAACAATTTCTTAGGCTTCCACAAATTTATGCAAGTGAATATTTTGAAAAAAGATAAACTCACCTTCCCTCTTTTAAGACTGAAACCAACTTTTATATTTTTGGGCATAATAAAAATTTCTACCTTTAATGGAACTATAGATACTTCACTTATACTGTAATAAAATTGCACCGGATTTGCAGTTTGGCTGGTTGATTCTAGCAAAGATTAATAAAAAGTGAAATGCACGGAAGAGCCGAAACATTATGACCAGCGTGTCATTAGGCAAACCGAAGCAACTGCTGGCAAACAACAGCGAGTGCGAAGCGCATGAAACGGAATAAATAACACGCGATAATGAGTTATGTTAATCAGTTTTATTCTTGTTCTTCAGATGAGTATGTCAGCGGACGTCAGCGAGTTTGGCAAAGGTCAAATTGTAAAGACCAGGCGATCGATTCGGAGCATTTCCGAGACAGCAAACCTTGTGAAGTGCTTACGCTCTGCTGTGACTAGTACCTTCAAAACGCCGTCCAAAGAGGGAAAAACTACGACCCAAATGCAATGTGCAGGCTGACCACGTTTTCTCGATAACAGAAATGTAGGAAAGCTATCCCAAATGGTCATAGCTAATAGAAAAGATTCAGTGGCGCAACATGTTGCCCATTTGAATGCTGGTGACGGAAGGAATAGGTCGCAACACAAAATAGATCGATACTTACATGAAAGAAAACTGCGTAGCCGCGCGCAGCTGAGATTGCCCATGCTGAAATCGGTTCATCAAGGAAAGCTCCTGCAAAAGGCACAAGTGTAAAATGGTCCTTGAATCATACGGAGAAAGTTGACTGGTGAGAAGAGTATCTTCTAATTGCACCTTTGTCTAGTAGCATCTTTGGCGTCTGTTAAATGTGGAAAGTTTGGTACCAGGCTGCATCGTAGGAGGAAAACATAGCTGTGAAGAAAGCATAATGCTTTAAGCAATGTTCTGCTGGGAAATTCTAGGTCCGGTCATTTATGTACCGTCAAGGATGATTTCTACGACCAGCCTGCATAACATTTTGAGACGAAGCGCGCATCCTTTCACAGCCATGCAATATTCCTCTAGTACTGACTGTCTTCTTTCAGCAGATATTGCGCCATACTAGACTGCTAGGATTGTTCAAGAATATTTCGCGTAACATCAGAAATACTTTCAAAAATAAATTGGCTTCCAAATTCACAGATGTCATCCCAATCGAGCTACTCTTTTCGTGTTGACAGAGAAAATGTGATCTACGATGCTCAAAAACGTTAATAACAAGAGTTAAAAGACATGCTGGTGACCTGTTGGTACCAGACAACACAAGACCCTTACAGACGTCTTGTGGCTTCCATGCCTACTCGGGAAATAGCTGTTTTTTTCCGGCAAGTGGAGATAATTGTCATAACAGGCAGGTGGTCAGAATGTTTCGGATTTTCGGTGTATGAAATAACACTTCGTTTTACTCGATAGCTCTTGTAATTCACTTTAGCTACTACACTTATGTTTCTGTGTTCAGTTCTCGAGAGCGTCAGAGCAACGAGATCTTTAGAAAGTAGTATTTAAGGAAGTTTACTGCAAAATTACAAACATTACAAGTGTTTGTTAATCTGGCATGTTTTTAATTAATGAAAATCAAAAGTGTTTGCAAAAAGTGGCATTTCGTGCCGCTCCTGCTCTAAATCTGCAGTTCAGTAGAGAGACGGGCCATGTTTTAGAGATGCTCTTTAGAATTATTACAAAACTGGTACGTTCTCGCATGTAGAGAACTGACTAAACTCGAAGAACTTTTGGAATGCAAACCATTTTGAGACAAATCAGGAACTTAGTTTTAGAGCGGAGTAGTACGCGACGCAAGATATATCTGGTAGCAGCAACAAACAGGAATGAAGAAAACCTGCTTTAAATGGATTCTAAATATTTTCTTTGACGAAACTGCTACGAAATATTTCACTGGGAAAAAACTCTCTCTGCTACCGTTCAATTCAAGATTCATCTGGCTGACCTACTGAGAGGAAACACGACGTTTTCCTTTCGCATAAATCTTCAAAAATCTCTTAGCGTCTTTGCGTGTTTCACTACTCCCGTGCAGAAACACCCTCCATAAAATCCTTAATTATTAAACTACGAATTTATTCGGCTTTAACATAACGAGCGCCCTTGCATGGAAAAACAATGCTCACTAGATTTCCAAACTAAGAAAAACTTCAATAAACACATCGGAAACGATATCCACAGAAAAGGTTTCGAATGCACATTAATAAAAAGACAAAATCTACAGAGCGCATACAAAAAAGATTGTATCACAGTCCACACTGTGTTGCCCATGGGCTTCTTCACAAATAAGGCATAATAGATGGCATTCGAATGAACCTTTATCTGCATAAATAAGCTTAAGGTGCAGCGAATGACTTGGGGAATATTTACGATTAAGGTATTCCCACCTATTTATTGTAAGCAGCGTTTCACCGGTAGGACGATTAGTGTAAGTTGTGGAACACTATGACCAAAACTGAAACGCTCCTGTGTTTCCGAAACATTGCTAATGCACCAATCAGTGTTTTCGTAATGAAGCACAATTAAAGCTACTGTGAAAACCACTATGCTTTAACATATTATTTAATTTAGTTTTCAAGAATATTACTGAACACAATTTGTTTCATATCTTAAAAAATATATGCCAGTTCACATTTGAAAAAGTTTGTAACATATATTTTTGATTGTATTGTCAGAAAAATCTATTTGCATGATACGGCAAACATTTCCATTTGCGGGTTATCATGTAAATGAAAGTTTCTGGTGTATTTCAGGTGGGGAAAGCAGACCGACAGCACCATTGTCGGCTGTTGCGACCCGTTTGCGGCATGGTCTATACGTTATGCTGTCTAAGATGACCATCAGCACATCGCCGTTAAATTTCATATTTATTTGCCGAGCTACCGTCCATCTTTTAGTGTACACGCTCTAGATATTCTATCTTAAACTTTCCCACCTGTAACATATTTTTATCCCCTAGTGAGACAAATACGGTACTATTTTGCTTAATTCTCCACTCCCAGTAAAGCTGCATTGCGACTGCACGTGAAGATTTCAGTATGATGGCCGTTTTGCTCATTCTTTCAAAGCCACTTGTATATAACACTGACAATCATGCCACATTGAAAATCATTCAGATTATTCGTTTTACTTATTCCTACTATTAATTGAAGGCTATCTAATAACAAAGAGATTACTAGACTGAGGAATACAGCAAATCACATGTACGAGCCATCTAAAACTTTGGAGTGAACCATGTGTGCGACGATGCAAGGTGTACCGAATGAACTCTCATATCACGGTGTGCTGTAAGTAAATCTACTAATATTAAGTATTTGATTAATTCCCAAATTAATGCATATGTGGCTACATATTTTAAATTATTTTAATTTCAGTTTGTT
This sequence comes from Macrothele yani, assembly GCA_039090855.1. Classification (NCBI taxonomy): domain Eukaryota; kingdom Metazoa; phylum Arthropoda; class Arachnida; order Araneae; family Macrothelidae; genus Macrothele; species Macrothele yani. The sequence continues at coordinate 101,291,646 of CM077015.1, forward strand.
TTAAAGACTTTACTCAAAATACTATATTTTAATTTGAGAGTTTTAGCAGAAAATCGAACGGTGGAAAAATTCATGATATATATTTACCAACAGAATTTATTTAACTAATTATCCAGTGGAAGTTCGGCTTTGAATTATTACACTCAGTAAAAAATTCTACAGGGCTTCACAATCAGGTTAGTTTTCCAGTATTTATATATATATATTTATATTATCATTATAAACTAAAAACGTATTTGATCTTTTGATTTGCAGTAATTTTTTTATTTTTATAAACAGCCAAAAAATTATAAAATTTCTTGTAAAAAAAGGAATTGTTAATCTCAAAGTTCAGGATGGTACCAATTGATGTAAGGTTTAAGAGACAATGAATCACTTAAAAGCATATTTTCATTTTAAGGAAAGTCAACCGAAAACTGGGGAAAAAAGTAGAAGATATGTGGGGTGTATTATCTCTGTTTCGATCAAAAAAATGAAAAGCTAATTTTTTTATGTTTATATGCTGAAATCGGAAGAATGGCTGCTTTGGAGTAGACTGTTGTAGCCCGTCCCCAACTTTTTTGCTTTACGAATTTTTTTTTAACATTACAAATATTTGTTTCTTGTTATTCAAAGAAGTGGGCTCTTTTCACTTGCTCGATTTGTATGAGATATTGTCCTATGAGTACGAGAATCACACGCATATTCCGAATTTTTTGAAATATTGGATCGGTGGGAAAGAAATGTTAGGCAAAGGACCAGCACACGTGGACGGCGTTGTCCGTCCTTAGGTTTTGCACGCCAGTGTATTATCGAATGCAAGAGAAAATTCCTGTAAAATTTGAATGTTTCAAAAAAAGTTCCTTTTTTCGGATAATTTCAAATAAATGCGTACTACACATACTTTCCATTCTTTCGTATCCAGGTACTGTAATTTATTACATGAACTGTTTTCTCTTTTACATATGTATTTTCTCTTTTCATCGTTTTAAAGATTCGCTGTTATTTACATATAAGGTCTAATTTCCTTTTTAAAATAAATGTCGGTTATGTGTTTATTAATACGCATTTTGTTAGATACTTCAAATAAGGTCCCGGTTTTTTAGGGAACAAAATATCCGGCGCCATTGATGACGCTTATACAGTATATGTACATATGTAAATCAAGTTTACGTCTTTAAACCGCGTATTCAAACGTACGTTGCAGTTTCATTAGTTTCATTTCATTTTTTTAATTTGCTAAGCTATCCTCAAAGACAGATGAAAATTTGCAGTGAAATCGTTTCAATTTAAACCATATGTATTTTTCGAAATGTAAATTTATGAAAACTGACGTATATCACATTGCACAATTATGAGGGCCATCATATTTGAAAAAAAAAGTTGCAAAATTCAAAATAGGCGATTGGGAAAATTGAAGTGTGCAAACTATGGAGTTAAAATATCATACCACTGTTTTTTTTTTAAAGCTGTAAGTATCTCGACATTGAAAAAAACTCTTTAATTTTAATGAACTCATTTTCAGATGTCTAGATTCCAGCAGTCAGTTTTATACTAAGAAAAACTGCGATTTCTCACCGTTTATTAATTCATTCCTATAATATGATATAGGTACCAATATTTACAATGACGTTTTTTAAATGATTCATGCACTCCACGTGTATTAGGAACACCAAACAGAAGTCATCGCTCTTTCCACGTTACTAAGTGAGTACAGGAAAAAATACCATCGGCCGCCACCGGGAATCCAACCCAAGGTCTTCCAGTTACGCGCCGGACATACTACCAGTGCACCACATCGGCCTCGAATAATCTTAAATCATTGGCGCGGTTAAAAAATTAAACTCCTTAAATTTACATCGCCATGAGGTTCTGAATATATTAAAAAGGGAAAACAACCTACCAATTAAAGTCATCAATTGCATTTTGAAAACGTGTGATGAAGAATGTTGCTACCACGAGGTACTTAAATTCAGTGTTACTCCTGAAACATTACATATTACATACTCTCGGGGGCCAAATAGTCGCGACATCGGTAATTTATATTTTAAGAGAGCACTTGTGGAATATATTATACAAAAATCAGCGCTAATTGTTCATGTGAATTATAGTCGCAAAACGTTATCGGTTTGGTTTGAAAGTTATAAGTACTGTGACTGCAATCATGCAGAATTGCTGACGTCATTCTCAATCATTTAGTAAGTCTAAACTTGGGCATACGTGTTTGTTTTTACGTCTGAGTAAAACAATATTAAATTAAAACTCTAAAAATTTGGAACATGTAGGCATCATAAAATATCGAGAGGAAACATTTACCTGTATTGTACATCACTCAATGCCAAATTTATCTGATATTTATAACTAACGTGACAAAGATATCACAACATGACTCTATGTCAGAGGGCCTCAAAGAATGCTCCGCGAAGACTTTGCAAACGCTCCGTGACGCTTTCCGAGAAACGTCCCTCGTGACACCGTCATATTCCACAATTAAAACAAACTGGCAAATTTCACGTAATTCCTCGGATTTCTAATACAATGAATGAACATAGTGCTTTCTTCAAAGCATGTACCAACGATATATAACTATCTATATTTGAAGCTGCATGTAGATGTAGCAGCAGTTTCGAAATGGCAGGAAAACCAGATGTTTTGTAGGACGACGAATGATATGAAAAGGAAAACATGAATCAGAAGACGATGACCTGATGATCAAGGAAAATTCCTTGAACTGGTAATGGGATGGTCGTATTGCTACACGAACTGTCGAGGTGTAAACAAGTAAAATACACGGCTGTATTACCATATTTCGTATATTTCTATAAATCTATGTGAAGAAGAAAAGACTCAGAACAAGACCATATGGGAGATAGGCGAGGGAAATCCTAAAACATGATTGAGCGGCATTGATGGGGATTGGCACAAGAAATAAATTTGTTGAAGAGTCCTGTGGAGACTTTCATTCAGTACTGAAGTGGTAATGATTGATGATAAGGAAGATGATGACATACAATTTTATGAATTTCCAAAAACTTGTAGTAATATTTTTGTTTCAGAGTTCTTGGTTTTCTCATAAGTTCCCGAGAGCTTTCACTATATGCTTCTTTTTTGCAGCTGCAGTAGAAAGGGAAAGCCTTATTATTGTGACATGATGCAGTGTTAACGGTTAGGCAATTTTGTGCTCGGCGAGCTTATTGCTTCTTCTTAATCGGGATTCCGTATATTTCTCTAACACTATAATTTGAACACATTTTTTTCCTTCCCCATCAGGGCTATTACCACTCCCAAATTATATGTTTCCTATCACGAGAATCTCATGTGGTTGCCGTAAGGAAAGGGTAAACTATGTTAGCGGTAACCGCTATGACCTCAAATTTTGCAATATAGGATTGAAATATAATTTGCAAGAAATATCAGGAAAACAATTTTTATGTACGATTTTTTATTTCTGTATGAGGTTTTTCCTCAGCAGGTCAAAGCTGAAAAGTAAATTTTAATTCCCAATTTACTAAAGATATTAGATGCAAGCTCCGACACCCATTTCTATTTAATGGTTTTGGGACACGTATCTGCATAATAAAAAAAAAATAGTACCTAAATGCTAAATATTAAAGAATGATATTAATAAATATAAATAATTTGTTAGGAAACCAACAAAATGAGGGTGACCCAGGTTTTCATCCATAAATGAAATTTAGGTGCAGACCTTCCTGAAATATCCTGCCTTAAATTTGCCTTTTCAATGGCATTTAACTTTGGTAAAGTTCACAGGGATGGTTCCTCATGTAACACTTCACGTGGGTAAATATCATTAAAATGCATATTTGATCCACCTATATTGAAATGGCGGAAAATAAATGAAATTCCTTATTAATTCATTTACATTTCTATAGCTCTCCCAATTTTCAGCTAAGAAGATGCATAGAAGTTTGACATAATAATGTTCCAATGAATATTTTAGAAAAGGGCCTATGGTTATTATACACTTTTTTATGTTTACATTCTCAAGAACAGTGTTAATATATTACATTACATTACAATAATCGGAAGGGACTTTACAAAATGATAATAAAAAATGCAGTTCAATAATGCAAGTTTTTATTAGAAATGAATTGCGCCACACTCTCTCGCATAAATTAATTATTTTACGGTACTGGGTCAAGAGCAGACTAGTAAAAACTACTCTAAGCTTACGAAAGGAAAAATTAGGGATGAGCCCAGAATGTCTCAAAAAATTTAAAATTTTGAAGTCCTACAAGAACGTGGTAAAAGTCCGCCTATCTATAAAAAAATGGTCAATTGTACAACATGGAAAAACATTCTGTGGAATAACCTAACCAAAAGAAAAACCCTTCCCAGGAGGCTGTTCGTACGTGGAGACACTAGTGCCTATTGGACGAAACTTTCTTAGGTAAAAACTTATAGAACAGTTTTAAATAGCATATTTTTTATAAACTGCAGGCTTTTAAACTATGTAACTCTGATTCCTGTTATTTATTTTATATAGCTTTCCATTTGAAGTTGTACTTTGCCTACACGTCGTAACGTACCTCCCATCATCAGGAAACTCAACTCTTAAAAGCATCGGTAGTATGCTTTTAAATGTTTAGTTTCCTAATGATGGCCCATAAATTAACTTTCCTGCTTACAAAAGCCAAAAAGAGAGCACATATTATGCACTCGGAACTGCACTTCTCATTCGTTATCATCCTACTTTTGAACATCACAAATAAAAGTCCTTCTAGTCGCTGTAGTAAAACATTCGTCCCAAACACTCCCTGTACGTGTTTCATTGCCTGTCTTTATTTTCTTTGTTTCCTTCTCGTATGCTTAAAATTTAATATGTTCTAGCTTCGAAGTTATAAGACTAAATATCGACTTGCTAAATGGATAGAACCGTACATTACCATAGCCCGTGACCTCCAAAGAAAGGCGTACTGCGTGTAAGATTATCCTGATTTCGAAGAGGCAATGTTGCATCTGAACGGATGATTCAGGAAAACAACGTCATTACAACCGCGGATAGCTGCAGCTCATGTTGCCGAAGCCATTGCCATAGATATCAGCACTACAACTATAGTCTTTTAGCTAACACTGCACTTAAGGTAGCAAGTCGTATAGGTAAGAACCTCTATTACAAAGATGCGCTTTTTGGCGAAACATCGCCCTTGCGACAAAAAATCCACTCCACTATTGCAAAGAACATAGTTTGAAACCCATTACTTCTGTAGTATTCTTTTACAGTATTGATGGCCATGAATTAACTTTATATAACGGAACAACTAAGTTCGGGGAATCCCTCCAGTGAAAACTGCCGATTGTGATTTTAAATATTTTATTTTGCAATATAAATACTGACAGCAGAAATATACTAAGTGGAAACACATATGCAAAAGGTCAATTGATAAATGAAATTTTCTATCAGTGAATATAAGGTACATCACATTTCTCTTTAACGCTTCAGAACATGCAATAAAAAAACTCCAGTCTCAAACGATATTATTTTACATTCAACACTATTTAGATTTAACCCCTCCTTACACCCTTTTATTTTCTTAATATTAGGATTATCGTTAGTAAAAATAATAACACCAAGCTGGCCCTCGATTCGACACGGAAATGAGTGTATCAAATTTCTTTCAGTAGGATGTGATAACTGAAAATGGAAAAATGATTGTAAATATTCAAATGTCATAAAGTGTATCTTGTTAAATTACAGTGTAAAAGAAAGAAATTAATAGAATTTGAGGTAACGTCACTATCTGGCTGAAACGCACGTAAGATACGGAACAGAGTTGTTAGGAACTAATTTTCCGAAAATAAAATAATGGTATAATTGTAGTGTAAATGAGAGAGCACAGTAGAAGAATATCACCCCAAAAAGTGAAGAAATTAATTCTACCCTGAGACAAATAAGATAGAAACCAGGGAGAAAGAAATTGACGTAGAAAAAATTAGAAAAATTCATAAAATTACATCCATTTTCTAAACGTGTAAAATAATTAACAACATGCGTACTGGTGTCCAGTGAGAATCTATCATAAGTCGAGGGCTTCCTTCATTGAGATTTTCAAATATTTCACCCTTCAAGAGACTAAACTAAACCTATAACTAACGAAATTCTCTTATTCCGAATAAAGAGTTAAACAGCAGCAAAGCTTTAAATCTCCGTATTTTGTGACACCTGTCTACAAGTCTGCTGTTGAGATGATATTCCGGTGGTCATAAGGTATCGTTGCTGCGAATTATAAAATTTAATTAAAAAACAGCAGTATCTTAGCATGAAAATTAACCTGCAAATCTAAAAAGCACGCCGAAAAAATAACGATGAATACATAAAAAGTAATAATAAAAAAATGGAATTTTCTCAGTAAAGTGCAGCAAAACAGACTGGAGTAATAGTGCTTCGCACTCATCTAATCGAATGTAACCAACACCCACATACATATAAGAATGGTCAAGAATCTTCAAATTAAAATTTAGTCCAGTTATGAATAAAAACCCCAAACAGCATGGTGCGAAATTCTAAAGAATCAACTGAGCACGATGCTTTTATTTCAATGTAATATGTACAGCGAAACACATACACTGGCGGAAAGTGAAAAAAGAACACCAAGAAGGAGACGTCTGATACCAACGAAATTTATACAGCATAATAACGGAATACAGAGGATAACGTGATCAAAATATATATGTATTTGCTGGTAAACTGAAAAATAACATTTCCATGTAACATGGTTAGTACGAGGTTGAACCGCCATGAACTGCGTCACACTGTGCAATTCTGGCATGGAGTTTGTCGTACAGATGTAGGATGTAAGTTTGGGGTATTGGGTTCCAAGAATCCTCAACCTGGACGCGTAAATTGGGGATGATAGTGGCTGGCCGTGGAGACCGGATAAGTTGTTAGCCCATAAAATCCCACACGTGCTCAATGGGGGACAAATCCGGTGAACGTGCAGGCCATGGAAGTTGTCTCACACCCTGAAGTGCATGTTGCGTTGCACGTGCCGTGTGTGGGCGTGCGTTATCTTGCTGAAAAACACCACGATGGAACGACCTTACAAATGGCACAACGACGAGCTGAATGATGTTGTTGAAGTAGTAAGTGCTGTTTAACGTACCCGGTACAAACACTAGTTGTGTACGGGAGTGATAGCTGATCGCTCCCCAAACCAGGAGACCAGGTGTAGGACCTCTGTGTCGCTGGCGGATGCAAGAAGGCTGGAGACGCTCCCCTGTGCGTCTGTGAACACGCATACGGCCATCGGGGGTTCCCAAGGAGAATCTGCTTTCATCGCTGAACACGACAGATCGCCATTGTGTTCTCCAGTGCAGACGTTGGCGACACCACTGCAGCCGTTCCTGACGGTGCGCTTGAGTTAGAGGTACACATGCCAGTGGCACACGTTCACGTAATCCTGCATCCAGTAGACGGTTGCGGATTGTTTGCACAGTCACCTCAGGTGCAACGGCAGCTCGGATTTGCGTTGCAGTGGATGTTCTGCTTGACAACGCCGCTCTTCTTATGCGTCGATCGGTCCGCTAATCAGTCCGTCTGTGACTCCTGGTTTCACGTCTTCTCGTGTGGAAGTGTTCCTCGGACCAACTACGCCACCATCGTACCACCACCGATGCTTACCGTCCAATTCGCTCCACAATACGACGATACGACCACCCGGCCTCGCGGAGTCCGACTAGAAGACCACGCTCAAAGTCCGATAACTGCTGAAATCGTACACGTCTTCCATGTCCTGGCATTGAAGCTTCTTCAGGGTCTTCGCACGTGTCCGTACGCCGACGACTGGTTACATTCACTTCGCCGTACTCCTTAAATACCACCGACGATAATTTGCATATTATGCCGTGCTGTGGCGTAAGCGCTCACCGGTTGGTCCCGAAATTAACATCACACCTACGTTAACTCGACCGCATTACCATATGTAAATTTCATGATCGTCTGCCAATTCCTTTTTGGTGTTCTTTTTCACTTTCCGCCAGTGTATATTCTTTCTTTGTCTTGACGTAATTTCTTTCAATTGTCCTGTCGCCAAAGTGGTTGACAACAAGATTTACATTCCCCTCTTCATTAAAAGCTGCATAAAATAAACAAATTGTTACTTATCTTTCGATATTTTCAAAAGATAAGGTCCAATAAACTTTGAAGTGTAAAGTTAGACCAGATTTGGGGAACCTATTCATGTTAAAAAACCGCTCTAAGTTAAAAGTAACTTTAAAAGTTTAAATTTAGAGATATACTTCTAAATCTACATTAATTTATAAAATTATCACTGCCTACTAACTAATTTCAAAAAATGAAACAAAAATGTTAATTCTAAAGTTACCAACAAATTTAATGACTTTGTTATCTTTTATCTGAAAAGTATTTGAATATTTGGTTGCAACATGCTTGGCAGATGGTCGTATTTTGAGGAGGTATTGTCATGATGAAAAACTCCATTGTAACTGGTATGCATGATGAAAATGAAGGAGTGTAAATATTTGGCTTAGATATTCATAGCTTGGGGGCCACTGAAAGCCGACTTTACACGTACCAAAATTCTCAAAGCATTCTAGCTGCAAACATCGCTGGCCATCACTGAGCCACCGCCATATTTCTACAGCCTGCCGTGAAAATCCATGGCTGCATGAGGAATTCGCCTTCATATCTGCAATTATTACTCAGGGTTTTGCGTTTCCAATGATCTGTATTGCAGTATCGGTGAGCTTAATGTCCAGATCAAACGTTGGTCCTGGTGTCGTTACATTAAAAGTAAGACTCTTGTTGGCCAGTGGTTCCGTAAGCTAGACAATTAAAAATACGGTTTACTGACCTTTCAACGATAAAGCGACTTCATCCAGGCCTCAAATCAGTGGCGATTGAATATTGCAGGGAAATAGCGGTGCACTACAATTTGAAACAGACCGTACATTTCCACAATTTATTTGCGAGCTTGTTGCTTTGCCACAATGTCCGTATTCGTGAAACACATAGAGTATTGCAGCACTGAAAATCTTCTGCGTATTGAAGTATTGCGAGATGTCATGACACTTTCTGCACAGTCCATCATGCCATCTCGCAAGACATCAATACAGTCTTTCCTCTGTGAAAAGCATCAAAATCATGCGTCTTACAACTCCCGCTCTTAATCAATCGCTATTTAGACTGGCATACCCTATAACAAGGGATTAGCACACAAACACTTGCATTTCTTCTTCTATCCATTTCATGAGAGCGACGAAATAAGTTTATTTAATTAGGAAAAATATTTGTAATTTTCTAAGCATTCTCAAGAGAAAATTATTGTGGGGGTGCTTAACTAAGTTTACAAAAAGCTTACAGTAAGGCAACACACTAATTGGTTTATCCCATATAAATGTTTTCAGTTATTTCTTCTTAATAGGCATTATAAATATATAATATTCAGAATTGTTATAGTTAACAAATGAATGTGGATATGAAAAGTCTTCTTGCTATATGAGTAGCTAGCTAGAAAATAAACGTATTCCCACACTTAGGTAAAATGGACACAAAAATATGTGTTAACATAAATGAGCACATAGTTGACCATCTATTGCATCAGCGATCTTCTACGCGAGTTTTACACGACATGCCGAAAGGTTTCTTCCGAAATTTTACAGCATTCCGTCTGCAAACTTATGTCATTGGTGCTGTAGACGGAAGGAGTTTTTAGCAGCCTATATCTGATTTTATATTCAAGCTCTTTCTATAAATGTGGTATGGGATAAACATCCAGACTTTTGACCACCGATTCTAGTACTTAAATATCCTAATTTGCAGATTCGAAATAGGAGTGCAATGTGGGAAACAGCTCGAATTTTCTTAAACAAGCAAGGATATGTGTCGAAATGCTGTGAAAAAATAGACAGTGAGTGATTTTTCAGAATGTCTTTGTACGCGGTCATTTGTTTCGCTTTAGAGCACCATAGAAAGAGGACCGATTTCTCCACAATACAAACAAGAAAAAATTCCACTCAGTTACAAACACCCTTCAACACTCTTATGTAGAAATAAGGTATGTAGCCTGGCAGTGTTGCATGTACAAAGGCTTTACCTCAATACGTCCATCGGGAAGAAGGGATGAATAGCGTGATTTATCGCTCTGACATAAGCTCTTCCACCCCATATACCGTAGGCGGAAATACAACGTTTCGTGAAATATTTTCCTTTGTAAAAAATATCTTTTATTTCCCATTTTATGCATAAAATCAGTCCAACAAAATTGATGAAAAGAACTAAACGCTTGAAAAAATGACCCCATATCAATTTGAACAGATAAATTTTAAAGTACGTACGGAATGTACAAACAAGACAGCAGGTATTCCATTTCATATGTATTTCCATGAGAGTGCCAGGGCAATAACCCTCTGATGTTTCACTCTAGTTCCACGCTTTACTTTTAAATAAATATCATACAAAAAGAATTCAAACCTTTTTGTTAAAATATTAACAAACATTAGCATTCAAGTAAAGTTTCTAAGCTAATTATATTGACTTTTTTCTGTTAAATATTCTACAAAAAAGAAACCTCCTGAAATTACGTAAAACTGCTTCGTAACGTAAAAATAGCAGACTATTGATATTCAAAAGGAATTTTAGCTCTAGCTTAAATCACGTTATTTTCCTCTTAAAATATCTAAGGTGTGTTCCAAAAAACATATTTCCACGTGTTTCTGCCTTTTGGTAATGATTATTTATTTTGCATATACAGCCACGCCACAGATGTTTTGATTCTTCAACGGTGATGAATCTTGTCTTCGCTTAGTCACTAATGTATTTTATATATACTCTATTTTCCCAAGACACTAATCTATAATCTTATTAAAATTTCAATAACTGAATTAATTGTAAATTGTTTTTCAAAAAAAGTAGCAACTATGAAATTCAATATATTCGTTTATTAACCAATGATGCTGATAGTTTAGTGAAACAGGAAGAAGGAATTGATTTGTAATAGAAATTGTACATTTACATAAATTTCATTGCCCAATATTGGATACTTTTCTCCGCATTAAAGACCTGGTATATTAAAAACGCGATTGCTGGATGTCAGGTGTAAAAACAATAAGTACAAGGCAAGGGTGTTTTCATGACAAGCGAGCACTCGTTTAAAGCCTCTTTCAAGAAAAAGTTGAAATTTAAAGAACAGTTACTAAATCTTAATACCTATAAAATCAAACTCTCTAAATATTGTTTTACAAGTTTGTGTTTGAATCTGACATTTCGCCTAGGTAAAAATGTATATTTATGCAATAAGGAAACAATAAAAAATAGTACTAAATAGTAGACAGTTACGGTGATGGAAAATGCCCGAAACAATTATTGTCAGACGTAGACTGAACAGAAAAGGGAACACGGTCTTCTTCTTGTTAGAGCGTAAATATTTCTGTAAATGTTGAAGACAGATTCATTGAAGCTATGATTTATAATTTACTATATTCAAGAATACGGTCCATCGTGCTTTAACATGGATCAAAATCTTAACATAATTTGAAAACATAATTTCCTGAACCTAAATATAATGGCAAAAAATATAATGGCGCTGCAACAAATTGTTAAAATGCAGAATGAAGTTTTTGAGAATTTTTGTAGCGTAGTAATCTGCAATGCTACATAAATTATGGATCAATGGACACATCTTTTCCTATCAGTACATATCTCAAAGTATTAAATTCCACCACCGGTTTGTTTTCGTCACACGCTACATTCTGGTTCCAAATCTTCCCCAGGTAAACGACGCACTTGTATCCTTCCGTCCCCATGGTGCAACCGGAAAAGAGATTCCTTAAACCAGACGACCTTCTTCCAAACTTTCACCGTCCAGTTTTGATGCTCGTGTGCCCATTGTAGGCTCTTCTGAGCAGGGGTCGATGTACTGTGTGATGTGAGACACGGTTCCAATCGGCAGCATCCTAACTACAGGTGAGCTGCACAGCAGTATACCTTGTGTTAGCTAGTTTGATGCAGGACAGACTTCGGTGCTAACTATTACTGACAGTACGCGCACTACAAGCCTTGCTTTCTGGGAGATGCTGTGCGTTTCTAACACCAGTCATCCGCTCCATTCTTTCCTAATGACCTGGAGAAAATGAGGGTCGTTCAGTAGTTCCAAAGTCACTGAAATGCTCCTAAACGCTCGGTCTCGAATTGGATGTGATCTGATTCTGCATTTCTTGTTTCAACAAGAAATGGTACTCCATGAAATTGCCAGACACTGACGTGTGTAGATCATCGCCATAAGCTTGTGCGATGGTCGGTGGCACAAAAGTAGGATCTACCCAAAAATCACAATAGTTAATACGCCCCAAAGTCTTGCAACTTTTTCATCCGGCGAAAAGAGTATCTTCTGATTTCAGTACTTGTCCTTGTGTAGTCTATACTGGACCTACACTTTTCCATTGGGATTTAGAGTTGGAACACCGATGCGTCGGATCAAACTGAATATGTTTTACAATAAAATAGCGATTCTCATCCACACACTATATACTCACAATCCGCCGCTATTAGAGAAACTAAGGATGTTTTCGCTCGTCACTTTCAGATATGCCGCTGATTTATTTAAAATATATTAAATATTTGATCTTTCTAAAATATGACAGATCATTTAAAGGTATTTGAAATTGTAAGTACTCCTATCTGCTTCAGAAAAAGTACTTTCAGTAATATATTGGAAACAAAATTTAAATAATTACAAAGTTTCAAGAAGAATTTGCATTCATTTGCAAAGTATTATGTTCTTACCAGCTCTTTAAAACGGGCTACTCTGCTGTTTGGGATGACATTTGCTTCTAGGAACCAGCCAGTGCAGTTAGATTAAGATCCTACTTCAAGTATACAAAGTTAACTGTTTTACTATCTTTGAATATTTCGAAGTCAACACAGGGGAATTAGGATTAATTACTCAAAGGTCCGTTAACGCGTATATTCTCTCCGGGGCTACCCGAGTTCACCAGTTGTCGTGTAGCTCTCTTACACACCCGCAACTTTCATAAGGGATAATTCTAGAAGTTCTACATTAGTTTGTGCCACTTGTTTCAAGAAGTGACATTCTGTCCGCAATCTAACACACCCAGGATCCCGTGCTTACCTCTAATCACAGTCACGGTGTGAAAGTGGCAGGCATCTGAGTTTTTTATATTCGGTATGAGTTCCTTCTGCTTTTATTGATAGGGAAGTGTAAGGCAGGTTTCTTAGAAACGTTTTCACAGATAATTGTTCCTCCATTGTACTTAAGGAAAATAACATGAAAATAATCAAATTTTAAATTAGTTACTCGAATGCACAAAAGAAAAATTGTCAGAGCAGGATTCAGTGCTAATAAATTTCAACGGCAGGAAAAATTGTTCTATCTGCACAATTCATGTCAGAAAGTCCTTTCACTTACTTTTGCCTTACTTTTGTTTTATCAGACCGGTTTACAATTTTAAAAAATAACGCTGCATTAACATTGGTTTCTTCCGATAAAATTATGATCTTGTAATCCCTTTTACAAGAGTTTACAATAGCAACTGTACGAATTTTGAAGTTAACTGATATAGAGAATAATCAAGTGGCTGTGGAAGTATTAAAGCACTGACTGTGAAAGTAAACGATTAGGATAAGCAACAAATATAGGTAACATGGAAGCGAAAACGAACAAACAGATTAGTTTCTTCAAATATCTCGAAAAAATAGAAATTCCTTATCAAATCAAAGGACAGCGTTGTTGGCAAACATTCTTTCAGTTATAAAATTTTCCTAACCCACCTCAAGAAATATATCGAATATTGTAATGATTTCCCAAAACATTTAAGCAAAGAAAGGTGATACGCGAAGCTGAAAATGATGGTGCTAGCAGTTTTGATCAACGTAAGATACAACTGACGTATTTCACTTATTAAAGTGTGCATACATATTACTGTTCTTATGTCTTTATTTTAATCTCACACAGCGTGAGAGAATGACGTACATTTTTCTGTTAATGCGCCATAGTTGTTGTATGAGTACATCTTGAGTTGGTTTATAGTTCAAATTATGAAAGTGGCATTTCCAAATCGTCTACATGCAAATATCTAACATCTAATATCAATTGATATTTAATATGTAATATGTCAATAAAGCGTGGTAACACAAAACCTTTATTCAGTTATAAAATATTCATCTTCGGAAAGAGACCGATTTCAACGGATTCATTATTTCGAATACTTCGGTGTTTCTTTTCTGCAAGTGCATACACAATTTAGGTCATGTGCGGTAAAATAGAGACGATGAGTTCATGCAAAATCTTGCATCTGTGTAGAAAAAATGCAAAAATTATGTACTGAGATTGAGAAATTTCAATGTAGAAAAAACGCTATTCTTTTCCTTGCTTCGAAATTCAATTTCTCGGAGACTGAACTACCCAGAAGCTCAGTACTGTAGAGGGTTAACATACCGTCCGTCGTTATACACAGAAGATACACAGACTGTGTTTTTAGTGTTACTCACAATATTTTTTAAGCATTTTTTGTTTCACATTCGCTTAAAAATACTGGAAAGAAAATGTTTCTCGCAAAGGCTGATTAGAATTTAAAGAAAACTAATGGAGTTGTTGCCGGAAATCCAAGCGTTGAAAGGAAAGTAAATACTAACTTGAAAGTTACAAAGTATATCAACATTTTTTTTGGTGTAAGGGATTTGTCTTCTTAGGATATGTTTATATATGGTACATATTCTTGACTGACAAAGCGTCAATATTGATGACGGTTACCTTATCTCCACTAACAAAGAGCAAGTAATGACATAACGCTCTTGCTGTTTTAAACCTTGCTGATTATGTTGTTTCGGAACAGTGATGTGGAATTCAATTTTTTGTGTTCGTATATTCTTAAAGGCTATCCTAACAGTGAAATGCTCGTCAATTAGAATGGTACGATGAGTAAAATGCTAAAGGTGGAACTTTTTGCGAACAGTAATTTCGGGCATAACGTGAGAGCCATTTTTCTCTCTGTTTTTCATCAAGGTATCCTAGGATATACCTTTGGAGAAATACCTGCAACTTTCAGAACACATGACATAAATTTTTAAAGGTACATTTATATCCTCTTCTGTGCTGTTCGTTTTTTCACAGAAGTCGATGTATCGCCAATTGAGACGACGCTCCGCTCGTGGTCATATTTGACATATTTAGAGTGCTGCACATTTGTGCATTTCAACATTGCTTTTATCTATTGAAGATCATAAATATAACTTACGCGCTCATTCGTTTCTGTAATAATGGATAAAAATAACGATATTTTAGCTTCCGTCGCTTACCACTGACATTTCAGTTTTCCATGTTTGCAAAACACTGACATAATTCACTATTCACCGCTATTAAATGGCAGGAAAATCAATTTATAAGGAACAATTTTTGAAATTCAGAAAATAAGCTTAATCTGATGAAATACATTAGAGTACCTGCGTCCGATCTTTCTGAATAACGTTAAGCAGATTATGTGAGAAAAAAATACGTCATATCAGCTTATCTGTCTATTAAATTTCTCCTTCTTAATGTAAAGGTACTTTGTACAGGTCGCAAATAGATTGAACTTCACAAATAAGTGACGAAGGGCATGGGTTTGTGCAACATAACACAGCATATTATAAGAAAAGAGTAAAACTGCAGAGATAGTGGCATCTACCTTCGTCAGACGAAATAGAGTCACATTTCCATCTGATAAAAAGTTCACTTTAATAATATGCGTGCTAATGATACTATGAAATTAAGAAATATTCCGTAGCAAACAACGACAAGCAGACACAAATTTCGACTCCCTCAATGCTGAAGCATTTTTAGAAAATTAAGAATTATATTGAATCAAAGTTTCAGTTTTTACGTCTTCTAAGATCCCTGTGTAAAAAGAAGTAGACGACTGAATTGTCTCTCTTTCACTAACTAGACCCAAATAAATACTATGTGCTAACGAGACGTATTCATGTAAAACCTTGCGTCCGTGCTCCGACACAGCCTACCCGATTTTTTCATAATCTTAACCGCAAATGAAAATCTTTAAATCATTAGGACCTAAAATCTCAAGAAAGGAGAGTCTATGATTAATCCTCAACATTGCCTTACATTATACGCCCCATAGATTTAACATTAATTAAAATATTTTCCCTATTGTTCAAGTGTATGTGTTGTAGAATATTTAGCGAAGTACTGAGTGTATTTCGGATAGATTTCGAGAAGGTTTCTTAACACACTTTGGCAGAAAAGTTATAATTTTGGAAGGCTCTTAAGAAAATATGTCGGTGCGCTTTTATGGCAAATCTAAAATTATATTTCAATGTAGATTTGCTGAATTTCTGCCTTGACTGGACTTGCATGCAACTTTGTTCCTCAAATTTAATGTTTTCTAAAAGTAAACGCTACATAGACGTTACCTACCTAAAAGAATTCCAAAATTTAACAGTAAGCTGTTGAGATAAGTGGAGAGTGTTCCAGTTTCAAAATAACAGAGGGATTCTGTGCGTACATGGGCGCGAAATGTTGCTTAAAGTTATTTGTTGCTGTTTAATCAAGTCGACTTAATGCATTTATGATTAGCGGTATTTAAAATTTCAGAGGACATCATATTTTCTGGGTAAGTTTCAACTTGGAACTGGACACTGATGTACACATCTGATTTGGGAACTTGGTTTTTTTCATCTAAGAAAACATACTTGAAGGACGATTGCCTAAAACACATCATTCCAGAAATAAAATATTCGGTTTTATTTTCATGCTACGCATATTTTTCCAGTTAAAAATGATCGGCAATATGATGAAAAACATCTCCTTTAATCAGGGCGTCTAAATTAGTATTGTTGCAAGTGCACCGCGTACAATGTATGTGGAAGTACCTTTCATGAGGAGGAAATATAGTTCCACATACATTCTTTCCTGCGTAATGTTCTTTGCGCGTAGGGTACATGAGTGTCTAAGTTAGTATTGTTAGAACAAGGACACCGCAAGAAATGTATGTGGAATTAGTTTCTTTGCTGGGCAATGGTGTTTGCGGTGGTACCTCTCTACAGTGCGAACAATGTTGAGGTATACACGGCAATACTTCATAGCACAGCGATTTGGAAGTTCACCCTAAAATGATTTGGGAACACAAAATCTACTTACAAACCTTTAAATCATCTGGAAGTGTGTTTCTAGTTTATAGTATTTTTGAATATAAGAATTTTAGATTTTACCTTATTTTTCAGAGATGGAAGAGAACTCTGTTAATGGTTTCAAAAGGTAGATACTGGAAATCTCTCATTTTTGATATCTAAGGAACGTCAAATTGCTTCAGAAGACTACAGCGGAATCCCAATAAAACTGTAATGCGTATCCGAACGGTGGTTGCACAAGGATTGTTTTTTGTATGAAATAAATATAATTACCTTTTTTTTTTCACTGAAGGTTTAACGACCACCGTGAGCAATCCAATGGGCTATAAGCAGTCGTCCGTCCCTAATTATAGTCACTGGTTCCAGGAAAGACTGAGAGCCAGTAGCGTAAGACAAACACAACATCCATGCCTCACCGGGATTCGGATCCGAGCATTTCTCGGACAAATGGTCTTAAGTCAGCGCTTAGACCACTGCTCCACGAAGGTGGCTAATTACCTTTTACAAAAAAACTTTCAGTAATTTCTCAGTATAAATATATTAAACTAAAATTTTTCTCTAATACTTTAGTCGGGAAATTTTACAAGTACGTGTCAAACACCTCATGCTTCACTTCGGTGGTTGGTTGAACAGATTTTAGGTAAGGTGACTTTAAAACCTGTGCTTCATAAAAATCGCGGCTCCATGTGCTCCGGTAAAAAATTGGAAGAGTTTTCAAAAGTGATTTGGTATCTTATAAAATATGTTTTTCTCTGAAAAACAGGGATTCTGCGTCCGATGGGTAAGCCAATTAAACAAAAACGGCGACACCTAATTTATTTGGGAAACGAGCGTGACTTTAGAATTGTTAAAGGCATTAAAGAATTATTTATATGCAGGTGAATACTCCAAAGAGAAAGAAATATTACGTCTCCTAATGTGAAAAATTGGGTATTACAAGAATCACAAGATATCTGTAATATGTAGCACCCTGAAGGTACACAATGGCAAAAATACTGTATCTCCAAGCAGATGTATAGATTTAGTAAACATACAACCATAATATTTCATTTACTCTTAAATCCAGAGATTTCATTGAACGTTGTTGGTAAAGAACAGTCAAATTAGATTTAGATTACCATTGTAACTAAGAGAACTTTCCGTTTTGCTCGAAGTTTCCAGTTTCCTCGATCACAGCATTTCAAAAGGTTTTCAAATCATAACATCAGAATCTCGAGACATCAGTGAAACAGCTACTAAAAATGTTGCTAGACATATTTGACTTATATTACAGTATATTTTCTCTGCTCCATTAACCGTTATATATTGTGGATATTGCTAAACTTTCAACATGTCTGAGTTCTGCAAAAGAAACATTTCCTTTTTTGTTTTAAGCAAATGTCGAACCTTCTCTGCATTTCGACAATATGTAAAACAAATATGTAAACATCTAATAGAAATTTAGCAATGTATCAAACCACACGTCTCCAGTCTGTGGCGTGCCACCACTGCTCAGGGAGCCGGCGATGTTCCGGTGTTAATAGCAGCACACATAAGGGGAGCTGGGATCGTAGATTTGCTTCCGCGATGAGTCGGGAAATGGTGCATGGGCACACAGGAGCTGCTACATCTGCCCGTGTAATGGACCGGGCGCCGTCGGATCCGTTCGTGCATGGCGCACGATCCGTCAATCCTCCTGCTCCGTCTGGAGCCATTCCGCCGTTTCGTATGCGGTCACGTGTCCACTGTTCCCAACACAGTAGAATGGTATGGTCAGAACGATTTACATGGAGGGTTATACGGCGCGCCGACCACCCTGCGGTTTTCATCTCGATCATCAGGCCTCTCTCAAAGTCCATAAGTTGCGTAAATCGACGTCTTTGGCGTCTACCCAGCATCCTTGTACCCCTGTACACTTGCTTGCGTCGGCCGGTGCTTTTCGCTTTCATGGGGCATTGACCACTTGCCGATTTATAAGTCTCTAGGTCCGCATTTGCAGCGCACCAGAGTGTGTGTGGCCTTGCGCACTAGCAACAAACGTGGATCATTTTCACACCAGCACGCACTCTAGCTATTTGCAAAGTTTCGCTGTTGTAGAATGTTATCTTCTATGTGCGCAAATTTCATTGTCCGTGAGTGTATTAAAGGATGTTCTACTACTGTGTACCTTTTCTTATTCTTTTGAAATACATTAACAGGATTGTCTTTCCATTTTGGTTGCTAATAGCGATTTTTTAGCTTAAAAGATGCACCGATTCAACAATCAAATAAGGTATGACGTTTTTCAAGTCTATTATTTCTCGAAGATTACAATCTTATGCGCTGCCTTTAAACATTGCAAGCAGCATGTTCATAAAAAAAAGTTTGTAAATTTTTCACCCTTTGCCTAAAGCTATACTCCAAATTACTGAAAGTTTTTTTCTTAATATTTTCCAATTTTAACTTCAGTATTTTGACGTAATTTTACAAAATGTCTCTCAATCTCAAATTCTTCGAACAAGTGTAACGAATTCCCTTTGAGAACGATTTCTACTTATGAAACACAGCAATGTGTAAAAAAATACCTTTCCCCACTAAGTGGAGAAAAGGCTTTAACATAACCCATAGCAATGTAAATAGCTTAAAAATACTTTTGCATATTGATATATATAAAATATGTTATGTAGAAATTACGGAAATTTATAAATGCAGATTTGTGTGTTAGTCCTTTTCTTCCTGCAACTCTTCCACATATAAACTGACGGAAAAAAATTCCAACACCACGAAAAAATAGTTGGAGATGAAATGGTGGCAATACATTTGTATAGGTAACATATTTAATCGATTAAGGTTTCAAGATCACAACTTAATGTAGGCGCGAGAAGGGCCATTTTAAATTTGAAATGCTAGTACATAAATAACCGGTGTAATCGCCAGAATGTTGAATGCAAGCATGCAAACATTCATGAATTGTGTCGTACAGGTGCTGGATGTCAGTTTGCGGGATGAAGTTCCATGCCTGTTGCACTTGGTCGGTCAATACCGGGACGGTTAATGCTGGTTGGGGTGACGCTGGAGTTGTCGTCCAATGATGTCCCATACGTGCTCGATTGGAGAAAGATCTGGTGATCTAGTAGGCCACGTAACATGTCGTCACTCTATAAAGCATGTCGGGTTACAACAGGGGTATGCGGGCGAGCGTTATCCTGTTGGAAAACACCCCCTGGAATGTTGTTTATGAATGGCAGCACAAAAGGTTGAATCACCAGACGGACGTACAACTGTGCCGTCAGTGTGCGTGGGATAAGCACGAGAGTGCCCCTTCTCTCATGGGAAATTGCTCCCCAGACCATAACTCCAGGTGTAGGTCCAGTGTGTCTCGGCCGCAGACAGGTTGGTTGCAGGCGCTCACCTGGCCTCCTTCTAACCAACACACGGCCATCACTGGCACCCAGGCAGAACCGGCTTTCATGAGAAAACACAACAGATCTCCACTCCGTCCTCCAATGAGCTCTAGCTTGACACCACTGACGTCGCAAACGGCATAGGTTTGGAGTAAGTGGAATGCACGCTACAGGGCGTCTGGCTCGCAGCTGTCCTTCAAGTAACCAATTTGTAACAGTTCGTTGTGTCACTGTGGTGGCAACTGCAGCTCGAATTGCTGCCGCAGACGCAGTACGATGCGCCACGGCCATACGCCGTACACGGCGGTCTTCCCTCTCAGTAGTGCCACGTGGCAGGCCGGAACCCTTTCTTCTTGAGGCACTACCTTCCCTTGACCACCGCTGCCAACAATCATGCACAGTGGCTACATTCCTGCCAAGTCGTTCTGCAATATTGCGGAAAGAAAGTCCACCTTCTCGTAGCCCTATTACACGACCTCGTTCAAACTCCGTGAGCTGTTGATAATGGCTTCTTCGTCATCTTAAAGGCATTCTTGACTAACATCAACACACTACGTCGAATCTCAACGATAACTAACGCTCACGAACGTTACAGCGCGTATTTACAGCAAACCTGCTTTGCATGTTCCGAGAGGCGCTACTAGCACCACACGTATGCGCCGATGGCGAAATTTGCATAGACGTCACCTTACAGATGTACTCTCACCGCCTACGAACTGTCGTTTATCTAACACAACCCCTTCTTGGTGGTGGGATTCTTTTTTCCGTCAGTGTATATCAAGATATAAATTAATTCTTTAGTGGTATGTTGAATTGAATTCTAGGAAATCAGATGCTCTCAAAATAAATTCTTCAAAAATTCTACGCATTATAGGCAGAGCATTATCGAATTATGCTTTCTAAAGGTATCACTCAAACTTTAGGGAATATAAACAATGTCTCTAAGAGTTTTGTACTATCATTATTGTAGTAAAACTCAAAATTTTCTAGAAGTGAATTATTCTAACTCAATTCTATTTAGTAAAATTAGGTTATTTGTTCGTATCGTGGAGACATTGATACATGCATTCAGAATAAGAGAGGATGAATTTGTACAATAGTCCAAAAAAATTTCATGTTTTCGTGGTTCTTCATATAATTTGTGCGCATGAAATTTTGAAACTAATATTCCTTCCGCAAAGCAGGTTCTGTCTGTCTCTTCTATATGGTCAGAGGATGTTTGTAACTGGGTCTTATCAGATTTGGGTGACAATTTTAAACTGTATCACGTGAATCTAAACAATTTCGCAACATATATTTGATAAAATGAAATTTTAAACTTACTTTATTTTGGTAAATGTGATTTTGATAAGTCTTCAATATAAAAATACAAGAGAATACGTATTAAGAATATATGAAAAAAATTAGAATTGAATATCATGTATTGCATGAGTTATTCCCAATTCGCTTCTCTAAAACAATGGTCCTATTCAGAAAAAAAGAAAGCTTTTGAAATTATAATATACTAGCAAAATCCTCGTTTTTGAACTTGATGATATTAAAAATATTTTTATATAATACAGGATTTCATACACACTGGTGTGCAAAAATTAAGGACGAAGAGGATAAATTAGCATAACAGCGGAACGAGCAGGCAGAACGGACCGAAAGACCACTCAGGAGATAGACTAAGGTGCGGTAATGTAGGGCATGCGCATATATGCAGACTGACTTAGGGGCGGGAGTGTCGGAAGGGCACAAAGCACACGGGCGGTGTACGCTCAGCCATTCGGTGAAAGCTATTGCACGGTATACATCGTTTTGAACGACGTCGAGTTGCTGCCACCGTGTGATATGACCAACAAGTAATCCAGTAGACGACATCTGGATGACTTCACCGGATGTCGCGTCATTGGGAAGTTGGAGAAGGTCGAAGTGGACTAGTGTGGCCGAGGAGTTCGGAATCTCTCACAGCATCGTTTCATGAGCTTGGAGAGCATTTCAAACGACAGGAACAGCTGTCCGAGAGTTTGGCAGTGGTCGTCCACGAGCAACCACGGCGGCGGACGACCGGTAGATTGTCCTACAGGCGAGAAGAGACAGACGGCAGACAGCGGGAGTAATCGCAAGGCACATGCAACAGACAACTGGACGTCCGTTATCTTGTTTTACCGTGGCCAGGAAGCTGCACAAAGGTGGTGTGCGGTGTGTGCCTTTAACGCCTGTTCATCTAAGACAGCGGTATCTGGGGTGCCAGGAACACAAGAACTGTACACATCAGCAATGGGTTCGAGTTCTCTTTACGGATGAGAGTTGATTTAGTCTGACGAGTGAATCTGGACGTATATACATCTGGAGAGAGCAGGCAACACGCAATCACATCTCCAACATCACCGAAAGGGACCGGTTTGGAGGTAGCGGAGTTCTCGTTCGGGGCGGTATCATGTTTGGTAGCCGTACTGACCTCCACATCTTCCAAGGATGTTGAGTCACTGGTGTCCGGTATGGTACCGATGTTTTTACGAGATTCATCTGACCAAGCGACGTGGCGTCGCTCTGCAGAGGTCTCTTTTTTATGTTTCCTGCACAAAGCTCGGCGTGATATCCTATAACGACCATTCAACAGTGGCACACAATAGGGCGTCGTCTCCCATAACATAAGGTACGCATTGCTTCATAATGTTCTTTCGCTGACGTTTCATGTGACTCCGACATTCAACAGGGATGAAATTTTGCCGTCGTTGCCAAGCGATCTTGTTGTGCGAGCCTGGATAGTCTACGTCCTTCCTGGTTTTAAATTACGTGTTGTCATCCGCAGCTTGCACTCTAGGTGCTGATACGTCCGTCGATGTCATACTCGCGGTGCAACCTTGATACGGTTTTCCTCGGGAATCCAAGTGGTCTTACCACTTGGACGATAGAATGACCCATTTGTCTTAGTCCGACCTGTGTTCACGATGAAACTCGCTCAGATCAGCATGTTTGATAATTTTCGTCAATTGCGATGCACTGTTGGGGATCCCCGCTGCACCCCTATTTATCACCTGCTTTTGGTCTGGGTCTGCTACACTCCACACGGGAATGCCGATGTTAACTTATCATCACCCTTACTTCTAATATTTCGCTTACTAAGTGTATTAAACATATAAGTGCTGCCATTATTGCAATTTCAAATTGGTACAAGCACCTCAAAGCGACGGTGTTTGTATCTGAAAAAGTTCAAGATGACATTTACCTTTCGCAGTTACTATCGCGCGGCAAATGGAGTAAAGAAATTCTTATAAGCAAAACAAATGTACAGATAGCTACAATATGTTTTCTTAGATTTCTTCACTTGCATGTTACAGAGACAGTTTCTCAGCTATATGCAAAGAAAGCCAGATCAGTCATTTGCATGAATTTGATTCTTCCCTGTATACATTTAGCATAGGCAAAAAAATTTTTTTAATAATTAAACACAATCATCTGGCACCACCTCAACGACGCGTTTTCTAAACATCAGATTCATTGGAGTGAAGCAAACAGAAAGAAAGAATTTTTGAACGGACGATTCCTAACTATGGTGTATTTTCCTTTCTCGATCTACGTGGCGAAAGGTTATCATCACAAGCATGTTTAATCCATAAATTAACTTTAATTACATATTATTTTTTTAAATGTAATAAACTTTTCAAAATTAATAGTAAAATTTATTGAGAATTTATATTTTTCTTACAGTCGATTTCGTGCCATATGTTAATTGCATATTAGGCGATTCTGCCACCGTACAAATATTTCAATCATCCAGCATATGGAACATTCATAAAAAAACATAAAGCTCCACTTGCTTTATACACTGGCGGAATGTGAAAAAAGAACACCAAGAAGGAGACGTCTGATACCAACGAAATTTATAGAGCATGATAACGGAATACAGAGGATAACGTGATCAAAACATTATGGCAAAATACAGCTGTATTTGCTGGTAAACTGAAAAATAACATTTTCATGTAACATGGTTAGTACGAGGTTCAACCGACATGACCTGCGTCACACTATGGAATTCTGGCTTGGAGTCTGTCGTACAGATATTGGATGTAAGTTTGGGGTATTGAGTTCCAAGCATCCTCAACCTGGACGCGTAAGTCGGGGTGGTCGTGGCTGGCCGTTGAGACCAGGTAAATGGTTGTCCCATAAAATCCCACACGTGCTCAATGGGGTACAAATCCGGTGAACGTGCAGGCCATGGAAGTTGTGTCACACCCTGAAGTGCATGTTGCGTTGCACGTGCCGTGTGTAGGCGTGCATTATCTTGCTGGAAAACACCACGATGGACCGACCTTACAAATGGCTCAACAACGGGCTGAATGATGTTGTTGATGTGGGAGGTGCTGTTTAACGTACCCGGTACAGACACTAGTTGTTTACGGGAGTGATAGCTGATCGCTCCCCACACCAGGAGACCAGGTGTAGGCCCTGTATGCCCTGGCGGATGCAAGAAGCGTGGAGACGATCCCCTGTGCGTCTGCGAACACGCATACGGCCATCGGAGGCTCCCAAGCAGAATCTGCTTTCATCTCTGAACACGACAAATCGCCATTGCGTCCTCCAGTGCAGACATTGGCGACACCACTGCAGCCGTTCCTGAGGGTGTGCTGGGGTCAGAGGTACACATGCCAGAGGCACACGTTCACGTAGCCTTGCATCCAGTAGACGATTGCGGACTGTTCGGACAGTCACCTCAGGTGCAACGGCAGTTCGGATTTTCGTCGCAGTGGATGTTCTGCTTGAGAACGCCGCTCTTCTTATGCGTCGATCGGTCCGCTTTTCAGTCTGTCTGTGACTCCTGGTTCCACGTCTTCTCGTGTGGGAATGTTTCTCGAACCATCTACGCCACCATCGTACCACCACCGATACTTCCCGTCCAATTCGCTCCGCAATACGGCGATACGACCACCCGGCCTCGCGGAGTCCGACTAGACGACCACGCTCAAAGTCCGATAACTGCTGAAATCGTACACGTCTTCCATGTCCAGGCATTGCAGCTTCTTCAGGGTTTTCGCACGTGTCCGTACGCCTACGACTGATTACATTCACTTCGCCGTACTCCTTAAATACCACCGACGATAATTTGCATATTATGCCGTGCTGTGGCGTAAGCGCACACCGGTTGGTCCCGAAATTAACATCACACCTACGTTATCTCGACCCCATTAACATATGTAAATTTCATGATCTTCTGCCAATTCCTTCTTGGTGTTCTTGTTTCACTTTCCGCCAGTGTTGAATAGAGCTTCACACACCGGGAAAATACAAGAACCCAATGATGAAAAATTATCCTTCTGGGATGTGTCGGATATTTTGAACAGGAATCTTTGAGAAGCTAAAATTGTGCCTTCGGCATGCGGGCGTTAATTGATTAACAAAAACAGCTTATGGTAATTAGCTTTTTAACAAAATTCTGAGGTGTTAATTCGTTTTTGGGATGACATCTTGAGATTACAAAGCGGATGGTTTTCGCTAGTTCATCCAGTTTAAATGGAATAGTAAGTCGACAAAATGTTCTGATGCAATTTAATACCTAATTCATCCAATACAAATGAAATAGCCTTCCGACAAGATGTTGAGATGCAGTTCAATATTCGACTTTTATGAAGTACATAAAAATTCGCGGCTGATTTTTCAGAAATAACTATTCGAAGATGTAATGAATTTGTCATTGTCACATGTTCTCATGTTGTTGTTACGATCACAAATCGCAGTAGCTGATAATTTGCTTCACAAAGAAACAAAAATTGCATTTTAATAAATTCACAAAATTTGGTGTTCCGATATTTTACATTTTACGATTCGAATTATCTTTCAAAGTATAAATTTGTAAAGTTAAAGTTAGCGTTGATTTTAGGATTTTCTAAATTGTTGATAAAGGAAAGCAAGAAACACAAGTACTTCTTTCTTAGTGACATATTATTTGATTTCCTATGAAGAAAACGAGCGTAAACAGATTTTCGTGACATGTGTAATTGTAAAGTAACTAAAAGCATTGTTCCATAGCAACATGATAATCATTACTAATGTTTAAAAAATAGTTCTTGTCATTTTACAGGATAAGATTTTTGCAGAACAGGGTCTTTTGAGCATTCTGAACAAATAGTGGACTGAACAGCATTTACTCCAATGCTGGAAATGGTCTGACAAATCGGCTTTCACGCATTTTGTGGCATAAGGACGAGTGCGCGTGGGGTGACAGCTGAAGGAATATCAGTACACGGAGAACTTGTTCCATAATGTGAAGAGTTCTGTCCTATCATTGTTCGTGTGCATTATCGCGGGAAAATGGGGGTACACTCGTTTCAGTAGACGGCATCATCGATTTGAGAAGTTATGTCACAGTTTTTCATGATCATCTTCATCCCGTGCTGCAAAATAATATTTTCATTTGAAAAATAGGACTGCACATGGGACACATTACAAGAATGCCCTGTCACATATGGTTGTTGTTTGAAACAAATTTCTTCCAAAAAAAATTTTATGCTTAGCAATTTTTATATTTTCTTTATAATAATGTATATAAAAGAGAAATTAAAGATTACGGTTGTTAAATTTTGTTACTTCAAAAATGAAGTGCCCTGTGTGCCGGGTTTTTTCACTTCATGTATCCTTATTTTCCGGTCGATTTGCCCAAGTTGTTAATATTGTTTTCTGTAACCAGTTTCTTTTGTCGATCACATAAGGAATATTAGTGTGTCGTCTTCTGGCCTTCATATCTTATATCTATGGTGTATTAATGAAGCGTTTCATTTGTATCGTGCATTGGGCAACTTACCTGTGCTTAAAAACATTAAACATATTTGTCACAATCAAAATGTTAGACAGTTTTAACCAAATGTTCAGGGCGTCATGCAAGAGTATGAACTGTATTAGTTTCAACACTAGACATTGAAATTATCATAAGCTGTCTTTCTCAGATTACATTTCATAATTCCCCATTCAAAACGGATCATCATGCATTCCTGATATACGTACCTTTCGCTACATAGTTTAGCGGTTTCGGTCTGTACGGAATACCAGTTTCACTGTTTTAACGTTAAGAAAGCTATTTTTTGACGTGGAGTATATAGCCAGTATGTACGATGAGAAATGCACACCAACTACATTTTAAAACACAATTTCCTGGTACTTCAAATACACTGGTGTGCAAAAATTAAGGACGAAGAGGAGAAATTAGCGTAACAGCGGAAGGAGTAGGAAGAACGGACCGAAAGACCACTCAGGAGATAGACTGGGGCCCGGTACGGTAGGGCATGCGCATATATGCACTATGACGTAGTGGGGATTGTCGGAAGGGTATAAAGCACAAGGGCGGTGTACGCTCGGCAATCCGGTGAAAGTTATTGCACGGTGTACATCGGTTTGAACGACGTCGAGTTGCGGCAATAGTGTGATATGGCCAACAGGCAATCCAGTAGACGACATTTGGATGACTTTACCCGAGGTCGCGTCACTGGGAAGTTGGAAGAAGGTTGAAGTAAGACTAGTGTGGCCCAGGAGTTCGGGATCACTCACAGCATCGTTTCACGAGCTTAGAGAGCATTTCAATCTACAGGAACAGCAGTCGGAGAGTTTAGCAGTGGTTGTCGATGAGCAACCACGGCGGCGGACGATCAGTATATTGTCCTACAGGCTAGAAAAGACACACAGCATACAGCGAGAGTAATCGCAAGGCACATGCAACAGACAACTGGACGTCTGTTATGGCGTTTTACCGTGGCAAGGAGGCTGCACAAATATGTTCTATTTGCACTACGACCAGTACGGTGTGTGCCATTAAAGCCTGCTAATCGGAGACGGCAGTTTTTGTGGTGCCAGGAACACAAAAACTGGACACATCAGCAATGGGGTCTAGTTCTCTTTACGGATGAGTGCCGATTTAGGCTAAAGAGCGAATCTGGACGTAAACACATCTGGAGAGAGCAGGGAACACGCAATCACACCTCTAACATCATCGAAAAGGACCGGTTTGGAGCTGGAGGAGTTCTCGTTCGTGGCTTTATCATGCTTGGTACCCGTACTGATCTCTACATCTTCGAAGGAGGTTCAGTCACTGGTGTCCGCTATTGTACTGAGGTTCTCCTGCCTCACGTGCGTCTGCTTAAAGGTGCTGTGGGTCCTGAGTTCTCTTCATGGACGACAACATTACACCTCATCGTACAGTGGCTGTCACATAGCTGTTGGAGAGTGAATATATTCAACGCATGGATTGGCCAGCAAGATCCCCGAACCTAAATTAAATCGAACACGTGTGGAACCTTCTTAGGAGACGCTTGGCAGCACGTCACCAGCCGCCAGCAACGATTCCGCAACTGCAATTGGCGCTACAAGAGGAATGGGCTGCGATGCCTCAACTTATCCTTGACAACCTCGTCCTCAGAATGGACAGACGTTGTAAATCCTGCAACGTAGCCAGGGGTGATCATGTCCACTACTAAAGACTGGATTTTTCTTGGCAGCCGCCTATCACAAGGACGTTTCTGTCTTCTGTCCAGTTGTGCTGGAAGCTACCTTTTCAATAAAGTGCCTTTCTACCTTTTGGATTCCTTGTTTGGAAGATTTTGCTCACTTGTCCCATATTCTTACATCTTGGGGATCTTATGGTATGATTTGAGTCGATGTGGAACACTTCTGCACGACGTTACATTCGAAAAAC
Source organism: Macrothele yani (assembly GCA_039090855.1). Lineage (NCBI taxonomy): Eukaryota > Metazoa > Arthropoda > Arachnida > Araneae > Macrothelidae > Macrothele > Macrothele yani. Next base: position 101,320,774 of record CM077015.1, read on the forward strand.
CGTCTCGTCCTTAATTTTTTCACGCCAGTGTATATGTCTGTGTTTACACTAAATGGCCAGAAATCTTTGGAAACATACCTAGTAACGGGTAGGTCCAATTCCCCAAGAGAAGCGCAGTTAACCTTCGAGACATTGATTCTCCGATATAGTGAAATAGTTTCACAGGTATCAACGCCATGCTTGCTGCACAGTTTTCAATAGTTTCGTTGCATTATTATGTGGACGATCCAAAGATCTAACAAACTTTTATGCATTATCCCGAATGCAGTAAGAGTGGAAATAGCGCAGCTGTTACGGTATGTATCTCACCCCGCGTTATAGCTTAGCCGTGGTATATCAGAAAGTCATCTGTTGAGTGAAAAATACCGAAGCTGGAATAAGCGCGAAAAACTACAACATAATAGACTGTATTAATATATACTCTTTATGGACTATATAGTTTATCAATCACCTAATACAATTTTCTTTTCTGCGACATCACGACGCTTGCACTATACTCAAGACTCAGAATTATGTGAATGGATCATACAAGGACATTTTACCTGTGGACAACAGTGTTAGTGGGAGCAAGTTACCGATGAACCACTATCAAGGACAGCGCTGGTTGCCTTGGGTGGCCAAGGAGCAAGTAGATGATATGTTGCTGTCAAGAACAGTGCTGCTCTCCAAGCAAAAATCTCCCTATTAGGATTTTCGTATTATGAGACATTATCTTCACCACGTTTTACCCGAATCCGCTGTGTATCGGATTGTGCTATATGAGTGTTTTACTGTATTGCCCATTAAGTTCATATCCGGTTAATGGTGAGGCAATTACCGGGTGCGCTAATAGGCAGAATTCTCTACTAACCATAGTCTGAACACCATGGCTCTGTGGGGAGAGGGAACATTGTTCTCCTGAAGGATTTCATTGTTCAGTTCGTGCATGATGTACATTAAGATCTGTCGATGGGAAAGTTCGATACGTAGCATGTACCGTTGAATAAGGAGCCTAGACGCTTGTTGCTTCTACTATAGAAGCCTCAAAATGTGCCAATTGAACACACCTCAGACAAAATCCGAACTTCTCTCGGCCTGAACTGTTCCTTGCTCTCGTGCGAGGTCCATAACCTCGTGCGATAAAAGTCAGATCCGCACCCTCGAGATGTAAAAATCGTCGCACAGGGATCACGTGGTATCACTTCAACAGATAAAAGAGAAAATATCTCGGTAGCCAAGATCTGTTTGAAGGAATATCTGGACGTGAAGGCATAATGGTACGCATGTGTAATTTGTAGCATATAGTCGAACTTCAACGATTTATTTTTATTAAATCCCGATACCCTTGAGACATTTGTGGTGTGGCGCCTCTCATAATGCTCGTATTTCTGTGGTGAAATTTTGCCCAGCAGGAGTTAATAGTTTCTGTTAAACAAAGTGCTTCTAAATGCGAAAATGTTCTGTTGGATCAGTGAAGTATAACTATTCGTCTACGGTTGTCTAGATGAAACTTGACGTGCCAATTTCAATAGTATTTCAGTTTCGTAATTTCTGATACACCGACATTAACTTCTAGCATTTAGAGCAGGAAACATCCACAGTTCCTAGCGGTTACACATTGGCGTATAGAAAAATGTGAAAAATAATAGTAATTCGTAGAGGATTTTGCAAGAAATAGTGTATGTTGTGATGAAACCACGCATATTAACACGAGCCGCCACAGTTCTGTAACATGCATAGCTCGATCACAAAGAGAGCAAAAGATGGGAATCTCAGTTTATGATATTAGGTGTATAATTTAGTTCTAAGATAATGTTTTGACAAATTAGAATTATTCTATGCCAATAAATTGAACTGAATGAGAAGAATTTAAAATTATATACTCATAATCTTGCCACTAGTTCAAGCGAAATACGATACAATTCACTCCAATATTTTAATTTAAATAGCAGTGTGCTTTGAAATCAATACACTAAAAAGAACTATTGAAAAATGTTTTTGGACCGGTTCGTTCACTTCAAAGTTTTCATTTTTGTGTAGCTGCCAAAGATGGGGTCATGTCTGCTCTCTACTGAAAGAGGAGTTCGCTTTTCCTCCGCGAATTCTGTTCTATTCTCTTTAGTTTCATAAAATTACTTTCTTTCACATAAGGAACGGAGAATGTTGCCCGCGCATAATAAATTGACTTCTTATTAATATAATTTTTCATATTTGCAAATGTTCTCCGTTTAACTGCATAGCGTAGTTATAAGTTTTATCATTTGATATTTCCCTTCTCCTTATGAGTTATGGATTGCTTGTTACTAATGGTTGTGTGTTTTGACATTTTTCCACTTATATTTTATTTGAGGAATAGTAACACGAGTATTAAACATAAATATAATGCATTACAAACACGTGAAATGACATTAACTATTGGATGGGTCCGATGCTCAAGTATGGTATATTAACATCAAAAACATCGAGTCATATTTTATATAAGTTTAAATCACGGTGCCTGCGAAAAATGGAGGTCTACTTTGATGGCAGCTCAATGGATACGCCATCATTGCATATCTCACGTCTTGTGACTATTTCAGAGGTTTCCATGATTATAGTACTCTTACAAGTAGTGGATGCGGCCACCAATTTTCTTACGTTCCGTATGAGAATCGTTGCATTTAAATTACTTCCTATGTTAAAGCAGTCGGTCATCTTCTTCGTTCGCTATAACCTCCATATCTCACACATAAGGATTTTTCGTATAAAAACATATAATCTCCGTGTCGCACACATAAGGATATTTTCGTCATTCCCATGTAGGACTTTATAGAGGAGTCCGGGAATTTTAATGGAACCGAGTATACCCCGGCAGTATATTCCGCGACTATTTTCTTATCATTTGTTGTTAAAATCCTACCAATAGTTTTTGGTCGTTTCAATGCTATTTAAACGTCATGCTTTCTCAGCAAATTCTTGACACAAAATGAGAATTGTGGAACTTATAAAATATTGCCTGGGATTTTTATGTTTGTTTTCCTTGTATTTTCCTTTAACGGGCTCCCTATCAGTTTCTGGAATAAGTTGTGCCGTTCGCATTCCTGTAAGCCTGCAAAAACTCTTTTTATTATTTTGGAGATTTCTTGATTTTTTAAATCATCAAATGAACATACTGTCAGAGCCCTCTGAATCCATGACCTGTAGAAAGCAATTTTTTTTACACCTTGGGCATTAGGAGGTGGTCGGACTGACGTTAGGCATTGCTGTAGGTTTATAGTGTACTTGTGCAATAACTAAACTGTGAAATAATAATTTAGTTACGTCGCTGGTGATGGTCGCAAGGAAGTATTTATTTCTTGTTCGAATTTATACGAATGTATTTGCAATACGTACACTCATTCTCTTTAATCAAAGAACGGATAAACACGTTTTTTGGTATCACCTTTTTACCTCCCATCAGATATATACTAAGCTAAGCCTCCATTTCTGTGGATGTGCAGCTAAAGATGATAGGTGTTACATAAGGTATTAAACGTAATCTGCTTTCTTACAGAGAATTTTTTATTGGGTATTTAACAAAAACCATGAGCAACTTGATGAGCTATAAGCATTCGCCCGTCCGTAATTTAGGATCACTGGTTCCGAGGAGAGGAAGATGCAGTGCCGTAAACCAAGCACAACATCCTTGGCTCATAAAATCAACGAACATAAAAGGCATACAAAAGACGGTAAAATAACCAATGCCCTGTCAAGAGAAGTCAAGTTCAAGTCCGTTGATCCTATGTGAAATGATTTCAAGAAATCAGCTTCATACTCCACACCTAAATCTACTGCCGTTCGCGAAACCTTGAAAATCATGACCAGCAGGGAGGCTTGTAATTATAGCGTTGCCACGTATTTGGAATCAATTCTATTGGGTTGTCGGAAAAGTCATGACGTATTTTGGCACGCGATGGCAGTTGGGCGGTTTTGGAAATACAAGTCATGCGCAGCTCTATTATCGCTATGGCATTCGACAGGTGCCAGTTCTAGCTGCAGTCTAAAAGGAATAGTGAGCGATTTGATTGATTTGCGGAGATTTGACATCAAGTTGAAAATGGAAGTCCAAGCTGTGCATTTTCGCCATATTTTACTGTTCTACTTCCGTAAAGGGAAAAACGCGCGTCAAGCTTGTGAAAAATTGCCTAAAGTGTACGGTGATAATGCTCTACAAGAACGTCAGTGCCAGCGGTGGTTCGCAAACTTTTGTGCTGGTGATTTTGATCTCAACGATGATCCTCGGTCCGGGAGGCCAATCGAGGTTGATGACGACCAAATCAAGGCATTTATCGAGTCAAACCCACGTTACACGACATAATAGATTTCAAACACATTGCACATCTATCATTCAAGCGATCACGACCACCTGAGGAAGCTAGGATACGTAAGCAAGCTCGATGTGTGGGTTCCTCATGAAATCAAAGCTCAATTGACGTCGCGTATAAAAGTCTGCGATATGTTCATTAAACGTGAAAAAAACGATCCTTTCTTGAAGCGACTGATTACTGGGGGCGAAAAGTGGATTGTGTACAACAATGTGCTGCGCAAACGGTCTTGTTCCCGAAGTGCTGCTTCTCCTCAAACGACATCCAAAGCAAACATTCATCAGCGGAAGGTTCTGGTCTCAGTGTGGTGGGATTTTGAAGGTGTCGTGTTTTTCGAGCTCCTACCACGGAACCAAACAATCAATTCGAATGTGTACTGTCGGTAATTGGACAGTTTGAACGAATCCATCAGTTAGAAACGTCCAGAGCTCGTTCATTGTAATGGTGTTATGTTCCATTACGACAACGCGAGGCCACACACAAGTTTGATCACCCGCCAAAAATTATTGGAGCTTGGGTAGTATGTGTTGCCACACCCAGTATACTCGCCTGACCTTGGGCCGTCAGACGTTTGCTTGTTTCGTTCTCTTCAACAGTCCTTGCGTGATATAACGTTCAATTCAGACGAGGCTGTAAATCAGCACCTTGTACAGTTTTTCGCCTGGAAAGACAGGTCCTTCTATGAACGAGGCATTCTGCAGCTCACTGACAGATAGCAAAAGGCTATCGAATAAAACGGCATTATAACATTGATTGATCTTTGTTCTTTCTATCAATAAATGACCTTTGCAAAACATGGCTAAAATACGTCATGACTTTTCCGAGAACCCAATATATATAATGCTGTGTTCTCTACCACAGTGCTGCGCGCCCAACCAACGTGACCTTGTTTCTTCGAATGTCTGATCACATTTGCGCCTATTCATTTCTTGTCTAGTCAAGTCCCCACTTTCAAATTGTTGAAGGGTTCCATTATCCAGTTTGTAGATAGTTGTCTATACTTTCCTTGAAAGAGCCATCTGGTTGATGTGCGAAAGCTTGGAAACTTTAATTTATGTTCTACGCCAAGAAATTCGTATAACGAGTATTATGTTTTCTTTGTTGTCAGAACAAACTGAACTTAAAACAATAGCATTACACTCGAAAGCAAAATAAAATGACACCGAAAATAAATTCCTCATTAAAAAGACAAGAAAATGACATACATTTAGAGGATCATATAGCAATGATATTCACTAACGTATGCACCGTATGTTTTCGTGGATTTCTTAATTTAGCATAATTTTTTTATTGAATGAAAACAGAAGAACTCTTTGTTTAGAAGATTTAGTGAGACCTAGGGATATTTGACCTCATGCGCATTGTTCCCTCACATTATTGTAATAATACTTAACACCGATCTAATACAAAAATTGATTATTTAGCATAATGTTGATTACTTATTCGTCAAAAGATTCATTCACGGCCAATGAAATTTGCACAACAATAAGGAAGCATCGAATTAAACTGAAATTTTATGGACACAATGATACAGATCAATGATACACATGATGGCAACAACCGAGCTGCCGGACCTTTACAGAGGTATCTGTGGCACACAATGCAGCCATCTTCAAAAGCGCGTCGCACCGCGTCGTGAGGCGATATATGCTGCAATACGTTCTGGCATGCAGGCGAACAGACACCTGATGTTGTCCTGCGGCAGACTGGCCTACACATCTTTGACGGCGTGCTCCAAATCCCGGATAGTGCGGCACGGTGGGAGATGGCGTTTCACCTGGTCACACACATGCTAGATAGGGGGACATGTTCTGGTAACGGGTAGCCATGGAAGTCTCTGGATATGACGTAGGCATTTATGAACAACCACACCGTGTGCGAGTGGGCATTATCCTTCTGCTATAGCGCACATGGATGGGAGTACATTTAGTCGTAGGATCTTATCCATATACCGCTGGCCTGTCAATGATCCACGTACCACTACAAGAGCTGATCGGCTATCGTAGGAAATAGCTCCCCAGACCATAATGCCTCCAGTGTGGGAGGTGTAGCGCTCGATAGCGAGGTGGGGACTGTGCCGTTTAACTGGAACCTCCACATTCGGACACGGTGATCATTTGTCCCCAAACCCAAGCGGCACTCATCGCTAATAACTGCACGTCGCCAGTCTGTGGCGTTTTACGTAGTTCTGGCCTCGCACTACTGCAAACGGGACCGGCGATGTCCTTGTGTCAATGGAAGTACACGTAATGGGCGCTGGAATCGCAGATTCGCTTTCGCGCGGCGTCGGGAAATGGTTCGTGGGGTCACATGCCCCGCTACATCTTCCTGTATAGTGGGCCGTGTCCGCTTGGGATCCGCTCGTGTCTGCCGCAATATCCGTCGATCCTATCTACCGGTAGTCCTCCTGGTCCGCCCGGAGATGCTCCGCCGTGTAGCAGTACCGTCACGTGTCCACTGCTTTCAACAGATTCGGACGGTATGTTCAGAACGATCCACGAAGCGGGCTATACGGCGCGCCGACCTCTCTACGGTTTTCATCCCGATGATCAGGCATCTCTCACCGTCCGTAACTTTCGTAAATACAGGGTGGTTCAAAACTATATGTCAAAAATGTAAAGGCAGGTAGAGGGGACCTAAATAAGCAGATTTCGTATAGGAATGTGTGTGCGGTAATGCCGCGTTGAGCCGGTACAGAGCGCTGATGAGTGCGGCGTATAAAAGCGCTCCGCCAGCTGGATTCTTCATTTCCCGCACGGATCTCGAGCAGCATGCATCGTTACACCAATGCGCAGCTGGCCGACATGCATGTCATGTATGGGGCTGCGCAAGGAAATGGAGTAGCTGCTCGACGGATGTACAGGGAGCGATTCCCGGATAGGAATCAGCCGGATCGTCGAACATTCGAGCGGCTTCATCGGGAGTTAAGCACGAGTGGATCGTTTTATGCTTCCAGGCGTGATACTGGCATTGGAAGATATCGCAGAACTCCTGCAGTGGAAGAAAGAATACTAAACACAGTAGAGGATAATCCGTCACAAGCTCGAGAGCTGTAGGACGTGCGTTGGGTGTGAGCCATCAAACTGTTTTGAGGACTTTACATGAAGACGGAATGCATCCGTATCATTTACAGAGAGTGCAAGCAATGACACCTGACGATTATCTTCCACGTCTCAACTTTGCCCGTTGGTACCTACAGCAGACTGCAGCCAATCCAACCTTACCTGCAGATGTTTTATTTACTGATAAGGCTACCTTTACGCGGTCGGGTATGTTTAACATCCATAATTCTTACCTGTGGGCTCATGATAACCCACATGGCACAGTAACACACGCCTACCAAGAAGGGTTTTCCATTAATGTTTGGGCAGGCATTGTGCACATTAATTTAGTAGGACCGTACATTCTACCTAGTCGTTTAACTGGCCACACATACGGCATCTTCCTACAGGTGGTCTTACCTGAACGTCTGGTCGATGTTCCTCCAGATGTTCGCAAATTAATGTGGTTCCAGCACGATGGAGCCCCAGCTCACTTCAGCCGAAACGTCAGGAATCACCTGGACGCTGTCTACGATCAGCATTGGATAGGACGGGGCGGACCAGTTACCTGGCCACCGCGTTCTCCTGATTTAAACTGCTTGGATTTCTTCTTTGGGGTCATATTAAAAGCCTCGTGTACGAGAGTCCTGTCACATTTGCAGAAGATCTTGTTGCTGCTGGACATGGGCTCGACATGCCTGACGTCTTTTCTAATGTACGCCGATCCATACGCCGCAGCAGTGAATCTTGTATCGCTGTTGGTGGCCGCTCTTTCGAGCACCTTCTGTAAACTGTTAATAAATTTTTGTTTTCTTTTGTCTTTACTTGTGTTTTCAGTTTCCTGTGATTCATACCGCTTTACGTGATAGCACTTTAATGCGGCATTACCGCACACACATTCCTATACGAAATCTGCTTATTTAGATCCCCTCTAGCGGCCTTTACATTTTTGACATAGAGTTTTGAACCACCCTGTATACGTGTACCTTGTATTATTGTCAATATGTACTGTTGCTTGCGTCGACCGGTGCTTTTCTCTTTGATGGTGCTTTTCGCTTTGATTTTCGCTTATAAACCGACGTATAGTCGGTTTATAAGACCGGCGGTTTGTGCTTGCAGCGCCCCCACAGGGTTTGCGGTCATTCGCAATCGCACCAAACGTGGATCATTTGCAAACCTGCAGGCGCCTAGCTATCTGCAAAATTTTGCGATTATGACATGTTTTCTTCTAGGTGCTCAAATTTATTTCTCCGTGAGTGTATTACATATAACTCTTGAAATATCCTTTAAATTAGCTTTCACTGGACCCAAGGAAAGGAATAAAAAATATTCTGAAGTTGTATTTTTGACATGCCAAAATTTGATATATTAATAAAAGTTATAAAGCCAAATTTTGTGCCAAATTTTGATTCGAATTTATTCAACTAATATATATAACGACATATATAATTTTATTTAAATCCGGTTTTCATTTCATTCCGGCGGAATCCAAAGAATGCGGAACAATATAAATTTAGCAGTACTTTACAATATCACAGTGAAACTCCTTTCTCTGGGAGAACAGGTATTTCCTACTTTAGAACAGCCTAGGAAACGTCAACTATCGGTAACTGTGCTGGATGAAGAGGCCAAAGAAGAGGTAGGTAAACCCGAAATTTAGCTTAAAGCATATTTCAAGGTTAAAACGATTAGCTGGGAGTCTGAACCACATTCATGGTCTCAAGAAATACTTCTATCAAAGAGCAAAACCCCTATAACCAGAGCGTCTTTATCTACATTGACGAAATTGCAGGTGTTAGACGGCGCATTGCGAATGTCGCGTAAGGAAAAAATAACATCTGCGACTATGCGCTGTTAATCAGTGTTATTCTTCTTCTGTAGATCCCAAAACCAGAAAATTTAGGTGAGTATGAAGAACGCCAAATTGCAATAGCCAGAAAACAGGGTATTTCCGAAGGAAAATGGCTTGCTTTTGTAATAGCCAGAAAAAGCATTTCCGAAGCAAATTGCAATAGCCAGAAAAAGCATTTCCGAAGGAAAATGGCTTGCTTTTTGTTCACAGTCAGTCTTGGTTAGTACCTTCAAAAAGTGGTCGGATGAGGGAAGGAACACGAACAACCAAGGCGTCAGCCGACCAGTGTTCCTCAATCTTTGTGGTGAGTGAAGGATATCCCAGGAAGTACGACTCACAAAAGGCACAACTATCAAGTAGTTCGAATCCTGGTGTCTGGAGTGATGTGTCACAACACAAAGTTCTCGAATACTGGTAGAAATAGGGCTTCGTAGCCACAGGCATCTCCATGGGTCCATGTAATCCAAAGTGTTCCAAATAAGTAAAATCTGCCCATGTAAATCATAGAGTCGAAAGTGCGCGATTTAGCGTCGAATGTGAGTAAAACCTTCACGCGAACATAAAATCTGAACTTTGAATGAAAGTAATATGGTCGTATGGTCTAGTGAATCTCGTTTCGTCTTGCACCATGTAGACGGCCTGTTACGTGTGCCTCGTTTAGCTCAGAAAGTGCTGGCACCAATATCTACCATAGGGCGGAAAAAAGCGCCTGGAGGAAATGTAATGCTATGAGCAACGTTTTGCTAGAATATCTGGGCCAATTCATGCATGCGCAAGAAACCATGACGTCTACCACCTACCTAAAACTCATTGCATACCAATTACATCCATTCAGGGCAAAGGTATTTCTTCAAGTAGTGCCATTTTTCCGCAGCTAGTGAGCCATCTCACACTACACGTGTTCCTCGATAATAGTTGGCGGAACGTAAGAAGGATTTACATGTATTGTCGTGGCATATAGGTTCCTCAAACATCAATCCAATCGATCATCTTTAAGTTATTTTAAAACAGCAAATCCAATCTTCCGCCGTGTAACCAAAAAAATTTCAGGAGTTAAACATATGCTTGAAACGTGTTGGTACAGGATGCCGCAAGACAACTGTGAGATCTTTGCAGCTTCCATGAATCGTCAGCTAAGAGGTGTTTTAGCGGTAAGTGGACGACTAACATTCTATTAAGAAAGCAGTCATAATGTTTTGACTTATCAGCATATTTTGCGGAGAGCTACGGTTGAAATTTAAGATTCTGTATGAAACGTACATTTTTAAAGAGGAAGAAGTTGAAACAGTTTGAAAAAAGAACTTGATTTTCTTAAATATTTGAGAGCGCATTACTTACATTACAAACAAAGGAGTTAAAAATATTCCAAACCAAAAACCGAAGCCTGTCTCCAACTTAACACCTGTTGTACTTTCATTATTAGATAATTTTGCCATTATCCGGTGCTCCCGTGACTTTTCCTTCAAAATTTCAAACATCGCCAAAACCTCAATTTCAAAGTGAATTTTAAACCCCAAAACAAAATGATCTCTTTTGGGTAAAGGACTAGGTTGAAGATATAATTCGTGGGAAATCTACCAAATCCCACCAGAATGTGATTTTCTATATATAGGTCACACCCATAAGGACGCACTTTTTCGACTGAGGTAGCACAAGACCTACATCCGGAACTGTGACGTAAAGACGTCATCGATATCTAAACATAGCCATGAAAATGTTAAATATTTTGTGACCAAAGAAAGCAAAGATTATTGACAAACCCACTTAAATATTCAAACTTGAAATTTCGGAAACTTTTCATGTATATCGAAATGCCGCGCAACTTGTCAACGACATGGCATCTACACCATTTCTGTCGGGCGCCTAAAAGCAACTGAGATAATTACTTGACAGACAAAATATTTGTGCATAAACATTGATTGTACGTATTTTTATAGTCAGCTCGACAGAAGTAATCACCAGGTAATGAAACATCTGAGTATATTCCCCTATTACGTTTCCACTAAAATGGAAAACCATTTGTAAAATTTTAGCAGGTTTGGGGTCATATTTTTTAGAAGTTTCGCCTATAACTGGGCCCTTTAACGTGATGGCGCCTAAAATGTGCACAAACTGTACCACTGGTAACATTTTGTAGACACTAGCAGCTATGCCCGTTCTTTGAACGATGAATCTATAAATTTTTGAGCAAAATATTAAAGAAAGGAAAAGTAATTTAAGATCCGAAACTGTTTCACGATCTAGAACAGGGTCAAGATGTCAATGTATACGGTTTGACATAAAACGGATCAGGCTTTTGCACCCCTTAATTTTAAATCAAAATTTTACGGCATTTGTACAGACTTTCAACGTTTCTAGCACTGGAACTCGGAAAGTTCAAGTCCACGTGGCATATCCGCTTGAAAGTTACTGACAACAGAGCAGATCATCGTAGCTTTAAAGGTACGTACCTCTCCACTCACAGTTCACCTTCTGGCGCAACGGCCCTTTGCGCTGATGCAAATATTTTGTAGTACCCGGATACAGCTGATTATAAAGTGGGTATGCCTGGCTCACGGAAAGCATGTACTGGATGATTGTAAATTAAATGTAACGAAACGCTCACACCAAACAGCTGAAAAGAAATTAGATTAAACAAAGTATTTACCTTTTGCTAGCTAATTTTTAAAACATCGGAATTTCTTGTAATGATTCTTAAAGTTATGTCATAATATAGCTTAAAATAAATTTTCCATTCGGTTTTAAGTTAAGTTCTTTGTTAAAGAAGTGGCTGTAAAAAGTTTACTAAATAAATACTCTTAAAATTATTCCACAACTTTGTCAGCGAGCGGTGTAGTGGTAAAATCCCAGATACTATGATAATAATTTTTTATTCTGAAAAAAATTGCTTCTTTTCTGGTGCACAGAACTCCAGGTGATTCCTTACAGGTGCTTTCTCTTTACCTATGTGCTAAACAAATACTTCTCCCCGCCCGTTCATTATTAATTTCAAATCGGTTCTGTGGAGTAGTTGTAGTTAGCTGAATGGGATTTTGAATGAACAGGCTTTAGTTTATTCTCCCAGTACAGTTTCTTCAGCATTTTCGCTAACTCCAAAAATGGATTCATGTAGGAGGTTTTACCCCGCATTGGAAAAGGTAATAACGGTAAACTTACATGTCATTCATGAAAATAGAAAGTGAGGGATAAATTGAAGTATCGGTGGACTAAATGGGGTTAGTATTGGATTACGGTGAAAGCAGAACAAGATACTTCACATATTTTATGATAAACAAAATGTCGGATCAACGAATGTCCTAAGTTTGGAAGAGGTATTGATGAAATGAGTCATTCAGAGAGGCAACAGGATGTTGATACCTCGTGCGCCGGAGCAAAACGAAACCATAACTGTCGGTTCGCACCACCAAATGCAATATATTTAGCTTCGCCGTCGTACAAGCCTTCACTGGCGAAGATGGGAAGCTGGAGCCTTCATTATTTTTCAAGAGGGAAATACTCCTTCAAAGGTGATGACATTTCTACTAGATAACTTTATTTTAAATACACCAGACATGAATAATAATTAAACGCATAAATAAATGACTCATAAATCACTCATTCCATCATTTTGAAGTCCACTATGACCTTGAAAGAGCCTTCCAGTAGAGAACGAAAGTATGGTTAATCTTTGTGCTGACTGCACCACAAAAATAAACAAATTTAATGCCTATATGCGTTTAATTTCTACTAGATGAGTACTACTACGTTTAGAACAAAAGAAGAATGGATAAATTTCTAACTACCGAGTTAATAAAATTTATTTTTTAGAGATATACGGTTCGTCGATTAAAATAACATTTCAATGCATACTTTGAATCCTATCTCCAGTATTCCAACGATTTATCAATGCGTTAATGGTAAGTTATCATACGTTGCTATGACGGGAACAAACATCGAGACTGCCATTGAAGGTTGCTGTGGAGAAGTCAACGATTATTACTGTTCGTTCAAAATGCTAAGCTCTGGTAGCCAAATTTCAACTGTCTCGCATTTTCGAGTGGGTGCTTGTGAATTTGAATGAAATGGAACAATATATAATTCATAATTGCTTTCGTAAGTGATCCATTTCCATTCAACTGATGTTAACAGGAACTGTGTTATGAGAATATGTAGTGAAATGACAACTGAGGAATATAGAGACTATGGCAAACTGTATTTTAAGAAAAAAGCAATGTCCTTCAAAATCGAAAATATTTTCCTTCATTTTTTTTTTCTGGAGAAATCCCGATCAAAATAGTACTTAGGTGCTTTCGATATGTTTTAGAATTGATAAGATGTTTATGCAATTTCTTCTTAAAATACCTTATAATTGACAGACATAAAAGGTAAATTAGTGTTACCTATTTATAGATTTTTCTGAACGTCATGTATAGAGAATGCTGTAGATTGTCTGTTCTACAGTCCCAATTTATTTTGTAATGCACAGTTTTGCCGAAAGAAAGCATAATAACAAATTTAATTTCCAGAATTGTTTGCAACAGCCTCTCTTGTCCAGAAATTTGATTACAGTGTTTAACCTCTAAAGTATAAATATATTGTATATTCGATTTCTTTCTGTGCTTACTTCTAGCAATGCGATTTCAATATGTTTCCTTTTTCTCGATGCGGCCACTGCTCGTGTCGCAGAATATCGTGAAGGTGATACCTAACTTTTCTACTACATGACGTCAGTTATGACATCTCTTTTTTAAGCATTTGCAAAAAATGTTCTTAGCATTAATAAAGAGAAAAGGTGTGTAAACTCTCCAATTTCCTCAATCTGCAGTTTTGCCTAGCACTGGAGTGGTTTATACGATTTTTTTTTTTGCCAATGTCTCTTTTTAACAAATTTCCGTTGAAGGAATTTTGTTGCTTTCCATTCCTCTTGCTAAAGGATTCAAATATTAGAATGACTTTGAATAACTAACAGTGCTTTTTGAACTCAATAATATTTTTAAAAACGTCTTCTTTTTGTTTCTGTTTCTGTACGTGTCATTTGAAAAAAATGTTTCCATCATGTAAATTTTAGTGTAAAGATTATTTGACCCTTAAGAAATAATAACACATTTCTGATAGGAACAAACTACATCATCGTCAGAGAGCAGCGAAATATGTTAAAATATAACGACAAAATTCCAATCTTGTATTTTCTTCCCAAGCGTTTACTACCCAAAGGAAGAAAGAGCAAATGCTACACTTGAAATTTTTACCTGCATTAGTCACGCACAGTATCACACAGATTTTTTAAATTTCTTCGAAGGAATTTTCCGAATAGTCGTCAAAGTCTGAACTTTGGTAGCAATTCCTATTGATCTGACAGTATATACTCGTTTTAATTTGTAGCAGTTTGACTCAGCTAGAAATTAAAATTCATATCAAAATATTCGTGCAAGTGTTACCTACAACTGAGATTTACAACCGATTTTTAAATCCTATATGTATTTTCCCTACATAGCTTAAGTTTATCTCACTACCAATTGAACTATTCATATTATTCCTACTGTGAAATTCTTCAAAATGATGGTTTCGTGTTTATTCGTGATCAAAAACCTACAGAACTTTCATAAATTTTTAAATGCGTCGTTTAACTTATAGTAACCTTTGTGAACTGAGTTGAAACGATTACAGATGAGAGTATTTTCATCTTTCTTTACCATTTGTGGAATTATGTAAGAATAAATTAAAAGATTTTCATTGAGATGCGTGATTGCAGTTTCGCAGCTTTTAATTATATGTATTTTACCACACTGACTTCAATAGAACGGTCTTCTGCAGGTTGTACAGACTAATATCCTTTTGCTGATGTAGTATTTGATTTAATTAAAAAGTTGCCTATGGTTATTAAAAATATATTTAATGTTCAAATGAAAAATTTATTGTGGAACGGAAATTGTATTCTATCTCTTTATTTCCAACGGTAAATCTCACTGCATTTTATGGATAACCATCAAACTCTGCATACTTATGAAGATAACTTAAAAATTACGTGTAAGTTCATAATGTCTAAAATATTTTACTGAAACTTTGTTTTATTCAGCATATCTGGAATGCCTTAAGTTCTCAGATATGACTATCCAAAATAACAAACGACTCAATTTTGTCCATTAATAAGAACTTCCATTTGCGTCATTAATTATAAAAATGGAGAAGTAATTTTTATTTGGTGATTTCCTCTGTTTTTTTGCACCAGTATTTTCACTTTAAGAGTACAATGTCAGAATCTTTAAACAGAAGATACTAAATTTTACCAAATTGTTATAAAAAATGTTTTTATCAAACAGAAGGTATACCATCTAAATAATATGAATGAACTCAGCTCAGTAAAAACATTTTTGAACGTTTACTGCTTTTCACAAAATGACACTAGCTCTATTGCAAAAATTATAAATCACTTAGAATGCATCCAATCTGCATAGTTTATTATATATGGAAGCTTTCAGTTATCAGTGCAAAAATTGGAAAGGTAAATGTTGCTCAGTTCGCGCGTTTCATTGTCTTTCTCTAAAAGGTATAACACGTTGTTATATATTATTTGAAGAGTTTTGGATTCATTTTTAACTGTTTTGATATTAAATTGAATGAGGAAGTGTATTGGTTAAAATTTGTAATACGGCATGCACTTAAATTTGAATTATAAAGAAAGTAAACGTCCGGATATTTAAAAACAATTCATCAGTTTTGAACCTTGAAATAATTAAAGAAGAAAGATGACAATGAATTTTCGGTTGTAATGAACACGTTTTTGAATCTGCTCCGAGGCGAATAAAATATTTCAAAATTATTCATGGTCAAAGGAACCTGTTAGAAAAAAAATTAAAGGATTTCTACAATCAATGGGTCAAACCTTCAGAAATAGGATGACCTACCATCGTCTGAAACTTATATTACGAAAAATAAGAAATTGTACTGAAAACGTTTCTCAAAACGAAAAAACATATCAGAGAAAAAGGAATTTTTAAATCAAAGTGTTAGGATATGAAATATAGAGGTACACATGATGTACCTAAACGACCCGCATCGAAAACATTTTACATAACGAAGTCTTTTTCAAATATGTGAGGGTATTTTTCATAAAAAAACTTATGCTAAGAAAAAGTAATTGTTCTAATGCGTCTACTGGAAGCAAAGATAGCTGGAAAACAGTTTTTACATTTCTGTCCCTTATGACGAAAGCTGTACATCATATAAAAAGGATATTATTCTCACCGTGGATAATGATATACGGTGAAAAAAAAGCAATTTTTCAAGAGGTCTTTAGTAGCGGAGATACAGCTGCAAAAATAACTGCACAAATACCACCCAGCAATAAATAAAGCTCTGGATTATATTAAAAAAAACTCCACAAGTACAGTCAAAGTGTTTCACAAGGCAAATTTTATCCGGATATAGAGTAATATTTTCAGTCGGATACTTAGAAGCAGTTACATAGACCGAAAAACATATTAAATGTTTGGGCCCCTAGTGGGGAAATTACACGTCGTCGTGGCAAGGATATGCACATAAAATAGTTTTTTTGTTAGCAGTATATTCCCGAAAATAAATAACTTTTTATCGGTCTCAATATCGCGGATACTGCAGTAGGTATGCTGTTGCCTAAAACGTAGTTTTCATGCAATTATGTTACAAGAGGAACACTTGTGTGAGAAATAAGTTGAAATTGTTTGCACAGCATTTCGTACCAGGAACGCTGTCTCAGAAAGAAACAATGTTTCAAATCTGACTTTTAGAAGCAGAGCTATTCGCCAAAACCAGAAAGCTAGGAATATCGCTCTGACATTTCAAACTTTCCAACGGAAAAAAACATTTCTTTAAATCGGACTAATAGTAGCAGAGATATGTTGATCAAAGGACAACGGACGAACAAAATGGTAACTTCCTATAATCACATACAGTCTTTTTGTAGAAGAAGAGATTAAAATCGCGAACTAAATTTTCTAAATATGTATCCAGCAATTTGTGTGAATATTTATGACAACGGCAAACTGTGTTACCTGTTGATGCACAGAGAGAACTAGGTATTCTCCGACGTATGAATACAATTTTTTGTTAACATGATAGGTAAAATGCTTTAGGTTAAATATCATGTCTACATATTAAAGTAAATATATTTTATGTTTAGTTATAAAGGCGTTACGTTTTACTTATTTTCTTGTTCCGATTTCATAAATAGCGTGTTGAACCAGTTCGAAATCGAAATGTGATTTCACAGAACTCTTTATTTTGCGGGGATTTGTTCTTTATTTCCAAACGTCGGCCGCTCTTTGTGAATAATTTTACTTTATAATGTTTACATTTAAGCTGAGAGAAAGCAGTACAGTAACTATATGTTGGTTTGAGCTCATGACGTTGGCACGCATAGTAAACGTTAGTTCCAGTGTATCGGGAGCCAGTAAGCTCTTTGTTTCGAGAGTCTTTTCATTGTGCTCAAAGATGTAGAATTTTCGATAAATTTGGTAGGTAAGAGGTTACGTGTGGTGTGAACGCCCAAGATTGCTTCCAGATTTCAAAAATTTCAGAGTGGATAAGTCTCATTCGTTCACAATTCAGATGTTGAATGAAGCACGTTTCAGTGAAGGTTAGCTGTGTTCATGTGTACTTGGAACGCGGCTACATAATAATCATAATCGTATTGATATCGCAATTATTCTACTGTTTTATTTCACCAAAATATTGTCCTACGATGAAGCCATCGTACTGTCTCCACAGGGTGATGTTTACACGTCACTTCCCCTCTCGCTACTAACTGAGACAGTTAGTAGCGACTGGTATCGGTTGCGACGTATATTCTAGATAAACTTTCCTTTTTTAGTTTCTTTCCCTATGTAAATCTTGAATTTATTCTCAGTATTCATCCCGCTTAACGAAATATCTTTTCCTTCAAACGAATACGTTTGGCAACACAATTGAGGTTAATTGCACGTGACGTATGCATGTAATAAGATAAGAACAAGAGATAAAAAGCGACGACTGATCTGTTGTATGAGAGAAGGGTTGATATTATTGAGAGCGATTATTGAGGTGTGTTGATAAGAGCGATTATTGAGAGCTATTATTGTGAGCGATTATGATGAGCGTTGTTAAGAAAGTGCTGTACGAAAGAATTGAACAGTGTTGAGATAAATGTGTTGAGAGTGTTGTGATTCCATTCCGAATAAAGGACTGTTTCCATAAGTTGACTTCTGGTTATATGTTTTGTCTGGCCGTTAAGGTTTGTTTCATTTAGGAACAATTTATTAGTATGTTGATATTTTAAGTTAGCGTAAAAGTCAAGACTACTTTTACACCACACGGTATTAAATAGAGCTAATTTGCGTCTCTTGAAACTCAGACTAATAGAGGGAAATCCAAAATCCATTTAGTACCATATTCTGGAGTATTTATTCTGACGGAACTCTAGTCTTAACTCAGAACACTGCTTTTAGGTGTTGATTCGCATCATCAGAAAATTCTCCCCTGGCATGTAATTAGTTGATTTAAGTTTACGTAATCTAGTGATTTATTCTGCCATATAGGCTCATTCTCATTCATGAGGTAACAAGACTTTTCCGACATAATTAATGTTTGGAGTAGGGAAAAAATTAGCTCTGTTAAATGTCCTCCTAAGAGTCAACCAAATATAATCACGAAACGAGATTATTTCAAAACTCACGTGCAGTACCTTTTTTAGCTGTCGATAGGTGACTGCACACTAACGCTGACTCGCAAATCGCTGAAGGAGACGGCCGAAGTTTAAAGAATGTATGAGAAGGGACGCAATTAACGTTCCTGAAAGACGATTTAAGGGATAACAAAGTTGTAACGCAAATAGATTCTGCCATCCTTCGCATCTTCCTAAAGGTGGCAGCGCTTACCCCATTTCGAGGAGCGAGCCTGAAATGGAGTTATGACCTATAAAAACAGCAATTCAGATTGTAAAAGGAATTTGACTAGATTTCAGTACGAATACTAACCTTTTTATGTCATAAATACTACATACATTCGCTGCGTTATCTGTAAGATATAGTGAATGCAGTGTCATACCAACATAGAGGTTATTTTGGGTCACAAGCCTTCTCCCTTCACCCCTTGGTGTACGACGTGATGTTTTTCTATGAGAAAAAAGATTTAATAATTAAACTAAAGTTTAAATTCCAAAAAAAAAGTTTCATTATATGGTGGAATCATGAAATTCAAGCAAACTTTCATTAGCTCAACTCGATATAAACTAAAGTGAAGAATTTAAAATAAAATTTCAATTTGATTTTTTTATCGCTTGTGTACCGGAGCAGTGCAATATCAACCAGTAGCATGTATTCCATGAGGAACTGGAAAGGAAATCCATTAGTGTAATGTAATGGAACCTCTGGAGGAAACTTACCGTATCTCAATTTACATTCCTTTTGTTGATTCTGTCACAAACTAATTTATGGCTGACTACTTAAGAACAAACTGTTTCGCAAAGTTTATGTATTTTGCCAAATAAACCCTTGCTGAGGTAGTGCAAAACTCCGATTTTCACCCTTAACATTTAACAGCAACTGCTGTTTCATCACCCACCACAGGTTTGATAAGCATTTGAGAACTGTATGCCAATTATCGTGCGCCGAGAACCCTTCGTCTAACTTCGTAACGCTTGCCCATCTCCAGACAGTAGTCATTTGAAACACGTCAATTTGTGAAACCCGTCGCCCTATTGAATGTGAATTAAATGGATCAATTGCTTGTCACCAGACGCTAATCCCCACTCAATTGGAAGTGTCAGTTTACATGATAATTTGAACACCTACTTCGGTAGATTTGCGCTACTCATTCTGTAGATGAGCGCTTTTGAATGATAATTCGAACCATTTTGCTTAACTGTGATCTGTGAAAGCTTTTTGCTTGCTAAAGTTACATAAAATTTTATTTTTGAATTTTGTGCTCATTGTTGTCAACGGCTAAAACTTTAACGCTTAAGGATAACGTCTTTTTGAATCCTTCAAACGTCGACCCGACTCATCAGATAAAACACACACGCAGGTACACACGCACGCACGCACATACACGCACACACAAGTACAGGTAATATTTTACAACGCACCCCGTTCGCTTGAACGGATTGTATGTCTTGGAATGTAGATAGAACTTCGCACATCCGCAATGTGGCAAGGATGACCATTGGATCAATGATGAAGAGCATTAGCTGCATGAAATTGTGACATCCCGGTTTCTTCTCTAGCAAACAAACGTCATTGGCTGATGGATGAGGCTTCATTGCGATGTCTACAACAAAAATGCTGTCGAACTGCATTCCCTCTCCGCCATTACACATGGTAATTTTTTCGGAAATCTCAAAACAATTTTTTCATCAGAAAAACGATCACTTTAATAAATTTAGGTACCAGTTATTAGCCTCCGCTTTGCATCCTATAGGAGGAACACAGCTAAGGATAAACCTGACGGAAGGTCAGAAAAGCATAACGAGCCACAAGTATTGTTATAACTGTCACTCTTAAGACACCGGATACCGATGGGTAACACCACAAAACTAACTCTAACCGACAGTTAGCTGGAGAATTTTTTTTTTGATTGGAGGTTTAACGACCACTGTGAGCAACTCAATGGGCTATAAGCAGTCGCCCGTCCCTAATTTAGGGCCACTGGTTCCAGGGAAGGGAGAGAGCCAGTGCCGTAAGACAAACACAACATCCATGCCTGACCGGGATTCGAACCCGGACCCCTTACGGACGAATTATCAGAGGCCAGCGCCTTAGACCACTGCGCCACCGGGGCGGCAAGGAGAAATTTCCATCATCATTTTCTCCATCGTGAAGACAGCGGCAGTGACGCACACATAATTTCGTTTTGAGCGTGTTTCAAAATTTTAGGGATGCAAATAAATATACCCTGGAAAAACCGTCTCCAAAATCATTGGGAAGAGCTAAATATATTTGCACCGTATCAATGTGCATTAAAATCAAGGTCCGACATACATGGTGGAACCCCAGTTATACGCTTTTCACTTTTACACGTAATTCTGTGCTAGGTTGGATGTTTTGGTTGTATTTTGTACTAGGTTTTTCAATTCGGTTATAGGTAATTCAAGTATACGTTTTTGCGATTAAACCTTAAATTTGTAATGCCACATTATCAAAAATACACCGTTCTGTTGTTTAGGTACACGTAACACGATTTTTATAACTCTTAGAAAATTGAAAGAGCGCCTTTTTTTTCATCTATGAAATAAATGGAGCAATTAAAAATTTACTAAAGAACTTTCACAATTCTCGTTTCTCTATGAATTTAAGAACCATGAAACATGCAGAGATTAGTGAATATTTCACGTGATACTACTGCTAAATCAATTAGTGAATAAGCTACTTTGAAAAGTGCAATGTCAATATAGAAAGAACGTTTGCTAAGAGTGTTGAATAAAGAAACCCCCATTGAATTCGGGGTTGCAACCATTGCATTCGGGTTTCCAAAAGATGTTTCGTTTTGTTTTGTTTTTTATATATAAAAAATGTGAAACTGCAATTTTTTATTTTTTTTATTGAAGGCTTAATGACCACCGTGAGCAACTCGATGGCTATATATAGCAGACGCACGTTCATAATTTAGGCTTACTTGTTCAAGGGAAGGGAGAGAACAATGGACGTAAGACAAACACAACATCTATGCTTCACCAGACGCTTAGACCACTGCGCCACCGGGGCTGCCAGAGTATCTTCATTTAGTTTTCATAATGAAATTAGAATTAAAACATTCAGACAAATGTCAAAAAGCAATACGTTTAATATAGCAAAACATTGCCATACGTTCACGTCTTGCACTATGAATGAACGCAACCTTAATTTACTGGGGACTTTATTTTCTTTTGCTTTTCCTTTTTAGAAGCATTCACAACTTATGAATTTTTAAAATTATAAAATTTGTTTTACATATTTTATCGGTATTTCTTAGGTAAACGCTTAACGGAGGTTACACTGCATTTAAAAACTTATAAACATATATTTGAAAATAACCGACCAACAAAAAAGAACGAAGGACCAAACGAAACTTCATGGGGAGGGCCTTAAAGGGGAATGGGATAATGGGTGTGGTTATAAGATCAACGGG
Source organism: Macrothele yani (assembly GCA_039090855.1). NCBI lineage: Eukaryota > Metazoa > Arthropoda > Arachnida > Araneae > Macrothelidae > Macrothele > Macrothele yani. The sequence continues at coordinate 101,343,084 of CM077015.1, forward strand.
CCCCGCAAAACAGCCCTTTTTTTGCTTCTCAGAATTTGAGGCGTCTTAGGGTTACCTAACACGTCACTTACAGAACATGAAGTTTTTTCATTGACTTCCATACAATACTTGCTTAATGATAAAAAGTTATGCATCAAGAGAGTATTCCGAAAAAAAGCCTATTCCGTATAAATTACGGAAATAATACTAATATTGAGGAAGATAACCCATTTCAACCTCTCACTTATGTGATACATCTTCACGTCACTGAACATCTAATCAGTGGCGACGCTAGCAGCTCAAAACTTCGATGGCTAAAAATCATCCAGGTACGAAAATTTCAAAGTGCTGGAAGACATTTTTGAAAAAAAATCGTTCATGTAAATTTTACTTGCGGTGATGATATTATCACTAGTACAAAAAGTTAAGGTACATTAGGTTATATTTATTCAGTGTATGTAATACGGGAAATGACAGATATCAATCTCCATGTCATTTAAGGAGTTACTATTTCTTTACCGTTTCAGTACACTTACCTCATTGTTGTTGTTCTTGTTTGTAAATGCTTTTTTAACATTTGCTCTCACTGGCTCTGCATGCATTTTAGTTTGTAACCTGACAAGGAATATTTATTTTTATTTCTCTCTCTTATTTTTTTAAAGTGTCATTTCAAAAATCGTCTTTTTGCTACTCTATTAGACATTCGTTCGGAGGACTCCCTCCATTTCACGGAATAGTAGAACAATGAAATTAACAAAGGATTCATTTCATATAACCAAAGTTTGATGAAATGGAAAATTCGCGTACGTTCACCAAGTTCCTATAATCCTAGCTGTCGCAGTCAACACGTGTTGTAACTGCTGGTTATTATTTGGAAAACTGAAGGGTTGGCTTACAACACACGTGTTTCTAATAAAGGTCATTGGTCACCTGCTTTTAACGGAGCAATTTGAGAAATATCCAAAGTAATATCTGCACAACCACTTCAAGTAATTTTTGAAAATGTTGATATTGTTCCGAGAGACTGCCACATTTTGCGGGCGTTCCAGCATTTCCTGGACCCACAGCGGTTCACTAACCGAAACAACGTCGAACGCGCACTCAATCTCTTCTTTGCGTACAAACCGCGTAATTCCACAGGGAACATATACAACGGCTTCCGAGGCGACGAGTGCAGGTAGTGGAAAACGATTGCGACTGCCATTACTAATCCTACAGGAATGTACATGTGACACAGCATTCCAAGAAGCAATATTTCAATAAACCTTTTTTGTGGACTCCATTTCCAAAATGCTTTTATCATATGATTTTTGAGCAAGATTGAAGTTATATCTTTATATCAGTTTCGCTTACCCTGAAAGATTATATTTTTCTTTTTTACGCCTATGTATCAATAACTAAGATATAATTTTAAAAACCATCTCTCTTATTAAGAGATTAAAATAATTTTCAGAAACTAAAAAAAAGTGGAGAACACAAATGATCTATAAGCAGACGGCTGTCTCTAGTATGGAACTAGTCGTGGGTACAACTGTCGTAGGAAAAACGCAGTATCTCTGCCTCAACCGCGATCACATCAGGGTCACATGACTGTCGAATGATTATAAGTATGCGCTTGGAACCACCCTGTCATCGGCAGGTTCTTTTCTCCAAATGCAGGAGAAAAAAACTTACTAAAGTCTGTGTATGTTTTTTTCATATCAATCAACAGTATTGTGTCAATACATTTCAATTTTAGCCTGCAGTAAAATAGGCGGAAAATAGTGTATACATATATATCCCAAACCAAAAAAAATTGTATTCCGTTGCCCAGTAGGTTTCTCCCCGAAAAGTTAATTTTCACTTAATGTCACAATCGTGATATTCATATTGAATGAAACTCATATTTAATGGCGATTTCTAAGAAATGGTTTCACCATTTTTGCTTTCCGGTAAAACCGGAGTAATATCCCTAGAGTTTGAAAACCGATTCTACGATATCAGGGCGTGTCCTTTGCACAGTTTCGAGCTAGGAATTTCAAATATTAAAATTTGATAAATTGGACTGCTTTAGTTGATAATCAATTGTTTCTCTCCCAGGACATATTAGAGTGTGCTTAAATTTTTTCGCGCCACGTACCCAATGCAATATAAACAATTGTTGTCGAAAGGCAGAGGAAATGCAATAAATAGGAACTGTACTCCAAATTATACTCAAAGTAGTATAACTATACTAAAACTCCGAAATTTCTTTGCGTAGAATACAAATAAAACGTTTCAAGCTTTTGAACATCCACCAGACGGCTTTTTCCACGAAGGTCGACAGCTAACTGCAAACTGGATAATAGAACATTTCAACACTTGAACGCGGAGACTTGACTAGATAAATAAATGAATAGGAGCAAACGTGATGTTTGGAGAAACGTGGTCACGTTGGTTGGGCACGCAGTACCCTTATAGAAAACGCACCATAATTTGAATAATTGATTCCAAAAACGTGGCAACTCCAGCGAGACGCTATCATTGCAAGCTTCGCAGCTGGTCAAGATTCCCAAGGTTTCGCGAATGGCAGTAGATTTGGGTGTGGAGTATGAAACAATTTCTATAGGATGTAGTTTGTTATTTCAAAATAAATTGAAATCCCTTTGATTTCGACTGCTTGCGTGCTGTTCAGAAATCTTTCATGCATCCTGTTTCCTTTAGTCTTTATTAAAGGTCTGTTACCAATCTTTTGGTCTATATTAAAGGTCTGTTACCAATTCTTTGGGCTATATTAAAGGTATGTTACCATTACTGAAACAGACTACAGAATGTTCATATACAATAGTAGGTAAACTATTTGTGTACAGGAATCTCTCTACACTGGAGCTCAAAAGTAACGTGAAAAACGCAATATCATGAATTTAGCAAAATCTACATGACAGCGTTTACTTGATACGGGCTTACAGGTATCGAAAACGCACCAATACACAACAGAAAACTAATGCCATAAGCACATGAGGAGGGAGCATTCTCATGATAGCATGGCAATCTAAAAATGCGCAGCACGTGCTGCGGATTTGGAAAGATTAACAGTGAGTGCGATTAAGGTCTTCCCACGTATTAAGAAAATAAACTTTTCCATTTATTTATCTAGAAATAAAAATCTCAGAATTTCTGTTGTTTTTATGTTAGGGAGGGAGGGTCTAATATTATTTACTCGATTTTACAAAGCAACAAAAATCCTGGATCTCTTTAAATGGCTCGATGCTGTGTTACTTTTGCAACTTTGTCCAGTTGAATAAAAAAGAAAACGAAAAACGTAATAATATGGGCAATGGACATTGTGTTTCAATAATTCTGTCCTTCCATAGTAATCGTCTTTAAAAAGGATAGCAAATAACTGCCTGATAGCACTCAAAATGCCATATAACCGAAAATGTCGCTATATATATATATGCACTATCTACCAACAAGTAATTGGACACCTGTGATAGCAAAGGAAAACAAAGTTCATTCATCTTCAATAGTTGGTGGAGCCTCCAGTTGCGTCGATTAGAGCTGCGACCCTCCGGGGCATACTCTCAATCAGGCGTTGTACGAAGGCTAGCGGTATTTTCTTCCACTCGACTTGGAGAAGACAAGTCAGTTCCTTCACCGCTTTCGGACGGTGGGGGAACCCCTTAAGTCGACGCTCCAACTCGTCACAGAGGTGCTCGATAGGGTTAAGGTCTGCGCTCTGCGCAGGCCAGTCCTTTCGATTAACCCCATTGTCACCATACCAAGCCATGGTGAACCTTAAACATGACAGGTGACATTATCATCCTGAAAGTAACATGGGTCCACCCCGTAAAACTGCCACAACTTAGGAAGCGCATGATCATCCAAAATGGTGCAGTAGATCTCGGCGTTAAGTCTACCAGGAATTGCAACGAAAGGTCCCGTGCCATACCAGGAGAAACACCTACATAGCATAATTCCACCGCTGCCGAACTTCACAGTTGCCACAATACATTCTGGCAGGAAGCGTTCTCCAGGCAGACACCAAACCAAGACCCTGCCATCTGAACGGTAGAGGGTGAACCTTGATTCGTTGCTCCAGAGAACCTGTTTCCACTGTTCAGCGCTCCACTGTCAACTTTCTCTGCACCACGTTAGCCGAGCAGCACTATTGGACTTGGTGACCAAAGGCTTGTGGGCGGCAGAACGTCCATGATAACCGAGCAGATGGCCTTCCATACGGATGGTATTCATCAAAAGAACACTCCCGGATGCCTGTTGAAACTCCTCGCGGATGTGGCCCATCGATTTGGTGCGGTTCTTCCGAATTTCTCTGGCCAGCACCCGTCGGTCTCTAACTCCCAGTTTTGTGGGTCTGCCGGGTCGGGGTACATTCCGATAGTCACCTCTCATCTTCCACTTGCCAATCACGTTGGCCACTGTTGATTTTGGGTACTTCAACTTGCTGGATATGTCACGTATGGATCTGGCATTTCTGTGATACCCGACGATTACACCTTTCTCGAAATCAGAGAGCTGCAAACTGCGTGGCATCTTGCATGCGACTGGTTGCGTTGTTGTTTCCCACACGATATTTAACGGCGGCGGCCGTGACGTGTATCAGGACTGCAGATATCGTTGACTGCAGGGGGTCCAATTACTTGTTGGTAGATAGTGTATATAAAGGCACTAAATTTCGATACATGGAATAAGGCAGAAGAAATTTTGGACGGCATTTGCCCAATAAAAATTTCAAACCTGCACTGAAATATGGAATCAAAATTTAGTACAAAGACACCCTCTTCGCTCTTCTGTTCATTGATCTAAAAACACGTATCCCCGGAAAAGTGCGAGAAGACCACATTTCATCAATGCCAGAGATCATAGAAGGTGAGTCCTTATGATACAATCCAACAGAAAGAGTAGCATGCCGAAACTCGTTGTTAATTTGAATTCCGGTAACGGGCGTGATGTGTCTAATACAGAGTACATCGAACCCTTCTGAAAATAGGTCTCGCATCGGTAGACCTCTCCAACTGTCGATTGCATCCTTGGTTCACCGTTTCAAAGTGCATATTATGAGTACGTGATCATGAAAACTGGACCTCCAGCGATTGAAATAATTCAGGCTGGTGTAATGATTTCGTTTCGGTTTGCAACATATGGACGGCCGAAGAACGGTGCGTCGTTTTCAATGGGACGTAAAGGCACCAGGATGCACCGTGGGAAAAGAAATACAAGTGGAAGAAGTGTAATGATTTGGCAATGTTCTGCTTGATAGCCTTGCGTGCAGTAATTCATGTGAAGGAAACTGTGACATCTACCTACTATCATGGCAGACCTGGTAAATCCTTTCTCGGCAATGTATTCCCCTCCAGGGGTTTTTACCTTCAGCAGGATACTGCGACGTGCCCCACTGCTTGAATCGTTCTAGAATGGTTCGCGTAACATGAGGAAGACTTCCAGGTATTGGCCTGTGCGGCAATTTCCCCTGACATCATTCCAATTGAGCATCTGTGATTTTTGTTAGATCAACAAATCCGATTTCCGCAGCATCGCCACGTAACATACATGAGTTAAAAGATCTGCTGGTAAAATGTTTTAGCCAGAAAACACAAGTCACCTTTGGATAGCATAGCTGCTTTAGCGGCACATCTATGAACAGCATTTTATTATTCAGATGATGACAATGTGATCACTCCTCTTTGGGAGTCTTGCTTGGAGAGCATCTTTTACAAATTGCACAGATTTAAAAATTAATTTGCTGTTATGTCAATAAAGATAAGTTTTTAAACCGTGCCTCCTTCCTGTCGTTACTTATTTACTAATGACGTAGATTTCAACAAAAGAATTCATCTAGAATCTGAAAACAACTGACAGAATTATGAAGTGAATTCTTGGTTTGACCAAGATAGATAAGTAGACGACCTCATCGATGAGGAAAACAACAAGTGTTAATGAAACAATGATTAATTCGTGTAATGACAATGTCCTGACATGAGACAATTGTGTGCAACTGGAATACAAGATTGGATTCCTTGAAATGGGAAATTATCAGGAAAACAAACCGTGGGAAATGGACGGATGAAATTCGAAACATGCCTGAATGGCATGGATGAAATGTTCATGAGAAAAATTCGGAGTATAAGCTAGTCGAAGCTTTCATCCAGATGTGAAATAAACACCATTCATGATGATGATGAGGATCATGATATTATGTTCTAGCCATTACATGCACCTGCCGCGGTATGCCATAAGAGATGGTATTCCTTGAACGCAATTTTTAACATTTCAGTCAAATTATCATAACCTCTGCAATGATCATTTCGTGATATTAGTTGACGAAATATTTTGTATTGTATATACGAAATCATGATAAAAGCCCTGAATTAGCGCCAGATCTTTTATTATGTATATTAAGATATGATAAATGAGCTGAAACAACGCCTTTATAGTAAATAAATGTTTGCTGATATTCACAGTAGTTAATGCAATAATTCCTAATTCAGGGTGTTTTTCTAACGTATTAAAGCTCCAAGAAACATCTCCTCAAAAATAACCCGCAGGTATGCAAGATAAGCCCGAACGAAACAGCATTGCTTTCTAAAAACTGTAGAATGATAATTCATTTGCACTTTATAATAAATGTTTAAACTAATTACTGTGAAATACATTAGTCCCTTCTATGTGTGTTAAGATAAAAAGAAAATTGCTTGATTTTAAACGCTCCTTTAAGGCAGACAAAGATGCCGCTGAGCGATGTGATTTGAGTCACCTGAAAAAATTCGATTTTCATTATTAATAAACGCAATTTTTACAAAGCTTTTTTAAAGTTATTTTAAAAGTTAATTATATATAAGAACTTGAATTACCTCACTTCGTCCTTCCTTGGCCTGCACTGCAGTGTTAAATGAAAGTAAGCGATTATTTAATCGCAAGAATTAAACCCAACATTTCAAATCGAAACCTGAGGTTGAACAGAATGCACTCTCAAACTTGTTCAGACTTTAGCACTTGTTTTTAAAATAAGGCACGTGTTTTTAGTATAACTTTCTCTGTCGACTTTCTTCGTGTCTATCAGTTTGTGAACCCAACATCTGTTCAACATTTCGATTTGAAAGCATTTATTTCATTGGAAATCTTAAACTGTGAAAACGATCATACTTGGTTTCCGGGTTTTTCCGATGTATGACTTTGCCGCTGGAATGCGTAAATGTAGATGTTCTCGGTTTTAAAATGCATTTTATTCCATATATTTGATTCCAAATATGCGATTAAGGAAAAGTGTTCATTTCTTTGCAATTTTACGGAAGAATATTTTCGAAACAGTTTCGTTTTCTAAGTTTTGGCGATATCTCTCCTTCTAAAAGACTTATCTTAAAAAAATATTTCTGTATCTGATACAGCCAGCGACAGAAAATGTTCTGCATACATTTGCTAATCTTGGTCAAAGCACAGTTTTACCAGTGCGGTGTAAGTGTATATTTCTGTACCTGATGTATTTGTAGAAGAAACCGTGCTTATGAAAATTTCATTTAAACATTTTTTCTACTGACTGAAGCCTCTCACCTGGGGTATCCTTTTGAGATTACATTTTGTCTAAGATCTATAACAGTTTTCTCAACTTGAGTAAATACTCCTAAATACCTTATTTTTGCCGATACCTCTGTTTTTACCAGTCCGATTTAAAATATATTACTTTGTTGTAGAGCGTTTCAAATGAGAGTTGTTCTGCATATAATTTTGGATCTTTTGTAAAGCATAGATGTGTTTTTAGATTGTGTAAGATCATGTCTCACTTTACTGCATGCTTGTAGGAATATCTGCAGAACTAAAAGCTCAACTGAAACAATTCTTTTCATCCTGATACTAATAATCCAAAAATAATTTTTTCTGTATTTTCTACGCTTGGTAAAACGCAATTGTCCCCATAAGGAAACGAATGTTTCATCTGTTTTTTTTCGATATGTGTGCTTCTAAATTTCCGATTAGGAAAATCCTTTATAATCTGGATACCACATACCTTTTCGGATTGTAGTTGTGAAGGTTTTTGTAGTTCACAGTTCTGTCGCTGGGTGGGTTTTGCGTACTTGCATTTACAGGGTTAGCTCGGCTTCTGAAACCCTTATTGAATTTTTCCGTTATTAATTTTCCATTCGGTACAAATAAAGATGTATAAATTTTCCTTTTTATATATTAAATAACTTTCCCACTATTGAGCGTAAAAGTCAAAAACTTTTTCTCGATATCTCTTCTTCCAGCAAACGTATCAGAAATATTATTTTTATTAAGCACTGCTTTTGCTATGAAGAAACAGGTTGAATATTTTCAACCATTTTAGTTATAAAATTTGTTCCACTAGAAGCATACAGTTGTATCATGAAAATCTATTGCCTCTGACATCTTCCTTCTACTATGAGAAACAGTTTGTTCACAATATTTTAATTTTCGAAACATACTTTTCAGCCGATGTTTGGAGTAAGTAGCTCTTTCAATTTTTACATGTTTTATCGGTTGTAGAAGTCCGGGATTTTTTTCCTAACAGGTTATATTGACTATGGAGCACTTTAAAAAAAGGTACCGAAATAAACTCGCTTGGAGAATTAGGATTTATAATGTCTATATTTTCCAAAATATTTATTTCATTTGTAAGAGCATATTCGAAAGGAGATGCTTTAATCCTGGGATACCATATGTACCCCAGAATATTTCAATATTTGCATCTCATACATCCCGAGTTCATCGTCTTCCACAAAGTGTTCAAAGTGGGTCATACTCCCAACAGAATTGGTTCCGCTACCAAGTCTATCTTTGTGACCGTCGAGAACAGTATTAAAATAAGCAGGAGAAATTCAGTGTTTTCTCTAGTTTTGGTGGTGCATATAAACTAATGACCTTGAACAAAAATTACTTTTTGCAAAAGAATGAGGCACTCTCCGCGCTCTGCGTCAGATTGATAGGACATTAAATCAACGTTCGTGTACAAAACTAGCTCACCCTTTTAGCGCGATACGGCGGGAGAATAAACACATTGCTATGATGGCAAAATATTTAAATGGAGAAAAAATACTATACTGGTGTGCAAACATTAAGGACGAAGATTAGAAATTAACATAACAGCGGAACGAGCAGGCAGAACGGACCGAAAGACCACTCAGGAGATAGACTTAGGTTCGGTACGGTAGGGCATGCGCATATATGCATCATGACTAAGAAGGGGGTTGTCGGAAGGGTATAAAGCACTCTGGCGGTGTACGCTCAGCAATCCAGTGAAAACTATTGCACGGTGTACATCGGTTTGAACGATGTCGAGTGGCGGCCACCGTGTGATAAGGCGACATCTGGATGACTTTACCCGAGGTCGCGTCATTGGGAAGCTGAAAGAAGGTCGAAGTGTGACTATTGTGGCATAGGAGTACGGGATCGCTCACAGCATCGTTTCACGAGCTTAGAGAGCATTTCAAACGACAGGAACAACTGTCCAAGAGTTTAGTAGTGGTCGTCCACGAGCAACCATGGCGGCGGACGACCGGTATATTGTCCTACAGACGAGAAGAGACACACGGCAGACAGCGCGAAAAATCGCAAGGCACATTCAACAGACAACTGGATGTCCGCTATCGCGTTTTTCCGTGGCCAGGAGGCTGCACAAAGGTGGTATATTTGCATGACGACCAGTACGGTGTGTGCCATTATCGCCTACTCATCGGAAACGGCGGTTTCTGTGGTGCCAGGAACACAAGAACTGGACATATCAGCAATGGGGTCGAGTTCTCTGTACGGATGAGAGCCGATATAGTCTGACGAGCGATTCTTCACGTAAACACATCTGGAGAGAGCAGGGAACACGCAATCGCACCTCCAACATCATCGAAAGGGACCAGTTTGGAGGTGGCGGAGTTCTCGTTTGAGACGGTATCATGCTTGGTAGCCGTACTGACCTCCACATCTTCCAAGGAGGTTCCGTCACTGGTGTCCGTTATTGTGCCGGGTTCTCCTGCCTCACGTGCGTCTGTTTAGAGGTGCTGTGGGTCCTTAGTTCATCTTCATGAACGACAACGCTACACCTCATCGTACAGTGGCTGTCGCAGAGTTGTTGGAGAGTGAAGATATTCAACGCATGGATTGGGCCGCAAAGTCCCCGGACCTAAATCCAATCGAACACGTTTGGGACCTTCTCGGGAGATGCTTTGCAGCACGTCAACAGGCGCCATTAACGATTCTGCAGCTGCGATTGGCGCTACAAGAGGAATGGGGCCCGATGCCTCAGGGGTGATCATATCCCCTACTAAAGACTGGATTTTTCTCGGCAGCCGCCTGTCACATGGACGTTTCTGTCTTCTGTCCAGTTGCGCTCGAAGCTACCTTTTCAGTAAAGTGCCTTTGTATCCTTTGGATTCCTTGTTTGGCGGTTTTGCTCACGTGTCCCATATTCTTACATTTTGGGGATATTATGGTATGATTTGAGTCGATGTGGGGCACTTCTACACGACGTTGCATTCGAAAAACCGTCTCGTCCTTAATTTGTGCACGCCAGTGTATATTAGCAAGCCTCAAATCTCTGAGTAGGAGCATTGTGTATGTTGAGGAATATCCCCAACCGATTTTGTTTTGTAGCCTTATGAAGACCAGTAACATATAACGAGGTAAAGTTTAATTTACTTTCCATATTGATCATGAAGAAACCTTTCAACTAAATTCTTTTATACCAGTTATAAAGCTGAAAGCTTTCTGAAAACGAATCGGATCAACAACAAATTTAGGAGTGGTCTATAATTCCTACTTATAGTACTTGGTAAACGAAATTAGCACACCACTGAAAAAATGTTACTGCGCACCTAACATTTTTTAAAACAAGAGGAACTGAAATAATTCAACACTTCACTTGTTTTATATTGATATGAAATACGATCACTCCTAATGGCGATGCACCGTAAGCAATGGCTCGTCATTCTCTTAATGAAGGTTCTTACTGTAGTTGGTGTTGGGGGTTTAATAACCACTTCTACCAGCTGCGCTAAGTTCTTGATGCGTTCCGGAAGTAGACTGTCAAGCTGAAATGTGTCTCTGTGGTACATCCAGTACATTCTAAATAGGATTGAACTAACGGAATTTGGGTGTCATCCTAATTCAACGAATATCTTCCTTTTAAGAAATCATTGAATCTCCATGAAGTTCGATATTATCGTTCTTAAGAATAAAACCTCGAAAGAGGGATACCATTAATGTCCTGAAAATTGTGTACATGATTTCGATTCGGTCTCTCGGTGCATTAATGGAGCGACTCTTTAAGATATGTAGGTATGTGCTGTAGTCACCGTAATTCCTGGTGAGATCATGAAGCCACCGACACCAGGGTAGTTCTTTTCTCGGATGTCTGTGGGAATGTTTCCTTTACCTATCGCTCTCCAAAGGAGAATTCGTCGTGATTCAATATTTGAGCTAAATCGTAATTCCTCTGTGAAAAAGAAATTAACACACTCCTTTGGAATCAAGTGTGATGTGCGACTCCATGGTAAATGAGCTGCCAGCGTGGCGAAAGTTACAAGGACACAAATTTCTGGTGTATTTGAATAAAGTCATTGCTCACTAAGTGTTCTATGCCTTGAAACTCTCGTCGCTATATATCCTGCAGGCTCCAAAAGGAGTGACCTTGTGGAGATGTCTTGAGCCTGTCTGGCAGTCAGTCTCATACAGCTATCATCTGCAGCAATTTTGATTATCGTACAGGCTTGCCCAAGTCGACGAAGAAATTATCCCACCTTTTGAAATTGTCTTCAAATTTTGACATTATATTTTGTAGAAAATTTATTACTTGGGAACATTCAGTGTGGAGCTGACGTTATTCCATCTTGACAATTGCTCTCCACCACTGAATATTATGTGTAAAACTATTTCGTGACGTAATTAGCTCTACGTGCCACCGAAGTGAAATTGCGAGTTTTCTGGAAATAATCAAGATTAGACTAAAGATTCACGTATTTTAATACGCTCTAATTTTCATGGCATACACGCAGCAAAAGAAAATGCCTCAGAGAATTCCAATTAAAGAAATTTGCGAGTAAGCCAATTTTAAGTGCAATAATTTACCAGATCAGGAGGTTATTGCGTTTTTGTGTTTAATATCTCTTAACGTTCAGCCCCAGTGTATTTGTTTACTGCAACATTTTTTTTGGAGGTTTAACAACCACCGTGAGCAACTCAATGGGCTATAAGCAGTCGCCCGTCCCTAATTTAGGGTCACTGGTTCCAGGGAAGGGAGAGAGCCAGTGCGGAAAGACAAACACTACATCCATGCCTGGCCGGGATTCGAACCCGGACCCCTTACGGACGAATGACCAGAGGCCATCACTTAGACCACTGCGCCACCGGGGCGGCCTGCAACATTGGTTCACCAAGGTACGTGTGCATTGCTAATAAGGCTACCATACTCTTTACTGAAAACAATTTTAAATGATCACCGGAATTGGCGGTTTTAAGAAAAAACAATTGTACGAAGCCTTAAAGTAAACTAAAAGTGAACGCTTTCATATAGTTTTTTTATTTGGATTTATTGCTGCAGGAAATTACGAAAGTTAAATACTATAGAAAATAATTAACAAACATTTGATAAATTTAATAGCTATTCCATAGAGTTCAATCTATGGGTCGCATGAGGTTCCGGCTGCGACATGATCCCATTCGCCGCCCCGGTGGCGCAGTGGTCTAAGGCGCTGGCCTCTGATCATTCGTCCGTAAGGAATCCGGGTTCGAATCCCGGTCAGGCATGGATGTTGTGTTTGTCTTACGGCACTGGCTCTCTGCCTTCCTTTAACCAGTGACCCTAAATTAGGGACGGGCGACTGCTTATAGCCCATTGAGTTGCTCACGGTGGTCGTTAAACCTCCAATCAAAAAATCCCATTCCTTACTTAAAGGAAACTAGGAAATTTTATTGGGTCTTTTCATTCTGAGTAGAGAAGAGATTATGTATGAAACAACTTTGGGAACAGCCACCAATTGCTAATAGCAGTAGTCATGTTAGTAAATTAAAAATTCTGACAAGAAATATAGTGCACGCATGATACATTCCAGAATATGTGTCCAATAGGCACGACTTTAATAATGGAAATAGCACTCATGCTATCTGACCTGATAATTCAAACTTTTCAGAGCTCTGTTATTTTAGTGTTTTTTAATCATCTGAGAGAAAAAAATTGAATTTTTTTTCTCTCAGATGATTAAAACAACAAATGCAAGTGCTCCTTAATAATGCATCTTATGGTACAATCTCCTATCGATGTGTAATCATTCTGCTTAAAAGTAGATCTATGCCATTTAATTATTTGTTGATGGTAGCCTACTGAGAAACATTTGGACGAAATTTTATCGGACCATTGTGCAGCGAAACAAGAGTAATAATGGAGAGGGAAACCACTAAAATTAAAAGGTGTAAAATTACCAAAATTTAAACCAGTTATTAGTTTTGATTTAGAAAGCGAATTTAGATAGATACCTGCGCGATTGCGATAGGTCTGATATATTTTTCAGGCATAATGGATACTAATCGGAATGAAATACAGGCATTAGCATTAGAGATGAGCTTAACTGCTACTTGGTGATCACGGCGCTAACTGTGACTGCTACTCAAAAGTTACAGTGATTTTTAACCGTGATTGAATCACAGTTTAGGACATGTTCTTTCACTTGTCTGTACCAGTAAAGCTAACTATTAGTAGAATCACCTAGAAGAAGTCTCGGCCATATAGAGCGGATCATGAGTTATATGTTTTTAACTTTTATACTTAATTCTTTTGTAATCCCGATATTTTGCTGTAATTTTTTATGGCTTTTTCAGAGAAATTCTGAGTAAGTTTTTATACGTGTTTGCGATTATATGTTAAATTTTGAATTCAGATTATCAAAAATACACTGTTTTTTTTATACCTAACATGATATGTCACAAATTTCAACGAAACGAGATAGCTTTTTTTCCAGCCCTGAAATGGATGAAGCAACTAAAAATTTATTAAGTAATTTTCACAGTTCACTGTTTCCTCCTAATTAAAAAAAAACTGAACCTCACTCGCAGAGAGGACGACGTAACGGTCAGCTCGCAAACAACGCTGCGAAAAAATCAGGAATAGCAGACTGCTAAATTGCAAAACGTGATAACCAATAACAGCCAATTATGGTAACAACCACAGGAGCAGAATTCACTCAGTAAAGGTTAGCAAGGGGCTGTGAAAAAACACGAAGAGTATGATGGGTAGCAATGACTAAGTGAGGAACATTTATTGGACGATCACTGTTACTCACGGTTTTCAGTTGCAGGCGCTACCTGTGATTTTTCGATAAGCGTGATCAAATCACAGGTTGGGAAATAACGCTCATCTCTAATTGGCAGCCTAAGGTGTTCATTCTCTAACACAGCGCCTGCAGAAGAAATACGTACGGACTTCAACGTTTACTGTGATATTCTTTTTTGCATTTTTTTACGTATCAGGGCAATTCCAAATGTTTTCCTCCAACTTCGATGTAGACATTTCACACGCTTTTCACTGAACGATAAACGATTATTAATAAAGGAGTCTTTGTAAATTTGGTACAGCTTAAAACAATCATGATTGCCAAAAAATAATATATATATCGTCATGTCGAAATTAAAAAGAAGCAATATCTGCTTTTGCTGCCATGAAACACAGCGTTTACTGGAGGCGATGATGGTTTGTTTTTGCGGCCCTGTGTCATTTTATCTTTCAAGAGTGTATTTGAGATTGAAATATAAACGCACAGATTTTTACCTTTAAGGCAAACGTTTGCATAACTTACACTACGTTTCCATAAATGCAGAATGTGCGGAATAAGGCAATACATTGTTTTTTCTGTTTTCCACACAAAAATGAAACGAACCTTAACAGTTCATGAGAATCCAATCATAAAAAACACGTGTATACGATGAGGGTTTCTCTGATTTGACAGACAAGAATCTTTAGTTGCGGTTACATTTTTTTCTTCAGACACAATGTAAAAGTGCCCCATACAGTATGTACAGATGTAGAAAACCTAAATCCGTTTAAAATAATACATGTACCAAACGTAAGAGCAAATTTCATGAAGAAATCGAACATTGGACCCCGTAACTGTGGACCAGATACTGTCAAACAAGCTGTTTTATACAGCTGTGGTTCAAAAAGGTCAGCAACAAAGCTGCAACGGTCCTCTGGTATTAACACCAAAAGATATGCAAAATCGACAATAATAGGGACAATTGAACGTAACATTACGTTTTGAAAGGAGATATCTTTACGTGTGCAGGAAGAAATGTGTTTCCTGATTTGAAAATTATGAAAAATTGCTGAAACACTGGTCACTCTTTGTAATATAAAGATGCATGCAACATTACGCATGATCGAATTATGAGATCAAAAATTTGGTGGAAACAATAGATACTTTATTCTCTTTGTAGCTTGCAAAACAGCTACACGTATCAGACATCCTCGGATTTCTTTACACAGTTCCCATTTATTTGAAAAACGAGTGGTATTTTAAAATATAAATCGCACATGGAAAAGGTATAGTTTCGGATTCTTTGTTGAATCCTCTATTTACTTTCTGATAACATGTACACAACGTTAAAGTTGGAAAGGGAGTGAGACAAGGTGACACCATATCTCCGAAGCTCTTTAATGCCACATTGGAAAATGTCTTTAAATCACTGAACTGGGAAAACAAATGGATGAATATTAATGGAAATTATCTAACTCACCATCGTTTTGCTGATAACGTAGTCATTTTTGCAACTACCTCATCAGAGCTGCAGAGTATGATCCAGGAACTTGCTGACAAGAGTAACGATGTGGGATTTAAAATGAACTTTCAGAAGACAAAAGTGATGTACAATGGTTTCACAAGAAATGAAGATTTATCTATTGATGGAGAAAAGCTGGAGTTAACAGATGCGTACGTCTATCTTGAACAGCAGATATCAAGTAAGGGTCACATTGATCAAGAAATTAATCGGCGTATAAAATTTGCCTGGAGAGCTTTTGGAAGAAACAGCATAATTTTCAAGATCAATATGCCATTTTCTCTTAAAAGAAAAGTGTTTGATCAATGCATCCTTCCAGTGCTTACATATTATGCAGAGACGTGGACCGTAACTAAAAGAGACATACAAAGGCTGCAGACAACTAAAAGCGCATTGAGTGGTGCATGCTTAAGGTAACCAGAAGAGATAAGAAGAGGAACTCGTGAATCAGAAAAAATGACAAGAGTGGAAGACATCATGATCAGAGTAAAATACCTGAAATGGCAATGGGCTAGACATACTGCCAGAAGAACAGACCATCGATGGACAGTCAGAATTTTAGATTGGATTCCATGGGACAGGAAAAGACCCAGAAGAAGACCACATGGGAGATGGGTGGATGAAATTCGAAAGTATGTGGGAGTAACATGGAGGAGACTGACACAAGACAGGCATTTGTGGAAGAGGCTTGGAGAGACCTTCGTCCAACTGTGGATTGATAATGGTTGACAATTATGATGATGATGATGATGATTTCTCATTCTTTCATCGTAAGGCTGAAGTGGAAAATGGAGGAATGTAAAACTTGTACATGTAAGGAACATGAAAATATTTTGTTAATTTCACTTGCCAAATAAATATGTTGATTTAATTCTTTAAGATTCAATTTGAATACCAATACTTCATGACTTTCCTTAATTTTCATTTCAAAATATGAAGATATCTCCTTTGTACCTGAGCTATACCACAACAGCTTTTGTTTTTTCAGTTGTTGCAGAACATTTTTTCACCTGAGTTGAAATATTAGCATAACCTTTGTGTCACCCAGGATAGAACACCCGGTACGAGGAAGGCATCTAGAAATAATTGCAAAGCAAATATTGAATATATGGAAACATATGAAAACACTCTGAATGATTTTAAAGGTTTTAGAGCTTACTTGGACCCAAGGAATGGCACATTACCTGCTGGGTCATCTGGTTCTGATTTTAATTAGGAGTTTGCTAAAGTATTTGTAATTTTTTGTTAAAAAAATAAATAAACATAAAATAAATTTGTGAATCTGCTTTATGGTGTCCAATTTTACTATTTACATAATGCTAAAATAAGCTGGAGAGCTCCAATGAATCATTAAATAGTCGCATACTGCTGTTTTAACTGCGAACTTCATGATTTATAACATGACGTAGTTACAAGAACAATGGCGTTCACTATGTGGATCAGTTGTGAAACACAAGTGAGGCTGTAAAAAGAATTTGCATGCCTACTGAACTGACTAAAGAAAGAGTAATATAGAACTTAGATTCGAATCGAAAGCATGATAAATTAAGCAGTAAGGATCCATAATATTGGTTTCTACGCTAAAGCATTCTTTGCAATCACACCATCCTGAACCCTGCATAGCCCTCATTTCGATGTTAAATTACCTCATTTCTTAAGTACCAAGAACACGACTGCGAACTTATGTTTAATCCTATAAAGACCATGACCCAAACATCTTGTATCACTCTGCATACCATAGCGCCCGAAACTGCCTTTTATTTCACTTCTTTGTTTAATACCAACAATAGTGACTGAGGGTGTCTCCTGCTGATCCCTCATAGGTCGAGAAAATATGAAGAACAAGTAAGGGTAGGAACTGACTTGCTCTAGATAGTCGTATCGCCCAGCTATAACTGTTTGTACGTACGAGTGGTTTGGGCGTTACGGTCTTTAAAGTGTTAAAATTTAAAGAGAAATTACTGAAACTTCTTCAATTTTTTTAATATAGTCTTCTTTCTGTAGGGTATTTAAGAGTTATTTTATTCCCACCTCTATGAACATCCCCTCAAACGCACGCACGCACACATACGTATTTACATGTCTGAAAGTTTCGGTTAAAATCAAAGCTTCTTGAATTCTGAACGGATTATTCTTTTACATATAATGATAATGAGTAGGGCTATCGACGATTTTTCTCCTTACTCTGTTTCTAATTTTGCTGGCACATTCCTACCTCTCCCGGCACATCTTAAAATATGCTAAAGGCAAAAATTTACGAACTTTTGTAATAATAATGGCAATGTAAATTCGCAGCATCGGAGACATGTCCATTGAACAGCTCATTTATTTTCTTATCACAAATGGGATACGCTTAGGGCCCAGTATGGTAAATTACACAGCACATCTGCTTAAGTGATTGCGTAAAACGAAGAGCTAATCAGGATTACAAAATGCGTGACATGAGCGACGCAAAGAACTCAACTACTCTGTTTCTCAAACCAGGCAAACGATTCAGTGACAGAAATCATATAAACGCATCAGACAGACCAATACGTTTGAGCATCACTTGAGGTTCGACTTAGGATCGAAATGTGCAAAAATAATTTTCTGAGAGAATTTAAACAAGGTGCAATTTTTGGCTACTGTTACAGTGGACACCCCCCCTCCATCCTAAAACCTGAAGAAAACTCTAAAATTTGTCCGCCATGTCGCGTATGGTATGAGGCAGCTAGGAATCACAGTTCGGCAGGCTCACATGTTCTTTTACAGTTCAGTTTTTTTTTATTTATTTCTCATTTACGTTGTTTTTTCTTTCGGATGTTCTCTAAAATTAATTAACAAAATTGCGGGATAATTGGGAAGTCGCTCCAATGCTTTTGAAGGCAAGAAACGCAATATTTTTGCCATTTTGAATTGTTTCTACCTGTGGGAAAAGGTAGCACTCAATGGTTGCTCTGGAAATTGATAAGAGCAAAGCGATAGGCCCAGAAGAGGACTTCTGGATTTCTTGAGGAGGGACCGATGTTACGACCCACCCCCGCCATTAATTTAGTAATTAATGGGCGTGGTTGATGTGTGAAATTAATTAAGTATTAATTGTTCGAGGCTTGATTGGAGTTTAAAAGTGCAAACAGCAGATAAAGTTTTATCTGGGGGTTTGGAAAGAAAAGAGGCGAAGAATTCTCTCTCTGGCTGGGTGGTCTCAGAATAGCTCTGTTAGGTCATAATTATCAGGGCGCAGCTGACGGGAAACTAAGCAACACGGAATGGTACCTTTCGAAGAGGGGTCCACTTGAGTAAATGTATGAAGATGGGGACAAAAGGTTTAGCGAATAATCGTAAATTCGTCGATTGTTTGGGGCATTTTCGAGAACAATTGCTCTCTGTGTGGTCCGTGCAGAAAAATAAGAGTTCGCACTTAGCGTGAAAATAAGGAAGAAAGTTCAGTTGTCTGTATGCTCTCCGATGTGAAAGGCTGGATGCCTTGGATCTACGAAAAATGAATTGGGAAAAATGAAGCAGCAAACCTCCCCGCATTTGGTAAGAAATGGAGACAACTCGAGGCAGCTGGAGATGCCAGTTTGCCATAAAGACAGCAGAATGCCTAAATCCTCGGGATAAAGCAGAAATTTCTAGGCTGGAGCGTAATGGAAATCAGCGACTGTTTGGCCTAATGAAAGCCAAGTTACAGGGGAATTAAGAAGTCTGCGAGTGGACAGTGGTCATTCCAATGAGAAGGGAAGCCATGCAAAGTCGGGTTCGGATGCCAACCACTGCAGTGTGGAATCGTCACCCCCATTCATCCCCTACTGTGGAGGAAGTGAAGAGATGCGCTTGTCTTACGGGGCGAAGCGAGGCCCCATGTGTGCGTGTGTGTGGTCACGTAAGCAGCGAAGCCACTACGTGTAAGTGCGACGGGATAAAAACATGGCGAAAGAAAAATATGAGCGTAAGAGCGGTGGCTTCGATACCTAACAAATATACAGGTGAAATGGGAAGTTGCTGATATACGCTTAAGGTAAAAGCACGTCTGATTTCGCTCGGCCGAGAAAATTAATCTCAGGGCTGGCGGTCGCAACTCTATAAAAAAAAATGGAAACAAAACCTGCGAGAGGCATGTTTGAACTGCGTACTCAGGCAGGGTAGATGGTTTGCTAACGGAAAGGAACTGACTGAATTGGGGATGAACGGTCAAAAAGGACGGAAGGTAGCGAAGGACGGAATCTACTATAGCAGCAGCGGAATTGAATGTGTCCCACTCTCCAAACAGTTGGTCAGAATCATTTCTTCACGACAACAGAAATCATTTCCCAGGAACACAGAAAATCAATCTTGGAAACCGCAACAGCAGATGTGAGAGGGCCTATTTTGCTTAACGGCCACCTTCAAATCGTCACGAGAATAGATCAGTGTGCACTCTAATCATTGCAACAAAGTGCGGCGTGATATCACCATTTTAATTGTGTGCTTCATTTACATCAAGCGTCAAAGTGAAGTGTTGAATCATCGGTGCTGCCACATGGTGCAAGTGTCTGTGTGTGTGTGCGCGTTTTTTTTTTGTCGTGTGATATTATGTGATGCACAACGGACTTGCACAGCAAAGTCACGAAACTGTAAGTAGATGAATATTTCCTTTTTTTCTTTCTTCGCACATCTGCGAACTTGTGCCATCCCGACACCCAAAGCTGCATGGACATAGATGCAGTAATGCTGAGTGATTGAACCTCAGAGGAAATACCTGCACATACAGATTTCAATTTCTTACAGGGCACATTTCCTGATTATTTTTTTTTACATGAATAAGGGAGAGGGTGTGGCCACAAATTCCGCTGGGCGGGACAGTTTCTTTTAACTTTGGTTCAGGGCCAAAGCGAGCGGGGAAGGGATCTGCATGTGCATGCTTATTAGATTTAGTTAATTAACTTTGGCAGTATTTCGCACCTATAACCTTATTCCGCAAATTAACGTGCTTGTGTATTTTGTGTCTCGAGTATTTTTAATGTGATCGTTTGCATATAATTTTTTTTTCATTCTCTAAGCAATTGTATATGAATATTACCCGCAGCTCTATTTAGTGTGTAAACGAGTAGTATCTCTTGTTCAGATAGTCCGGTGGAGACTCAGTGGGCTGCGTTATCCGACAGTAAAGTGTGACACCGTATGCTGCCCACATATGAGGGGCAATTGTCTATGCGCCTAGAGAGCGCCGGATCTGTTTAAATCTCGCAGAACGTTATTAAATGTTGTGTTGTGTATTTGAGAATCATGTGTTATTTGCGAAAGTGAGTGTTGTACTGGCTGGTTGGGGATTGAATGTACCGGAGTAAGATCCGGACAACTACACTCAGTCACGAATTGGTGATTGCGGGTGAACCTCATCACAACTCTGATCCCAAAGTATCATTTTTTTTAGATTATTTTATTTTTTATTTGTTGTTGTTATTTTGTTCACAAGGTGGATTCACCCAAGCCTTATGCTTCGGGTCATTCTTCAACTTTTCATTTTTTATGTTCTGGTGTGAATCTTTGAGTGCAGCAGTGCACCTGAGATTCTCACCTGGTGCCGTGGCCAACTAAATTGTACTTCAGGTCTCAAGCACCGTTACCGGCCGACTCGGCAGGAACACTGCTAGTGCCGTGTAACACTACAGACTCTTGGTTTTAAGCCGTTTCATAAAACGTCTGCCATCCTTGGGCACGAACAAACCTTCCCTTTATTGGAAAAAGTCTGACGTTAAAAACTTCAAGCAGTCTGTCGATTAGAGATTTTCTTTTATTTACGCAAGGGTTGTTTTTCACTACATGTCTTTCCTCACTCAAGGAAAGTGGATTTTTCAAAAAATCAAAGTTTCAAAATTTTAATGAACCGCTCACTTATTTTTACTCTGAAATATTAAAACCTTCATCATAAATTACTTATCTCTCCATAACACAATGAATGCACCCTAAAGGACGAGGTCTTGGATACATGTATTTGCTGCATAGAAAGGAACTCCCACAGTCCCACGGATCAGAAATCCATTCCGTTCGAAATTGAAAAGCTCTATAAAAGTTACAAGTAATGCATATCGCCCATTAAAGTATGAAAAATGTGAGTTCAAAGGTAGCTCTATTTTGTATAGTTGCCTCACTGTTTTGCGTGCTGTCAGGCTAGTAACATTGAAGGATTTTTTGGTATTAGCCCAGAGTCCATTCCGACATGATATAACAGATAGCACTTGTCCTGGGCTTTGAAACAAGTGGTATTATATTTCTGTATCTCCCTTTTTTTCCATTCAAGTACATTGACGCTTTGGTTTTCTCATTTGGGCTCTCACTAATTTTACAGCTGCACAAAAGCTTGGAATAAGTTACCTCAAACTGCAATACCTATTTTATGTCACAACGTGTTCCAAGCAGTCATACTGCAGTAAAACAAGTGAGTTCCCAAACGAAAAACCTAAACGTCAATGTATGCGGTTGAGGGTGTACCAAGTGCTGTCTGCAGAACTAAGAGAGATACAGAAATGTAATATCACTTGTTTTAAAGCTAGTGCTATCTGTGATACGTTATCGGAATGTACCCTGTTCTATTACCGAAAAAAGTTATGTAATGTTTTTACTCTGACAGCAAGTATAACAGTGAGGAAACTAGTAAAAAAAAGTTACTTCTAGAATAGAAGTTTTTGTAATGTAATATCAGCACTTCGAAGATCAGAACACGTAACACATAGACAAGTGCTAGTTCAAACGCCAGGGACCATTTTAGTCGTCGCAAAAATCTGAATCTTTTTGAACTGCATACACAAAGAGATACAGGCACTTCAGGCTACGAATCATCGGAAAACGCGTTAAGGCACCAGGACACAGACAAGGAAATGTAAGTGTATGAAAGTCAACAGCTCTTGTATATGGTTCGAAGACGGTTGCTGGGCACTAGCTCAACAAAACAGAACAGCACAAGGGAAAACTGCAAAACGTGATCTAAACAATTCTAAGAACATCATGTGTAGTAAATAGCAACTTGTTGATTACGGAAAAACGAAGTACATGTACAAGGGCTTGGACGAAAGACATCAACGTACCTTTCATTAACGTTTGGTAATATCAGTGTCACTGTGTGTCAGATTTTGTATGCACCACATACAATGCTGTCTGTTTTTCACAGGTTCATGTTACAAACGAATATGTAGGCTGGCCCCTTAGGCGTCGTTGAGTCGACGGTCCTCAGAGAATGACGCTGACGGCTCCGCCCGATATCTATATTGCATGACCGGGAGAATTTCAAAGTTGTTAGCATTAACATATTGACCATATTTTTAAAGAGTTAAATTTGTGTCTCAGTAATTTATTGATAAATTAATTATAGTTAAGAAAATCTAACACATTTTCAGAATTCTTAGGGCTGTTGTTTTCTCCATTGATTAACCATTGGTTATGTTATAATAAAAAAATCTTCTAAACTTTTAAGGTAATAAATGTTTCAGGTAATCAGTCAAACAGACATTATTTGCTGACCAAAATTCTGTTACTATATAATTACAGCATTATTTCATCGATGTTTTTCTTTTTCTTTTTTTCCACCCTTTTTCCCCTTTTCCCACCCCATTGCGCACTGCACTATTCTGTCTAGTCAGCAATAGTGGGTAGAAGAACATAACACACAGTATTCAGGAGTTAAAGCCTCACCGGATGAAAAGGCACAGGGACACCACTTTCAGAGTCGATGCCAAATGCAAATATACAATATGTTTGTTATGCATGAATATTTCCACATACTTAGGCCTGTGTCTTTTTGCGTCTTCATAATCGCGAGTAGAATAATCGTTTATTTTTTGAAATCTTAGGGTTGTGTATTCTATGCTAAATGAAAATGTTTCATTCAAATTTGTTTTGCGTCTCATAAAGAAATTTTAAAAAGCAAATGTTTAAAATTTTAAAATTCGGAGAACAAAATTCGTTAGCAAGATGTTGCGAATATCAATGTACTTTAGTGATATAATGGTAGCACTTTGAAGAAATAAAGATTAAAGAGGAAATAAATTCATGAATTTTAACTAATTTGAATTAATACCAAAGTATACTGAACTTGCAGCAAAGAAATATTTAAAAATGGATCGTTTGTACAACGTTCGCCACAGATACTTCCGCCGCCCCGGTGGCGCAGTGGTCTAAGCGATGGCCTCTGATCATTCGTCCGAACGGGGTCCGGGTTCGAATCCCGGTGAGGCATGGATGTTGTGTTTGTCTTACGGCACTGGCTCTCTCCCTTCCCTGGAACCAGTGACCCTAAATTAGGGACGGGCGACTGCTTATAGCCCATTGAGTTGCTCACGGTGGTAGTTAAAACTCCCATCAAAAAAAAAAAAAAACAAAAAAAAAACAGATACTTCCGTTCGAATTGTAGGAATTTAAATCCACACAAATAATTTTCTTAAAAAAATGCATTTTTTTTTATTTAATTTTATTCGTCCTCAAGAGAGATTAAGATTTTTAAATGGGATGCGCACCTCGTATTGATCCCATTTAAAATCATTTTGCTTGCAACAAATTCCCAGAACATACTTAATCCACAAAAGCCATGATTTTCGTTTCAAAAGGACAACTCCTACAGCCTTTGTTCTTAACAGAGAACAAAAACCTGTTCATTTATAATTTTCTTTATTATTTCTGAAATTAAAGTGTCAGATACTTCTAGTTTTATTATCAAACTTTACACTGAAAGTTACGAAACATCAGCGTTGTATGCCCAGCCATATAACAGCATCCTTGACATAACTGTACTCCCAAGTGGAACCAAGTATACGTTCGCTAAATCTATACAATGAAAGGGCCGTAGTGAGTTTGATTATTTTCCGTACCAACTGAACATGGGCACAGAAATCGTTTATGGCCCATATCTAAAGAGGACAGCACTTTGGTTCAACATTGGGCGTGGAGTATGGTATCAGACAATTTCTACCGAAACAGGACGATTCATAACGCTCTGGCTTTAGGGGTTCTAGTGAAGTGTTTACAAAGCTTTAGAGCAGGGGATCCCACACTTTTTGAGTCGTGGAGCACTTTTTAGAAGATAAATTCGTCACGGAGCACTATCGCCGCCCTAATGCCAAAACCACTTATATACATTTTTGGCTGCATTTCCCTAATTGCATTAAGCTGTTAGTCGATATTTCCCACATAGCAAAAACGTGAATTATTTTTCGAATTCGAAATAGCTTAAATTTAGATCTAAACTTAATTTTTCTCATTGAAAAGTTATTAAAAATTCGAACTTCATATATCGTTTTCTCATAATATCAATTTTGCACCTACGTCCCTTGGCATAAGGGACAAGTGATTTTCACCTAGCACCTACATAAGTACTAAACAGAATTACAGCCGTATTGACGATGGAAGATATTTTATCCATCTGGTCATGTTAAACATCAAGTTTTATTTCATTCGAAATGTTATTTTTCTACTAATTTTAGAGAAATAAGGAACTTACTTAACTACTCATACATAAACGAAAAACAACAAAACAAAACACAAACAACTAGAAAAACATAAATTAAGTCACCACACTTGAGAAGAAATTAAAAGCAAATATTGTAAATCCTAAATTGGTTACCCACCTAGATATAGTATTTAAAACCATTTTTACCGTTGCAAAACCAAAAATTTCACTTGGCAGCAAAACAAAAATAAACAATACGGTATAGCTTGAGAAGTTAAATTCTATTGAGAGGAATGGGATTATTTTAATTTGCACAGTGTGGTTATATTTGTTTGAATTTGGGGCAGATACAATTAAATATATTGATCTGCATTGAGGCGGGGTCAGTATTTTGTTTTAGCAGCCACAAAAGTAGTGAATCCTACTTCACGTAAGTAAGTTGTGGCATAGGGGCAGAAGGATAATTTTCGCTATATTTGACAAAACTTAACTTCGTCTTTTAGCTGACATCAACATTTTGATAGTGAATTCTTGGTTGTAAAATTTACTTTTATCGCAGAATCTGATATCAAATCAATCAAGGACCCATACTGTTGCGATGTCAGATAGGCTGGCATTTCCTACAGAGCAGAGTATAGGTTAACAACCGAAATATTTTCTTTCATTTTTTTCGTAGAATTCTTCCGGAAATCATCAGTTGAATCTACCAAGATAAACTTTGCAGTTGAACATGCAACTCATTTAAGATATCTTCAGGTATGTCGGAATCTAGCTGTTCTCTAAAATTATTTCACTATTTGGAAGCTGTCTAGATTTTCGATTTTTCGAACTTTATCGCTGGTGTCAAAAATAGTTACTACTTTTCCTTGAAACGTAAGACTTAAGTCATATACTTTTTAAAAATATTTCGCTAAATACGCCAATTTCATGATCCAACCTTTATCACAGAACCTGTTTCCCAAAACAAAGCTCCAGTCAATTAGGGTGGTTCTGACTTCAGCCCTCATTTCGAAGAGCCGAGTCAACGTTTTGCCACGAGAAAGCCACATTTTTCTGTGAGAAGTAAAAACGTATGTAAATTCCCCATGTCATTAGACAACATTGTGAACAGCCTTGTATTTTTAGGATGTGATTTGATAAAATTAATCATTTTCACGCTGTCGTCCAAGACTTCGTTTAGGGAGATCGGCATTTTTTTACAGCGCAAGGCTGTGGCGGTGGAGGACATGATGGCTACTGCTGCACTGCTTGACTTTTTGTTTTATTCTTGAAATAACACCTGGCGTCTTTCCAGTCATGGCCTTCGCACCGTGTGCGCACACATCAAAGCATTTATCCAATGAGATGCCACTCACTGTGAAAAATAAGTCTATGGATTTGAAAATTTCACTGCTTCTCGTGTTAGTCGATAACGGCTAGCAGAGGAGCCGCTCCTCTTGAAAATGCTCTAAGTACTGGTAGTGCACTACTAATAAAATTGCCAACACATCCACATCCGTTGATTTATCCATTTGGAGCGAAAATGTAACCATAATGCCTTCTGTTAGAGGAACAAAAGCAGCTTTCACGTCCTCTGAAAAAGTTCTCTATTCATCGCCGGATTGTGCTATTTGTAAAAGAACGGTGCCTATTAGTTTCATGTCTTTTCCATCCAACATACGTTCAGCTATGTCCTTTTCTCAAGGCTTGATTATGGGCTTCGCTAAATTGTACAATTCGGTAACTGACTATGTAGGACGCCATCAAAGTGTTTTCGTTATCTGTTTTCAAATGATGTTATATAACTTTCTGGGATTGTGTACGTTCAACGTACTTCTTTCTGAAGAAATCAGTTGGTTTTCCTTTGCAATCTAGATGTACTACCTCAAATTGACGACGCATTTTTGCTAGGAACATCACTCTGTTTGACATTACGTTGAAGTAAATTGCGCACTGTGGTTTGTTGTAACTGGTCTCAACGAATCAAATATCTAAGTAGGAATCGTGGTACTTTCTCTTTACTATGATTTTCCCTGTAGCACAGGTTTATAAAAAAAAAAACTAGGCACTTGGTTCAACGCTTCAGGAAGTTCTGGCGCACCATCTGTCGCTGATCCATTCAATAACCGTTCATACTTTCCAGCAATTCTAGCACTAGCAAATACATCATCATCTTCCACAGTACAACTGAAAAGTAATATACGTATCAGCTTGGTAAATGCGGAGAATAATCAGATGGAGAGAAAATAACATACATTTTAGACATGCCTTTTAGCTGTTGATTCTTTCACAGCTACTGTGACTGAGGTTTTGACAGTTTTTTTAAAGATCCAGATTTCAGCCTGCTATCCGTTGTTTCTCCGAAAACGTGCAACACACAGGTGTTTCGTGTTCAAAACAGAAGAGCCAAATAGTTATATTAATGTAATTGTTGGCAATAAGAAAATACTTGACTCGTATATTGAAAAGAACGTTTCAAAAGCACTCATAAATAAGTAACACTGCACTGCGACCTGATTCGTTTCGACTCTCGACTGGATGCTGACAAAACTGCAACTGACCAAATGTGCCAAGAAACACAAGGTTTTAATATGCAATAGACTTTCCATATAATACTGGAAATGTGCCGAAGCTGACAATCAGACATGAAAGCACGCCGACGTTCTCATTGCTGAAAGGGGTTAGAGTTGAGCCGTCCGCCGCGTGCGGTCTGCGTGCTTCGCCAACGTTATCAATGTTTGCGTGGTTCCCAGAAAGTGAGGGCGGCGAACGCTGACTCAGGGGATGTATGAGATGCATTTTGGTCTGTAATACTTGTTATCTACACTGCTTTAGAGCCCGCTTCAGGAGCGAAATAACTTCTACCCAATACTTTCTTATACACAGTTCATATCAGCTGAAATTCGCAATTTAGATATCTCGACACTTTCGTTTTATCCATTTGTCTTTACAATATCTTCCAGGAGCCCTTGGAGACGCTTTGCGGAGCACAGTTTGGGAACCTCTGCCGTAGACAAATGAAACTACTTCTGGCTCTGATAAAAAGGATAGCAGAAATTAAGCAAATGCTCGGGAGCAACTCCTGCATTATCCGGCATGCCCTATCAAAAATGTGGTTGAATACAGTCATCGCCCAGGGCTTCCCCAAGAGTGTAAAATTACAGAGATTATGGATAAAACAAGAGATTTGGATACACTAATAGAGGAGGCAGATCGTCGGTGGTTGTAAGATGGAACATTCCTTCTCGGAACACGTCAACACATTGGATTTTTTCCATGCTACAGTGTCCAGGGTGTTTCTGCAATACGGAGATTATGGCAAAACTGCAAGCTCCCAAATAAATTGCAGACATGTAACAGCCTTGGCAGCTCCCAGTGCACCGCATTTCTCTCACATTGTTCGAAATGGTAGGTTCAAGACATTATCACAAATCACTACCGATTTGAACAGTTCATCAAGTCGCCATGTCGGAGCAATCACAGTAAAGCGTACTCTTACATTTCTAGGGTTCTAGGGTCTGAAAAATTAGGCTACAAAGTTCACACATTTAACGGCACGTAACCGGGCTTAATACTTGTTTTGAGATAAAGCATACCGACACTAGAGCATCGAGGACTCGAAACGGATAGCCAGCACTGACGAGTCTTTAATTTAACTGCATCTAGTCGATGGGGATATACGAATTGAACGTCAAGCTCACACATCCATGGATCCTGTATGTCAAGTTGGAGCGGTACAGCTTGGTGGTAGCTCATTGGTCTAGCAGTTAGAACAAAATTTATGTCAGATGTTACAGTGACATTTGAATTCTTTGAGGACGATAACACTCTCAACCTAATTTCCAATCTGAAGCTAAAGGACTAACTATATATGTTTTTTTTCATTGGAAATTGCATTATACAATATCTACAATAATTTGAAATTTGTATTTTGTATTCAATAATTTGAACTACAATATTTTGCCTCATTCATTCATATTTGCCTGTTCATGAAACTTCTTTTTTCGATATGGGTTTCATAAAGAAGTCAGCAACTAAAATATATGGTTTCTCAAAATAAGTGTTTTTCATCTTATTATTCTAAACTTGGAAGTTTGAGTGATAGAACATTGAATGCCCTTCTTGTAATTTAAATATAAAATAAGAAACGTTACTGAAGTCGTAGTATTTTGAATACTTCCCATTAGGTAGAACAAAAATTCTGTAGAATTTTTACTTCGGTTAATTCTGAAGAGATAGGAAGAAAGCAAATAGAAACGCTAGATTAGGTTTTGTTTTTTAATCTGTACCTGTATTTGAAGCACAAAAAAGCTAGAAATTGTAGTTTCAAGTAAATGAACATATTCACCTTGAAAGTAGAATTCCTGATATTAATCGGATGAGACTACATTCAAATATTTTATTTGCGTCAATTGTTTCACGCGTTTTACAAAGTAATTACAAACTTTTCTATAGTTTGTAGAAATATATTGCAGTTATTATTTACTTTCTAGTAATTGACCTGAACTACAGACTAAACAAAACAATATTTGATCTCAAAACTGCGGTCCAGAGCAGAATACCCACAGCTTACATTACCGGAGTGAAAACTCGATTGTAAAAGGAAATAATCGAACGAACAAGGCAGATTGGACATTTATTTGATAAGACATTGCTATCAAAAATGGCCATACTATGTCAGCAGGTTTTAATTCTAACGGTACTATATTAAATACAACCGCAGTTTTGATGAATATTTAATAGATATCCAGATTTTCATCAATAGATTTAATATTTTGCCATACTAATATGTAATTACATGTGAATAAAAAAAGTCTTGGTGTCTAATGCCCAAATCTGGAATTGCTCTTTTGTCATGCTGCGAGGGTTATCCCTATTCGGTGTATGACACAAGTTTAGAGTTACATCGCAGAAAATAATAGCATATGTATAAATGAAGAAATGGACGAAGTTAATTTGAAACCTGGGAAAAAGAATATAAAAACAAAACAATCCGTTTGGTTTTAAACACCAGTGTGTGTGAAGCTTCGATTTGGTTGTGACCTTTTCGAATTGCCGACAAGGTAGTTTTCATAATGTTGTATTTAGTTGCAACTGCTGTTGTATTTGAAATAACTTTACCTGCGTAGCTTAAAATTTGGTATTTTCTTCTTAGCTCAAATATTGCCAAACTTTACGACTGATGTTAATACGAGCAGCATTTTGATGAAATGAAGAGAAACTAAAACATTTGCAGAACAATTGCAAAAATGCCAGTGTACCTTATACGGATCTCGCTTAAATTTGAGAAAGGTCATCCTTAGCAGATGAAATGTTTTGAGGGCAAATAACATTCACCATATCCATGTCCTCAAACTTACTGAAATTGTTTATATCTTGATGAAGTAGATTAGTCGACCAAGCCCATTTCCAGAGAAAGTAATGTTTCGCTGTCCGTTGTCCTCTTTCTATTAATTGGCCATTTGGAACTTAGGATGAGTCTACTGACTCATTGTACTTTAAATGAAATTGTCCAAGAACCAGAATTAAAAATTTTATAACAGGTGGGAGGTCCATGCTGTACGAATGCACTATTTATGTTGATGATGTAGCAGTTTGCCTAAAGCGGTATTTCATTTTAAGCCTGTTCATTTTAAAATTATAAGAAAGGCAATTACTACGCATAAAAATGGTCAATAAACTAAGAAATAGTTCACGGTAAAATAATTCGCATTAAAGGTGTTCATGTTTCCGAGGTTCGACTGTATGTCTAAATCTAAGAATTACACTTCTTGACCCTCAAGTTGCCCTATCCAGAAGGAGCGAGGATAGAGGGCTTAAATTAGCAATGAAAATAGGAGTTTACCTTGATGTTATTTTCAGCCACGTACAGTGTTGATGGGATGAGATAATGCAGCACATTACGCACGCCTCAGCAGTAAGCGGTTGTACCGCTGCGAACTGCAGCACAGGTAGCAATTAGGCGTTACAATGAGTCTTACATTCGACGGATATCGTCCTGAGGAATGGAACATCAATCATGGTTGCCTTGCTCTAATAATTTATCGATGTCGTGAACAGACCGATTCGACTGAAAAAGACGTCCAACGTGGTTCCGTTGGTTTTCGATTGGGGATTAATCGAGCGATTTTACTAGTGGAAGTGAGTGAACACGTGTCTGAGACCCAGAAAATGTTTTCAACGGTGTGTACATGGACGTGATGTTGCTGAAAAACATGATGTAGAGCATTCAGAAACGGTATCAAAATGAGCAGCAGAACCTCACTCACGTATCATGCTTCTGTCAGTGTGCCTGTGATGCGGAAAACAGATGACTTGCTGTCATGCGCAATAGCACCTTATATCATGGTGCCTTCCGGACGGGTAGTGTGCCGGTCTTGAAGGGAACCGGGATCCGTCCGCTCACCTGGGTATCGCCTGATACTGATCCGTCGAACCTAGAAAGAAACCAGATTCGTCATTGAAGACCACAATGTCCATTCGTGACTCCAGTTCGCATGGCTTCGGCACAAAGCCAGACGAGAGCTGTGATGTCTGGCCGTCAATGGCAGCCGACGTAACGGTTGCCTAAGGCTCAGGTTTGCCACATGTAACCTTCGTTTGACAGTTTGGGTCGTTATAGCAACGCCCATCGCCGATGAAACATCACGTAGAGTATCTGCTGCGGTACTTTCTGGGAAAGAACGAGCGTGTCGAACAACCCGAAGTTCGGGGAGTGCTGACGTCTGCTGTACTGCACCACTGCCACTCCGACGCTCTTACGAACCATCCTGTATCCACTGGTGCAAACAGCGTCCAACACTTCCTGCATCCCGTTGCACATGCGGGGCGATACCGCGTGTAGACCAGCCAGGTTCACGCAGGCCTACAATTCTTCCTCTCCGAGACGCATCCACACCGCTATAAACCTGCAGACGGCGTATACCCGGCATCTTCGGCCTTCGCTGGACAGTTACCCAGCACAAACAACAAATCTGAAACGACCGAGACTCTTACACCAGCGACCATACTTTACCATCTACATTGCTGCCGCTGTTTTTATCTCACGAACGTGTTACGTCATCGGCTCCGTTTTAACAATTTGCAAATCTCTAGTGGGTACACGCTCCATGCTATTTGCATGTTTGTAGACACGTCCTTCTGGGTGGGCAATTTCTATGTCAAGCAGTGCATCTTTGGTGTTTTTCCTTATCTTTTTTTTTTCCGGAAGTGCAATTATTTATGGTAATTCGTATTTAATTGTATAAAAGAACTAACTGGGCCAACATAAAAATATTACAGGACTGTAAAAGTTCGGATTTTGCCGTATAAACCCCAAAACAGCAAGTCTGCTGTCCTACCTTAACAAAACTTATTATTATTATTCATGTCGAATTAGGAAATAATTTACATATAATAAGATAATAGGCTTCTGAACAAAATATGTATGAATCGGTCAATTCATCAATCTAGTACGTCAAGAAAAATCCTATTACTTGTTTTCGGACATTCGAGCTGAATTTTTGTCTTACTAAGGGTGAATTAATATCACGCTTTCATAAATGTTTAAGAAACAGTTGTGCAGCTGATACTTTCACACTAATATACCTGTCGTTCTCATATTCTTCATGGGGTTTTCTTACGTAGGATTTTAAAAATAGAATTTACGTTTTGCTTCATCCTCGTAAATTTAATTTTCCATAGCAAAGGACACGACTGCCTTGCATTGAAAAATAAGGTTTCCATCCATTAAGGAATACGTTTCCATATTTGGTGAAATCCTTATTGTTGGTGAAATTGTAAGTTTGAATTTCCATTTATTATATACGAAAGACAAGTTGAACTTGAAGTATTCAGGAGAAAGAACACATAACTTCTATATATCAGAAGAAAGGAACAGGGTATTCCGTAGTAGTAAATATGCATTATGCCAAAAATCAACGTCCACAAACCAAATAGTTTTACTTTTTGTGACAACATCAGACGAATGCAGAATCTAAAGTTTAATGGCCGTCTTAAAACTCAAACAAGTTAAACAGAAGCAGTCATCTCGAACAAAGGAATATATCAATCAAACGAAAAGGGATGTACACGCTCTGTGCAATACTTGCGAGGTCACAGAGTTTTTATCCGGTTTGATAAGTAAAACGTAATAGTGTTACACATTGCAGTAGAGATACCATGTATATTGTCTTTGCTCTTATTTTTTTTTTCAAATCACGTCTTCCGCAAAAACGGAAAAAATTTAGAAAATTGTAAATTCTTGAGAAATATCATTTTTCATATTAAAGGTAATAAATCTTTCTCTTGACCTTTTCAGTTAAATGTTTAGCAGACTTCTTTCCAACATTTGATTATAAATACTTTGTATCTGAAATGTTTTGGTGGTAAATAACTCTCGGCTGTTATTAACAAAACATTTTGGCAGCATTCCTCTAAAAACATGTAATTGCTTTATTTATTTGCCATTTAGAAGTTGGCCCTTATACATGTATATGGCTAGATAGCAGAAACATTACTGTGTCCGCACCGATTAAATCACAAAGTACTACTTGTAAATTTATTTTAAAGAACTGTAATATTTATTTGAAGTAAGTGATTCTAGGTTGGTATTATTAAGACCATGCTTTTATTAGTTGTATACGTGCGTGTGTTAAAGGAAATAAGTAAGTCACGTTCATAATATACATACCAGATTTAAATTAAACGAGGATGAAATGTTCAGTCATGCTTTCCTACCTCGTTTCCAAAAAACTCTAATTTAGGGTCATTCCCTACATAGCTAAGAAGGACGTAAATATATCTTAAGGAAATACAAAGTAACTTCACAAGCATCTTATATTTCCTGTCGTCGAAAACATACTAACTTTTTAGTTTGGCGAATTGAAAACAAGAATTCCGTTTAATACGCACTAATAATGTAAGAAAAATGTGTATATATTAATACTCGCATTTTTGTTTTTGCTTTGGTGGTACCAGAACTTTCTTAGTGAGTTACTGCTCACCCATCAAGTCTTTAGTTCCACAAAGAGTTGTACATGATCATTTAGACAGCTTGTGAATCATAATGAACGGTTCTGATTTCGTTTGACGAGGGAGCAATTTGGGCGATATATTTTAAAACCTTTCGGTAACATTTGATTTCAGATTAAAATTTTGGGGGCCCAAATGTTTTTATAAACGCTTTCGAGCAGGCAGTCGTGGTTTTCAATTGTACGTCAAAGTATGAGTAGGAAACTTTGTTAACGAATAGTGTTTGTACTACAAACACCTTTCGTTAGCAAAGGATTAATACAGGCTACAGAAAAATTAGGCTAATACTGAGATGACTGTTAATAGCGAACTATTTCAATGATAAATTTATTGTACCATCGGAATATTTCGAACGGAATTTGTCTTTTGAAAAGATTCGCATTGCTTTGGGAGCAGAGCTATCGGTAAAAGCAATAATTATTGCTTTAAATATATTGTTTATATTGTTTTTCTTAACAAACTTTGAATTTGCGTCATTTAAAAAATGTGCTTCTGATGGAGTCAAATTTTCCGTTATGTTCGACATATTATTTTTCTTCATTCAACATCTTTCTGTATGTATGTATGTTCTTGGCATTTAGGGTTTTGCAATCAATGTGCAATAATGTACATGAATGAAAAAAATATATCCAGATTTTTCACCTAACGATAGAGTTATAATTGGAAGAATCGCGGCATGGTTGGGGTTCATCAGTGTGTCCACACAAAAAAATTGACACACCAACAATGTGCTTTACATCAACTCTGGATTATAAGGTATGTAATAGTATTTAGGTCCGCAAGTAAATATATTTCTTTCGGTATAAGGATTATTTGTCTGTATAGCATTTAAACATGTATATTGAGGTAATAGGAACGCACAGTAATCCGTATTGCTATCTTAAATACCAGTTAATTTAGTTTAATGGAGGAGTTTTCACACATCCTATCGATAACGAAAGTAATAGCCTTTGAGTGTTCCACAAATAGTTATTCTGACATATATTTATAAACGTTTTTCTTAATAATATACTGAAAGTAAAGAAAACATTATTTAGGAAAACATTGAAAAATGCTTAGTTAACTTACCATCTGAAGTAAAAAATTCAAAAAATTGTGTGAAAATAAAAATGAATTAAATTCAAAATTCTGATATCTCAATTCTCTTAAATAGTAAAGTACTCTGGTTTTTTTCTCAAGCGTATAGCAAAACGGGAAAGATTTAATCCATTTATTCAATATTATGTGCTGTAAACCAATCCATAGATTCGTGAAATTATGTATTTGCACGTTTTGAAACCACCCCATGCCTCATTCATTTCCTTTCCTTTCCATGTAGATATTCTTTTTGTACAATAAATGCTCTTGATTTGCAGCAAGTGAACCCGTTTATTTTTGTCCTTGAGATGATAAAACTCCAGAACAAATGCGCCTTCAAGGCCAAATATAGTAGTACTGTTGCAGTTGTATCCTGTAAAGTCTGCTGAAAATCGGCTATGAATTAAATAGCAAATGCAAACTTCACTTTGCCATGTAACTAAAATAATTATCAACAGCTAATCCTTCTATGTGCATGAAAGAATAGAATCCTGACACGCAAACCGATATGCCACGCTGGATTTAAAAATTTCCATCATGGTAATACTGTATTATTTATTGATGAAAACAACATGAAGGTGTTTACTTCTTCCTATTCAAAAACTTTTTTAAGAATATTTTTTTAATTCTGAGCTACGTGTTATATTTAAGATAACGGTGATTTTGATCATAGAAAAATGCATCAATTTTTCTGCAGAATATTATTGAAAATCATAATTAAATTAAACAATTTTTAGAGTTTGAATTTTTAGTAATAAATATTTTAATAACTCACGTCTGTTTGATCGTTTCCTCCTGCAATGCTTTGCAATAATACTTCGTAGTTTTGCATTATGCATTCTGATTCGTTCCCAACGTTTTTCGAAATTCGGATGAATTTTACAATCCTGAGACTTTTCTTTGGATAAGAAACGTTTTCATACGTGAATTTAATTTAAAGTGCATTCAACTGCTTGCAATAATCTAAGTTAAAGTCATTAGCAATCCTTTGTAGAATCAGAAGTACTTCGGACTGGTTATAGCATAAATAATTAATTTTTTGTAGTTTGTTTATTATTTATCATTCATTCATAGTCATTCAAACGAATGATAGAATTTTCAGGTTATCACTATGTTCACTGAACAAAACATTAGTTCCAGGTATCCAAAGTTTACGACCAAATGCGCCTTCAAGGCCCCAGCTGTTTTCGGCAAACCAGAAAAAGAGCGCAAGCTCTTTAGCATTTATCATTCCCGGAAAATGTGTTGCTAAGAGCCGGCTCGAGGCGAACGATTCGAGCACACCATTGAAATCCATGATCTTCACGTATCATTCACATTCATACGTAACAACAGCATATCGCCCCCTCCTGCCAGTCATTATGTCAGCACATCCATAAACCGACGGATACCGATGTCTCTGATGCGGTGTTCGACATCATTCGTGAGGTTTTTGAAGAGATTGTCAAATGTCAGAGTAACATAATACTCCAAAAACCTTTAATTCGGAAATCCAGTATGTCTTCCGAAGAACACCATGATAGATGGTGTGTAGTAGATGATGTTAAAGCAGCTGAACACTATTTAGCAGGTAGGTTTAACAGTGATCATTGCTCAGAATTAAGGAGGTTTATCTCTTGAATGTTTTTAAACCGCTCGGTAAGGAAGTCTTGCTGTTTCTCAGAGATATCCAAAGCACTAGTTATTGAATTGTTGCATATTTTAAGAGAGAGATAAGTAAAATACACCGCAATACAGAAAAGGGATTTAGATGCTAAAAGGTATAAATAATACTGAGAAATATGGTATTACACTCAAGGGTAAACATCCAATGTTAATAAACCAAAATAGTCCTTACATTTAAAAGAAATTGTTGTGTTTGCAAGAAAACTCTTATCAGCTCATTGATAAACATATTTGACTTTTAATATTTTCTAACACTCTACCAATGTAATGACGAGTTTTCTACATTCCTTTGCAGGAAATGCGTATATTAATCAGCGGAATGAAATCTTTTAATGTGCACTATATAAGCGTAACTGTGCCGTGAGCTTTTCGTTAACGGAGTCAGATTTTCTAATTTCTCCGTGGTAACTTCGTACGAAAAAATCGTTATAGCTAGAATTTAAATATTATGATGCTGAATATGGCTGCGGTATTAGAAATAAGATCAAGTAGGTTTAATGCAATATTTTACATTTCAGTTGTTTAAGTCTAAGTGAGGCAAAGTAAATGATAGATGTTTACTGATTTAATTCAATTTCGTCTTTCCGAAAAGTAATTCCAGAAATTTTAGATAAATTTTCTTCATAGGGCAGAACGGAAAGAAAAATCCGTTTAAATATTTCCAAATTTTAGGACAGAAATGGGAGTATATAAAAATATGTACAAATTCGGTGAAATCTATTAAATACGAAAAACCTTTCATGATAATTTGCATCAATGTCGAACACATACACTGACGGAAAAAAAAATCCCAACACCAAGAAGGGGTTGTGTTAGATAAACGACAGTTGGTGGGCGATGAGAGTGCATCTGTAAGATGACGTCTATGCAAATTTCACGATCGGTGCATACGTGTGCCGCTAGTAGCGCCCTCGGAACATGCAAAGCAGGTTTGCAGTAAATGCGCTCTGTAACGTTCGTGAGCGTTAGTTATCGTTGAGATTCGACGTAGTGTGTTGATGTTAGTCAAGAATGCCTTTAAGAAGACGAAGAAGCCATTATCAACAGCTCACGAAGTTTAAACGAGGTCGTGTAATAGGGCTACGAGAAGGTGGATATTCTTTCCGCAATTTTGCAGAACGACTTGGCAGGAATGTAGCCACTGTGCATGATTGTTGGCAGCGGTGGTCAATTGAAAATACTGCCTCAAGAAGACCGGGTTCCGGCCGGAAAGCGTGACAGTACTGAGAGAGAAGACTGCCATGTACGTCGTATGGCCGTGGCACATCGTACTGCGTCTGCGGCAGCATTTCGAGCTGCAGTTGCCACCACAGTGACACAACGAACTGTTACAAATCGGTTACTTGAAGGACAGCTCCGAGCCAGACGGCCTGTAGCGTGCATTCCACTTACTCCAAACCACTGCCGCTTGCGACGTCAGTGGTGTCAGGCTAGAGCTCATTGGAGGACGGAGTGGAGATCTGTTGGGTTTTCTGATGAAAGCCAGTTCTGCCTGGGTGCCAGTGATGGCCGTGTGTTGGTTAGAAGGAGACCAGGTGAGTGCCTGCAACCAACCTGTCTGCGGCAGAGACACACTGGACCTACACCTGGAGTTATGGTCTGCGGAACAATTTCCTATGACAGCAGGAGCACTCTCGTGGTTATCCCACGCACCCTGACGGTACAGTTGTACATCGGTCTGGTGATTCAACTTGTTGTGCTGCCATTCATGAACAGCATTCCAGGGGGTGTTTTCCAACAGGATAACGCTCGCCCGCATACCGTTGTTGTAACCCAACATGCTCTACAGAGTGCCGACATGTTGCCGTGGCCTGCTAGATCAGCAGATCTTTCTCCAAACGAGCACGTATGGGACATCATTGGACGACAACTCCAGCGTCACCCCCAACCAGCACTAACCGTCCCTGTATTGACTGACCAAGTGGAACAGGCATGGAACTCCATCCCACAAACTGACATCCAGCACCTGTACGACACAATGCATGAACGTTTGCATGCTTGCATTCAACATTCTGGTGGTTACACCGGTTATTAATGTACCAGCATTTCACATTTAAAATGGCTCTTCTTGCGCTTACATTAAGTTACATTAAGCTGTGATCTTGAAACCTTAATCGATAAAATATGTTACCTACACAAATGTATTACCGCCATTTCATTCCTCTACAACTATTTTTTCGTGGTGTTAGGATTTTTTCCCGTCAGTGTAGTTTGTACTGAATTATTCTTAAAACAGATTATTAAAACAATATATGTTTAATTGGGAACATGATATATATGCAATTGAAATGGTAAACTCCTGTGACGTAAAGCAGGATTACCTAGTGATAGCTCAAAAATTATATTCATTTTTTCAAATCAAGATAATGTGGATCAAAATAAATAATCCCTTACAAATCGGAATAGGTAAAACAGTTGTCTATTTAAATGGTTCACAAACCTTTGGTATTTTACGAAGTAATTGATGGCAATCAACACGCAATTCTGGCCTCACAGTGTTGAGTGACAAACGTTCCTGCCATTTGGAGCTAATATTCTGCAAAATACAGATTTTGTCTTGTAAAGTATTTATGGATAAATATAGGTTTCCAGACAGAGGCTCGCTGTTACTTAAATGCTTTGTGGGTGCGTGTATGGGAGAATAACGACCTCCGTCAACAAATCGGCTATAAGAAATGGCACGTGCATTATTTAAGGGCACTGGCTCCAACGAAGGGAAAGAGGCAGTGCCGTACGGCAAACCAAGATGCAAGTCTCAAGAGGGCAAATCCTAAGGTCTGGCTACTGACCATTCATCCAAACGGACCCACCTTTGGACGAATGGTCAGTACCCAGACCTTAGGTACACTGCGCCGTCAGGGCGCTCACACCGATTTTCCGCATGATAAAAAATACCTTTGTTCTAGAAAATGGCCCACATAGCGAAACGGGATGTAATCGCCTACCGAAACGTTCTGACCTACTGCGGAATGGGGAAGCTGTTCCACTACTTAAAAATCACGTAATTGTTAGTTGACCATCTGATAGTGTGACCTCGAGCATTTTCCCCTTATGCCACTAAGCTCGCTTATGGATAAGCACTGGACATCATTGGCGTTGGGTATGTATAGTAGGCTTACTTTACCTTCCCTGTCGAAATATTGACTCTGCAGGGATAGATAGAACTCCCTCTCTCAATGGATGTTACGTAAATGCGTTGGGTGAGCAGCTCTGTGAGGATTAGATGAGTATTCCACCCGGATACGACAGGTTCGAGGGACCTGCTCGACTCGGCTTCTCCTGCAGAAGCAATATTTCTCACCCTTTTGTCTTACCCCATATGTGCAACGTGCTAAGGAGCCGGGGTTCTTAATTTGGTGTCTGGTTTCGAGATTCGATCGTCACCGCGATGAAATTTGAGACTACGACCATTTATTTGTGTCTAGGATAAGAAGAAAAATTTTCATGCACTATAGTCGATAGTACATGTAACACTATATTGGAAGGTCTCATTTTTTGGGAAATTTATCTTTTCATCTCTTGAACCTTCTTACAGAGTTGTATGAAAAAGGATGATAAATACACTGAAAGATGAGGGTAGTACTACGTTCTTGGCACTTGTGCGGATACTATGGTGATGACTCTGAGAGAGAGATATCGATCTCGACTTCGTGTCTTCCATCATTCGACGTCAGCGAATTACTTCTTTTCTCACTACGAAGCCTTTGACAATCTCGATGATTTGGGAGGACCGAAGGGATGGAGAGGTTCTTCGTACTTTCCAATTCTGGAGCGCGGACTTTCTATTCCCTGAAATATGAACATAGTGTAGAATCATATGAGCAACGTACGTGGACTAGACACAGCGTCCGCAATCCCTTTCTCTGATCCCAAAGCGGCAGAAATATTCTGGCGATAAGCCACGGTCGGTAACTACCTGGTTAGGAAAGCCATCCAACTCCACTCTCTTGATGGAGAGTGGGACGGACGATTCGTTTTTCTATCCGTAACCCCTTCGTCCCATTTTTTACCACATTCCACCAGTGGCTCATTAATCTGTGTTCGCACACTTTGCAGCGGTGTTCTCAGATGGAAATCAACGTCTCTTTCACCAGTGGCCTATTTCGGCACCTGGTCTGCACGTCTGTTTCCACCTGTTCCGACATGGCTTCGGGCCTAGAGGAAACAAATCACAGACTATCCTGCTTTCTCCACCAAAGACTTAATCTCACTGACCAGGGAAGCTTTGCTTCTGAATTGACCTAACGCGTTTAGAGATGTTGGCTGTCAGGAAAAGCCTTAATTTAATTCCTGTCGTTACTAGGGAGATCCCACAACAACGCCTCTCTAATCGCCAGCAACTCTGCTTGGAAGACAGAAGATTTGTACGAGAGCTCAAGCTGCTTTTCCAGCGTATCTTTGCCGTCTGAAAGCTCGAAAATCCCTGCGCTTACGCATGCCCCTATCTTACATCCGTCCACGAACTATTGTTGCCCCACCTCCTAGAGGAGACTCCAATCCCATTGGGAAAAATATGTTTTGCTGGCTAATATGCCTAGTCTGTTCTTACGATTTCTGTTTTGCAGGGCCGGATTTGGTCTCTAAAATCATCAATCTCGAAGATGAGGTATGTCATTTAAAATAATATATTGCAGTTTCATTCTAGTGGTTTGAATTTCGCAATCTTCCGAGAAATTGGTGTCATTTGTTTAGAGTGAAAGTATATCAGCATTCACAAAGTGTGGTCAAAGTAGGGCAGGACTTTATAAAAAACATAACTTCGATGTTGTTAGGGATTTTACTCTGAAGCATTTTCAGGACTTTCATATATTTTTCACTTACCGACATCACCTACACGTGTCATGCAATTCTTAAATATAAATAGAAGTATAGCATGCATTTCACACTTTCAGTAAATTAATTGAACAATAAAATATTTATATCGATGCTTAGCATTTTTCTCGAAATAGATGTGTTCTTCTAGATGGTCACGTTTTTTTTACCAGAAACCAGTTGACGAATTCAGTATCCATGAAATCTTTGCGTTGGAAGCCGTGACAATACGCAATTTTATAAGTGTGCAATAATGCCGAGCACTAGAGAGTTCACAGGCGAACAGTGGAATATATCTGTTTGGAAACAAAGAGTAAGTGCTAATAGGTCCTTTACCACTGCCAAACGACCTATCCTATAGCATCGACTTCAGCGTTCTCGGCAACGAGTTGAAAAATGCAGCTTGTGGAAAATAAGATACGAAGAGGAAATACGCATATTAAACTCAAAAGCCGGAATAGCATTCCGTTTGCTGCGTATCAGTTATAGTACTGGGAGAAACCATAACATTTTGGGGCTGCACTGAAGCGAAGACATTGAAGCGCATTTCTTAACGGTGAAAATCACAAGGCAACGGAGCTGGGTAACGGGCTTTAATAATAAATAGAGGTGGCTGCAAATGCAAAGTTTCGAATATTATTGAATCGATTGCAACGCTTTTAGCGGTGAATACAAGTACTTGGCTCCCAAACATAGAAAATGTGTTAGGTGGGGCACAAACGGCATTTGAGAAGTTGGAGATAATCTTTCTTTTTCTATTGATCTAACATATAAATTGAGAAACAGTGGAAGAATTTGGTTGCACACTGAGCAAACAAAATTATTCATGTGCTTTAGTAAGCCGTACATATAATTTGATATATGTCTAGAAATGGAAGAGCGCCGAATCCGAGTAAAGGATACATCTTGGTATAGCATTCTTTCTCATCTTGTACATCGTGCGGGGAATAATATGAGAGTTGCACCTCGCGAAAGCAAACATGATGTTACGTATAAAGGGCTATAGGGACTTGGTCAGTACGTCTCCTCTGCTCCGCTTTGGAGTCTTTCGATCTTGTGATATTGCTTAGCTTAGAACTCAGGTTATAGTCTTTCTTCCTAAGAGTTAAGCCTTAATTCGCCAATGGAGCTCCAATTTCAATACCCATTCGTGGGAAATGAAAAATGCTCTGACACGTTGTGTTAGACAGTTATTCTTTATCCATGAGAATTTCTAATGGGCGAAGAAAGTTTAGCGTATTAAAATTATGGGGAAATTATATCGTTCCTGAAATCTAGCATATCTGCATTTTAATTTGTCATCATATATCTTCAATTGCCACTAAAACATTTATTTCTCTGAACATTCTAAACATATCCACAGAAACAGCTATTCCAGGGAAACTCCAACTAGGTACTCCGTTTAAGTATTTCCGTTTTTGGTTGATAAAATGTCACAATTCACGAAAACAAGTGGAATTCCTTTAAGTTAATTGTTAACAATTTTTTTATTTTTCTCGTTAATGGAGAATGTTACTGGTCAGTAATGCAGAACGTTTACGTGCTTTTCTTACTTCACTTTCTAGATTTTAAAGAAAGTGATGGAGATATAATTTTTTTTTAAGTAAATGAACAAGAAAGACTATTTTTCAAGATTTAAAAATATCAAAGAAAATTCCCATGATCAAATGCATTTGTCACTAAAAAAAGGAATAAAAATCACAGCTAGGTTATGACACGAGAAATATGCCAGCAGCTTTTGTGATAACAGAGTGCTTGCTATTTTCCCAAACTCTTAGAAAAAAATGGACAGTACGAACCAGTGGAAGTAAATTTGCTTGAAGGACAGTTTTCCATAAGACTTTGGAGTGCAGAGCTGCTGTTGTTTGTATGTTATTAGAAGAGAAAATGTTCATTGCGACAAATTAAATATATTTTAC
Source organism: Macrothele yani (assembly GCA_039090855.1). Taxonomy (NCBI): domain Eukaryota; kingdom Metazoa; phylum Arthropoda; class Arachnida; order Araneae; family Macrothelidae; genus Macrothele; species Macrothele yani. The sequence continues at coordinate 101,386,674 of CM077015.1, forward strand.
ATATTTTACGCCTAGTTTAGGATATCCAATCGTAATGATTTATCAGCAAATGTAAAGTTGAAATGGCAAGAGGCACGGTCCCTGCAATATTTCTAAAGCTGTTTCCGGTATCGGGCACCAATACGTCCCCAAATCCTTCAACTCTGGTAATTTACGTAGTTCTGCTATCGCAAATAAGACATGCAGTAGCACACGCGATGCTCGATTGGATTGAGGTCTGCGGAATGTGGACACCAATGCAATACCTGGATGCCCTACTTACGTTTCGCGAACCATAAACGAACAATCTGGACAATGTGGCAAGGCACATTATTCTGAAAGAAAACACTACTGGAGCAGCATATCGTTCCCTCGAAATGCAATACCTAGTTCACAATGAGGTTCAGGTAAGTGGTAGATATCGTAGTTTCCAATACATTAAAGAATGGGCGACAAGTTTCCTATCAGAAGGTTGCTCACAGCATTTCACTTCCTCCACAGGCATGCTTCCGTCTCACAGTGCATCCTGGTGAACATACTCATTCAGTGAAATGACGCCCACATACCCAACGTCCACATTAAGCAACAGGAAATGGTCTTATTTGGGCCAGATGACATTCTTCCAATGATTCAAGTTCCAGTTTTGATTGGTTTCGACGGAGAGCAGAGGTTAGCTTGGGCATTCGGAGCAGTCGATGGATATGTAGCCCATTTTTCTGCAGGGTTCGATGTTAATTATGTTATGGCGCATGTTTGTTAATTGTGTTGTTCACTAATTTTCAAATTACCGTAAAAATTACACCACAGTATTTCTTCGGTTGGCTCATATCATGCTGGACAGCCTTCGCTCACCACTAATATCAGTGAGTCGTGGTAATCTACACATTGACGGTGTTTCGTGGCTTTTCCTTCCTCTGACCACTATTTGAATGTTTTAACCACGGTTGTCTTTTAGCAACCCTCAACCCTTCTCGTCTTGGAAATGCACTGACCCAGTCGCCTGGCCTTTACTAGGACTGGTCTTTGGCATAGACGAGCAAGATGGCTGCTTAGGGCCGCCAATTCTAGCGTCCGCGGATCTTAATCATATTTCGATTTTCTGTCATCATCCAATTTTAATCTATATTATCTTTAAAATAAATAAACAAATAAAATCCCTAAAATGGTAAACAGTCGAAGTACCCCTTTACTCTTGTCCCACTAGTTTTTTGCGGGATGCCGCTAAGTGAATATGTATAAAAACAGCTGTTCCCCTTCGTTATGCTCTGAAGTTAAGTTTAGCTCCTTTTACGCCGGCTTTACATATAAAACGGTAATATAAAATGAGGATGGTGCAGGCAGTATAAAAACACCTCTGAGATTTGCTAATTTAACTGAATTACAATTTCCACACTTTTGATTACAGCAGATCGTTTTAAAAGTGTAATTTTCAATTTTCGCCAATTGTAAAATTTATTACACTCCAGGAAAGCATTTTTTTCTCGTTTGAGTTTTTTGCAACAATTGTAAATAGTGTGACTTACGTTAAACCTTAAGTTATAAGCACAATAGTTTAGGCAGGAACAATCACGAAACAGCACGCTACAATGACATTTACAAATAAGCATATTGTAGGCAGCATTCGGAGAATTTCAAAAACATTTCATGTAAACCTTATGTACATATATTCAATAACAATTTTGTGCATTTTTTAAAATTTCAGTCTCCTGTCATTCAGGAAAAAATACGTTACTCAATTATGAATCAAAACTGATATTTTAACAAGCACCATGCACGTTTTTCAATTTAAAATATCATTAGGGCCGCAGAAGTAAATCATGGCCAAGGGCCACCGCAGTTGTAAGGCCAGCCTTGCCTTTAGTATTTAATATTTACAAGCCAGACGGAAGAAATGTCAGGGCAGGTAATGCTACGGATCTTATTATATTGCCATTACTTAATAGCAGGGGGTTCATAAAAGCAATTATTCATGATTTATAAGTTCAATAATATCCCTTAATCACATTCTCTTGAAAATTATGCTGTTTCTTCCAAAAGCTCTCCAGGCAAGTTTTATACGCCGATTAATTTCTTCATCAATGTGATCCTCACTTGATATCTGCTGTCCAAGATAAACGTAGGCATCTGTTATCTCCAGATTTTCTCCATCAATCGATAAATATTCATTTCTTGTAAAAATATTGTATTATTCTTCACTTTTGTCTTCTGAAAGTTCATTTTTAATCACACTTCTTTACTGTTGTCAGCAAGTTCCTGGATCATACTCTGCAGCACTGATGGGGTAGTTGCAAAAATTACAACATCTTCAGCAAAACGAAGGTGAGTTAGATAATCTCCATTAATTTTATCCTTTTGTTTTCCCAGTTCAGTGACTCAAAGACATTTTTTCAATGGGGCATAAGAGCTTGGGATATATGGTGTGACCTTGCCTCACTCTTTTCCAACTTTTATGTGTGCTGTATTCTCAATTAGCCGAATTTTTGCACTTCCATTTTTATAGATGCTATTAATAATATTAGTGTAAGCATCTTCAATACCGCAAGATTTCAAAGCCATTGTAACTGCTGTTGGTTTCACTGAACCAAAGGCCTTTTCATAATCGATAAAAGCCATGTACAATGGAAGTTCGTATTCTCTCGCTCTTTCAAGTAGTTCTCTCAGTACGTGGATATGATCTATAGTGCTGTAGCCACTCCTGAATCCTGCTTGTTCTCTCGTTTGAGCCATGTCCAACGTTACCTTCAAGCGGGGTGAAAGAACTTTAGTGAAGACTTTATAAACCACTCATAGGAGGCTGATAGGTCTGTAGTTCCTGAGATCTTGAATGTCCCCTTTTGTAGGTAGCAGGATCATTGTAGCATTGTTCCGATCCTCAGGAATCGTCCTTCATTAAGGCATTGAGTGAAAATTTTGGCGAGTACTGTTTCAATTTATCTACTTGCTTCTTGTATGATGTCTACAGTAGTTCCATCTTCTCCTGGAGCTTTTCCCCGCTTCATGTTCTTGATTGCATGTGCAACTTCTGCTGGGAGGAATGGAACAAATCTGGTACTGATACTTTTCATGATGTCTGAAGTACATGTATCATGCCTTTCGTATAATGTGGAGTAGAAATCTTTCCATTATGTCTTGAAAGAAAAGTGTTTAATCAATGCATCCTTCCAGTGCTTACGTATGGTGTAGAGTCGTGCACCTTAACTAAAAGTGATATACAAAGGCTGTAGACAACTCAAAGAGGCATGGAGAGGTGCACGCTTGGTAAGAAGAGGAACTCGTGGATAAAAAAATTAACAAGAGTGGAAGACATCATGATCAAAGTAAAATCCCTGAAATGGCAATGGGCTGGACATACTGCCAAAACAACAGACCATCGATGGACAGTCAACATTTTAGATTGTATTCCAAGGGACAGGAAAAGACCCAGAAGAAGACCACATGGAAGATGGATGGCTGAAATTCGAAAGTACGCGGGAGTAAAATGGAGGAGACTGGCACAAGGCAGAACGTTGTTTAAGAGGCTTGGAGAGACCTTCGTCCAGCAGTGGATAGATAATGATTGACAATGATGATGATGATGAATCACATATTACCGATTTCAGCAAAAGCAATTTACGTCATGAATGAAATTAGAAATGCCTGACTAAAACAACTTTCTTTATTTGCTGAAACAACACACAACATTTCGTTAAACAAATACTTTCTTTAATTCTTTTCATAATCACAAAGCATTCCAAATCGTTATTGTGATGGCTTATAATAACAGAGAAGTAAGTTTTTGTATTTCTTCTTGTTAAAATCGAACACTAGTTGCAACTTCATAAGCTTGTGCTACAATTTATTGCCGCTGATTGCCAAAGAAAAGCATTCTTTTACCAACGATTTTACAACCTGAAAAACTTATATTGGTGTACTCAATTTAAATATGGATCGTAGATATGAACCTGAATTTCGACTTTTCTCTTACAGGGATAGTATTTCATGACCGTAGAATATTCGAAACCTAGCGATTCACCCAATCGCCTTTCAGTAATGCCTAATTCTTTCTGACTTTAAGAAGTTTAATATTATGAAAATAATAATAGAAAATTTTTCCGATATTTTATTGCAAAATTCGGGCATGACTTCATTTCTTTATTTTATGCATTCGATGACTTGTACCTGCTTCACCAAGTAAACTAGCACCGCTGAGATAAATGGGATTCATTCAAGATATTTTTGTTTAAAGTCATTTCGATGTTGATCATGTCCGTAACTCACAACCCGCAGGACAGACCTTCAGGAGGGATGAGCCTGGCGTTCAGGTGGCTGGTGCTGTTCCCGCGAGACAATCACCGAGCTCGGCCATCCCGATCCTTGTTTTGAGACTTTCCAGGGAGATAGACCGAAGGTGTGGAATGACTGGTAGTTTCGCTCTGACTCACGAACGATTTTTCATTTTGCTTATGGACAGATTAACACTTTATTTCACTAAAGAGACACGGTTACAATATCCTTCTTTTACACTTGCGGGTTTACAACGTTAAAAATTGCCAACAAATGAATTTTACACGGTTAGTGATGATGGTATGTTTTAAGGAACGGGTATGTATGTAGTATGTACGTCTTTCTTTCCTTTTCTTTGATCCTGAGGTGAAATGTCCATCTCCATCTGTATTCTCGCTGTCCTCGTTCCTGTCTTCTTCTGTACTTTCATATGAAAATGAATTTGCAACTTCCTCTGAAGCTTCACTTGCTCTCCAAAGGTGAGGTTCTACAGAGCGATGATTTCTTTCACCATGTTGATGAGTAGTTGCCTTGCCTTTGGTGACGTCACCAGAACTCCTATATATTCTGTCTTCCGTCCTTCTAGTGGTAGAGCTCTTCATTTGCCTAAAAAGGGAAGAACACTTTAAAAACATTTAGCCATATCCACTATCTGGACTCAGCAGATGCATGATCTAGCCCCAACCCCGCGCCGGCTTCTGTCGTCACGGGGTTGGGGCAGGTGCCATGGCCCGTGAGAATTTAATCAAGTAAGCCTTTACACTGAGCTCTTTCGACCAAAATCCGTGAGAAAACGACCCACGCGTTGCCCTTGGTTTTTCCAGCAACCCATGCACTCCGTCACCCCACCAACATGGTATTTCCGTCCCAGAGCCCGCACACCCAGCTGCGGCGTTTTGGTTGGGATATCCGCCCTTGCAAGCCCGTGACCCCCATCGCCAATGGGTCACTTCACCCATTTCCTCTGGTTCCGACATTGTCTTGGACTTAATGGGATTTCAATGATCAAGAACCAGGAGCCGTTACTAGGTCATGATTTCGTAAGCAATGGGGTATCGGCTGCGACATTTACCTACTGCATTCAGAGCAGGATCAACATCTGAACACTAATTTGTAGAGTCATAGCACTGGTTGGTGCCTGCCAAGACCAGTGCCTTCTCTATCGCCAGAAGCTCTTGTTAGAATACAGATCATTGCAGCAGTTTCGGAAATACGTAAAATTAAGGCAGACGTTTCATAAGTACACCACATTAAAAAATCTTATCGTAATTGCTCGTTTCTTTGAAATTGCATGAATTTTATTTTTATGCAAAGTTAAGTTTTAATAGCTGAAGAATAAAAACGGTGGTGGAGACGATGTTCTTTCCTTCTAACAGTGATAATAAAATAAAATTTAGCTGCGTGATGGAGGAATAAGGTGCACCTCCTTTTATTGAAAAATAAGTCCAATTATTTTGTTAAATTCATTACAAAAAATTGATATACTAAGAATAGGAGTCCCTAATTGGTTGAATGCGAATCAGTTTAGTAAAAGCGTTTTCGAGAATAAGTCGTTTTCAGCGTACATCATTAAAATCAGTTGTTAAATGTTTGAAAATTTAGAGTTTCGGATCTTCATTGGTTATGACTACTCATGTACGCTATCAGCATTATGCAGGTACCCAACATTACACTCGTCCATGAGTAGTAAAAAATTATAGCTGACGAATGACCCTTGAAGGGAAGCATTTTTTTAATTTCCCTGCTTTTTTCCCACAGTGTGCTTCACAACAAAGACATCATTATTCATTATATATGACTAATTACGTTCTTGTTCTGCATTTTTGGGAATACACTTGTGTTTTGCTTTAACCCTTTAAAACGACTGAAGTACCTGAACCATATATTGCTCAAACTTTTCTGCACTTTCCAAACAGAAATGTTCAGAAAGCCACCGGGTTTTACGAAAACTACGGCAAAACGATTCCTTTCCACCACTCATTACAGCGGTATGGACCACAAACTGGGAATATATTCTCTGCTCCTATGTTCTAGTCCTATTTTCTCTGCTCCATGACTTAAGGCATGATGGAGAACGGACGGTCCCTCCGACGCAGACATCATGCCCCTGAGCTGAAACAAGTGACTGAAACATCTCTCGTCTTTCAAAGGTTCGCCGCCATTGTTACAGCCGGTTTAGCGTGTAATCCCTAAGAAAGGATTAGTGTCAATCATCCCAGCAAATGACCATATCCATTGAACAACAAAGCAAAGGGGAAAGAAGCGTTCTCTGACGCGCAGTTTCACTTGTTGCAGTCTCTGTTTAGAATTCGAATATATTCGTAGGAAGTGATTTCAGTCCATTTTTTCTAACACCAAATTCGTTTATTGCAGGCGGTGAGTGGCCACTCAGTGTATATAGCAAAGAATAAAAGTGGAAGCTCTGTTCTGCTAATACTAACACCTGTGCGAGGAGCGCCAGCCTGATGTCTTGCATTCAGAGCTGTACAGGAGGGTATGGAGAAGGGAAAATGTTCGTAGGAGTTGATTTCAGCCCATTTTTTCTAATACCGAGTTCATTCAATGCAGACGTTGAAATGGTAAAAGCAAATAATAAAAGTGGTAGCTCTGTTCTGCCAATACTAACGCCTGTGCTAGGAGCGCCAGCCAGATGACTTGCATTCAGAGCTGTACAGGAGGGTGCGGAGAAGGGCATGAAACTGTGGTTGCCAATCCTAGAATACAAAACAAAAGGTGCGGATGTAGAACCTCAAGGTTGGGAAGGGAAATATCATGTGGAATTTTGGAATGCAAGGAGTTGACGCAGACAGCAGACTTGTAACTGAGGAGAGAAATGCCGAAATCTCTCACTAGTGACATTTTCTACGGACTGGTGGACAAGTATCATAATTTTTGACCCCTGCTGATATGTAATTTTGTCATGTGTCATAATTTACTGGAGCTCCACTGTTTGAAATTAATTCAATAATATTTTATAAAAGCATCTAACTAGAAAAATACGTAATAGTATTCTTATACCTATTCATATTGTTTTATGCGAAACGATGCCGTGAATGACAAAAGTAAGAGCGAAATGTTTGGAAGTTCAACGTCTGGGCATTTATGCAGTTGACATAAGTTTGGAATTTTGTCAATATATCATCTCTTTGTTCTCTAGGAATTTACAATGGAAAATTTTGCGCCATTGAGAAATGTAAGTTGCAACGCTCAGTAAGGCACGAAACGATTGTTAAATTTAAAACAAAACGACAGAAAGGATCATCAATGTACGCCATGAGTCTCAACGTAACGTTACAATTCAAAAAACATTTTCTAAGACCTAATGATTTCTAAAGGTATATCATGTGTAACAATGAAAAGTGAGAATTGTCTTGCAACGATGACATATTCCGGAGAGTGCACTTGTCTTACGAAAGGTATTTTCCCCTTAAGTTGTCAAAGGATTTCTTGAATACCAAATTCATTTTTGATATTGATTATACAAGACTTCCCAAAGAAGCGCAATAAATTATGCAAACGAACTCAAACCTTTTTAGAAGTTACAGTCATCAATTCTAGAAGCAAAATAAATAAAATATTTCGAAAACAAAATGACTTTAAACAGTAAGGAGTATCCAATTAAATTTATGCCAGTGTTCGAGATCGCCTCTGGTATTGCTGGTTATATGTGAACTTCTTGCTAAAGAATAACCATTATTTCAACAAGATTGGCATGAGGTAATCTTCATATTAACTCCCATTACTACTTAATATATCATTTAAAAATGTTGTTTCTGATATTTTTGTCTAAATGAGTATATACTGAATGGTCACTTCATTATGACCACCTGACAGTTTTAAGCAAATGAGTTATGGTTACACGCTGTTGCCACCAGAGGGTGAAGCTAGTATAAAAAGAAAAAGCTTAGTGCTTGCGACAGTAGTACGGTTGATTTTTGGGTGACAAGATGAGTAAAAAACTTGATTTGACGGACTTTCAACGTGAGATGATTGTAGCAGCTGAGAGCCATGGAGCGAGTATCACCGAAACGGCCACATTCGTGAAATGTTCCAGAGCAGCTGTTGGTAAAGTGTTTAAAGACTGGACTGTCAGCCAAAGAACTGGCGTCTCTACATGCAACGTGTGGTCGTCTTCGACTAGTGACTGCTCGGGCGGAACGGAAACTGTCCAGACTGGTAACATACAACAGAATGGCAACAGTGCAGCAAATTACAGACCATCTTAATCAAGGATCCCCTCCAGTGATCTCTGTACGCACTGTTTGTCGTACACTGCATCGGATGGGATATAGCAGCCGAAGGCCTGTTCGAACACCTTTGTTGTCTGCAGTTAACAAGAGAAAGCGTCTCTAGTTCGCACAGGCGCGCAAGGATTGGACAGTCCATAATTGGAAAGAAATTATGTAGTCCAATGTATCACGTTTTCAGTTGCACCATGCCTAAGGCCGAGTGAGAATTTAGCGGAAACAGCACGAAAGCATGGAACCCAAATGCATTGCTACAACCCTGTAAGCTGGTGGAGGTAACGTTATGGTTTGGGGATTGTTTTCCTGGCATGCTTTGGGCCCTTTAATTCGTGTTGATAAACGTCTGACTGGCACATCATATCTAAACATCGTTGCGGACCTGGTGCATACTGTCATGTGGATGGTTTTTCCCAATGGCGATGGCTACTTTCAACAAGATAATGCGTCCTGCCATAGTGCTCGTATTGTACAGGATTGGTTTCCGGAACATGCCGGGGAGTTTACTTTGCTTAGGTGGCCCCCACAATCTCCAGATCCCAACCCCATTGAGCAGTTGTGGGATTAAGTTGAACCATCCATCAGAAAGCTGGATCAACAACTCTGCAATCTCACACTCCTGGAAAGCGCTATTCATCAAACATGGTCTCAGATTCCACAAACCACCTATCAACATCTCGTGGAGTCCATGATACGAAGAATCGACGAAGTATTAAAGGCAAAAGGTGTCCTAACGAAGTACTGAGGGGGTGGCTATAATAAAGTGGCCACTCAGTGTATATGTTCATGCAAATACTGCACCGACATACGTTCATACGATACCGTGGTTGTTATACATGGGTTAATAGAACTAAAAATTTCAAAATCAACCATGAAGTTTCTAAAGAACGTGGAGGGGGAATTAAAATGTTACGAGACAACTGATTACAAATTTCAATTACAATATCTGTCTTCATTTCATAGATCCTCCAGTATACAGACACTCGTTCAATGATATTGCGTAGCGAAACTAACAGACACTTTTGTAAGTTTGAATTCCATCCACACGGAGATGAGGCGATTGAAACTTTATCTTCTGAATATTGAATTCTACAGAATATCTTAGAGTTCCTGTATTCTGTGTATCTGGTATTACACAACGAAAAATCCCAATAAATATCCGATCACAGTGTTGTACAGAATAGGGACATACTCTGTCACGATCTACCCTGTTTTGGGTTTAGAAATCCTGTCTGATCTAAGAAGAAATCCAAAGTTATTTCAGTTGAAAGAAATGCCCTTCGATATTTTTTCTTACTCAGTACGCAGCCATAATCCGTCTGTTGATCCCAACTTTTTATGACCCATTTGCAGAAAACGAATTATATTATCTTCGCATTTGACATTCCGGCTCTGCCAATCGTATTTATAGAACTCAAGAACTTAAGTTCGGGAATTCGCCGCCAGAAGCGCTGACATCAATTTCATGGGATCTGACGTCTGGCACTTGTACTAATCACGTTGTTTCCACATTTTTATCAGTCACTATCCGCTGGGAAACGTTAGCTGCACGACTATTGTACACCATGTATAACGCTGTAGAAAAGCAATTTCGGCTCTATGCTCATATGATGTTCTTCTTCTTAGGATCGGTGGCATGAAGAGTATAGAAAACTGTTGATCTCGGACAAAAATCATAAAGAAATAAATGGCACCAGAATGGATGCAAAAATGACACGAATCTTCTTAACATTGAAATCTACACAATTTCTTAGATTTTTTGCTTTCTGTTTCTGCTCTTTCACAACGAAAGATCTCATTGAAAATCATAAATCGTTTTACTCCTTTTATCTTTAGGCAAATCTCTCAAAATCATAAATAAACAACATAATTCGGGATTGGAAAAGGCACGAAAGACTCAAGTGTTGGAAAGAAACCAAAAATTAGACGAAAGCCGTGCAGAAAGTAAGAGGTAAGTGTCTTTAGAGATCCCAGTTCTCTCCTTTCAGTGGCGTTCCCAATGTGGTTTGTGTTCTTAAAACAGCCGTCACAAAATTTGGAACTTTTCGATATTTGAAAAACGCGATTGTAAAAGACAATGTTTTGTTAGTAGTGGAAATTGTTTTTATACCTCATGACAACAAATGAGCGCATTTTTTCCATAAAGACGAGGAACTGGCAAGGAGCCAACGAGCAGAATGTCCCATTCAAATGAAAGCAAATAAATCGATATACGGAAAGTTTCTGTGGTGACGGGGCAATGTCAAATTTGAGTTCCATTACTTATTTAGAGATTAAAGCACGCTGAAAAACAAGGAGTTTTGATTAAAATACCAAGAATCGCATCGACACGAAACCAACACTGTAACATAAACACAGAAAACCCAGAAAACTTTTACAAGTTTTCAATTTATGTTTCAAGACCACACGCGCCGTCGTTTACCTACAGTTGCTTCAATGTACATAAAGGTTATAGTTTCGCAGGTTTTAACGTTCTCGCATAACAGCGTATATTACGCGCAGGAAGCTTCTGAGCTTCATATCTTTAAAAGCGGAACTTATATAAGAATATACGATAGTTTGTCTACGATGGACTTTTGGACAAAGTCTGGTACTCAAAATTATATCCCTGGATATAGATATATGTCGGTGTATTTTGTTTATATCTAGTACTGCGTTACGGCGGGTAAATTCAACTGACCACCAAGAGTGTAATCCAAATTCTCATCACAGATTATTTCATTACATGCCTGGTAACCACCACTAGGTTTCTAGCGGTTGGTATAAGGAAACTGGAAATAATAAAATATTCGAAATTCTGTTTTTTTAAATATAAAAGTAAGTAGTTTTAAAGATATTTGTCTGCACTTTGATGTTTTTTAATTGGCATTGCATGGTTTTAAGTATTTCGTACACTCAGAAGGGTGTTTGCTAGGGAACAGAAGTATGAATCAAGTCTGGAAACGCATGATTTATTTCTCAGTTCTTACTATGTCAAATAAGTTGGGAGGTAGTTTTACAACAATCTTTCTTTTTTATTTACTAGCGTCAATATTAATGCTTTTGTGAAAATGTACCGAATGCCTACAATGAAAACATTACATATTATGGACATTGTACCAAAATATTCCAAACTTATGAGGCTTTGATTTTATCACACGATAAAAAGGGAATCAAATCCCTAAAAAGTGTTAGAATTTTGTCCGTTTACATTATACATTAATGAATTCATTTTAAGAGTTGTGAAAATTTTAAGTTAGTTTTCTTCATTTGCTCTGGTTTTAAGTTTATGGGAATCACATATGCAAAGTCCTTGCCAGAACTATAATTCAGGGAGGCCGTCAAGTAAACATATATATTTCACAAAAGTGCCAAACAGAGAAATCTCATATCTGGAGAAACAAGAATATTTCAGAAAATTTAGTAATACCTTATATGCAGTGAAGGACGAAAGCAAGAGGTATTATTTCAAATTCAGGTGTTTGTATTTCCTTCGTATCAGTGCTCGCAACTGTAAAAAATAACCCAAGTCAGGCCTTTTGCGAATTTATATTGTTTTTATTTTCTAACCTTTGTCGCCGGAACTAGTTTTGAAAATAAAGAAATAGAAAACTTTCCTTTCCTTTGTGTGTCATAATATACAAAGGTGAACATAGGTGATTATTCGAAAGAAATTCCTGGGTATAATGCAAGAAAAAATAAAACGTAACATACACATATTCAGGAAAACAATTTCCTCGTGTGCAAATTTTCTCTCCTAATGTTTTTATTCTGCCATTCACACAGTTACGATTCCGTGCATACAGTATTTGTTATATAAATTTAATGTGGAAGACTTATATGCTGTTATATCGGATATTAACCTTCGTAGTATTTAATGGGTAACCTTTGAGGACACGAACAAAAATACAAGAACCTGTTATATCCAACAATTTCAAACCAGGAAAGAAGTATGTATCTTATTTTAGTAAGGAACGGTGAACCATGCCTTGTTTCAAATCTAAAATTAAGAAAAAAAGATTCTAAATCTCTTTGATTTTTTTTTTCGTTTGACTGAAGGTTTAACGATTAGCGTGAGCAACTCAATGGGTTATACACATACGGAATAAGCTGGTGCTAAAAGACAAACACAACATCCATGTCTCATCGGGATTCGAACCCGTACGCATTCCAGAGCAGTGATCAGAATTAACCGCTAGTACAACTGCGCCATCATGGAAACAGTATAGTAGTAAAAAAGCAGTAAAAAACATAGTGGAATGTATTAATGTGAGATTTAATCGATTATTATATTTGAAAAAGTATGTTTCATTTATTGCCCCGGGAATCGGAGTTCCAGGTAAAACGTTATTTGAATTTCTGCTATGTGTAATTTTTTTTTTTTTTTTTTTTTTTTTTTTATTGGAGGTTTAACGACCACCGTGAGCAACTCAATGGGCTATAAGCAGTCGCCCGTCCCTAATTTAGGGTCACTGGTTCCAGGGAAGGGAGAGAACCAGTGCCGTAAGACAAACACAACATCCATGCCTGACCGGGATTCGAACCCGGACCCCTTACGGACGAATGATCAGAGGCCAGCGCCTTAGACCACTGCGCCACCAAGGCGGCTGCTATGTGTAATGTTCGGTGGTTTCGGTGAGCACTATAAGTCGCTTTCATTCCAATGAACACCAGTTCGGGTAATTGTTTTTTATTTTGGAAAATAAAATAAAAAGTGGTTATACAGACCAGTTCAAAAGTCGGCAGTACTACTGCATAATAGTTTCGGAATATGCCATAAATATTTATCATGTCATGTAAGTATTATATTCCTAATTATGAAACTGAAATATTATAACCGCAGAAACGTCGAGGTAATAGTGATGTACACAGAAATAATTAACTAGGCTATGTAGAACTAATAGATTGAAATATTTCATTCGAGATATTATAGTAGAGTGATGGACGACCAAAAACGAAATCCCGAAGAGACGTGTAGAGATAATGTTAAAAACAACACTATAACTTGCTTCGAAGCTAAATAAACGGCAAAACATATACACTGCTGGCCACCCAAAATGCAACACCAAGAAGGACACGAGATAGCAAAGTCAGATTTACTAGACACATAAAAACATATACAAAGATGGAACGATTGAGCTTACAGGCCCGTGCGACTTGCGGAACACGCAGACACCAATAGTTCGTGTGGCCCCCATATGGCTGGCAATAACGGCCGCTACACGCCGCGGCATCGAACGAAAGAGGCTTTGGATGTGTGCTTGGGGTATGTCTGTCCAGGCTGCTTCCACACGTTGCCACAGGTCATCAGGCATAGCCGCGAGTGGTGCTTGCCGGGCCACTCGGTTGTCGATCAGCGACCAGACGTGTTCGATCGGCGATATATCGGGAGAACAGGCTGGCCACGGCAGCAGTGACAACTGGTGGGCAGTGAAGAATTGTTGCATGATGCGTGCCACGTGAGGGCGCGCATTGTCCTGTTGAAACGTGGCCGCTGGCTGGTCCTGCAGGTAAGGGAGGACTACAGGCTCCAAAGGGGCGGTGATATAGCGGTGGTTCTTAAGTGTACCGGCGATGCGTGCCAGAGTGGTGCGGGTGTCATATCCAATTGCTCCCCAAACCTTAACGCCATGCGACGGACTGGTATGCCGATGCATAATGCAGGCGTCATACAGTCTCTCGCCGTGGTGCCGCCACACGTGGATCCGACCATCGTGGTGTTGCAGGCAGAAGCGGGATTCGTCGGAAAAGACAATGTCGTGCCATTCCGTAGTCCAGGTGCGGCGTTCAACAGCCAAATGCCGCCGACCTCGACGGTGGTATAACGTCAGTTGTAATCGGAGCAATGGACGCCATGCGACAAGTCCCCATTCATGCAGATGACGTCGAACAGTACGTGCTGACACAGGTTGTTGCGCAGCACACCCTAATTCCAGCGCTAGCGTTCGTCATGTGGCGGCGCGAGCCGTCAATGCCCGCCGCACAACATTCCGGTGCTCTCGTTCGGTAGTGTGCCGCGGCTACGGCAATCGATCACGTCGGTCCGTCCGTCCCTCCTGCACCTACCGAATCCATACTCGCCTCACTGTGGCTCGATGTGGTCCCACACGGTGACCGATGTTTCGGTACGATAAGCTGCTGTCGCGATAAGCCACTGTTCGTCCTCTGTCGAACTGAGAAACGTGCTGGAATGACTGTCGTATTCTGCGACGAGGCATCAGGAAGCTTCCCAAGCCCATGTCCGGCAGCACAACACACTTCTACTACTTACACCCCGCCTTCTGTGCACCCTTCTTATAGTGCTTCTCGGTGGCGTGCCGGGAGCATATGATTTGCATATGCCCTGCAATGCTAATCATTTGCACGTCCTCTCGCGCGCGACGCATGCTGCGAATTTCAGGCCAATCGGATGCTTCCTTATTGGTGTTGCATTTTGGGTGGCCAGCAGTGTATATTACAGTCAAAAATTGAAAAAATGGAATATTTTCCAGCTTGAACTCTTGTGATGTATATCGACTTACTTCCAACGTACCTCTCATTTCAGATTTATCAAAGTAAAGAAAAATTGCACAACATTTAAATTACCATCAACATTTAATCAAATGTCAAATTCGAGGTTCAAACATAAGATCTAAAACCAGTGGTTCTATAACTTTCTCGGACATGGCGCAATGTGCTCCTGAAAATAGGTCATTCAAGGTCTAAACAGGAGATGTTACTCAGCATTACACTAGCTGTTGTTAAAAATTGGCAGTGGCAAATTTATACCAATGATGTGTGATAGGTTATTGTGTTTCTGGTTTTTGTACCTTATAGACTGGAAGATGTACTTTTTGGGAATGTATGGATTTTTTTAATGTGATTATGTTTTGTTGGAAAAAACTGAAACGTAATATTTATATTTACAGCAGGAGAGAAATCATAATGCTTCAGCAATTGCTCACAAACCATTTACTATTGCAATTTACCAATCTCTGTCTGCTCTAGCTTTACGATCCGCTCACAGTTGAGCTTTTTCTAAAAATTTAAATTGATAATATCAGCTGTTCTTTGAATGACGACATTTTTGTTATGCATAAACAAATAATCAAACAAAGGAACGAAATAAAAATAGGAGTTTTCAACGTGTTTTTTGAGAGCCGAATTTTAAAGGAAAGCCATATGAATTGTATTCCCGCTGAAGCCAAATCTACTAGATGCACACTAATGGATCTTTCTTAGAAGAACGTAAGCGCTTCGTGTCTAAGAAAATACCGGTTTGTGTACTATCTGGCGCAAAAGCGTTTTCTATCCTGTTTGAAGAATATGAGGTGGATCATGGCTGTGATACGTTTTATTTCAAATAATAGGAGCCTTAAATACTACGAACTACAATTCGCCAGGTATCACTTTATAACACTATTTAAAAGGGAGCCGTCTTTGCACGATGTACGATAACTAAAAATTAGAAGCCAAAAAAATTATTCGATAAAAACCAAAGTTAAAACTACACAAGATCTTTCGAGATTACCATGTGGATCATAATCAGATGTGAGTTAAAAACTTACATCATGAACAATACAGGTTTAAAATAAACTTCCTTAGAGGTTCATTACGCCAAACCAAAACTACTGAATGTATAATCGGTTAGGTATTTGCGGATTAGTTGACTAAGCGTATATGCACGTGCTGCAACGCACGGGCTGCACACCACATTTCAAAGTGAAATAAGCACAACAAAAACACATGCAGCATTTTAAAGATCACGATTACATTGCTTTGGGGTAAATTCTTAACAGGTCAGGACAGGTGAATATTTTCTTCTGACAGTTTGCTGTTTTTGTTTCTGAGAAGAGGTCAATATTTTCCGAAGTCGATGGGAACGACCCAGCGTTCTGCCACATATTTGCATACCGGGTGCTTGTTTCTCTCTAGAACAAACCTTCAAAAGCCAGGTGATGTGACAGTTCGGTATCTTTCTCGTTAGCCCTAGAAAAATTTCAGTGTTCTAGCATATATTTTTTTAATAAAACTCCTTCCCCCTTTCTTGCACCTTGCCGGGTGTTTCTCGTTCCGACAGCTACGCGAAGTTGTGCAGTTCCTCAGTGGGGGGCGTGCTTCTTCCAGCAAATCTCGCCGGATAATGAGCTCAGCAAATGACTTCCGCAAAGTGCCTAGATGAGGTTATTGGTGCCTTTACTGTGCGAATCTTTGGCCTTCTTGCGTATTTGCAGTTGCAGAACACTGTTAGGCTGTGGATGACTTCGTGTTGGTAATCTGGATAATACTGTGTAACGTATACTCTAGATTCAGTTTGTTTTTGATTTTACTGTCTCTTGTTATTTTATTTTCCTGTGCAAATTATCTCACTTAACGAGATGTTGTTTCTCCCGCTGAATTATATGTGGCAACGAGTGTAAGTCATGACGTGGTGGTATGCAGTATATATAGGCGCGCTCAAGTATACCAAGGAGCTTCGTTTTTATGTGATAGGTTCTTCCTGGTTATTGATATGCGATTTACCTACGTTTCTACGATATTACGATAGTACGAAAGTTCGGGCTATCAGTAGTTGTGGTATTTTGGAGTGTGTATTTGAGTAATACCAGGAGCTCCCCAATAAAAGGTTAAAAGTGAGTACGTTTCCTTAGTTCATTTTATTGTCAGACCTCTGTCTGGCCGTTAAGTCTATTTCATTGAGTGTTTGCGTTGAGTTCAGGGTATATTGTGTTTACCGCTCTAATAAGGAGCCTTCAAGGTAATAATGTACTAAAACCGAAGTTATATTACTGATATTCAAGATAATGAGGAACGCTGAGTAAAAATAAATTCCATATTCTTTGAATTTATTGTCCGACACCCTGCTACAATACATGAATGCCTTCGCCTCATACGAACGTATGAGGAGCGACACGGCAAACATGGACGAACTAAACATGCTCGGGAACCCCGGGAGGCTTATCACGAAAATTCTCAGCAGCATAATAGGCCTAATGACTTTCAACACGAGCGTACACAGGTGCAAGTCCAAGCATCATACGTACCACTGCATAGAAGAGTGGTACACCAACCGCTAGTTTCTAAACAATTTTCTGGGTACAATACAAATGCACAGTATGCTCGACCCCGTTCCAATCCGCAGAATTCGGAACATTTTTATGCTAAGGGCAATAATGATTTTTCTGCCCGTGCTGAG
This sequence comes from Macrothele yani, assembly GCA_039090855.1. Lineage (NCBI taxonomy): Eukaryota > Metazoa > Arthropoda > Arachnida > Araneae > Macrothelidae > Macrothele > Macrothele yani. The sequence goes on from CM077015.1 coordinate 101,404,314, forward strand.
GGAAGAAATAATAGAAATGGAAATTTCAACAGAAATGCGGAGTTGTCGCAGCAGTTTTCACGAAGTTTTTCTAAGCGTGAAAACTTTACCGATACCAGGCAGGGCCGACGTTTCAGACCGCATGAAAATACAACCAGGAATCCTTTAAACTTCCAAAAGAAGTAGACCAAGGGTCGGCACTGCTTCCTGATACCAATAATTCTGACACTAAAATAGTATTATTGACTGTTCAAACTCCTCAGGTGCCTGATGTGTTATTGACAATTGAAGATATTATTGTCGAGACAAAGTTCGACAGTGGTTCTGAAATATCAGCCCTAAATACGAAGTTTTGCACTGAAAGTTTTCCAGCAATACACGTCCAGCCTGCGACGCAGTATTTGCGAAGTGCAAATAACGAAATATTCAGTATCACAGGAACTGTCACATTATCTCTAGGGCTGGGAAAGGCTCGTTTTACGCATTTTTTCCTGCTCATAGACGACTTACCTTTTTAATTTCTAATGGGCATAGATTTTATCAATACTTTTAAAGTTACCATGAATTTCGAACAACATGTTATTTCCTTTCCGGAACCTGTCGAAGTCATTCCTAAAGATCCTTAAGACATAACGAATTTGTTTCTGAATAAACAACTGAATGAGAGGCAACGATACCAGCTTTCTCAACTTTTGAATGAAAGACCTGGTTTATTTTCCGACCAATCTGGTTTCACACAGGTGGTTTATCACGTCATTGACTCTGATGGTTCGAAACCGATAGCGACGAAACCTTACCCTTGTGCTCCCCATAAAAAAAATGAAATGCAACGTCAAATTTCAGAGATGATTAAACAGGGCAAAATAAGGGCATCAACAAGAGCCTGGGCCGCACCTGCTTTTCTTGTTCCAAAGAAACAACCCAACGAATTTCGTTTCGTGACAGATTTCCGCAAGCTAAACCAAGTCACGAAAGCGATAAATTATCCACTACCTGTCATGTCGCATATTTTGCATGACCTATCGTCAACTAAATGGATGTCAACCTTGGATTTGGCGAGAGGATATTGGCAGGTTGCGGTACATCCAGACTCCGTAGATAAAACAGGATTTGTGACTCCTTTCGGGGCTTATGAATACCTGCGTAAGCCCTTTGGACTAGCCTCTGCACCTGCTACTTTCCAAAAGCTTATGGATACGGTTCTCAGACCTGTTCTAGGTCCCCATGTGCATGTATATTTGGATGACATTATTATTAAATCCGAGACTTTTGACGAGCACCTTTCTCTGCTCAAACAGTTGTTCCAACTCATATACAATGCTGGCTTGACGTTAAAACCTAGTAAATGCCAGATAGCGAGGGACGAGATTGTATATCTGGGGTTGAAAATCACTCCCCACGGCTTATTTACGGATGATAAAAAAATCAATCCTATAGTTGACCTTTCCACGGCCAAAAAGAGCCAAAGAACTATCACGCTTTCTGGGAATAACCGGATGGTATCAGCAGTTCGTCCCCGCTTATGCTACAATCTGAAAGCCATTCTATGATTTGAAACGTAAATACAAGAAGTTTGTTTGGACACCTGAGGCTAACGCAGCGTTTGAAACACTAAAATCTGCGTTGACTCAGCCGTTCCTGACCGTTCCTGTCAGACGCAGGGAATTCCTGACCGACAGACTTCAGCCGTTCCTGACCGTTCCTGTCAGACGCAGCGAATTCCTGACCGACAGACTTCAGCCGTTCCTGACAGTTCCTGTCAGACGCAGGGAATTCCTGACCGACAGACTTCAGAATTTCTTGACCGACAGACTTCAGAATTTCTTGACCGACAGACTTCAGAATTTCCTGTCCGACAGACTACAGATGTTCCAGATCCATTCAAGTCGCAGAAAAGATCAGCGCCACCAGAATTTACCAGTCCGATTAGGCCTGGAAAAAGATATCGTACTAGGGTTTTTTATGCGTCCTCGAGATAAGTAAGTTCTCGTGGACAGGTTATTTTCTCATTATGTTGTTTTTCCTGCACGACCAGTTGGCGTGACAGAATTTTTTTTTCCGTGTGGGCCTACGCATTCTTTTTGTGATATATGTAGTTTTTTTTATATATATATTCTATGTCCGTCTACTAATCCGATTTTTTATATATATATATATGTGTGTTAGGGGTAAAATAGTGAAAATTGTTACTGTTAGGCAGCTACAGGCAATCTTCGCTGCTGATACAGTTTGTTTGTAATCAATGGTAAATATATATAGAGTTGAAAATATGAGGAAGTAAAATGAAATAAAGAAAGTGATTCCTGCTGGGCAGAATAAAAATAAGGTATGCCGATGCAGGTTTGTTCTGTACACGTATAAAAAGTGTTTCCTGCCCTCACAGACGAAAATAGCTGCGGACACAGGTTTGCTGAATTTGTTATGCCAAGCTTGAAGTTGTAAATACTGCTGCCACAAAAAAAAAGTAGGACGATAAACGTCAGTCAGCGAAATGTAAGACTACACTAAAAATTTGATAGGTTTTTCAAAAAATAAAATATATAAGGGGAAGATGATGTAACGTATACTCTAGATTCAGTTTCTTTTTGATTTTACTATCTCTTGTTATTTTATTTTCCTATGCAAATTATCTTCTTACTTAACGAGATGTTGTTTCTCGCGCTGAATTATATGTGGCAACGAGTGTAAGTCATGACGTGGTGGTATGCAGTATATATCGGCGCGCTCAAGTATACCAAAGAGCTTCGTTTTATATGTGATAGGTTCTTCCTGATTATTGATATGCGATTTATCTACTTTTCTATGATATTACGATAGTACGAAAGTTCGGGCTATCAGTAGTTGTGTTATTTTGGAGTGTGTATTTGAGTAATACCAGGAGCTCCCCAATAAAAGGTTAAAATTGAGTACGTTTTCTTAGTTCATTTTATTGTCAGACCTCTGTCTGGCCGTTAAGTCTATTTCATTGAGTGTTTGCGTTGAGTTCAGGGTATATTGTGTTTACCGCTCTAATAAGGAGCCTTCAAGGTACTAATGTACTAAAACCGAAGTTATATTACTGATATTCAAGATATTGAGGAACGCTGAGTAAAAATAAATTCCATATTTTTGGAATTTATTGCACGTGCGTGTCTTACCTAAACAAACTCTAGCACTTTGAAGATTAAGCACACTTTAGCTACGTCAAGTAACCTTTCAATAACCCTAACGTGACTTAACGTAAGCTTTCCTGCACTACACATCCAGCCGGAGAAATTTATTCATTATAACTGTTTCAAAATTGATGAGGAGAGGCTCTGCTAGGCTTCTATTAAACTGTTTTCCTATAATATTAAACCATGTTTTGAACACTGTTCTCACTCTGGATGACAGTATTTAAACTGCAGAGTCACATGGACGCGATGCAAACGTTTTACTTAAGCAAACCACACCCATCTGTTCTCTCTCTTCGAATGTTTAAAGCATGTTCTTTTAACAACAGAAATTCTTTAAACCTTTCTCCCACCTGATAACAAAAATCATGAACAATAGGATTTATACAGCATTTTAAGTGCTTGCTTCTATGACATTCACGGTCCGAAACCGCTATAGTCCATCTGACGGGTCATAGAAAATTGGTTGGAGCAATGCAATCTTAGCCATTAAAGATCGTACCACACCGGGTGTCTTAGGTTTCCATCATTCGATACTGAATTTTGTTTGAGGTTTCTTAGAAACTGTTAGTTTCTCTTATTTCATTTGTTCTAAAAACTTGCTGTTGTCCCTTTGGGAACTGCTTTTTCAAACTAAAATTTTATCAGAGTTGTTAATTGTCTATTTCATGAAAATTACTGCGGCAATATTTTTATACATATTGCAATTTATTTTTTACTATGGCGTAAATATTTTTTTGGGAATTTCTTTCCGTATGTGTTTCATATGATGATACATATGTATTGGGTGTGTGCATCAGATCTATCCGTTTTGCAGGCTACAAAGAAAGGACAAGAACACAACTCATAACGTACCTAGGATTTCACATAATTTCCCTCATTCTGTATGACCACTAGCCATCTCTCTATGAGTAGGTGAATCCCATGCCGGAAAAACCCCTGTACTTTAGAGTAAAAAAGGTTATGTAATGCAGTTTTCACATCATCGAAGGATTGGAGAGCTAAGACGTCCTGTAGCGATCGAAAAAAGTGGTAGTCCGTAGGTGCCATGTCAGGTGAATACCCCGAGTGAGGTAGCACTTCATAACCAAAGTCCAGCTGTTTTTGCCGAGTGATTAAAGGAGCATGATGTCTGGCGTTATCATGATGAAACATCCCGCCTTTGCGACTGACGAATGCTGGCCGCTTCGATTTCAGTTGTTCTCGCAATCTGTCCAACTCTTCTCAGTAGAAGTCAGCATTTATCGTTCGGTTAGGTACCAACACCTCCCAGTGGATTATTCCCTGGACATCCCACCAAACACTCAACTAAACCTTTTCGGGAGGCAATCCTCATATTTTGGTCGATGGAGCAGTCTCCGTAACTTGGCACACAATTCGTCGACATTTTACATTACGGTATAGTAGCATTTTCTCATCACCGTCCTCCGAAAAACGGTTCATTTCTGTGACGAGAAGGCAAACAAACACAAGTAAGGATTCTATTCATTCGTTGCTTTGCAGATAACTGGTGCGGAACCTAGTAACCGAACTTGGTGAGGAATTCAAGCGCATGCATCCGTCTTTTGACTGGTGTTCTGTGTACCGACAACGTTTCCGCTAATCCCTGAACGGTTGGATGTGGGTCATTGGTTATGGCTTGTCCGCATCGCCGTCAGAAACCACGGATGGACGTCCTAGACGTATTTGATATTTACAGCTTCTGTCTCTGACCCGGAATATCCGACAGAAACGGCGACATGTTCTATCATGAACTGCATCCTCCGCATACATTTGAATAGCTTTATCGAACTCGTACAGTAAACAATGTCTAATTGTCTCCTTATCGCATGACATGTTACACAGTTCGGGATTTCCGTTACGAATGTCTTACTCTGACAAACCTAGTGACTCTAAGTGCTCTACTGCTCTGAGCTTCATTGGCCGAAGGTTCGGCATCGCAGCGTCATCTGTGACAAACCTACTCCGATCACAATTTGCCTAAATTACAAAGAAAGGTAGAACTTTTTCACTAATCTAATATCCGTCTTTTAGCAAAAATTGTGATTTAGCTTTAATGGGTCTGTTTGTTTAAAATATGTTTTTCTTTAATATTCCGTTTTCGTTATGGATCTATTCTAGGTAATGAAGCTTTAAAATATTTAGTGTGAGGGACGAATTTTCTTTTCTTGTTAGGTTTTGTTTAAGAACGGATCTTGTGCCTTATATACGTATGTGATACAGCAGAGACATGCGTATTCAGGAAATGAGTAATTAATGATCTATACTGTGATCCTTGAAAAAGCCTAAAGCATTATTTACAATATTTCCAGCATTCTGCCAATTTGTTCCCAACTTGGTTTTCATTGCTTTCTTTAAGAATTTCTGTGCCTCAATTATTCCGTTAGTTTGTTTATTTTTTTTTCTGCCACAGCCTTTTTCGGAGTTATTTCCGGCACGATTTTTGTTTAGGTCTTTTTCTTGGGAAGTCTACTCTGCAGTTCTTTGAGCGTTTATCATTTCAAGGCTTTTCGGAAAATATTCTTTATTCGGTGGTTCATTGCAGTTCTATATAAATTTTTGATCTGAGAGACTATTCAGTCCTGAAGCGCAAAGCAGTATTTCACTGAAAAGTGAGATTACAATAATTTCGAATATTCATAAAGACCCAAATTTTGCAAACCTGTTATATATAATATATACCACCCAAAATTGTCCACCTTACTCCGAAATGTGAACAACTTCAGAAATTTGCAACCCCCTACATAAAAGAGAGAACTGCAGCTTTAAGGTACTCCTAATACTGTAACATAATGACAAAACTGTGAAAACGAAATCCTAAAATTTGATGACCTGTTGGAGTAAAGTTTATTTCTTTTTCACTCCATGAAATGAAGTAAGAAAATTAAAGGAGTAGTAATTACCATTCAATCTACTACAAATATTAATGGCTTTGTCTTCAAAGATAAAGCATTCTTTTGGAACACACTACAACGTGTGCCCCAGTGAGGATCTCTGAATTCCCCGTAGCCTTCTCCTCCAAAGGCAAGGGGGCCACAGAGATTAATACTCAGAAACACCAAAAAACTCTGTCCGCCATTCAACACATTGAACGGCTTCTAGAGTCTGAACTCTGGCAAAAACATTTATTCAACCTTTCACCCAACTTTCTTTCTCTTTTACTCAACACATACGATCATACGTACACCTTACAGCATTAATTCCTCCTTCTTTCCTCAATCCAGCAGATCGAAAGCATGCAGGCATCTCCCGGTTGGCAACCTGGAATGAAAGCAGCTCCGAAGGGGATTTAGAGGCAGATTCGGAAAGCAAAAAAAGTCAAAACCTGAGGAATGGGCGCACCCTCCTCAGGAAGCCTTGAGGTCAAGACCTCAAGGCATCTCTGAACTATATTCACTAATTGTTAAATTTCACCAAAGTGACGTTCAAGAAATTCCACACTTAGTACGTTTCTAAATTCAAAAAACTAGTATATCTTAAACACTCACTTCTAAACACTAAACTAAAATTATTTAAACATTTACGTTATTTCTACAACTTAAAGAACTATGACTATATTAAATCCTGTACCCAATGTTTCTGGACGTTCAACAGTATTATTAACTACAAATGTACTATTTGTTTAACACAGGTAGAGACAAGATTAATCTCCTATATTTTACAATGATCTTACACATTTCACTAAACATACTACTAATCTTGAAAAAAACTCAATTAAAATTATTTTCATTTTTTACAAACGAATTATATTTACTTTAACTACAGGCTGAAATCAAATCAACTTTTACATTTTGGCCCATTCTCCTGAGGTCTGACACTGACCTGTACATGTTGGAGAAGCCGCAATTTACTTTTAATTCCAGATGATGTTTGGAGCTTGCGGAGACACTCCGATTATTTTCCTCCATGACATCCATCGTCGAATAAACTGTGTTTCAGATAATCGGACGTGGTCAGTCACCATCCGATTACTGATCATCCTCTTAATGTGCCAAATGACTTCCTGAGTGTTACCATTTGATTTTTTACTATGTATAACTTTGTTTCGTTCTTGCCTAATCTAATAACGTGTTTGAACTACTATGATTATATACACAATATTTTTCCCGGAGGGGATTGGATGTAGTTTAATTATCTGAGAAGCACTCGGGGAAGCGATGCCGGCCCACGAGGATACTCCCGCCCAAACACGTTTGGCGAAACGACAGTTCACAAAATGGTGAAGTCTATCTTCTACAAAACCGCAATTCCAGCAGTGAAAATTTGAACGTCTTGCCCAACGGCACGTTCTCTGTCGGGTCGGAAGCACGTCGTGTGCCAGCTTAAAGACAAAGTCCCTTCTTGTAGAGTAATCAGCTCTTTAATGAAAATAAAACTCTACATCAATGACTGACTCTCCACAAAAATTTATTTTAATATTTGATATTTTACCTTATGAATTTACTGAGACTAAAGAAATATACCATGAAGACTCTTTGTTACACCTTATGCTTTTTAGCAGGTATAAATAGATGCTAATAATGAGTTAAAACCTATAAACGTCTGAAATTTCATATTCTGAGATATTAACAGGCTAGAAAAATTAGAACCATTCCTGTGATATGATCTTACATAACGTAACGTAACGATGAAACCCTATAAAAAGGTGCAGAGTACGCGAGGGATAGAAATTTTTGAAAATGATTTCGAAGTTGGAGCAGAGTCCTCTGGTAGGAAAGATACAAAGTAAAAGTAACAGAAAAATTAGAGTTTTAGGAGTATATAAATTCATGATCTTACAGAAGATAAGTTGTCCAGTATTTTACGTTGAAACTTTCGGCCTATTCCAAATGACAGTGAGGGAAAGCCGAAAACTCACGGAGTTTACATGCCGAAAATCATTGTACAATCTTCAACTTGTGAATAAGCTTTTGAAGAATTTAAATCATTCTGTGTTGTTGCATTAAAGTTTGCTTTACGGTAGAAGTTAACCTGAGAGCACATTTTGCCCTTCGAAATATACTGTTCAGTCAGCAACTGCTAGTAAGGGCATCTGTATATAAATATAAATGAAGTACTAGGTATCTGAAATTTTGGATAAATTTCGTTCTTGAAATCGAACAATCATTTGAGATGAGCTAGACTTTACTTGAAATAGAGATCAGTAGTTCACTCATTTTGTAGTATCCACGTTTGCGCGATACACACATTTTATATATACATAATCAACACAATCCATCTGTATGTAATTATTTGATATTTTATATGAAACTATTTGTCACGGTGTATTTTATTTAGCTAAGAACGTGATCGACTTCGGGTCCATACAAAGTAAATCTACAGTTTAATTTTTATGAATAAATAATTTCTTATATTTTGTGAAATATGCTTCCTTAGTTGAAGTATAGCTGCATATAATGCATTATCTTTACTATTTGCGGCGATCATCAAATGTACTTTTGCATGCACATTTTTTCTACCATTTGGCGATAAGGTTTTTTAATGTCAAAACTGGAATGAATAAATGTTTTCGATTTTCTCACTAGATATTTAAACGTCTGAGAGTAGTAGTCCATGTGTTAATCACGTTTTCTGTCCTTTTCTCCAGTGCTATTAAAATATCTATATTTGTTTTTTTCACATCTCGTACTATAAGCAGCAGGTGATATTTGAACTCAATATTTTGATTAGACTCAAAACTGTTATTCAATGGCACATTCCTTCATCAAAACGTTTTAAGTATTTCTTAACCCTATAAAATTATCAGAATTCCCTTCTTCATCATAAAAGTTTCGGTTTTCCAACAGGCAGTCCCTATGTATGCTTAAATGATCGCATATCGCACAAACTAATCTTACTTCTTCGCTTTTTCAGAATCAAATATTTCAATTGGATCACGTTATTTTTATGTACGCATCACGTGATTTACAGTCTTTTACTGACTATTGTAGCTTTTATATCACTTTGGTAGGCATCATTAAACAGCGTTTTAGTAAGGTAAGACCAACATGTCAACAAAACATTAAAACACTGACACACCCGATTTGCGGGATTTTATAAATATTTTTTTTATTTATAAACGCTACTTGCATCGATAACGTGAAAAAATAAAATCCCGTGTGCTTTGCTGTTGTAGAATTTCCGAATTTGTGTGTACCCTCTAATTTTCTCGCTCAGAAATGCTACAACTGCTAAAATTTACAATTCTTTCATTTGCATCAACTCTCCGTGACTGGTATTTAAGCTATACTCCATAAAGGGAACACTAGACATAACATAAGCTCTTATATTTCCTATTGTTTCATTTACATAATTTGCATTATTTATCCTAAGGTAAACTGAGGAACCCTTAGTCTTACAATGCCACAAGCGTAGTGTGAGAGAGGGAATAAATAGAGAAGCAGGCGATAGGCATTTGCTTGTAATTTGTTCCGGACAATCGCACTGAAAACATAAGCAAAGGAAGTATCGTTTTACGATACAGTATCGGTGAAGCTAGCGTCTGCTCCGAATCGCCAGTCGGTGAAATCTTCTTTACTTGAAGAAAGAGATGGCAATATTTTGTATGAAAAATCATTTTCCACTCCGCTGGCATCAGTATCGAGAACAAAATCCCACAGTACCCGTTTTCCTTTGAAATATTTTATCTTATATTCAGGAATAAAGCGCTTTGTTGTGAAACCAATCCATTGTAATTTTTTATTAAACCAAGCCTTTTTTGAATTTTAACAATGCACATAAAATTATGTGTTATGTCTTTTATCGCTCGCAGCTGCTTACTGTTTTCGTACAATAACGGGTTTTAGCACTTGGCTCCCGTTGGCATTTCTACCTCACAAAGCGTAAACCCATTCTCAAAAATCTTCTTTCGAGATTTCTTTTCCTTCTTATTGACGCCTGCGCATTGTCAGGTAAAGCTCGTATTCTTTATTTTAAAAACTTATCACGGATCAGATTATTCAGGAACATTTATCATCATTTCAGCTGAGTTTAACTTAAAACGCTAAACGTGGGTAATTATTTTCAGCATAGAAATTCTGAAACTCAAAAGACAAAAATGTTTTGGAATGAGAAATAATTTAATCCTGTGGACAGTAAGTAAATTATTTAAATTTGCGATAAACATACGAATATCTTAAAGGTTTCAGACCTTAACGTAGATGCAGTTATTGCACGTAAATGTAGAATTTCGTGATTGAAATGGCTTTAGCCGTTCTGACTCGCAGAGGTCTAATACTGGTTTTAGACCATTCATCGTTGATAGTTCCGGACTGCAGTCGCGGTGAGATATAGATGTGTTTTTTTTTGTTGCTTTTTGTCTAAAAGCACTCGCTCTCTCCCTTCCCTGGAAGCTAAATTAGAAACGGACGACTACTTATAGCCCATTACGTGGCTCACAGTGATCGTTAAACCAGCAAACAAAAAAACAAATGGCTTTGTGCTGACGAAATGGATTTGTACTTAAGTTAGTTACAGTACAATTAAGTATATATTTTATAATCTATGAAACACAGTTATTCAGAAATGTTTGTCCAATTACACAATTTAAGTACATATTTTTAAAATCTATGAAACACAGTTATTCAGAAATGTTAGTCCGCTTTGCTTAACGGTCTTATTAGATCACTTTATCAGTTGTTTGACGTTCATGTTACGAAAGGGAACGTGTAACAGAAGAAGGTGAAAAAATAGAGTATGAAGTTTCAGTTTCTGGAAAAACCGGTTACTAGCTACGTAATGGATATTTAGTTCATGGTAGAGCTGAAGATATGAGCGATAGTTTCGTGAATTTAACATATCGATAGTACATCGATATTTTTCTGAACAATCGTATTCTTCATTGCTGTATATTCCATGGTATATTCAGCTTACAGAGATGGCAGTAGGGATAGCAGCGCCCACTTTCAGCCAGTTGTCGGAGTCAAAAAATGGAACACAGCTACATTGATTCATTGATTGATTTTTCTTTCAACAAAAGAAAATCATGCTATTTAGCACTTTACAACTGCAGTTTTACTTCGCAAAAGTTTTCACTAATTTTTGGTCGCTGAATTTTTTCTAATGCTATGTACAATGTAAAAAAATGACCCCAGTGGGGTCCGTGCTTTTTTACTTTAGCAAGGTTTTGAATTACGCATATGTTATGCTGCGAATAATTAGAACTGGTGTAGTTTCCTCCGTCCGCCATCTCGAATTTTGCTGCATCTGCAACTCAACGCAATCACAAACACGACCGAAATTGCAGTTCACACTAATTTTACAGGATTTTGGTACGCATTTCAAGAGGTGATTATACAGTTTCCTGTTAAACTCAAGATATTCTGCCTTATTCGAATTCTATACCGTACAGATTCACTCCTTTGTCTAAGATTATTCTTCTGCAGATATCCTGTCTTATTCGAATTCGATGCATTACAGATTCACTCCTTTGTCTGAGATTTTATCCAATTAATTCTTCTGGGTCGAGATACCCTGCGGTCATATTCGACAACCAACTAACACAGTTATTCTCCCTTCTCCCTCAATTCCATTATTCATGTTAACTCAAAGAGGTTAGGCTTACGAAAAAGAATTGAAGAAAGAGAAAGTAACTGAGGCCCAGCCCCACTGAAAACTTATTCATTTATTTATCAATATTCTGACGAATTATTTCCCCAATATAGACCCATTTTTTAAATCCTTGCTTACTTTAACGGCAGAATTACTTTCTTTTGCTCTTTTTGAGAGAAAAAAGGCGAAAATATCAATCCTGCAGCAAAATTCCAAAAATTAAAATAAAGTGACAATAGATTTGTTTGGGCCTCGTGAAAAATGCTTTATCTAGAATTTCCTTCACTCACGAAATTTGGATAGAAAACGTCTTCTAAAGATACGCTTCAAAGGTTTATCGTGCTTTATCATTTCAAATCAAAGATACGCAAGCAACACTGTTGTGCCAGAATTATTTCCTAAGCACAAAAAGCAACATTTATCCTGTGCAATTGTTACCAACACACTATAGTAATGGAATTGTTACCAACACACTATAGTGTGTTGGTAATGGAATTGAGGGAGAGGGGAGAATAACTGTGTTAGTTGGCTGTCGAATATGACCGCAGGGTATCTCGACACAGAAGAATAGCACTATGGTCATACAAAGCAGATACTACTACAACACGAATAAAATATAGATATATATAATTATAGATTGTTTTTTTCTAACTAAAGGAACCTATAGCTTATCGCAACTGTCAGTGGTTCTCCAGCTATATACTGTGGTTCGGGTGTATGTGTAAATCAAAGAAATATGTTGTACCAAGGAGTAAGCAATGACCACTTGATTTCTTCCCAGCATTATTAATAGCAAATCGTACTACAGGGCAAATTGCGCATCCTGGGCATATATTGTTTTAGAAAAGCTATTAAAGATGACTTTTCTATTGAAATAATTATATACATAAAATTTCTCTAAGAAAATACAGTAATATGGTAAACTTAAAAATATGTTTAGAATTTAGGAAATGTTTCTTGTAATATTTGGAAGTTTTTCCAAATTCACACTTTTATGTGAAAACTGTCCTCATAATCGCTTGTGTGAAAACTCCAACTGTAGAGGGGTTGAGATTTAGATTTACATTTTCTTTCTCAACTATTCATTTTATTTACAATTTTGTAAAAAGAAATTCTGTATTACGATCAACATTTCTAATTCCATAAAACAAAAATAATGTAAGCGGTGACCGTATAATAAATGGAAGGAACGACAAAGAAAACTGGGCAAAAGATGCATATAATTAGAGTGTAACCCATTACTCAACTGCTAATGCATGTTTATCGGCTTTGCGTGTAAGTCAATGAAGAATCACAAAAATTCAACTCAATTCCTTTTGACCATTCTATGGCTTTTGACGTTATTGCTGTAATGATATGGTTATAGCCCATTGAGTTGCCGTGAGCACCTCAATGGGCTATAAGCAATCGTCAGTCATTAATTTAGGGTCACTGGTTCCAGAGAAGGGAGAGAGCCAGTGCCGTAAGACAAAAACAACATCGATGCCTTACCGGGATTCGAACCCGGTCCTGTTTCTAAAGAATGACATAAGGCTATCGCTTAGAACAGTGCACCACAGGGGTGGCCTGAATATTTTGGATAGACATCTCCTTACGCAATGCATCATTTAACATCGCAGTGGACTTGCATAAATAGTTCATTGGAAAATCTTTGTACTGCACATTAGACAACCGATGACCCATCTTGGGATGTGTGTAGCCTTGTATCCAGAGCAGCAAACGGTCAACGTAAAGTTTGCGAATCACAAACCTGCTACTCTTCGAGCCCTGAAAGCCTATACACCGCCTAGAGCATTTTAAAGCGATGGACGGTGGGTGGAAACCCAGTATAAAATATTACCACGTATTTCCATTTTGTCCGTACCTGCTGCTCTCTCCTCTTGTGTTCCACGAGTTACACATCAGAGAGCTGAAACATGTCTCTCCCTCTCATAGGCTCTCACACCTTGAAGATAGGTCACTTCAGATTAAAGACGTCAGGTTTAAACATAAATTTGAAGGCTATTCTTGCGAAAAATAGTTAGGCGCCTCATCTAACATTTGGAAATTTGTCCAAGTTAGGATATCACTTTAAGAAAACGATGTAGTTTATTTTCATGACAGGAAGGATCTCAACACTGATTCTTTTATTGGAGGTCTAAAACTACCGTGAAACAAGCCTCATGGGATTTGAACCCGGACCCATCTGGGACAAATAGTCAGAAGTCATCGTTTAGACCACTGCCCAACCAGGGCTACCCTCAACATTGCTGTAATCCAAAATACTACATTGTTTGAATAGGTTTTAGAAGTGGGATTTCTATGTTACGTGCGCGTTCTAGACTTCGGGTACTGAAGCTGATAACCTACGAACTCAACCCACGACCAACAACGACAGATTTCATCCAGGTCCCAGATTCAAACCTTAACTGGTTTTTACATCTCTACCTATGCAAAGGACTCCGTAGCACTGCGGGAGAGAAGAAAATATTTACATAATTCAAAGAAGCAGGCTTGGCTTCTGTTGCAGAATATTGAAATAAAAGGAAAACAAGTAGATGTCGTTGCCATTCCATACTCAGGGAATACGGTGCCGTTCAGATGGGCGGCCTATCATTAATGAAAACTCATTGTCGTGCAGTGATCATTGCACGATTCTTTGTGCTTTTAGGACACAACTGCACAATTTCACATTAATACAGGCTCGTCGAGTTTTTTACAGTTTCCCCAGCCATGATTTTAAAATCGTAGGTTACAGGATATTCTCTGTTTCGATGTCCATTATGTACTGTCAATGAATTTAAATCAGTATGGAGATTTTGAGAATACCTTTCATGGCGTTTCCGACTTTCGTATAATTTCTAAAAGGCGCTTCCGTTATATAATCCTAAGCGGATAGACCATTGCTCTCCAAATGTAAACTATCAGCGAAGTGCGATGCAATTAAACAAACTAAAGATATTAGTTTCGTTTCCTGAAAATTGTGTATCTACCTATATCTGAAGAATCGGATAAGTTTAAGGAATATTTCTGAGTAAATTCAAGAAAAAAACATTCATCATCACTGTTTCATATGTCTTGTTTGGTCCCTTATCATTTTGTTATGTGACATATTTTTTAAAGTGGTATGAACACTGTGTCATTTTGTTGATATGTGGCAACACTTCTTCCAAGAGACTTTTTTTTGATTGGAGGTTTAACGACCACCGTGAGCAACTCAATGGGCTATAAGCAGTCGCCGGCTCTAATTTAGGGTCACTGGTTCCAGGGAAGGGAGAGAGCCAGTCCGTAAGACAAACACAACATCCATGCCTCACCGGGATTTGAACCCGGACTCCTTTCGGGCGAATGATCAGAAGCCATCGCTTAGACCACTGCGCCACCGGGGCGGCCCAAGAGACTTAGAAGTTCTCTGCTGTGTGAACGTTTATTTCTTACGTCCCTTCAATGTATATATTAATATTTGTTCCACATGCATAGTTTACAAATGAAAACTGTATCTCTGCCCTCTACTTCAGAACAACACTGAAAAGAATAAAAGAATAATTAGAAATATTGAAAAGCAGAGATATTCTGATATTCGGAAATTGGAAATCTTTAATATTTAAAATTTAATATTCTTCAAAACTAGTTATTTACAATTAATACTTTGTTTTTAGAGACTTTTAACATAAATACGTAAAATGTGTAGAAGTGTGTGCTTTTGTTAAACAGTTTTACACAACATTTGATAAATAATAATCCATTTTCATAGAAATCTGTTTTACACCCTTTTAGTACTTTTATATTTTCTTTTGTACATCATTCGCTGAAACCTCGTGCACTTTGAAATCTGATAAGAAGAAGTTCAAAATCTGCCCTCTTCACAAATTTCTCAGCTATTTTGTTAGATTCCAAAATGTTAAAAATTTAAATTTGCGTGAAATCGTGTCTGCTCAAGTATTACCTTGCTTATTCAAAAAGGCTTCCAATTGTTCCTTTCGCCTCGTGATTTTCTTTTCATTATTAGATTTCCATGATTCTGAACTCGCATGTCATTTTGGAGGGTTTTACACACAATTAGTTCCTTGTGCATGATTTCGTGGGTCACTATTTACTCCAGGGGAACTAGAGCATAAGCTTATCGCAACCGCAATGATCCTCAGAAATACAGTGACACATGCCTTTTAAATTTAAATATAGACCTAATATTCTAACCGACATGCGGAAGATACCGATGGGAGTAAATGTTATGTTTCATGATGGCACAGAATGGGCCTATAGCTATGTTATAATAAATATAAAAACACATGCTCGAACAACGCCAACAACTTACCTGCATTGCTTTATTATAATGATTTTTTGTATATAGAACGTACGTGAAATTGATGTAGAAAATTCGATTGTATTGTTAAAGATCGTATCACGGTCAAGCATACTATTGGAAAGAAAAGAACTCCGACAGACGCAGCACTTTCACCGTTTGACGAGAGTGATTCATCCTGGTGAAGCTTAGAATATATCTGATATATCAGGAAACTATCAGGAAAACAGAAAATTATAAGCCACCACTAACACGAAACTGATTTCGTAGAACACATGCAAGACACCGGATGCCCACAGTTGGAGACACATGAAGAGAGAAAAATTCTAAGGTTTCGCATACATGGGTGCCTTATTGAAATTAATGTAATTTGCAGAACAGAGGAAACAGATTTATGTCAAGTAAAACTCGTTTGAAAGTGAAAGGGAAAAGCAATTTTAGACTGTAACTCTGTCGCTTAAGCTGTTTGCACAGCGGGTAACTTTTACAAAAATAGAGCAAATTAAGCCACTAACATCAATCGATTAGTGAAGAGCAAAAATGATAGAAACTAGATGTCAATGCCTATAGATGGACAAACATACAGCGGGGAAAATACTAAAACCTACTCAATAGTTATTGCTTTGAAATTTCTAGCTTTCTTTCATGTCCGAAAAAAGATTTACCTTTACTTTCTCAGTGACAAACATACAGCGGGAAAAATACTAAAACCTACTCAATAGTTACTGCTTTGAAATTTCTAGCTTTCTTTCATGTCCGAAAAAAGATTTACCTTTACTTTCTCAGTGACAAACATACAGCGGGAAAAATACTAAAAATATGGTTACACTTTTAGTATTTTTCCCGCTGTATGTGAAGTTAGTGTTAAATTTCTGTGGAATATTCCCACTGAGGAATTTAACTTTTCCGTTCGAATACATACATTATCGCAATGGTTTGGAAAAATGGGATGTAAAAGATAGGACTAAACATTATCTTCGTAGAATTTCATGGGTTACCATAGATGTGGTTTCACAAGCTTTAAAATCCCTTGAAACATGCTGTCATACACCAGTATGCTTTGGTAATATTATAGTTACGTTATTATTAACACTAGGGGTAGTAGTAGTACATATTAGGAATAATATTATCTTTTGTTAAAGAAATATCTCATAAATGCCTCCTTAGGGTAACAGATTTGTGTGTGTGTCCCAGCAAAAACCGTCTTGCTTGGCCCAGCACTATGTTGCCGCTGCCGAACCGTCAATAAAATGTCCGGGCAGCCAAATGAAGGGCCTGCAGTTCCGGCAAACAGCTGGACAACTGTTGGCACCCCATCAGTTGTCATATGCCACAACAGGGCCATCAGTTGTCCATCACAGCCAGTAGCTGCCATAAGTGGCCCTTCAGCGGCCCTGCAAGCACGTGACAGAAGTGATAGCTAGCCTAATGTGGTACGCTAGTTTGCCAGTAGTGGCAGTCAGCAGCGACGTGACGTAACTGCTGGCTTGCCGAATCTTGTCCGCCAATTTCCCAGCAGTAGCCATTAAAAAATGAAGGATAACCCGCAGTTCCCCGAAGCTACAAATTTTTTTCCTCTACTCTTACGAAGCTTGTGAATTACAGCACGGCGCTGTGGAAATTTTCTCAACAAATCGGAAAAACGCCCGTTTGGAGTTGGTTGGATACGAACCTGAGGGTTTGTCGTGTGAGCTGAGCTCTCTACCAACTGGACTAATTTGCCACCCCCGAGTCGGTTCCTGAAGCTGTATGTTTTGTGCGGAATGTGTAATCGAATGGTTCCCGCTTTCATTTTACAATATTGCGAGATATTTTTCATAAAGGTCAGTTTCATATAATTCATAAATTTATTTTTTCAACGGAACGAAAGCTCTTTTTTTTTTACCTTAAGGGAACTTCATTCATTTTCAAGGAGTGTACATACTTAGAGAGTCTCTTTCGAAAGTTTTGTTCTGTCCTTGTGGTCTTGAAAGGAGATTGTTAAATTAATATATATTAACCCGGGTTCATGTCACATTCTGTTACATTTTTAACGTCGTATCTTTCCTTTCCGTTGTCCGAAGCTACATTTGTTTTAAAGAGGAAAGATGTTTTATCTTACTTTTCGTTATTTTTCGAAGCGAATTCCTCCCAGTCTTGCGTATTCAACCCATGGATGAGTATATCTACATAGCGTTGCTTTTTTTCTTTCAAATAATTAATAAATTTTGTACGCGTATAATTCTTTTTTTCCAACAAATGTTTTTTAATGGTTTACCAGGACATTTGTTTCAAATTTTTTCTTGTTATTCACATACTCCATTCCATGAATTGTTATTCATGGGAATAGAGTAGGTGTGGAGTGGGTGTATTTCATATCTGTAATCTAGTTTTCATGGCTTAATCTGATATCTTCGTCGACGTGGAATTTCATTAGGAAATTAATTCGCCTCTCTACATATGGATATTTTTTTCTTAACATCCACTAAAATAACACGATGGCGATAGCGTCGTCTTCAACTAACTGGTACCACGAGTTGCTTCTGCGCATGCGCAGTCTCGTTGCTTCCACCTGCTGTTGGGGTTGCATTGGTTGCCAGCAACGTGCCACAAATGGCACTTGCTTGGAGGCCCACAATTCACGGCGATGCTGCAGGGCCATCAATGACTCGCCAACTCATGGCGCTGTCACCAACGGAACGCTACAGGCCCGTGAGCGGCCCCCGCACGGGGATAACTGGTTTTCCAGTTATTTGGGCAGCGGCGCCCCCACGGCCCGAGCTGACCTTGTGACTGGTCAACATCTGATGTCATGCCACCGCTTGTTTTTTATTTTGGTGCTGATGGTGTATGCAGGGACGACTGTTCATCCAGCTGTTGGGGAGTCGCGGCCCCACGATCCCGAGCTGGACTTGTGTCTCGCTTTTTCGTTTTTATTTATTTTCTCCACTGGCTAGTTGCCCGTGTTGTATACTTTACCTAATCGCTACCACGTTATGTACTAACAACCCGGTCTTGTGGTTTTGTTACCCTCCACCACTAACTGTTTTATATTAACCGCTCAGTTCGTAGGTTGCTGAGATTCCGTTTAGGTTCCTGCCAGGATTTGTCTTCTTTGGATTTCTTTTTTCCTTTTAGCTGGTTTGGGTGCTAGACCTACCTGCATGTTTGCCGCGTGCGGAGACCCGTGAGGCGGAAATGTGATGTCTGGCGGCCGAGGTCGCAGGAGACCGGATAAGTGCCTCTTGTGTACCAACACTCCTCTTCGACCCCGGCTTCGCTGTAAACGGGAGGCTAGAGACTAACCCACCTCTAGTCAGAAGTCTTGTACCAAGTTGTGTACAGGGCTTTAGCGGCTTTTTTGTCGTATAGCACGGCAGGGTAAGCCCGAGGGCTGTGGGATCATGCCAAAGGCGTTGGCATTACCGTACCCGGAGGCCGAAGTGTCCGCCGAGTGCGTGTGATCACAGCCAACGGACTATATCTGCAACGTATAAGCTCCAGAACTGTGTCCAGCGTCATTTTCTTGGCTTGCAGACCTCCAGTTCTCCCTTGTAGGGCTCGGTGGTGGGTGGAGTAGTTTGCAGACGAATCTTCCTCCTTTTTTCCATGGGTAAAAACAAAAAACAAAACTCCAAATTTAAGTCACCTGAGAAAATGATAGTTGCAAATGACTCTCCTTCGTCTTCTCAACCTACCAAGTCTCATACCCTTAAACGGTCTTTAGACCTTGACCTGGACCAAGAATGTGGAACCCCTTCTTCGGCAGCTGTACCAGTCGCTCCGAAGCGTCGTCTCCCCTCGATTGCTGTGACTACGCATGCTACACACTTACTTGTAGAATCCATCGATCCGAATGAGAGACTGTCCACCAGATCTCCCTTTTTCATTTCTAAAGCTTTGGACGCTGCGGTTGGCCCCTTGAAGTCTGTGAGGAAGCTTCGCTCTGGGGACCTGCTTGTCCAAACTTGCAGTGTTTCTCAGAGTAACACTTTTCTGCACCTCACTAGTCTTCAAGGCATTCCTGTAAAAGTGACACCTCACCCGTTTCTTAACACCTCTCGGGGTGTTATTTCGGAGTTTGATCTCTTGCCATGCAGTGAAGACGAATTGGTGACTGAACTTGCAGATCAAGGTTTTATTGCTGCTCGTCGTATGATGTTCCGGCGCGATGGTTCCTTGATTAAGTCTAAAAATGTAATCTTGACTTTTAACTCCCCGAAAGTTCCGACCGAAATCAAGGCTGGCTACTTGGTCTGTGGAGTTCGCCCGTACATTCCCAGTCCTCTGCGCTGTTTCAGGTGCCAGAGGTACGGGCATTCCCAACGTTTCTGTAAGAGTTCCGCTCGTTGCGCAAATTGTGGCTGCAGTGAACATGACGGGGATGGTTGCACTTCTGCGGCCTGCTGTGTTAACTGCGGTGAGGCCCATGCAGCTTACTCCCGCAACTGTATGAAATGGAAGGACGAGATGGCGATCCAGCGCCTTAAAACCCTGGAAGGCCTCTCGTACCCTGCTGCCAAGGCCAAGTTGGGTATACCCACCAACCGACAGCGTACTTTTGCCGCAGTGGTTCAGTCTCTGCCACAACCCGTGCAGCCCTTTGTTCCGCGCCCTGTAGCTCTCGCCGCACTTGCCAAGCGATCTACAGCTGAACAAGCGACACAGGTGGATTTCCCCGAGCTCCAGCCTTTTCGAATAGCTGAGTCTGCGCCTTCTCTTTCGAAGACGACCGACTCTTCCAGTTCTCAGCAGAAAGCCTGCACGTGCGGAAGACCCGGCCCTCAATCCGCAAAGGTGTGCAGTGTCCATCCAACTGTCGCGGTCCACCTGACCAACATTGCAACTGTCTCGGACTCAGCGAGGTCCCCACCCTCAACCAACATTATAGAGGAACATTGGGGGGAGGAGAGTGACAGTTCGTCCCCAGCCTCTACCAACATTGCAGAGGAACATGAGGGGGAGGATAGTGACAGTTCGTCCTCGCCCTCGGCCAGCATTACATTGGAGTGTGTGGGGGAGGAGAGTGACTCATCCGATGTGCAGTTGTGTTCGATTTCGTAATGTGTTTTATCATTCTCATTCCTCAGTTTTACTTAATCGGCTTGTTTCTCACCATTGTACCATGTTTTTCATACTGTTTGTTTCATTGTCTTTTTTGGCCCTTCCTTTGTACTCATGGTTCGGTTTTACTTGGTCAGCCAGATTTTGCGATTTATGCCCCGTTTTTTAATTTTGTCTGTTTGTCTTGTGTCTGGCGCTCTTTGGCCAACCATGGCCCTTGCGCCAATAAAATCTAATAACCAACCAACCAACCAACCCGTGAGCGGCAGATTTCAGCCAGAAGTGACCCATCACTGCCAGCTGTTGACCAGCAGTTTCCCAGCACTTGTGTTTTTGCTGGGGTGTGTTGCAAGTGCTTCAACGAAATAAGGAGGAAACAATGGCTTTTAAATATTTCACTGGAAACACAGCGTTCAAAGTAAACATTCATCTCTAATTGGCGTAAACTAGGTAGGTATTCTTGTTTTAAAGAGTGTGCGAGGTGCAATACCTAAATTTCCCCCGCATTTACTCTTTGGCATTTAATCAAGTCCGTAGTCGCACAACCTCTGTGCAGGGAGAAGAGGAACAGCTACGTAAAATGATCATGATTATGACGACTGTAACGTATAATTAGATATCTAATCATATTTTTGTTAGAGAAGTTGTTCTGAGCTTTTGCAAAATTTGCGTTATGACATACGATTTTTTCGTTGAAAACACAGCAGAGAAACCTTACTCTGTTAATGAGACAAAGGGGGACCTACAGCCTAGTAGGAAGCTGCAGGGTCACAAACACGGTCATTACATGGCCTTATGTTGTTCAGCAGTAAGTTCAGTCGCTTCGCTGATGTGAAAATATCTACCTGCTTTTTGTGTCGTACAATTCAACTATTAGTTTTGCCAACAAAATCCTTATTCAGGAGAATGGATAACAACGTGAGTCCTTTTAACTAACCATAAAATATCTGGTAAATTAATTGGGGATTCATTTAGTAATTTCTTTATGCAACAGGAAGGAAGAAGCAGTCTTACCCTGTATCTGAATACCGTTGAAGCTATTGCCTGCAGGCTGACAAATAAGCTAAAATCTTAAAAAATGAATATTTCATAGAAAGCTTGAAATTAACAATCGAAAGTGAACAACTTGACAATATGGGCTGGAAATCGATTAACTTTAAGAAAAAATTCACAAGTCGAGACTAAGAGTTAATTTTCTACCTACATTATATCCATTTGTCTAAAATGGTATAACACTAGTATTTTCAAAACGGTTTATTAGGCATAAATTTTCAGAAAACCAGTGTAAATGATGAAAACACTAAATAGAATTTTATTTACAAATGGCCATCGTGCATCTAACAGGCACAGAAAATATAGAGGTTGCGGAGGGGTAATTTCAGCTACGCATGAAGTAATGAGATCCCACGCAGAAATTATCCAATAATAGGAAATGTTTATATTTTTTTATGTTCGAAACAATGTAAAAAATTGACATATTGTGTTTTGCAGCAATCTTGAAAATATTCATGATCAGTTATTGAACATTTACCTGGTGCAACAGTTTTAATATTTTTAAGCAAAGCAATGTATTTGCACGACTTCAGTGTGTTCTTCACATGCTGTTTCGGATTTAAAAGCTTGACGAATCGAATTAAAACTTATGGATAACATTCTATAATTGCTAAAGTTCGATAAACATTCTTGCACCCTAAATTCTTGTACAGGAATGTAGGTATTGCGAAATATATCAAACGCTCTAATATGACTTGAAAAGCTTTTAATATTGAAACAACAGATAGAAAACAGCATGTCCTCATGAAAATATTTTATAATACTCAAGCAACTTAGAATTGAAAATAGGGCGCAATAAAGTTTAAAAAAAAAAGAAAAATTATTTTTCTTGGACCTTCAAAGATAACTACTTACGTGACATACATGTAAAAATCCCATGCCTCTTATTAAACTCATTCTCTGAAATAAAAAAATCCTGATGTCATGTAAATTATTTCAAAATAATTTGTCGCAATATAGAGCTGTTGTGTAGAGACAACGTTAAACTGCAAATCATTTTGCTAAGATAAGCATGTTGATAGAAATATCGACGCACTTTTTTTACCCATTTTAAACAAAAGCCTACCTCCTTTCACCAAAGCGATGAAAGGTCACTTTTCCTCACTTTATTAGTGAAGTGAAACTGCTGAATTGATCGTACATGTCTACTGCCTTCCCTGTACTTCAAAAACTCTTCCTGTGAATGCTTTTAATCGCAGTTTCTTCACGTTATATCTACAATACACTTTGATTTACAAAGATTATTTCTTTTTTTCTGTAAATTCTGATACTTACATCACATATGCTGAAATATTGGAAGCTTCATTATGCAGCTACGTAAGTGACCTTTGATAAAATAATATACTGTAGATGTTGCTGCATACGTTTCCCTGTTTAGCAGACTTTACCTACCTAAAAAATTTGCAATTCAACAAACTCAACCTACTACTATGAGAAGAATAAACACTTTTGCCGGTTACTGATTAACATAAGCGATCAATCTTTCGGAATTCGATTTCAATAATATTGTCGTTCAGCCGCATGACCGAGGACTTTGTTCATGTAAAAATAAAAATATATTTCGCACAACTAATTGTTAAAGTATTTAGATATATTTAAAATCATTATAAAAAAATACTGAACAATTCTTACAAAGCCATTTGAAAATTACTATTTAGAGAAATCGGTATGAAAGCTTGTGGCTTGAATAACGGTTTTGAAGTCTCTAAACATAACAGCATAAGCATTTCAAAACTTAAACTTTTGGTGACGATTTTTGAGAATCTACGTTAAACAAAAATGTTTTGTTTAAAAACTGGACCTCGTCGCTTGACCACGCGACGAATTGTTACAGCCGATATAATTGTTACAAAGTACGTGATTTAAATTTAACGTTCCGTCTCATCTATCCCCTATCATTCAACTCATTTCCGGATGTAATGCAGTGGCGTTACTTTCCCTTTAACATCTTGTGTAATAAGAAAAACCCTTTAGAAGATCTGATGTTATTTGACATTATCAGGGGTTCCACTCTTTGAAGAAGGTGCACAGTTTATTTCACTGCATCCTTAAAGTTCAAAACTATATAAAACAATACGTAGAATAGACAGCACACAATAACTGTCGCACATCGTAGTCGGCATTTCCGTCACTACGATCTAAATGTGGTTAATATTCATAACGCATCACATGTTTTAGATTTGGCACTCGAGCAGCTGAGTGGATTTCCAAGTAAATTCAATGAAAAAAACAGTAATTACACATACAATTTTCAATCACGTGTAAGGAAGAAGATTCAAAGCACATTTTATTCTCTTGGCCTTTTTTTCTGAAAAGATATATCAGAGAAAAAAAGTTGAAATCAAAGAATGCCTGTTAGGTTTTCACGAATATTTTGCAAAGGGTACATAATCCTCCTGATTTGACATGAAATTTTTTATAATATAATAATTAAAATTATTCGCACGACATAGTCATTTGAGTATCAACGCTGTCTTCGTATGATATGAAAAACCCAGCTTTCAAAATTGCAAATTAAAACCATATTTATTTACAAGTCTAAAAGTCAGTTAGAAAAGACAAGATCTTTCGGAGCTCACTAGGCTCCATCATCAGGTCAAGTGCCGAAAAGACACCTGGGGAGCGTACATTATACGCACCTGCGGTAGGCCCACAATACATCTGGTCGCCAGCCTGATTTTCATCGGTTTTTGAACTTTAACAATATCAAAGTGGCATCACCGAAAGGTGAGGTTGGCGACTAGATGTATTGTGGGTCTACCGAAGGTGCTTATAATGTAAGTTTCCCAGGTGTATTATCAGCACTTGACCTGATATTGGAACCTAGTGAGCTCCGAAAGATCCTGTCTTTTTTAACTGAATTTTAGACTTGTAAATAAATATGGTTTTAATTTGCAATTTTGAAAGCTGAATTTTTCATATCGTATGAAGACAGCGTTGATACTCAAATGATGATATTTATTAGTGTATTGGTCTACAATTTCAACACACTGTTCGATTCCGCAATCGAAACAAATGGCAGGGGAATCCAACCAAGTATACACTGAGCGATAACTGAATTATGACCACCTGTCTAACATTTCGTATGTCGTCTTTCATCAATCAGTATAACAGTTATCCGACGTGTCATCGATTCAATAAAATGCTGGAAACAGTTGGGATGTATGGCCAACCAAATTGTGTGTGTTACGCGGCCTTCAGTGAAAGTATGGGAATGCTGATGATTCCAGAATCCTTATATTGCCGTTCCATAGTGGCCCGAAAGGGCGCTATGAGTTTCATATCGGGGGAGTTAGGAGGCCATCCGATGTGCTGGACATTTGCACTCTGTTCCTGAAATCATTTCTGCATGACATTGGACCTCTGGGTCGGCACATTGTCACCTTACAAGATACCTTAGCCATTCGGGTAAACGTAAAGCATTGCCGGGTGTTCAGAATCAGCAAACAATCCACGATATTGCGCAGCAGTCACTCGTTCTTCTACATGTACCAAGGGTCCAAGTTCTTGCCAGGAAAACATGTCCCACAGGTACAACAGCCTCCACCGGCTTTCACTGTGGACCCTGCAGGATGGATCGAATGGCTGATGTTTCTTGTGCCAAAGACGTACATTTCCAACCAGGGTGTAGTGTAAAAACTAAAATCTTCAGACCAGCACACCTTTCATCCAATCATCCGCCGTCCAACTTCCATGATCTCAGCAGCAGTCAAGCCTTTTGCTCCGAAAAACCCTGAACAGGAGAATATGGCATCGGAGAGCCCATACAGACAACCGTGCGAAGCATGGTCCTGATGGAACTTTTTCCCAGTTGATCTCTGTTGTATTGGGTAGTGAACTGTTGAACTCTGCTGCTTCTGTTCACCAGTACGAGTCACCGCACCCGGCGATCACCTGTAACGCCAAACTTCAGCTGTCCTATGCAATTTTGCATACGAGTCGTTGTGTGCCTTAATTGTTTCCGTGTGTCGAATTCGAATTGATTCCTTTCGGAATTATCCACTTAATTTTTCCAGAAAAATTCTTGAGAATTCTTTCGCACCTTGCCCATATCCCACGTTAGGAATCCGCAAAATTCTCCAAAAAAGCAAAACTCGGCTGTTTGACAAATGGTTTAAATGGATACCAAGAATATGCTCAAAAAGCTAAACTACATTGAAGTGCTGTACTAATTATGGGCAACATTTACTTTTTCTAGATTTTGTGTACAGGGTAATCACAATTAAAAGAATGTGTTCAGAGCTCTCTGTAGAAAACCCTATCAAACAAATCTCAACCATATTTGGTGTACATACCTTCCTGGGTATGCGGTCTGGATTTTCGAAACTCAAATTTAAATTGCGGCCGCTGAGTTGAAATTTGGCGCTGCTGTCCCCTTAATTGGCATATTACCTAAGTTATCTAACGAATTTCGGGTAAATAAAGGAATCGCGAAACGTTTTTCATTAATCTTCGACAGATGATGAGTCATAGTACTGACTTTACCTGATCGCGTCATTCCAACACTTCAGCAGAGAAATTTTTAAAACACCACAATGTTTATGCAAGACGGTGCACCCCTTCATATCGGAATAAATGAGCAAGCCTTACTGCAGCAGCGTGTTTTCAAACGGCAGTTTGATTAGCCAGTCATTTCCAATCCAATTGTTGCAACGGTCACCAGATCTTAAAACCCTGTGACTTTTAGTTATGGGGTTACTCAAAAAGCCTCGCTTAACAAGGCACTGTTCCCAACTTAGCTGTTTTAAAAAACAAAATTTCCTAACATGAGAGCTAGTTCCACTCTGGTCAGTTGAGTTCCGCCGTCGAGTGGGTTGTTCCACGAATCCAGTTTTTAGATCATGCAGGAAGACGCACAGAACCGTATCTGTGATATATTCTTTAAATTCTTTAGATAACCTACGTATTATGTAAATTAAGGGACAGCAGCGCCAAATTTCGCCCTAGCGGCGGAATTTATAACTTTGTTTTTTAAAATCCAAACCGCATGCTCCGAAAAGTATGTGCACCAAATTTGGCTGAGATTTGTCCTACACTTATTTCTACAGAGAACTCTGAACACCCACTCCTTAACTGTAATTACCCTGTATACTACGTAATACATTCTGTTTTATTTGACACATTCAGTTCAACTGAAATCGATTGTTTTTATATTCCAACGCGGAAATATTTTAAGACTTATTTTCTGTTGTTGATTTCGGACCGAAACATATTCATACTGATACCTTTAAATCATTAGTGAAGTACTAAGTAAATAATGAAGATTAACATCTGTGCCAAGTTTGACTAAAATCCGGGTGGGACAAAAAAGAACCTACCCTTGTCAGTCCACTCGCTGAATGCAGAATTGTTCCAAAGAAGTAAGATAGCTTGTAAGTAGAAATGACATAAAGATCCGTGGTTACACGAAACAGCAGAAGTTTGTGAATTAAACGTAATTGCAGATGAAGTACAAAATGACATATCATTCGTCCACCAAATGCTTAGATTAACTGTGAAGAATTGTTTAGCTTTCAATTAAAGCAAACTCTTGTTATGCAAAAAGTACACGTTCTTTCTACATGTAATTTTCCTTCAGAAATTGATAAATATTCAAAAACGCGATAATTGTTTTACGATCGGGTAGAAGTTTATCACCGTTCTTTTAAGAAAAAAGTAAGTAGCATATAATCAACTTTATTGGACATATCGTACAGTGCGCACCATATATAAAAATCGCGGATTAAATATTACTTTGACAGTGTTTCTTTTTTTGTCCATTATTATTTTCAGCAAGCATGTCTCAGTAGCAATATGAAAATATCTCGAATAGCGACCTATAATAAGATCCTGGCTTTGGAGGTACTTGTTAGAAATATATTTTAGGTTTATATATATTGCAGAAGCAAAATGTTTTTCGCATCAGGCTGTAAACCTTAGTTTCAAACTACCGATTGTCGAAAGAATGACAGCGTTGGTACTAAACGAAAATTTGGTAATCTAAAATGCCTATCCACGTTTGTTGCGCTTTCGCTGCGAATGTCAGAGATGTGCCTTATTTCAATTTCCGGAAGAGGCGTTAGTGTTCACTGCACACTAAAATATATCAGCTTTGTAGATCCCAGTGTGTATAAAAGAATTTAATGTTGATATGGTTGAGCAAATAATATCGTGTAGAATTTTGTAAGCGCAGTATGGGCAAGGGACCTAACGCAGTGAATCTAACTATTCGATGACCTCGGATGCTACCCCGGGTAACGCACGGTTGTGGATTTTTCCGTTGGCGCTTTAAACACCTTTTCTCTGCAAGTTTTGTTCTTAAATTAGAGACAGGATGCCGATTATTTCCCGGGTAATTGCTCATGCTTGTCATGCATTAGGGATCAATGTCTTTTCATTCAGCATATTATTGCAGGGATTGAAGCACAATGTATTGCCACATGACAGACATTATATGAAGTTGCTTAAATATATGTTGCCGCCTCGGTGGCGCAGTGGTCTTAGCGATGGTTTCTTACCATTTGTCCGAGATGTGTTCGGATTTGAATCCCATTGAGGGATGGATGTTGTTTTTGTCTTGCGGCATTGGCTCTCTCCCTTCCCTGGAAAAAGTGGCTGTAAATCAGGAATAGGTGGGTGCTTATAGTCCAGTGAGTTACTCACGTTGGTCGCTAAATCGAAAAAAATGCAAATAAAAAGAAGGAAACAAAATATAGGGTGATACATCTCGCAAAACAAAATTTGCTTCGCTACAAGAACATTTGTCAAGATACAAACTTAGGTACGAAGGTACATCATATATTTTCCGAAGTATACTTCATACCATTTGCTTCGCAAGAAGATTACCTCACCTGCAATTCAACACAGACTCTGAACACATTAATCTGACTTTTCTGTAGTGTTATATTTTTTAAGTACATATAAGCGCTTACAACTTAAGAGAATACACAAAAAAATGTTGTCCACCAAAGAACTTATGTAAACATAGAGAAATGTCTCCCGAGGGTTTTGTGTTTCAGCACCTTACACCGTAGATGATTTGCTCACATTTTATACCAAAAAACCCATTTTCAATACAATTTTAATTATTTTATTTTAAAAAAATACGTATAATAGTTTTATTTACTGCAATTCGAAAGACTTCCATGGTATAAACTCGCGCTATTCCGACATTAATGGACAGTTTCGAAAATGCTAAGCAACGCAGTAATTTTTGGACATATTTCGATCGCAAAGCGCGACGGTGATATTTACAAGTAAAGTACAATGCAAAAATTAAAGCATAAACACACCTGAGAACTACCATAAATTTTCACAGAAGTAGGATCAAAGATTATTTTATAACAACTGTTTCCAAAAAATATACTTCAAAATGTGTGTAATGTGTTTTGATATTTGGTCTTCCAAAATAAAAAACAGAATCGATGTATCTTTATATATCTTGAAATAAAAACTACATAGATATCGCGTCCTCACGAATGTTATGGTTAAAAACCTTGGAATACACTGTTTTCAGTGAAATTGGTTAATGAGGGGACCTCATTCCTAAACTAAACCTCATGGCGGGGTACGAAAACTCGGGAAATATTAAGTGTTTTTTTTTTAACATAAAAAGAGATTTTCAATTCATGAAAGTCTTACGTAATACACTGAAGAGCAATCGAATTAGAGATACATGTCCAGTAACATGTAGCACCACCTTTCGCCCTGATGACGGCTGCAATTCGTCTCGGCATGGACTTGACAAGACACCGGAAGCGTTGGGAAGCAATACGGATCCACGACCCCTGAACAAGTTTCCACAGTTCTCGAAGATTTGATGGAGGGGGTCACAGCCTCGAACATCTCTCTCCATGGCATCCCAGATGTGCTCAATGGGATTGAGGTCAGGTGACATAGCTTACCAAAGAAGCGAGTTCACGTCAGTGGAGTGTTTTTTTTTTTTTGATTGGAGGTTTAACGACCACCGTGAGCAACTCAATGGGCTATAAGCAGTCGCCCGTCCCTAATTTAGGGTCACTGGTTCCAGGGAAGGGAGAGAGCCAGTGCCGTAAGACAAACACAACATCCATGCCTCACCGGGATTCGAACCCGGACCCCAGACGGACGAATGATCAGAGGCCAGCGCTTTAGACCACTGCGCCACCGGGGCGGCAGTGGAGTGTTCATCTAACTATTTGGATACAATTGGGAGCGATGGCACGGTGCATTGTTTTGTTGCAGGATGAGGTCCTAAGCGGGATATTGAAGACGCACAAACAGGAGCAAATAGTCATCCAGGATATACCGGTAACGTTGACTTGTGAGGGACGCGGTCACACGTACCAGGGGTCCCATTTCAGACTACGTAAACAGTCCCCAGACGAGAATGTCACCCCCACCAGCTTGAACAGTATCCTTGTGGCAAGAAGGATCCATCGCTTCATGAGGTTTGCGCCGTACTCGTATCTTGCCATCCGCATGTACCAACGTGAATCTCAATTCATTAGTCCAGGCAACATTTTCCCACATGTCTACGGTCCAGTGGCGATGTTCCAGCACCCATGCTAATCTTTGCACCCTGTGATGTGCGGTCAGCAGCGGTACCCTCTTGGGACGATGGCTTTTGTACCCCATAGCGAGGAGATTGTTCTGGATGGTGTGGCTGCTTACACGTTTTTGTGCACCAGCGTTTAATTGCTGAGTGATTTCTTGTACTGTGGTCCGTCTATCACTGTCACAATGCGAGCTAGCTGACGATTACCCCGTTCATCCACACGCTGTTGTCCACGGCAGTTGGCCCTTGCAATGATGGTTTTACTGGATTCTATGTACTCACGTTGCACCCGTGACACAGTGGCTCGTAAAAATCCCAGTGTCTGCACGACTTCCGAGATGGAGTGACCCATTCTTCGGGCCCAGACAATTTGCCCACGATCAAACGCGCTTAGATCCTTCGTCTTACACATACTGCGTCCGACTCTTACTGATTCCCGTCGCATCACTCCTTATATTGTCGGATCGCTACATACGTTATGTCGTTTCCGTTTACAGGACCGCACACAGCGCCACATTTGCATAACGTCAGCTGTCTCTAATTCAATTGCTCTTCAGTGTATACATGATGTAGTGTATTCGTTAATTTTTCAATACTGTTATTTGTTCTGAAATGTGTATTAGCATTTGCTGTTATTCTGATAACATTTCCTTTGGTTTCCAATTCGCGCAGTATGAATACACGGCCTTTTTCCAGTATTATTAGTACTTTCAACATTTCAAAAACTCTGCAGATAAATGTATCGCATGAAGAAATCTCAATGTAATACTGTTGTCTTTTCCCCAAACACTTTTCGAATGTAACTTTTAGCCATAATTAATGCACTTACTATTCCTTCTCGTTTTTTTTTGTTTTTCTTTAATTTAAGGTTTAACTACCATCGTGAGTAACTCAACGGGCTATAAGCAGTTGCCTGTCCCAAATTTAGGGTCACTGATTCCAGGTAAGGGAGAGAGCTAGTGCCGTAAGACAAACACAACATCCATGCCTCACCGGGATTCAAACCCGGATCCTTTTTGAACGAATGATCAGAGGCCATCGCTTAGACCACTGTGGCACAGGGGCGGACTCGGTTTTTAACAGCATTAGTCGTGCTATAGCTCCAATATTATGGTCCACATTTCTTTACTTGCACCGGATAAATACATTGGGATATTAGATTGCTTACAATGATTGTTGACATGAATCTCAGTTAGCCCAGTTAGCCTTTGTCCTAAATTGCTCGATACGAGCGCAAACCAGGAAAGTACCAACATGCAATAAAATTATTCTTCCCCAAATAACTGGGTGTAAATGTTTTCCCAAAGTGACTTTTATCCATTTTTCTACATTTACCATTCTTTTGTATTTTCATTATTACCAACAGTGGAGTATTGCCAATATTATATTCCATATTTCCGTAATTGTTCCGGGAAAACGCACTGGGACATTTATCTATGTAAAAAGACAAATGATACGATATTTTTGCATAAAAAGATATAGAGCCCTTCGAAGTTTCTTGAACACCAAAAAATTAAACTGCGTCATAAGAAAGACATTCATCTCTGCTACTGAATGCGTTCGACAAAATCTCCTCATGTTAGATATTTTAAAACGACGTTTTCAGCAGTTTTCTTCGGAGTTTTGACTGAGGACAAGACGCAATAGGTTGCCCTCGCTTCTGAACACTTCACTTCCATAAAAATGAAGACGTTATTTTAATAGCGGTAAAACTCCATTTTTTTCTGAATTTGGAGTAACGCGCATTTTCGGAATCACAAAAGAGGATTGTTTTTCTTTGGCAACTGCTATGCCACAGGCTTCCTTCTACAGCAAGCAACGTGCACCATATATAGGCATGTTTATTGTACCGACTATCTTTATTTTACTTTTAGACGACATATCTCTAAATGAGGAAAAACGGACCTCTTGGCCATGTACAAAAAACTCGTTCATGCTATGGGCAGTTCATCCAAAGAGCGATAAATATCTCTCTTATGCGAATTTTTATTTCAACTAAACGATTTGTTTCTCTATAAAGCAGAAACGGGATGATGGCGAATCCCCTTTTTTTAGTAGCTAAGCAATGGACCATGTACTAACACTAGACGTAAGTCAGCGCTCTGCGACAAACAAGCTTAAAAAAAGATATTACCCAATGTGCGACTTTGTTTTCTGTTGAAAAAAGATCAGATATGTACATAGCATTTACCTAAACGCGGAAAAGACTTAAGAAATCCCTTTTTGTAAAATTTTGTACCGGCAAACTTCAAAGAGCTAGACCAAGCTTTCACAAAGACACTGCATTTGCATTATAATTATTTTCTACAACTGCTGGATTGTCTTCCAGAAATAAAAACCGATAGGAAATGAAAAATATAGATGACATTAAATTTTGTTACCTTTTCACATAACATGGGTGCTAAAATACACATGTATCTAATTTAAAAGTTAATACACTGACGGAAAAAAAATCCCAACACCACAAAAAAATAGTTGTAGAGGAATGAAATGGCGGCAATACATTTCTATAGGTAACATATTTTTTCGATTAAGGTTTCAAAATCACAGCTTAATGTAAGCGCTAGAAGAGCCATTTTAAATGTAAAATGCTGGTACATTAATAACCGGTGTAACTGCCAGAATGTTGAATGCAAGCACGCAAACGTTCATGCATTGTGTCGTACAGGTGCTGGATGTCAGTTTGTGGGATGGAGTTCCATGCCTGTTGCACTTGGTCGGTCAATACAGGGACGGTTAATGCTGCTTGGGGGTGAAGCTGGAGTTGTCGTCCAATGATGTCCCATACGTGCTCGATTGGTGAAAGATCTGGTGATCTAGCAGGCCGCGGCAACATTTCGACACTCTGTAGAGCATGTTTGGTTACAATTTTCTTTTGTTTTTAATGCGGGCAAGCGTTTTCCTGTTGGAAAACACCCCCTGGAATGATGTTCATGAATGGCAGCACAACAGGTTGAATCACCAGACCGACGTACAACTGTGTCGTCAGGGAGCGTGGGATAACCACGAGAGTGCTCCTGCTGTCATAGGAAATTGCTCCCCAGACCATAACTCCAGGTGTAGGTCCAGTGTGTCTCTGCCGCAGACAGGTTGTTTGCAGGCGCTCACCTAGCCTCATTCGAACCAGCACATGGCTATCACTGGCAATCAGGCAGAACCGGCTTTCATCAGAAAACACAACAGATCTCCACTCCGTCCTCCAATGAGCTCTAGCTTGACACCACTGACGTCGCAAACGGCAGTGGTTTGGAAGTAAGTGGAATGCACGCTGCAGGGCGTCTGGCTCAGAGCTGTCCTTCAAGTAACCGATTTGTAACAGTTCGTTGTGTCACTGTGGTGGCAACTGCAGCTCGAATTGCTGCCGCAGACGAGGTAAGATGCGCCACGGCCATACGCCGTACACGGCGGTCTTCCCTCTCAGTAGTGCCACGTGGCCGGCCGGAACCCGGTCTTCTTGAGGCAGTACCTTCCCTTGACCACCGCTGCCAACAATCATGCACTGTGGCTACTTTCCTGACAAGTCGTTCTGCAATATTGCGGAACGAAAATCTACCTTATCGTATCCCTATTACACGACCTCGTTCAAACTCCGTGAGCTGTTGATAATGGCTTCTTCGTCTTCTTAAAGGCATTCTTGACTAACATCAACACACTACGTCGAATCTCAACGATAACTGACGCTCACGAACGTTACAGCGCGTATTTACAGCAAACCTGCTTTGAATGTTCCGAGCGGCACTACTAGCGCCACACGTATGCGCCGAGCGCGAAATTTGCATAGACGTCATCTTGCAGATGTACTCTCACAGCCTACCAACTGTCGTTTATCTAACACAACCCCTTCTTTGTGTTGGGATTTTTTTTTGTCAGTGTACTCGAAGAAACATCTTGCTGATTTTAATTTCTAAAAATTTGTGAATGACGTTTAAATAGCACATGTTTACATTTTGAAGTAAAATCGGAAGTGGATGTTAATTAAATTCGGAATTTTGTTGGTTTAGGACAATCGATTCCATTTCCGAGCAAAAGTAAATGAACCCATGTAAAAGACAAAGATATTACTCGCTCATGCGCGTAGCATTTTGAAACATGCAGCTGAATTCGGCAGCTTTACTTTTCGTTTGCGTATTTTTATACATGTTTTCAGATTCAATTAAAGTTTAGGTACAAGACCTAGATCTATTATTAGTTACATTTATCAGATTTCCGCAATACCTGATTCTTATTCACAAAATTGTAGTAAAACTTCATAAAACATTATTATATATATTTTTTTAGATATTTTTTTCTTATTTTATGGCTAAGGTGGTTTCACCTGAATTCTCTGCCTCATGTTTCCATTGGTAAATCTTAACATATTTTCTTCGCAATTAAGGATTCAAAAGGATGAAAATTTGCAATCTATAAAACTTTCTTTAAGTTATAGCATGGGATACTTAATAATTCCTAAAACATAACCCTAATTAGGCAATCCAGCATTTGTTTGTCCAATAACGTCATCAATGTACAGGTCGTAGCAGATATTAACAGGTCCGAACAATACTCAAAGAGAAATGATTGATTTTTAATATGATTATGGTTATGTTTTAACAAGTATTAAGTATCCCATGCTATAACTTCGAGTTAGTTTTATACATGTGCCAATTTTCATTCTCAGGAATACCATAACTGGATAGAAAATATTTAAAGAAGTTTAAACATTGGAATTATAAGGCAGAGATTTTAGGTGGAACCACCATTAACGATTCCCGTCAGTAATTCAGTGGGCTATTAGCAGTCACCCATCCGTAATTTAGGACCACTGTTTCCTGAGAAGAGAGAGAGTCAGTGTCGCAAAACAAACATAACACCAATGCCTCACAAGGAATCGAACCCGGAGCTAGCTTAAACGAATAACCAGAAGCCATCGCTCAGACACTGCGCCATCGGGGCGGCTTTTATTTTTGTTGTGGATCAAAAGAAGATTCGTTCTTAAAATTACTTTAAGTCGTAGCATAATGAACACATTTCATTTATACACAACGGTTGGAGAATGCGAAATGAACGCTCAGTACAAGTACAAAAGTAAATAGTTTTCATCGACGACAGCAAGAGTGTGAACACTTATTTTCGAAGAGTGGTGATTTTGTGTACTGCAATGCTATAGACTTATTGATTTGAGTCTTAGGAGAGCAGCACAAACCTGAAGAATGTGGACCTTTTATAGATTCCTCAAAAATCAGCTTAAAAGCTGTCGTTCATCATAACGGAAGCGTGTATCCGTCGGTATCTGTTGCACATGCTGCATAGATCAAAGAAACATGCAAGTATGAAACTATTGCTTCAAAGTATACTATACACAAAACACTCATCGAATATTTGTGGCGATTTTAAAGTGATAACTTTACTCCTGTATTTACAACTTGGATACACAAGGTTATGCTGCTTCCTCAGTAAATGGAACAGTAGGGACAGAAATTGTCATTATATTGTAAAGACCTAGCCTAAAAGAGAATCCTTAATTCCAGGTAATAAAAATGTTGCTGCTGGATTTTTAGTAAGTCTTCAGAACGTGTTCTTAACACTGCTTCACATCAAACTGGGTTTGATAAAAAATTTGTAAAGACATTGAATAAGACGGAGAAGCCTTTTGTTTTCTGAAGAACAAGTTCCCAAAATATCTGAAGCCAAAATTAAACAAGGGATTTTTATTGGTCCACACATACGGAAAGGTACGTGTGATTTTGCATTTGAAGGCACTTTAAATGAAACTGAAGCTGCTGCGTGGAAGTCCTTTAAAGATGTGGTACTGGACTTTTTAAGTAACCGGAAGGCAGAAAATTATAAAAAAAATTGTTACTGAGTTTCTAGAAAACTATAAGGTCAAGAGATACAATATGTCGCTTAAATACATTTCCTTCACTCGCGTCTGGACTTTTTCCCGCAGAACGTAGGAGCTGTAAGCGATAAGCACGGAGAACGTTTTCATCAGGACATACGTACCACAGAAAACCGCTACAATGGAAAAATGGAGCCCTAAAAGGCTAGCTGACTATTGTTGGAATCTAAAAAGGGATTTAATACAATCAAAGCACACAAGAAAATCTAAAATAAGTACATTTTAAGGAAAGTGTAATTCATTGCTTGTAGCGAAACATATATCCCAAAATGAAGACTTATTTGAGACTTAAGGTTACTCGAGAAATATGCCTGATAGCACAAATTAGCAAGCAGATTTGTAATCAGCACGACAAATACTTTATGAATCGGTATATGCAGCTTTTGTAACAAACAAAAATTTTATTTTGGTTGTTCAGTGATAACCTAGTATCCTGGGTGTACTAATTATAATATTATCTTGCTTTTATATTCAGCCAATGAAACCATGATTGCAGCACATTTTTTTCTTTAAGTTGATAGCGCACAGTTTACACTACATAGAATTTAATCATTTCGCTTTTCCTCACCCTCACCCCTTTTCTTAATTTCCTTTTATTGAGGTATAAAGGTACAACTCATAAAGAAGTTGATACTTAAAACTTATGTATGTGTTTGAGAAATTGGGAAAGTTCAATGTTACAGCAATTCATCTGTAATTTTAATTTCATGCAAAGTCTTCGGAGAACAAAAAAAAACCCCAACGATTATCAAATAAATGTGGTCGCTTCATATTACGCGGTCAAGTCACATTACTGTGACCACCAACTACTTTACAGAATATCGGCCGTGTGCAAGGCCGGCCGATAGCAGCTAAACCGGCTGGAAATGACCTAATAAGGTGCTGGGAGGTGTTCACAGGTATGTGCAGCCATGCGTATTGCAGTGCATCTGAGAGCTGCTGCAGGATGCGTGGTGAATGATCCATAGTGCGAACAGCATAATCAAAGTGGCCCAAATATTCCCAATTAGGTTTTCGTCTGGGGACTTTGGGGGCCAGGAAAGTAGTTTATAGTCTTTATTGTGCACTATTAACCATTTCCGACTTGTCTATCTGTGAGACACCTTGCATTGTCGTGCTGGAAGATCCCACACTCCGGAGGAAAGACAATCAGCACGTATTGGTGTAGGTGGTTTGCAAGGATGGATTCAAAACGATTCCAATCCATAATTTTTTCCACAGGTATGAGTGGACACAGAGAATATCACGAAACCATTTCCCAGACCATAACGCTGCCCTCATCAGCTTGTGTTCTTTTAGCAATGGTTGAAGAATGTTCGTTTTCCGATGTTTCTCGCCTTGTATTCCAACGTCCATCTTTTCGATGAAGTAGAAAACGTGACTCATTGGAGAAGGCAAGCCTTTGCCAATCAGCGGTGGTCCAATGCCGA
Organism: Macrothele yani; assembly: GCA_039090855.1. Taxonomy (NCBI): domain Eukaryota; kingdom Metazoa; phylum Arthropoda; class Arachnida; order Araneae; family Macrothelidae; genus Macrothele; species Macrothele yani. The sequence goes on from CM077015.1 coordinate 101,442,175, forward strand.
TACGGCTGTGCAAATGTAAGCCCTTTATGCCGATGCCCCGTCGTTAGCATAAGTGGAATGACCATCCGTCTGCATCGGAACCCCATATGCAGCCGGATTCGCTGAACTTCTGTTTTAGACACACATGTGGTAGCCCCCTGGTTCATTCGGCCAGTGAGTTGCTTCACTGTAGCATGTCGCCCGGCCATCACGTACTTTCGAAGCCGACGTCCACCTCTCACAGCAATAGCACTTGGTGCCCCTCGGTATCCAAGTCGGTTATTCCTAATGGTGCCATTTCTTCAATCAGGATACTCTTTAACCACAGCAGCACTCGAACAGTTCATAAACGCAGCTGTTTCAGAAATACTGCCACTCTTGGCCCGAAAGCCGATGATCATATCTTTTTGCAAATCTGAAAAATCGCTTCTTTATTCGATGAGAACAACGAGTAATATGTTTTCTGAGTAGCTACATCTCACTTGATATACCCTGAAATCCAGCTCACGGCACGTGCCTTCTCTTATTGGCTACGCTCTGTTAATGTCAAAAGTAGGATGTGGCCATAACAATGTGTTTCGTGTGCATATATCCATAATGTTGAATACCCTTTAATGATTTAATTAATTTGCTACAGTATAGCAGATTAAAATGAAGTAAATACTTACAGCAGTATGATGTAGTAGCAGCTTTACCAAAAACATAGGGCATGGGTAAACATTTTCAAAAAATAAATCCAATGTTTTTCTTTTGTTTTTAATTATGTTCTTTAAACTTAATTCATACACTCGACTTGGATCAGAATCACCAATGTGGTGCAGTGGTAGCATGTCCGGCGCGTAACTGGAAGACCCTGGGTTTGATTACCGATGGCGGCCAATGATAATTTTCCGTGACTCACTTATTAACGTGGAAAGAGCGATGACTTCCGTTTGATGCTCCTTAAACTTTCGCCAAAAAGGAGCTAGAGCATTTAACCCCTTATGGTCGGCTTGAATGTTGGAGGATTCAATTTTTCCAGAATTTTGAAATCATGATCTGTAAAATGAGCCATCTCCCAAGGTAGTACGACGTACCTTTGTCCCGCAATTTTGTGTACTTCTACGGAATTATACAGTATATAAGACTTCAGGAAGGGGAATTGCAAAACTGTTCACTAAATGGAAGTGTTCGTTAAGGAAGTTCACCGAAACTGAAAACTTCAATAATGAGAGTAATGCTATGGAACACCAAGTGGGGACAAAAATGTTTCTGGGAAAAAAATAATTGAAAAGGAAAAAAATCATATTGGGCGTAACAATTACCTAACATATTGTAGTAGTTCTTATAACTGCGAACTCACCTAAAATATTGTAGTTGCATTTGCATAGAATACGAATGAGTTCAACAAAATTAACACTGGAGAAACAAGTCATTACAAAATACCTATACTTTTGGGAGGCAACCTAGTTAAGTCTATGTAATTAATTATTAATCCTAAGGGGAAAATATCAGAAAGAAATGAAACCATGGTGGAAAATTTCGGCAGCTCTGTTAATAACCTCCTCTCCCTACGAACTCATGCGTGAACGTTGATGCTGTTTAGAAAAACTAGTGACTTTCCTATATACAGTACGTCCCTCGTGCAAATAAATGAAGTACAGGCAAATCAAATCCACCGAAACCAATTTTATTAGAATTTTACCCTTATATGTATATAAAGGGAGAACGGCATGATGAAACAATAAATTTATTTTTAACGAAGTACGATTGTTGTTATTCTTTTTCAATAATGTAATCCTTGCAATTATACGTTACTAAAGGATTTTCACACTGTACAAACAAACACGTTGTTTTGAACTAGGAGGAATAGAACTGTTGTCCTGGAATGCTTGAACCTTTCGAAAAACTGGTATTTCTTCGGAATGAGTATTGTTATGATCCGGTAAGCAAATACGAATTCGACAAACTTAAAATAAAGTGATTTGCTTCCTAACACCTACGCACAGGAAGAGCATAAAACTGTATGTTTTTTTCAGTACAGAGAATAGCTAACAGCTGTTTGTAAATATTGCTATATTTATTTTATTTTTCTTAAGATTTACTGAAAGAAAAGTTGGAAAATTAGAACTAATCTTCAAATACGATAAATGTTACTTATTCTAACATTGGGATACTAGAAAACATATTTTTTCTACATTCAAGTGACAGAAATAAGTGGCTCATGAAATATTTAGAAAACAGTCGCTTGAGCACAGAACAATTAATATCTTGTCTTCATTTAGGAGATACACAATGCGCTGATCATAAAATCTGAATTCTGTTCAGCTACTACAAAATCATTAACTCATTTATAAATTAATGTACTGTAACAGCTGCATCACCGATATAGATACGCTGTGAAAGATTTGGAAACAGAGATATATGGAGATATCAGCAACAATTTGCAATGCCGACATTCTCTGGACGGATTGGATCTTCATGCTCACATGTACATAGAATTTCCTTTTTCCTTGCTTCGGATTTAACAAAAACAAACTTTTTGAATGATATAAGTCCCCCGTTTCTAAATAAAAACCTTTTGTTGAGGAGTAAAGCCATTAGACCACAACTTTGCCCATTCTTCATGCCAGTTTCGAGTCCAGGTCCTGAGCTGAGTATTTGCTAAAGACGGAAACACCTAAGCACTCATGTTCACTACTGGCCATAAAACTGTTACAATAGAACAAACACGTTTTTATGGTTTCAATAAGATAGTTTTGTTTTCTATGAATTTATTCATGCGGAAGCAAAATATGTGAATGGCCTGACAGAGGATAAGCCAAAAGAGAAACCTCTAAGTTTTGTGGAAAAATGTCTCTGTTTAACCTCACAAAACGTGACAGAGGACATTTCTGAAGAGAAACGGTGGCCCAAGATTTGTGTATGTAGGTATCTTCACCATGGAAGAATTGCAGACCCTATGCTGTTGGAATTGTCCGTTTTCCTATTAGGATTATGATAACGTGAACACAAGGATTTTAAAATGTCGGAGGAACAAACCTTTAACACGCTGTACAGCATAATATGATAATCACAAATTCTTAGGATTATCTCGTGTAAATTATTTCCGAGGACTGTTTTAAAAGACATCCATTTTGATTTCCATTGCCCTGCTAGCAATACATTGGATAAAGGACTACGTGTACCTTAATCGCTACAAACCTGTGAGCAAGACGGCATTACGATTTTCTTGAAAATCCACGACTCATCGGATATGGATGTCATTCTGGCGCAAAACATCCAAGCTGAGTAGTGAAGTGAAAGTGATGAAAATCTCTACAACTCCAATAAGGAATGATTAAAGATTATCATGCCTATAGTCCTTACACTTCCGTGTTGCAGACGAAACATTGTTTACTTGCTTTAACATTAACAACATGTTCGACGTTTCCAAGAACGTGATGATTTCTGGAAGACATCTCTGTAAAACGCATGCTGTCGATCACAACAGAGCAATACTATCTCCAGTCATGCTGGGAATTTGTAAAGCTGATGCAATATTCTTATAAATATACGAATGATTTTGCATAACGTGTAAATTACTGTATATGTTTATGAAATATATGCATATATATATATATATATATATATATATATATATATATATAACCCGAAAATTGGCTTTCGGTTCGTAGAGTGTTCCGGTCAGATTGGGAAGAGCTTCTGATTTATCTTTAAAGTTGTCAATAAACTTCAAATCTAATGGGGAAATCTCCTGATTTAATTTTTAAGTGGTCAGTAACCTTAAGAGAATATAAATTGTCAAGAAAAGAACATAAATTCCTCTACACATGAAACACATCTAAAATCCAGTTTTAAAATCATATATCATCCGTCTTTAAGAATAACAAGGAAGATATTAAAATAACCTTATTTGAAAACTCATTATGAAACAGCAATTACTTAACGAAAAATAAAACAGTAATATCAACTATGTACAAAAGTTTCTAATACAATAAAAAATATTTTTTTATATAATTGAAATCATGAACAATTTCATTTTCTATTCTATCACTTTCGTTAAATAGTTATTTCAATAATCACCTATAATTACAGTGTTTAGATGAGGTAGTTGAGTAATTCTCTGAGAGATTCACATGCTAAAGAACCAATATTCTACAAATTAATATGATCATGACAAAAGACTCTGCTGAACGATATACTCTGAGGAAATCACCGCCGTAGTGTCATCGTTCGTGAATTATACCAAAAGAAAAATTAGTTTTAAATTAGTTTCCCTTTGGTTAGGTGGAAACATGCGCTAAACGAATGAACTTAAGTAATTGTGAAGAGGATCGAAATAAGTTACGAAATTGAAATAACTAATGAGTATTATCTGAATTATAAGAATTGACGATTTTCTGTTGGATTTTATTTTTAAATTTTTAATGTCTCTTTGAAACATCATATCGTGCTCCATCGATATCACTGTACTTGAATGAAAAAGATATATTCTTTGCCACACGTTCAATGCACACGTACTTCAAAGTATAATTCAATATGCGTTATTTATAGATTTCACTATACACTTTAACAGCAGATTCTTTTCTCAGAGGCAGGAAATATGATTCGAACAGCAGTATCCCCTTCATAATTTCTATTCATCAAAAACATTATTCGTGTACTTCGTGTGCATTGCAACCCTGTTGGTTATTTGATTCAGAAAACAATGAGTTTTTCGTAGTGTCAAAATCACTGCATATTATTGATTCTTGTAGTTACGATATTAGCGTCTGTCCTTGGAGAAGCCGGACTGAGAGATCAAACCAAGCAACATATTCCAGAAAACTATCAGAGTAAAAAGGGCTACATTGTATTTGTGCAACTGCATCCGTTCAGTATGCACAAAACATTTCAAAGGCGCGCTATTACTCTCCTTTAAAGTCCACTAAAACGTTACACCTGAACGAAAGCATTTACAAAAAACAGTATATGAAGCAAACTTGCTGTTATTTCCTTATCAGCAACATAAAACCTATCACATCTGAAATAACAATTTTACATTTCCTTTTATATTTTATAATAAATGTTATTAATACAGATATTCGAAACGTATATTCATCAGCAATGTGTTTGCACCCAGCTAATGTGTTTATCAAATTTATGTTTGTTCATACACCAAAAACCTTCCACGAATACCGAAGAAGTACTTTTACTAATGATTTGTTTCTGCACTACTACGTGGAAAGTATATGTGAAATCAGTTTAAAGTTTTATCCCTCTAATGGTATATAAGTCGAAAATTTTCAATGTTCTTATAACGCCTTTAAATACTGGACTAGGAGAACCTTGGAAGAACGTACATATTCATTTGATTAAAATTTCTTGTCGCACATTCTGTACAAGTTAGTGTTGTGAATTGGGAAAATGGTATCCATCACCAGATGTTTTTGAAAAGAGTGTCTGTATTTATTCTGAAATCTATAAATTGTACAGTTGTTTATGTTCCTTCACTAAACTAACGTACATTTATCTTCTCTAAATTTCCACAAAATAGTTTTCACTAATTTTCTTGAAAAGTATATTATCAAAATTAAATGTTCTAATAAAATTTCTTATATTGAGGAGGTTTATCAGTTCTAATCGAAGTAACTTCATTCGTAGTGATTAGAGGTTACGGCAACTTGAAGCAAAGAATTCCAAATAATATTTGCAAATACGATGCAAATTTATTATCCACGTGGGAAATAAAAGAAATAATAAACCTTTTTTTCTTGATCACGCTATTTATGGTGATATTTTGGGAAACACGTGTACGTTTACTGCCTGATTCTTGAAAGAAACCTGTAGTCTAAGTAAATTGCACATATTCAGGGTTTCTAAAGTTACTAATGTTGTGGGAACACTGTTAGATAAATGCTGTAATGCTAAGCATTCCATTTCTGTTAATCTTGTTCAGTTTTCATAATTTGTATTAAACAATGTCACCATTATCACGTTCTTTAACATCTTTATGATAAAAGGTGTGTTCTTCCTTAGTTTTGGATATGCTTTTGAATTTAATTACGCCTATATGAGGGAGATGTTGCTCTGTGTAGAGCTGGGCTTTGGTATTCGAAACGTGTTTGTGAAGTAATGCGCATAATAAATGTAACTTTTATAAATTGCGCTGGTCGAAATACAAATCAGATCCGTTTACTTCGCAAAAACATCAACATGGCTTTTATTTAGCAAAACATATAGAAAGATTTGTTAACCGTTCGAAATGGGACTTGCAATACAGTATAGAGAGCGACGGACGCGCGTGTGTGTGTGTGTGTGTGTGTAAGTTATCCAAAATAAAAAAAATATATATTTTCGAAAAGTATTTATTATATAAACATCTGGTTTGCGCCATTATATACGAAAATTGTAAAAGTTTATTTTCTCACCATAATTGTCTCAAAGAATTATACTGTGGGAATCCTCCAAACAAACATCCAGACGGTAGTTGACCTCATTCCACGTTGCTCTAAGAACGTATGGTGTAAGGGTGGACACAGCTTCCGTTATGCGGGCTTTCAGGTACTGAAGGTTGGTGGTTTTGATCTGGTAGAGAATGTTTTATACATAACCACACTGTAAAAAGTCCAGTGGGGATACCTATAATGATCAAGGAAGCCAAGCAATTGGTCCACCTCTGCCGATCCATCTCGCCGGCATCTCGCGATCCAGGTGACCTCTAAAGATGTAGCTGATAATTGCAGGCTCCCGTCTTGTTGAAAGAGGGTTTGAGGTGGTAGCTGGGGTAACGAAAACAATTCCAGTTTGTCCAGGTGCGAGATCCCGGTGAGAGCTTTTTCCTAAGAGTAGAAAATTTCGATGAGCTTACGGTGCATCAAACCAACCCGGTGTCAACTTTTGTTCTGCCGCTCTGTAGCTCACATATGACATATGGATTTTTGTTGTCAAAAATCCTGCATATGTGCTGATTTACGGTTCTATTGATATGAAAGTTTACCTTATCCAAGAAGCACACTTGGTGATAGAAATCGGGTGTATGTCAATTCTTTTCAACATATCTACAGCAAAGTTTCTGTGTGCAACATGGTAATTTGATTTCAGTTACTGAAGCATTTGAATTTTGTTTGCCCTTAGACAAAGTCGTTGTTGTACCAGATCGTCCATCGTTGAACTTGAAAGGCTTAGCTGCGAGATAACAGAGCAAATTGATTTGCGCGGACTTCGCAGGAATGTCTCGCTGATGTGATCGAAATGTTCCTAAAATGTCTGTTGCTATCCAGAAGACTTCTTACTAAACGGGGTTCCGGTAGTTTTCAGTTTGTTGTTCCGATACTGGATGCTTTTAGTGTCGGAAGGTGTGTTCTCAAGCGCGGTGGGAGACCTGGCTGTATACGGCTTGGTATTATTGCACAAAAGTTGATTCCTTAGACAGGACAGTTAAAGAATGTGAGTGTTGGGACTATTTCATCAAAACTGTGCCATATTCCTTTTCTGATACCATGACTGGAAGCTTGGCATATATAAAATGTAACCTGTGGAATATCTAGTGCGAACACTCGCCTTGAAACTGTAGGAATGAAACATAGCAAGGAACTAGAAACTGTTAAACAAACTATGGGTGATTTAAACAAAGCGAAGGAGAACATAGCTGAAAAAGTTAGTGACTAACTGCAAAGATTGCTGCAATCTAATCCGGGTTATTCAACACTTTGCAAAATATGTGACAATATTGGTGGAAGTGAAGAAATATTTGGTGACTTCGAACCAGTATTTTCTCCAGATGAATTGCCGTTGTTCAAATTTGCCCAAGTAACATCTTGTGATATCAAGCAGAGTTTTTCTAGGTACAAGAACATATTGACGAGCAACAGAAGTAGTTTTGAGTTTGATAATAACCTGAAGATGCACTTAATCATCTAGTGTAATTCTATGGTCGACGAACATTAATCCAGGTATAGCCATTATTTTACTCTCAAAATGGTAATTTGATTCATCCAACTCTAGCACTTTTGCACTGGTTAGTACTAATTGTTTAATTAAATAGAAGTAATCAAGTTCTAAGTATGTAGAAGTGATAAATAATTAACTTTTTAGTTAAAAATTACAATGCATTTATATGTATGTATAAGCACTGCGTTTTAAAAATTGCGGTGATCATTTCATAAAATATATGAAGTCATATTTTCGGTTTAATTATTCATATTTAATCGACTTTAAGGTTATACATGCTTGCATATTTTTGACACTTTTAGGTCATAAAAATCTGCACCTTAAATATGACACTGCATGGCTAATATTTCACTATTCAGAAATATGGTAAGAAAGCCATCATGAAATACTCGTATAAACGGCCCTTAACAAACTTATAATCTCACATACGCAGATGTACAGACAATGTTTAATGTCTGTTACTAAACCAACGCTTTCACACAAAACGAAGCAGTTCATGTTTCTTTTCATATCTTTATTTCATTTCTTTCAGTGTATTTATCGTTTCATTTTTTCGGGGTACGAATTGGTGTTACTCTTCTCATTGATTACGCATGAAAACATTTGCATGATAGGATGTTTTATAAAGTGAAAAGGACGCAGAATGCTGTGTCTGCTTTGACTGTTAAGTGTGACGTCCTGAAATTGGGTTAATGAAAGTTTCGTCGATGAGTGAATACATTGCATTAATTGTGAGACGCAAATCTTCCCACCAAAATTTAGTTGTTTAATTTTTCAACCAAAGTCATCTTTTGGGTTGAAAAAAGACGCATGTTTTGCTATAAAACAGGCTGTTTTACACTGGCGGAAAGTGAAAAAAGAGCACCAAGAAGGAGTCGTCTGACACCAAGGAAATTTATACAGCATAATAACGGAATACAGAGGATAACGTGATCAAAAATTTATGGAAAATACAGCTGTACTTGCTGGTAAACTAAAAAATAACATTTAAATGTATCATGGTTAGTACGAGGTTGAACTGCCATGAACTACCTCACACTGTGCAATTCTGGCATGGCGTCTGTCGTACAGATGTTAGATGTAAGTTTGGGGCATTGAGTTCCAAGCATCCTCAACCTGGACGCGTAAATCGGGGATGGTCGTGGCTGGCCGTGGAGACCGGCTAAGTCGTTGTCCCATAAAATCCCACACGTGCTCAATGGGGGACAAATCCGGTGAACGAGCAGGCCATGGAAGTTGTCTCACACCCTGAAGTGCATGTTGCGTTGCACGTGCCGTGTGTGGGCGTGCGTTATCTTGCTGGAAAATACAACGATGGACCAACCTTACAAATGGCACAACAACGTGCTGAAGGATGTTGTTGATGTAGGAGGTGCTGTTTAACGTACCCGGTACAAACACTAGTTGTGTACGGGAGTGATAGCTGCTCGCTCCACACACCAGGAGACCAGGTGTAGGCCCTGTGTGTCACTGGTGGATGCAAAACGGGTGGAGACGCTCCTCTGGCGTCTGCGAACACGCATACGGCCATCGGAGGCTCCAAAGCAGAATCTGCTTTAATCGCGGAACACGACAGATCGCCATTGCGTTCTCCAGTGCAGACGTTGGCGACACCACTGCAGCCGTTCCTGACGGTGGGCTGGAGTCAGAGGTCGACATGCCTGAGGCACATGTGCACGTAGTCCTGCATCCAGTAGACGGTTGCGGATTGTTCGCACAGTCACCTCAGGTACAACGGCCGCTCGGATTTGCATTGCAGTGGATGTTCTGCTTGAGAACACCGCTCTTCTTATGCGTCGATCGGTCCGCTCATTAGTCCGTCTTTGACTCCCGGTTCCACGTCTTCTCGAGTGGGAATGTTCCGCGGGCCATCTACCCCACCATCGTACCACCGCCGATACTTCCCATCCAATTCGCTCCGCAATACGACCATACCACCACCCGGCCTCGCAGAGTACGACTAGACTACCTCGTTTAAAGTCCAATAACTGCTGAAATCGTACACGTCTTCCATGTCCAGGCATTGCAGCATCTTCAGGGTCATCGCATGTGTCCGTACGCCGACGACTGATTACATTCACTTCGCCGTACTCCTTTAATACCACCGACCATAATTTGCATATTATGCCGTACTGTGGCGTAAGCGCTAACCGGTTGGTCCCAAAATTAACATGACACCTACGTAAACTCGACCCCATTAATATATGTAAATTTCATGATCGTCTGCCAATTCTTTCTTGGTGTCCTTTTTTCACTTTCCGCCAGTGTATTTCTTTAACTATGTTACTTACACCAAACAAACAATTATCTACACATATTTAACCTTTCTGCCTTCAGTATTTGCCTTTAATAATTGCCGATTTGAATGGATTTAATATTGCCGTGCAATTAAACTCTCAATTTACCCCAGAACAACTGACATCGTGATGAAAATTTCAACACAAAACTGTTTAATATATTTATTTTTAAAAATAAATACTGCAAGAAAAATTGTACCATTAGACATCTTCAAATTAATGAGTTCTTTTGTGTATAATAATGGTATCACATTTAATCTATAAAATTTCAAACACATTATTTAGGTGAAACGCAATTAGAATTATTTGTTTTTGTTATTCGTCATTTTTTTAATTTTTGTTTCTGATTCTTACACGTAATTTTCACTCTAATATCTCAAAGTTCCCTTCGTAAAAATAATTATTCTTTGTTGATAATTAAAGTACGTACTATTGAGACAATGAAATCTATGGTGAATATCTTTAAAATAGCGAAATAAAGAAATCATTAGAAGTGAAATTAAAAGTTATTCAAACTTGTTTGATAAGTTTATACCATACTTTTAGAGAAAAGAAAACAGAATTTCATAAGTTTCATTTTTTCACTCATCGGGAAAAATGAACGTAACGTAAGGAGCACATATTGGCTGAATTTGTTTTGTAAAGATAAGAGAAAAGCGCAATTACTTTGAAAGTCAGAGCAAGAAGAAATTAATCAGACCGTGGCAGGTCTGCTCTGTTTAAGGCAATGTTGTCTGGATGATGGTTTCGAGAGCCATCTCATGGGATGCAATAGGTTTTTCGTGTGTCTGGAGAAGTCCTTAACAGCTGAACCTCATACGATTTCAGTCACTGCCACGTTTTCATAGCCTTCATGCATCCTGCGGCCGATTGTCTGTTTCAGAAGCACAATGCGCAGCTCCAACGGATTGAAACCACCCAGGCATGGATTGAAGAACATCCATCCTAGTTTGAAAACACGAACAGGCCCCTCAAGGTAGCCGGATATAAATCCTGTGGAAGCTCTGTGTGATGCTGTGGAGCAGAATATCAAATCTATAGATCCCGGGACAACGTCTCGAGAGTAGTTTTGATAAATCTGCAATATCCATGGCTGGAATTACCTCCTAAAACACTCCGACATCTGGTGGCGTCGATGCATTGGCATGAACACGACGTTAGTCGCACTAGAGAGAATAACCAGGTTATTTGGTAGATATATCTCTAATGGTTTATCCATTGAGTATATAAAACAGCAGGAAAAAGATGCTGTCTTTTTTACAAGTAAACGAACACAACCTTAAATGCGGTACTTCTTTTTCAAATGTAGCAATTTGTAAAGCTTTTCTGTAATGTGACCTAGTTGAACATCAATAAGCATTTCGACAGAACTTAAAATTCATGAAAATGAGTATAATTGTTTTCACGATCTTAGAACAATGTACTCTTAAATCACCACAGCTATACACAACGTTTCCATTGAGATCTAACTGTTCACAGTACTCGCAAATAACCATTAGGAATGAGGTCACTTTGATCAGAAGAAATATGTTGTATAACATCACACAGAATTGTATTTTTTTGCAATACTTTCCAAATAAATTAGTGGAAATAATTTGTGGAAATTTAGGAAAAAAATTCTTGTTGGTTTAGCATAAGAACATAAAAATCGGAACAATTTGAAGATGCAAGAATAATCACAAAAAATATAATGTGATTGATCTTTCGAAAAATATCTGGTGATGGATGCGAATTTCGCAAATCACATCAACCCCTTTTACAAATGCGAAATAAAAATTTAACGAAATGGATTGAAGATGTAAATATGTACGTCCTTCAAAAACTCCTGTTAGCCAGTATTGAAAGGCATTATAAGAACATTAAAGATTTTCGACTTACGTACCATTACAGCGAATAAAATGTTAAACTGATTCCATTTTTACTATCCACGTTGTGGTGCAGAAATAAATCATCAGTTAAAGTAATTTGTAATTCGTGGAAGTTTTCCCGTGCATGTACGAAAACAAATTTATTGAACACATTAACTGGATGCAATTGCTGATGAACATATATTTCGAATATATGTATTAATATCATGTTTTATAAAATATAAAAGAAATTGTGAAATCGTTATTTCAGATTGATAGGCTTTATGTTCATGATAAGGAAATAACCAGTGTGCTCAATAAACTGCTTTTTCTAAATGCTAAGATTTTAGTGGACTTTTAATGGAGTTTACTAGCGTGCCTTTGAAATGTTCTGTACACGCTTAACAGATACTTACAGTGTTACTAATGTGATGCTGCGCTTTTTATTCTGAGAACTTTATGGATTATGTTGTGTGGTTTGATCTCTCAATCCGGCTTCCGAAAGACAGAATCAGATATCGGAACTACACTAATTAATAATATACGGTGATTTTGACACTACAAAAACGCATTGTTTTCTGGATCTGGCAACCAACATTGTTTCACTGTAACTGAATTTCTGCAATAAATTATTTTGATCAATAAGAATTATGAAGGGGATACTGTTGTTTGAATCATCCTTCCCGCTTCTGAGAAAAGAATATAATCTTACAGTGTGTAGTGAATTCTATAAACAACGCGTATTGAATTTTACTTTTAGATATGTGTGCACTAAATGTGTCGCTAAAAATATTTCTTCTTCACTCAAGTACAATGATATCGAGGAAGTACCGTATGATGTTTTAAACAGACGTATTAAAATTTGAAAATAATCCAATGGAAAATCATCATTCATTATAATTCAGATAATACGTATTAATGCTTCAGATTTTGTAACTCAGTTTGGTCCTCGTCCCAATTTCCTAAGTGTATTCGTTTAGTGCATGTTTTCAGCAAATCAAAGGGGAAACTATTTGAAAAGCCATTTATTTGGTATGATTCCAGAACAATGATACTCACGGCGTCTCTTCCCAATTTCGTAAGTTTTTTCGTTTAGCGCATATTTCCAGCTAGCCGAAAGGGAAACTCTGTTGAAAGCCATTTATTTGGTATGATTAGCAAACGGTGATACTTACGTTGTGATTTACACAGCGCATATCGTTTAGCACGTGCTTTAGTCATGGTCATATTAGTCGTAGATTATTACATCTTTAGTACGTGAGTCTTAGATTGTTATTCCCCTACTTCAAGTAACCATTGCAATTAGAGGTGAAGACTTTAAATAAAAATTTAACGAAATGGATTAAAGAAAAAATGCAATTGTTTATGATTCCAGTTTCATAAAACTATATTTTATTGTGTTAGGAACTTTTGTAGATAGTGGATATTACCGTTTATTTGGTTAAGTAATTGTTGTTCCACAAGGAGAATCTAGTATAATATTTTCTCCTTTCCCACATGCATTTGAAATCCTCTCACAATATTTGCTTTATTCTTTCGCTGGAATTTCGGCAAAGCGTTAAATGTCTGCCATGCTCACATTAAGGCTTGAGCTGTCTCAGTTCGTATTCCGCTTTATCTCAACATGGGAAAAGCAAAAGATTTATCTGATTTCGACAAATGACTGATTGTTATCTGAAGACGTCTTGGCAATAGCATCTCCGAAACACCAACGCTGATAGGATACTCACGCTATGCAGTAGTTAGTATCTAACAAAAATGGTCCGAAACAGGTGCTCCTTCAAGCCGTCGACATGGCGTCAACAGACTACGCCTCATTGATGCCAGAGGTCAATGCAATTTATTTATTCTTGCCCGCAGCAAAAGAAGGGGTACTGTAGCTGACACCACCTATAATCTGAATTCTGGTGTACGACCAAATGTGTCTGAACACATAGTTTAACCTGCGCTCTTTGACATGGGTCTCGACTGCTGCAGACCCATTCGTGTACAAATTATCACAGCGGTTCACCATCGTAAACGCTTATAGTGGGAACGTAATCTTCGATATTGGGCAATAGAAGACTGGAAGTGGGTCTCATACTCAGACGAATCCCGTTTTCTGTTACAACATTTTGACTGAAGTGCTCGTGTGCGACTTTCACCCGGGGAAGGCTTCTTACATGGACGGACAGTTCCAGGTGGCTAGAGTGGGTTTGATAGTCTGGACCCCAAATATTCCTTGGTAAATATTTGGAACAATTATCCCTGTTGAGCGAACTAAGACAGCTGTCACGTACTTGAACATCGTGTCTGAACAAGTACACCCATTTACGGCAACTGTATTACCTGGCGGAGATAGGTCTTTCAAAAAGACCATACCATTATTTTTCGAGGAAGTTTCAGAAATGGTTCCAAGAACATGAAGATAAATTTCATTTATTGCCATGGTCCCCACATTCGCCCGACATGAATCCTAGCGAGCGTTTATAAATTGAGTTTGAGAAACGGGTACAAGCAGCGTCACTCCAACGATGTAATTTACGGGAACTGCGGGATGTTCTGTTTTAGACATGGTACCAAATATGAACATACACCTACCAAGATCTCGTTGAATATATGCCTGGGGAGGAGGACCTACATCATATTAGACAGTGGGAGGAGGATCTATATCATATTAGGCGGTGTTTTTAATGCTTCAGCTGATCGGTGTATGTTCTGGGAAAACTAAATGGAAATTTAATCCATGAAATAACAACTGGTTCCATTTTTACTCTGCATAAAATCTTAAATTTTTACCTTTAACGCTAATGTAGAGACGCTAGATATCGCTGCTCGGAACACAATTTTAACCCTGTTATTAAAATTGAATACCCCACAACGTTTCGGCAACGCTTCTTTCGTATATAAAGAAGGGTACCTTCCGATGCACCTGACTTGTACGTGAAATGGGAATTTTCCTCACATATAAAGAAATGGTAGAAAGAGAAAGAAAGAAAGCTTTAAGATGACTGTTTTTCCAGTGATCATCGTATTTTTCTATAATATCAATCTCATTAGAAATGTATACGAGATCCAATCAAAATGTTCCGAGACTGGGCCGATATACAACAAAGTTCTTATGTTACTTATGTATGGAAACGATGTCCCTCAAAGTAGTCTTCTTGGGCAGCAATACACCACTGCTAGCGTTTTGGCTAGTGTTGGAACGCTACATTGAAATCCTGTTCGCGAATCGTGTCAAGCACCGTCTGCGATTCACGCTGAATCTCGTCCACCGTTTTGAAACGGCAATCCTTGAGCTTCAGCTTCATCTTCGGGAACAGAAAGAAGCCGCAGGGGCGAAATCCGTTGAGCAAGGTTGGTGACGAAGGGTAGTCATGCTGTTGCGGCTGCAAAGCTGGCCTGTAGCTAACGCTCTGTGAGCTGCTTCATTGTCGTGATGAAACAGGAAATCGCCCCTGCGCCACATCTCAGGTCGTTTGTGGCGAATGTCCTCCCTAAGACGCCGCAGAACATCGCAGTAAAAAAGGGTGTCTTGCTCTGGGGGACGAATTCACGATCCACAACCCCACGAATGTCGAAGAACACGATGAGCATGCTTTTGGTTGCGCTCCGGACCTGTAGAGCTTTCTTCGATCATGGAGATGACAGGCTCTTCCACCTCGACGACTGTTATTTGGTCTCCGGGTAGTAACCGTTGACCCAAGTCTCGTCCCCAGTGAAGACCAGTGACAAGAACTTTGGATCATTCACCACCTGCTGACGAAGATTTTGACAGAGTTCCGCACGGCGTGCCTTTTCTTCGGGGTTCAGAAACTTTAGTACAAACTTTGCTGCAATGCGGTGTATTTTCAAAACAGACGTCAGAATTTCTTGCACTGTTCCGTATGACACACTGACGATAGCAGCAATGTATTGAATGGTTCTCCGACCATCCTGGTGCACCAGTTCCCTAATTATTTCCACATTTACGGGTATTTTGTTCGTGGACGGTCGCTCTGTCCTCTCGTCGTCTTCCAGTGACGTTGTATCACTCTTGAAGCGCAAGTGCCGCTCAAAACACCTCTGACGACTCATTACTTCACTGCCATAAGCCTTCCGCCACATTTCACGTGCCTCCGTTCCCGGTTTGCCGAGTTTGACACCAAATTTGATGTTCGCTTCCTGCTCTAGTTTGCAGTCCATACCGAACTCGAAGCTGTGTTCTACACTTGGTCACCAAATATTGAGTAGCACAGCTCCCGATGTCCAGAGAACGACGCTACTTTGTACAATTACTCATAAAGGACACATTCCTCGATCGCAGCTTGCGCATCCGCGTACTACCATCTGTTGGCGCGCTGTGTACCTAGACTCGGAACTTTTTGATCGCACTACGTATATGTAAAAATCAGTGATCGCTTTGTCAGAAGATCGTTAACAGATTCTGCAACGGATTGATTTTTGTCTCACACAATCCAGATATGTGGTAAATATTATTGGCAACAAACTTTCATTAAAACCTCGTATACAAAGTGTCATAATAAAAATCAAACAGCTTAAAAGTACATATGAACCACTTTCCTATAAAAGAAGTCAACTCAGTATTAAACTTAAAATCAATTTTTTATAAACCCTGTGCCCTACCCCTAAACACAAATATTTGCTCAGCCTGTGAATATAGCCCTAAAATATAAAGTAAAAACCTCCGAGTAACGGTCACCTCTCTGACCGGAAAAGATGACCATTATTAGGAGGTGGTCCTTATTCAGAAGTTTGGCCTAAGTAAAAATTACTAAGCCGCTCCCTTTCTGAAGAAATTGAATATATACTATTGAATGTTATGCACAATAAAGGAACGTTACAGATCTTTTTGCCAAATGCTGAGTGTAAATAAAATTGAATAAAATAATTAAATAAATAATTCATTGTGTAGACGATTTTCGGAAAACAATGCCTGATGTCTGATGTCAAACAGTCCTTACAAATTGGAAGCTACGAGATTAAGGTTTCCTTATGCTAAAGAAGATAAAAAAAATAATAGTACAGAGTAACTGCGCCGTTTTCTGTTTGCCGGCCGTAAAGAAGGTACAGACACCACAGGACCCAAACACAAATATCATTGACATCAACCACCTCTGCACACTGAGAAGGATGGGAATGTCGCACCGGGTTACTCACCGACATCTGACTTTCCTCATGATACATATGTTACCATTAAAGAAGACAAACACTAGAGCCCAAAGCCTTCCATCCCCAGTAACTGTTGTAGGAAAGGGTTTGCCCTCAACATTAATATATTGATCTGTCACGTGGATGTTCTAAACAGGCGTTACAAATATTCGCCGTTTTTCGATTTCCAGAATAAGTTGTCTGAAGTAGAGTGGACATTTCTCGAGGGATATTTTAATAACATTTGTAGCTCTGAGTGTAAGTGAACGCGTTTTACAGAACTGTCAACCCCCATTTTAAAAATAGTAAAAATTTTGTGAACGAACTACAGAGTCAGTGCTTTCTTGAAAGCCTGACCACTATCGCTGTATTATTACCATACATGATGTGCTTCTTTGTTTTAATGAGTACATCTAGCATAAGTTATAGCATGCATGTTTAGGGCAAACGTTTTCGTTTGGCGGCACAGTTTTTGGCATCTAAGGATTGGCTTTTGCGGGTATGCGCGGTTACTCATACAACTGTGATTTAGTTTCATTCCTTAGGAAATTCTGCTTCCCTTTAAGAAGCAGTTTTTGTTTTTGTTTTGCTCATGCACATCTAATTTGGTTTCATTTCTTAGGAAGCTGTGTGGTGTTTTACAAAAAGTGTCTTGTGCTGTCTGTATAAAATGTTCGAATTGATTTGAAGAATTCCAAAAATGGTTCATAGTCCACACAACTGCTGCACGCTGCATCTTTTCGAGAGAGGAAATAAAAATAAAATATTCAGAAGCGGAAACAGGATATCCTGATTGTAAAGTAGAAAAATATGTACTGAGGAAAAAATTAGAGTTAAAAATTACATGGTTTCTCTTTAAGTGAGGAAGTTGTAAACTGTCCTACATACTTACCTGTACAGCAGTTATGACAAGACGGAAGACATCATGATCAGAGTAAAATTCTTGAAATGGCAATGGGCTGGACATACAGCCAGAAGAACAATCCATCGATGGACAGTTGACATTTTAGATTGGATTCCAAGCGACAGGAAAAGTCCCAGAAGAAGACCACATGGAATATGGGTGGATGAAATTCGAAAGTATGCGGGAGTAACATGGAGGAGACTGGCACAAGACAGACCGTTGTGGAAGAGGCTTGGAGAGACCTTCGTCCAGCAGTGGATGGATAATGCTTGACGATGATGATGATGATGACAGCAGTCAACCACAAACAGTAAAGTTAAGCAGAGGGAAAGGTAGAAAGGGTCAAAGGAAAAAGGGAGTCTGTAACGAAAGCTCCAAAAAAGGAGCCTGTAATAAATAGAAGTAAAAAAATAAAAAACCAAACTCCTTGCATTAGGAATATTTGCGATTTTTAATCCAGATCAGCAAAAGATAAAATTGGGCGATATCTTGCAACTTTCACATTTGGGGCAGAGTTTTTCTGCTGAAACTTGCCGGGTACAGGCCTTCCGGTAATAAATAAGGGCGTCTTCCTCACCCTTTCTACCTCGCTTCCGTGTCAATTTCATGTCTGGCACTCTAGCCCAAATCTCCCAGCTTCCTATTTCTAAGGGTTGTTTAAGACTTGGGTCAGACATGTCTTAAACAACCATTAGAAATAGGGTATGAACGCCTTTCCTAAAATCCTCTACATATGCTCTGCTAAATTTTTTGCAATTAAAACCGCGTATTGCTTTACGCACTTTCCAAAATAACAGCCTGAAGTGATATTTTCCATTGGGCTACTACGACTAAACAGGCGCTGTATTATTTCCATCAAGATGTGACACTTAAATTGCAGTGTTAGAAATATTATATTTACCTTATTTTTCTGATATTTTACTGTTCAACGTTTTGGGTTTACATGTTCTGTAAAGAAAATGAGCATTTCAAAAACTTTTGAAGGAAAACCTTTACAGATATTTATGCATCTTACTTTTGTGAAAAAAGTTCTAGTAGCACGAATGTTATACCTTTTGTTTAAAGAGAATATTCATCGCTATATGAAATATTTTAAATTCTTCTCGTGGCTATTAAGCGCAAATGACCAAACATTATGATCACCAGCCTTATGTGATTATTTGTCTTCCACGTGCCGAAAAAGCAGCTTACCCGGAGAAGCACGTTCGCTACAAGATTTCTTGCGGAATCTGGTACGAACACGTTAGGAGCAGATCCTGTAATTTAAATCTTCTAAGTTATTTGGTTGTGCCGTCGAAGATCTAAATTGCTCAATCGGACTGCTGTCTATGAAATTTGGAGGCCAGGCCAATAACTGAAAGATTTCGCCGTGCTCCATGAAACATTTAGCAACAATCCTGGCATTTGGGCACTTCGCATTGTCCTTTTAAAATAAGAAATTAGTGGAGTGGAACGCTGTTGAAATAAAAGAATGTATCTAATCTGCAATAATGTTTTGATAGCTGGTAAACAACATAGTTTCTTTCACATGTGTGCCAGCACAGAAGACTTCCCAGCAAAACATTGCTTAAAGCTGTACACATCTTCCACCGGCTAGTTTTCTTCCCACGGAGCATCCACTTGCCAACTCTTTTCCAGGTAACCGACGCACAAGTGCCTGGCCGTCCACATGGTGCAACAGGAAACGACATTCATCTCACCAAGACGACCTTCTTGCAATCATTTGATATTTTTGGTGATATTTGTTTGATAGAGACGACCTGCTTCTAATCATATCTTATTCCGCATTGGTGGAATAATTCACCAACGAAATATTACACTGCCTGACTAAGATAATGCCACACCATGAAGGAACGATCGAAAACAGACCATGTATTGTTTCATCTAATAATCCTGTCTGCAGGAAAAAAATTTACTGTGTTTTTTAATGAGAAAATTATGCAGAAGCAGTTTATAAAAAAAAACAATGAATTCATTAGAATAAAAATGACAGAAATATTCTGATCATACCAGTGAAGCTCACGGCAAAACATTTATCTTCGTTAATTACCTTGCGTCTATTTTATCGTCCATTTTTGATGCATAAGGTGTTTAGCTGGTCCCAAAAGCCAGAAAGCACAAGTGAAGATTATCCAAATGGCTATTTCACATTTCTTTGATGACATGACATTCTTTTAAGTCCGCGTGATAAGAATTATGGTACAAACTTTGAAAGTGGGAAGTTATTTCATTCTGTGTTCTTAAGTAAACATGGTAGTAGATACAACTCGATGCTATCTTTTTGTGTAAACTCTCTCTGTCTCTCTCATGTCTTATGAAATGAATTTCTGTCATTGCTGATCTCGTTAAACACCTCAATTGTCAATTGGTGGCTTAACTTGCGCATTCAACTGAAAACATTTGGTTTAACACATTGTCTTGTGAAATTCTAGTTATCATATTTTACTTTTCTTGAGGCTTAGCTCAGCGCCTAAGCATTATGCCTCAATGTGGAAAAGGACTGCATTTCTCTTTTATTAAGATCTCCAACTTTGATAAGAGATTATTGTATTTGACATACGAGTCGCCTGAGATGCATATATATCGATGGATTAAGAGATCGTTTTTCCCTTAAAAGACAGCAGTAAAAGTTCATTATTATTATTCTTTTCTCCGTTCCTTAGTTTGAAAGGGTCTGAGAGGAAAATAGCCAAAGATTCTAATACCTCTCGTTTAGCAAGAACTGAGAACAGAGAAAAAATCGAAAGAATAATACAAAAATAATTTTCTCTAAAGCCCTTTATAAATATGAGATGCCTTATCATTTGAAGTGCGAGGTTGATACGACAAAGAGCATTACCGAAATAATTCTTATTACATTGCACAGTAAAACGAAATTTTAGTTAGAAACTTAAGAATGAAATGACTGCATGTGCTTCATCGATAGCGCTGCTGAGAATATGAGAAAATATTCTGAAAAGCAGCTTGTCAGTAATCCTGTTGAATATTAAAGCTCTAAAGTTTGCAGTATAAAATAAAGAGACAATTTTTTTTATTTATTTTAAATGCATGTTTTGTTCTTGATCGTGTGTACAGATATTTCCCACTTTCAAAGGTTATACCATAAATCTTATCAGGCGGACTTACAAGAATTTTATAAAATATTTCACTTTTGTGTTTTCCAGGTACAGTAGATGGTTCACGTCTGCTGCACTAACCCCGACGCATTTTTATGTAATCGTGAATGATGTCAGTTGGGGAACAAGAGATTTCATGCTTTCGGTTTTTAACGCTGTCTCTTGTTTACTTGTTTAAAATAATTTCTGTTTTTCCTTTTCGGCTTTTGTAGGAAATAAGTGTATTAAATCCATTAAGCCCTGTACTGAATTGAGTTTTTTATTCAAAAAAATAAATGCGCATAAAATCGGAAAATTAACGTCATTAGAAAAAAACGATGCCGGGGTGTGCTGTTTCAAGCTGAAGGACGTACAACAGAAAAACGGAAGATTGTGCAGTTACATTTCATAGATTTCCAAAAGACATCAAAATTTACAAAAGATTTGTGTTCTAACATGTGGGAGAAAAAATCCTTTTAATGTTTGGAATTTAACTGGGTGCTACGAACTTTTAATGACAAAGGCTTTCTTCTTGATCTGAAATATGAGTAATTTGGGCTACTTAATAAAGAACTATTAAAACCAGATACCTTTGAACAACTACTAACATTGGATTGTGGCGAGGTAAAGATATATGCTAAATTATCACTTGATTATTTTACCGTAAAGGTTGTGCGTGCCAGTATTTTTATTTGGCAACACTGCTTTGTTCGTTTGCCATTAAACTCATTATAGCCTAATGCGGTCAAACCACTGGCTTGTGAATTTGGAATTCCCAATGAAATTCTGGAAAACAATCTTGAGACAGCTTCATGTTGGCAAAATGTGAAGATAAGTAAAACAAATGGTTTATTACCATTTCAGAAAGATTCATAACGATCATTCGCTCGTTACCAATGTTATTTTAGCTGATTTACAGCCATTGAAAATCAAATACATCTATGAAGGTAGCTAAAACAGATTTATCGCCATTTCATGACGATCATTCGCTTTTTACTAATGTTCTTTTAGCTCATTTACAGCCATTAAAAATCAAATACATATATGAAGGTGGGTAAAACCAAAGATGTATTACCATTTAAAAAGGGATTCATAACGGTCATTTGGTCTGTACCAATATTCTCTTAGCTGATTTACATCCATTGAAAATCAAATACATACATAAAGGTAGGTAAAACAAGTGATTTATTAACATTTCTGAAGGGTTTGGTAACGATCATTCGCTCTTTACCAATGTTCATTTTGCTATTGACAGACACTGAAAATTAAATACATCTCAACAGCTCGACTTAACCTAGACTGCTTAGAAAATCTGTTCTCCCAAATATGGGAACTTCGCCACTTTTATGATCATCCATTGCCAGCAGAAGTACCGCATGAGCCATTTGCAAATAAGGTGTAATTCTTCCAAAATCCCAATGTCTAGCTACCCCATTAGTATTCGATGATCACGACCGTATGTTCCTGCATTCCCAGTTGTTTAGTGGAATCTTACGCGATACGTCTGAACTACTGGCATTGATCGAAGGCGGAAACTGAGATGTGAGACATTACATCACATGATTGAGCAATTGTTGAAGCGTGTACTAGATTGTGCTCTGTATTGGACTCATCTGATTGGGGCATATGCTACCTTGCAGGATATATTACCAAAAGTAACTGTAATTGTGGTTACGCTTCCAACTCAGCCCCGTTCTACTCGATCAAGTCAGCTTTGACGTACTGCCAGCTTTTGGTTATCCCTGGAACTAACTACTTTATTTATGGAAAGGTACACTTTTTTTTGAAACAGAGGCAATCTCATGGGGTTGAAAATTTCCAATATGCTTCAATAAATTTTCTTTCTTTCCAAGTGTTCTTTGACAGTAGATTCATGTTGATCTGTTGGCAGTGCTACAAGTTACATTAGGTAAATGCGCAATGGGAACATTGGGCAGGAAATTTCTAATATGTTTATTCCAATTTTTTTTCATGCAGAAGATCTTTATAAAATTTTGAATAACTGATCCGTTTGGGTACCTACGCCAAGAATTAATGCGACCCAGCAAATATTCTCCAAAATTCACGTGAAATTCTTTACCTAGCTAGAGAATAGAACGGTTTCTCAAGCGGGTCTTACCGCTATTCTCACACACTATTTTGTGACATCTGTGCTACAACTATTTCGTTTCATAACACGTTCGACAAGTATTTCAAACGAACACGCTAATTTATTTTTATTTATTATATAATTCTCTTACCCCGGGTTAGCGCGTCTGAATGAGAAAACGATTAGATGGATCGCAGTTTTATTTGAAACATATTAATATTACGTTATGTCATTTTGTTTTTAAAAAGCGATTTTACATGGCTACCAAATTTCTTGACATACAGAACTTTAAGTACAAACAGGTTTCGCTACGTTTATGATATATAAAATTTTCTTTCGAAGATATAACTGAAAGTATTATGTATACTACTGAACTTTAAAAAAACTAATAACTAAAAAAAATAAAAAAAATATGGTGCAAAGTCAAGGGAGTCACGTTTTTGTTAGGTTCATTCCAATAACAAAATTTGTAATGAAACATTTCCATTTCTTGATTTTCCAGTATTCATTAATGCTCTGAGATACTAAACACGCATTAATTATGCGCCAACATGGTTTCCCTAGTTTGATACGAACAACAAACATAGGAAGCTACTACACAGTTTGTAATGGTTGGATAAGTGAGAGTGTGTTGAGAAACTTTCCCTGATTCAAACTTTAATCCAACTGTATCCAAGAAATATGACAACGAAAGTCCCCCGCCTCCCGTTCGTTTTGGTAACAGCAAGGCCAAAGGGAAGCGGTATCAGAAACTCTGTTAGAATAACACAGAATGGAATGTGATTTTGCCAAAATACGTAAATTTTCGTGCAAATTCTAACTCATTTCTTTCAGGGATACTAAAATTATAAATAATTTGGTGATTCAGAGAAAGATTTTTTGCGTCATTAAGTAATTGAGTAGCTCTTCAAGATGGTCCTTCTGATTGAAATTAAGGGTTGTTAAGATTTCTCTTTGTTATAAATATCTGAAAAATAACATTTACATTGCGAATCTGAAGACGATCTAAATAGGCTGAATTTTCGGGATTATTCGCTTATTTTCGCACCTTTTCAACTTTTTGCAGTTCGTAGTTACAGAAAAGGGAAACGTGGAAACATGCAAGATAGAAACTAACTTCCAGTCAAATCGTTCTCGCGAATAGCAGACATGTAATAAACAGATTATAAAGAACACAGTGAGATTTAAACAAATTCTCAAAAGGGGTGAACACAGAAAATTTTTTTCCACCTCCGATTTGTTTTGTTCATAGAGTAAGATTTGCTCTTAATTAAATATCTGTTCCAGCATTTTGCAGCTTTCATATATAATAACATATTTTTTAACATTTTGGTGGTTCTTATAGTATGGTTAATTTAACTATTTTAAGAAATTCTATTTGAATAGTATAACTGTTCAAGTAATCCCAATTTCTTGGTGTATTATCCAATTCAAAGTTTCTATGCTGTCGAGCGCGAACCAGACGTCTGTTTTTACAAAAAAAGGGTAGACGTCAAACATCTTGAAAATCTATCTAGTTGATGAACGAAAGCTCGGGAACTTGCATTTCGATTCTACACTAAATAATTCGAATTATTATTATAGTTATACCTTCTAAGTATATTTGCTGTAAAATTCCATGTTGTTAATTAGAGATCTTATTTGTATTTGAATTTTTTAGAAAAATGTTTAATCCTCTATTTCTGATAAAAGTTTAAATATAAACTCCCATGCGAAAATTAAGGACGAGATAGTTTTTCAAATATAACGTCGTGCAGAAGGGCTCCACATCGACACAATTAATACCATAAGATCCCCAAGATGTAAGAATATGGTACACGTGAGCAAAACCGTCCAAACAAGGAATCCAAAGAACACAAAGGCACTTTGTTGAAAAGGAAGCTTCGAGCACAACTGGAAAGAAGACAGAAACGTCCATGTGACAGGTGGCTGCCAAGAAAAATCCAGTCTTTAGTAGGGGATATGATCACCCCTGGCTGCCTTGCAGGATTTACAACGTCTGTCCATGCGGAGGACGAGGTTGTCAAGGAGCTGTTTAGGCATCACGGCCCATTCCTCTTGTAGCGTCAATCGCAGCTGCAGAATCGTTGCTGGCGGTTGGTGACGTGCTGCCAAGCGTCTCTCGAGAAGTTCCCACACGTGTTTGATTAGATTTAAGTCCGGGGACCTTGCGGGCCAATCCATGAATTGAATATCTACACTCTCCAACAGCTCTGCGATAGCCACTGTACGATGAGGTGTAGCGCTGTCGTCCATGAAGAGGAACTCACGACCCACAGCACCTCTAAACAGACGCATGTGAAGCAGAAGAACCTCGGTAAAATAGCGGACACCAGTTACTGAAATTCCTTGGAAGATGTGGAGGTCAGTACGTCTTCCAAGCATGATACCGCCCAAAATGAGAACTCCGCCACCTCCGAACCGGTCTCTTTCGGTGATTTTGGAGGTGTGATTGCATATTCCCTGCTCTCTCCAGATGTGTAAACGTCCATAATTGCTCGTCAGACTAAATCGGATGTTATCCGTAAAGAAAACTCGACCCCATTGGTGATGTGTCCAGTACTTTTTTATGGCACCGCAGAAACCGCCGTCTCCGATGAGCAGGCTTTAATAGCACACACCGTACTGGTCGTCGTGCAAATAGACCACAATTGTGCAGCCTCCTGGCCACTGTAAAACGCGATAACGGACGTCCAGTTGTCTGTTGCATGTTCTTTGCAATTTATCCCGCTGCCTGCCGTCTGTCTCTTGTCGCCTGTAGGAAAATATACCGGTCGTCCACCGCCGTGGTTGCTCATGGAAGACCACTTCTAAATTCTCGGACAGCTGTTTCTGTCATTTGTATTGCTCTCCAAGCTCGAGAAACGATGCTGTGAGCGATCCCGTACTCCTCGGCCACACTAGTCACACTTCGACCTTCTTCCAACTTCCCAATGACGCGACCTCGGGTAAAGTCATTAAGATGGCGTCTACTGGATTGCCTGTTGGACATATCACACGGTGGCAGCAACTCGACGTCGTTCAAACCGATCTACACCGTGCAATAGCTTTAACCGAAATACTAAGCGTACACCGCCCGCGTGTTTTATACCCTTCCGACACTCCGCCTTCCTTCCTACGTCATGCTGCATATATGCGCATGCCCTACCGTACCGGACCCTAGTCTATCTCCTGAGTGGCCTTTCGGTTCGTTCTGCCTGCTCGTTTCGCTCATATGGTAATTTCTCCTCTTCGTCCTTAATTTTTGGACAGCAGTGTACATATCGAATGTGCGCACGAAGTACTGCACCAATATTTTGGAGACTTCCTGTATGAAATTAAATGGATAATATGATTAAAGCACCAATTTCTGTTTCGTTCGGTTTCTTAAAAACCTGTGGCTTAAATTATAATCTTCGTTCTATTCACTTTGCTGTTCATCCTGATTTTAAACTTTGGACACTAAATCTCACATCTGTAGTCGGTAAGGAGATCTTTGCACCTAGAAATATCCATAAGGACATCAGTGATATTGCGCATGGAAGGTTAAAACTTCAAAGTTGGACAGAGGTAAACTAATTTGAGAAATAATTTTCGTTGAGAAATAAACCAAGTCGGTAGTTTCAAACAATATTTTTACATTGTTTTTGTTTGTAAATTTATTGAGGTATCGAATTAAATGCTAACTCTGTTATGAGTGAAATTTCTGACCATCCTTGTATACATATCATAAAGCTAGCTGTAAAATGTAGAAACTAAAATGTATAACAATTCTTGTAAAAATCTGTAAATTTTGGCGTAATATGCAGTAAAGAATACGAGATTAGCTTTCACTACCAACGGGTAACTTCTTCAGGCTAGAATAACGTCTAAAAATATATACAATAATTTACAAGAATTTAAATGCAAGATAACAGTATAAATCCAGTGTCAAGGACAGATATTAACGCCTTCAAGAACGATTCAACATTTGTTTTTGTTTTAACCGATAAATCCCAACAACTAGCTGCTTTGGATACTATAGACTACGAGCATGAATTCATCCAACAATCGGAATCAACAATGCAACTCACTAGCCCCCTGAACCGAAGGACTGCCAAGCTAAAGAGAGTGGCACAGATGGCACACCTACCACCAAATCTTATGAGAGCCGCTAAGCTCCCTCCAGGCCTCAAAATCCCGCAACGTATTGCGCGTTTAAAGCACCATAAACCAGAGCTTCCTATTAGACCGATTGTCTTACGCAGATCTGCTACTTCCTGCCACCTAGAAAAAGAATTGGCGCGTTTACTCACATCCTTCCTGTCCGAATCCGACAATGCTCTGCGCTCGTCTACAGACTTCATCTCCAGAATCTCCAGCGCTGCCATTCCTGAAAATCATCTCATGGGTAGTTTTGATATAGTGTCCTAATACCCATTCATCCCGATTGCTGAGGCCATTGACAATCCTACACAAGCGCTGACAGCTTCTGCCTTGTTTTAACAAGACTCGCTCCTCCAGATTTCTCACCTTACTGAACTCGTCACAGACTCTAATTATTTCTGTTTCAAAGACCAAATTTATAAGCAATCTAAAGGAGTCCCAATGGGATCAGCACTCTCAGCCGTGCTTGCTGAAGCTGTCCTTCGTCCACTAGAAGCGAAAATCCTCAGCGCTCAAACCCTGCTCCCAACAACATGGCTGAGATATGCCGATGACATATTCTTCATCTGGCCTCATGACAATATTGATCTCAATCCTTTTTTCGACAGGCTCAATACTATGCACCCAAGCATCAATTTCACGAAGGAACAGGAATCCTACAACACGCTCCCGTTCCTTGATGTACTTATCAAGAAGACACCACACGGAAGGCCACTAACAAGTGTTTACTGCAAGCCAACACACATCCCAAACGTGATGCTGCCATCCTCATCATGCCCGATGATGCACAAAATGGCCCTCTTTCGACACAGGCGTGCGCGACGTGCCTTCACGCATTGTTCTGATCTACATACTCTCTGGAAAAAACTCAATGACTTGCGAAGCCTTGCAACCACAGCAGGTTATGACGTAAAGAGGATAGAAGCCATTATTGAAAGGGCGAAAATTAAATCAACCAGCCCTGATAACCGCACATATGACAACCCACCCCGCTACATTGGATCCTTCCCCTACATACAGCATTTCAGTTATTTTAACCAGAACTCGCTCCGGAAATTTGGGCTTGACATCGGGATAAGTGGATCAAAACCACTCGCAAGGATCCTCATTTAAAAAAAGAGCACTATCAAGGATCATTCACACGCCAGAGTCTATTCTGTACCGCTAATCTACCCCGACGGATCAATGAAATAATATGTGGGCAAGACAAAGCGCTCCTTCAAGTTAAGATTAGCGGAGCACAAGAGATATGTTGCAGCGGGAAGAGTGAACACAGCACTAGCGAAGGAGGTGGCAACACATTCAGCCACTCCACAATGGGGAGACATGAAGAAAATCGCCGCCTACACGAACGCCAAGGCCACTTCTATAAGGGAATCCATTGAAATTATAGCCAACCCGATCGCGTGCAACGATGAGCTTTCTTTTGATTTACCTTTTGCATGGCGCATGTTTCTGCGTGCAGCGCACGCCTAGCACATGCCTTTCCCCCACCTGCACGAAGTTTTTACGTTTATATTATTGTTATCTTGCATTTAAATTCTTGTAAATTCTTGTATATATTCTTTAGACGTTATTCCAGCCTGAAGAAGCTACCCGTTGGTAGTGAAAGCTCGCTCGTTTTCTTTACTGTATATTACACCAGAATAAACGGATTTTCACAAGAATCGTTATCATCTGGTGTAACTACTTACCTGTTTATTTCTGTAAACCTTATTTAATTCGTCATAATTTATTTTTTTGAACTTTATTTTAGATGATATTCGGAAGCCGCGTAAAAATATAATAAGTGATGGAACGATTTGAACAGAAAACTTGCAAACCCTGATATTGAATTTAGAAAAAATGCTCAATTTTATAGTGAGCGTTTAGCAGTAGGCATTTATGCTCTGTACTGGGAAGATAATATGTCGTAAAGTAGCAAAAGTGACAGATAATCTCCCTCACACTTAGAACCAAAAATACTTAATGGAGGCAGTTTTTTTTTTCAAATCGAACAAGTAGCTTCATACATTTGATGACCATACACAGACACACAGAAGGATGAGTATACGTACCATACTCAGAAAAAAACGAACGGACTCAAATACCGTTACCAAAAGCACTTATTATTTTGCAAAACCTGGGCTGTGCTAAACTTGCCCCTTGTCAACGTAGAACTCAACTGACGATGATCCGTATTCGATTAATATTTGTCATTCTGTAGGTGAGATCAAAACTGATCAGAGAGACGGAAACCATATGGTTCCGGCATAGTTACTATCACCACAAATTGCTCGAAAAGGAAGTGAAAGATTACATACAAATGTGGAAAATCAATCGAATGGACTAATGCTAATTTTAGATTATATGCTTTTTGATTTCTTAAAGATGTACGTTTCTTTTTTGGTTATGATTCCCTAATTGATTTGAAAAAGTAACACGTGCACATAACCAGAACAGTAGTTAAACGTGCGCTGCTGAGCCACCTTCTTCTTAGCGGATCAACAAAGGCTGAAGGTTAATGCTCATTGGACGGACACAGCTAGAAATTCGACGCTGATGATTTCAACAATCTGCAAAATGCGGCGAATGTTATGCAAATTATTACTTTATGGCTCTCTTTAACTCATTTAATTTTCATTTCTATTTACCAAAAGATGCAAATCAAGATTTATTTACTTTCCCTTTCTTAATACTACAAGGCGTTTTTCATCTTTACCGAAAAACCCGGTATGTGTTTGTTTGTTCAAAAAATTCAGGATCTTCTTCTTATACGTGTATTAACCATGCAAGTCATTTATTATAAGAGATAAATGAATTATTTCATTGAATCGTATGTGAATGTACTACGCACAAAATTCTCGGCAACATAGCCTTACACAATCACAAATATCTTGTCCAAATAGTTATCCTATTGAATACTATGTACCTCAGTGTATCAAATGAAGTTACTTTTGAACATTTACATCAGAACTCTTGATTTTCTCGGATATTTCTACAAGTATTCTAAATTTTTCAGTTGTCATTCTTTACTTTACGCTGAAATGATACAAACTTTTAACTTTTCTGCTTATGGAAAAGTTTTAGTTATACAGCATCCTAGTGGAAGAATGGTATCATATCTTTTATTTTACAGACATTATATTTTAATCATTTCCTAATTTTTTTCGGTTTTAATTATGCTTTTAATTTAGAAAATATGTTTAATATATTTTGATTAACACATGGGTTTACTACGAAATGTGTTTCAGATCTTTGCTTTTCGGTAGCGTTTAGTATTTTCATAAAATAAATTTTTACATTCCGAATAACGCTGCTGTAGTTTTAATTGTTGACGTGCTGATTACGAACTTACGTAAAAAGGACTTATGAGTTCTTATTTGGAGTTGAAAACCTTTAAAAATTTTATGTCATATACAGTTTTTTCACACCTTGATTGTTTTGTTCGCTGGATGCTGAGAGTATAAATATCACCATGTTTCTTCAATACGCTGCGAGCGATATGAATAAGTAATATTTGTGTAAGCTTACAGACTACATGGTGGCTGTTTTGCCTGTGGTCCGTTCGTCTCCATTTGACAACTTCTCTCTTCTACTCATCAGCATTTTTTGCAAAATTGTTACTGCGTCATATCTTTAGATATTTCCCCATTTCAATATTGCCCCTGCTTAATTTCTTTAGACAGTAGAGGAGTTCTCGGTTTGGTTAATATGTACTGAAGAAGAAATGTCGGACAACGAAAGAGCAAACTTCAATAACTTTGATAATGGATATATAGGTTTATTTTACATGTGATTGATACACATCGAAAAGTAGTACAATTAAAATTTCCGAAAGTTTTACACATTAATCTGTGAATAACAATAGTTCAGTAAGTTTTTAAAAATCTCTCTTGTAGTAAGCATTTGGAGCTAGAAATGGTTAAGTGGTCCAGCATCAGAGAATATACTGCTGCTGTGTTAGTAGATTTTGATTTTCAACCTGAAAAAGAAAAGAAGTATATTTGTTCTCTAGCTATCAATTACTATTGGGATTGAGATCGTTGAAGCATCTGTTCCCGAATATCATGACTAGAAGCAAATAGAGCTGTTAGAAAACTGCATGACCATCAGATTGGCAAACGAATTTCGCTTCGGTCATACTCTTTTACGTTCCAAAATATTCCGCATTTTCTCCCAAGATACTGATCTGCTTTCTTTTTTCTTGTGTTTTTGTTCTACCGAAATACCTTTTCTTTCAGCAATGCTATAATGTATGCTCTGTCAGTGAATAATTGGCTGGAACGCTGCCTCATTTCATAAAGAATAAATATTTGTGATGACAAATAGTGATTGAAACTGTTTCGCCTATTCAGCAATTTACCTTAAAATTCCCAAGCAACTGATTTCTTGATTGACATTATGGTGACTTCGTGCATTGCTGGCAAAACCGAAATGCTTGGTTAATTTGCTTACACCTTTTAGATGTAGATAAGTACAATATCTCC
The DNA here is from genome assembly GCA_039090855.1 of Macrothele yani. Taxonomy (NCBI): domain Eukaryota; kingdom Metazoa; phylum Arthropoda; class Arachnida; order Araneae; family Macrothelidae; genus Macrothele; species Macrothele yani. The sequence goes on from CM077015.1 coordinate 101,474,027, forward strand.
CACTCCCATAAAAAAAGACGCATCTGGAACACAAAATAATAAATTAATACTGAAAAATATGTAATTACTTTTATGAGAAAACCACTATTTTTTGTATGCCTAATTATATCATTTAAGTATAAGAGAAATGCTCGTATTTGCAAGTTCGTCTTTTTCATGAACACCTCTGACTTTTTGTAGTTTTTCTACTGCAGCAATTGAATGAAGATAATTCGATATTTCTTTGAAGAAAATACTTTTACATGCCGATGTTCGGAATGGATAACATTCGTTTGGAATGGCACACGATATAAAGCAAAATATGTACTGCAAGATCTAGGTTAGTGATGCCAGATTTTCAAATTTCCTAGCCTTAGTGACGTACAAAACATCGTTTTCTAAGAATTCAAATTTTCCTATATTGTTGCTCAGGCATCAAAAATGAAAAAAAAAGCTTTAGTCTAATGTGAAGGATTAAAAATCCTAAAAATACGTGGCGTCAGTGAATAACAAAGTTGCTGAACCTATGTTGCGGATTTATTGTGTCAGAAGCTGACAGAAAAACACACATAGCGCCGTGGATTACTGGCCACCCTGGTGTAAGGCTAACGCGCTCGGTCGGATGTCGAGAGATCCGGGATTCAATTCCCCGGCGTTGACGGAATAACAATTTTTCGGTTGATGTGTGTTGCTAAAAGGCGGAAAGAGCGATGTATTTGTTTATTTATTTAGTCTAATGATGGAATTGTTTTAGTCTAATGTTTTGCATTGTTTTAGTCTCGATTGTGTGTTTGGAACTGAGATACAGTAACAAATGAATGTTTAATAATTTAATTTAGATCAGTCTTCATTTTAGTGCCTATTGGAATTTGTAAGGTAAAACTGCTTCAGATATTCAAGAAAAAAAATTTGAATCTTTTATCATGTTTCAGGAGAGAAATGGAAGAAAAAAAAATATGCAACTTCATTGAAATATTTTAAATCTGAAGAATAGTTTTATTACAGATGACAATATTATCTATTATTGCATATTTAGTTTACAGTAATTTCTGTTTAAAATAAGATATATATTTATTAATATTTTGAACTGAATGGTTTAGATTGACAAGTAATAAAATTGCTTTAGCCTTCTACCTTTAATAGTGGAATGCACTGTGTGTATTTTTCTTCGGTAGTGTCTCCGTGCCTCGGTCACCTTTCGACGTTGCACAGACACTTTCGGTACCGTTCCTTGTGTTGAAATGCAAAGATAGTTTTTCATGATTTCTGAGTATTCATCTCTGTGTCTCTTCGTCTCCAGGGGAAAAGAGTACGGGACTTCTGAGATCAACGGAATTCACTATGCAGTGGTTTTCATGAGGTACTTTGATGTTACAAGACAAGGTAGAATAAGAAAGTGCTGTATCAGGAATGAAACCAAATCTGTTTCTAAAACGTGAAATTGTGGTTTCAAATAATTTTTACCACTAATTTCGGTATAGAGAAAACAATCATATACAGTGATTAACAAAGAAAATGCCACACCATGAAGGAATGCTCAAAAACCGATCAAACTGCACGCACATATAGCCAAGTAGGTCATGAACAAATGATTTAATCGGCACTTACAGACTCGTCTGCTGTAGCCTTCTATGTAGGATGATCAATAATGAATGTGGCCCCCATTTTGGGCGATACATAGTTGAATCCGATGTGGCACCAACGCCATGACATTCCAATAGAGTTTTGGGGTATCGTGGACGACGTGGTTCTGATCCGAGACCACAGTTCATCTTCATTTTGCGGGAGTGGGAAGGCACTCAACTGACGTCCAATCGTGTGCCACAGACGATCGATGTGCGAGAGGTCGGAAGATCGTGCTGGCCACAGAAGAATCCGCACACCATATAAAGCATAAAGCACTCATACTGATCCGAGCGGTACCCTGCTGAAAAACGGCGTTTGGGATTCCCTGCAGATACGGTAGTGTAATGGGCAGCAGCACCTCATCAACATAGCGCCGTGCCGTTAATGTTCCCGTAATGCGTACCATAGGAGGGGGCTGTTGGCGCTGAGAGCACCCCACTCGATGATTCCACGTTTCCGGACCGTGTTCAGCTACACAATGGCGAAGGAATCCGCTCGTTAACCACGTCACCTCCGGACCTTCACACTGTGATCAGTGGTGGAGGCACAACCGCATATCGTCGCTAAACACCACACTCTTCCATTCGGCAATCCACGCAGCTCTGGAGTAACACCACACCAAGTGCTGACGACGATGGCACGCTGTTAAGGGTAGCCTTCGCAACTTTCGGTTGGACAGCAAACCAGACGAAGACACTTGGCGCGACATTGTCCGGACGATATTGGAGCACCCAAGCAGCACCGTTGTGGTTTTTGGGTGCGCTATGGCATGATGTCGGATGCGACGATCGGTGCTGCAGGACCTCCGTCTCAGTGCCCCGGTTCCCTTACGATGTTGCACAGATCCTACCTGGGAGGATCTTCTTCAAATGTTACCGACGGTTGTGGCATCACGTTGCGTTTCTTCCGCGATGGGCAACAATGACCATCTGGCGGTAAGAAGGCTTACCTTGACACCTTTCATGAACTCATCCATTTGACGAAATCGCGTACGACGGAGTCTTAATCGCATTGGCAACCTATGTTCCTTTTGCATACACGGTTACGCAGAACCATTTACTTTTCACGGCCATGACGACGTCTTGAATGATGGCCTCACGGCCTGGATGTCCGTTTATATCCTGCGCGCCGTTCTTGCGATTGGCCAGCAAATGCAAACATTTGCATAATTTGTACGTGTGCACCCGCCCTGCAATATGCTACGTTCTGCGTTCAGGTCTTGGTGATGTGGCATTTACTCTGTCAGGCAGTGTATTTGAGTAAAATACGAGCATTTCAGGAAAATATTGTTGGTGATCCACGCTCAATTGAAGCCGTAGTCTGTAAGGAGTCCAAAAGTTTGTCCCATTTGCAGCTAGAAAGCTTTATGATAAAGATGTACATATATGCCCACCTCAGAACATGCTATTGTTAGTACAGTATGACCATTTGCGAACGTTTACACAGCAGCAACGATCCAACTGTGGTAACAATCGACAGGTTTGGAGGACAGAAACTTTCTAATTCCAAATTTCTCATCAACCATTGAAGGGAAGTGCCGCCGTTCTAGGAAATGGTCAATGCAGCAAAGCACGCGGTTGTCAGCCGGGGAATATTTGGAACTGTATGGAAGATGGAGAAGAAACTCACCCACCTCCAATACCTGTAATGTTGTCTGATCAGTGTGATGGTTCGATTTGAGGTACTATAGATTAGCAGCAATGCCTGCTTGATATTGATGAACGCTGGACATCGTTGACGTACAGTATTAAGAAACAGTTGCTGTCGTTCGGCACGGAATTACCAGTTCAGATCCTGATCATTCGGTTAAACAGGCCATTTCTGAAGACCAAGAGAGTTCCACAATTGCATTGCATCATGAAATTTGTCTGTTTGTTTCTTGGTATAACTTTGTTTTTCATATACACTGAAGTGCCAGAAAAACTGGTACACCAGTCTAACACTTGGTTGGTCCCCCACGGGAGCGCACGACTGCAGAAATACGACGGGGCATGGACTCCACTTGATTCTGGGAATATGCTGTAGGCAATGCACACCATACTTGCTGCAGAACGTTTCGAATTCGGGTGTATTCCGAGGTCTCGGATAACTGTGTTCGATAGCACGTTTCGATGGCATCCTAAATGTTTTCTATCACGTTCTGATCGGGGGATTTGGGTGTGAACGGCAACACCCCAAATTCAGATGAATGCTACTATAACCATAATGTGGTGTCCCGACACTTGTGTGGAGGTGGATTGCACTGTTGGAGCAGGCCCAAACCATCAGCATGAATGCAGGACATGAACGGGTGTACCTCGTCAGATGTGATGCGTACATGGCGTTGGCCGGTAACAGAGGTTTGTAGACATACCAGGGGTCCCAGTGAAGTCCAGTAAACGCACCCCATACCATTATGGACCCCCACCAGCTGGTACAGTTCCCTGTTTACAGGCGAGATCCATGGCTTCATCTATTTTGCGCCACACACGAATCCTTCCTTCTGCCAGATACAGTTGGAAACAGGACTCGTCAGACCAGGCTACTTGTTTCCAGTCATCATGTGTCCCATGGCGGTGTTGCCGTGCCCAAGAGAGGCACATACCTCTGTGCCGTGCACCCACCAAGGGGACTCGAGTTGGGCGTCGGCTCCCAACGCCCATATCGTGCAAGGTACGTTGCACAGTCCGGACGCTGCTTTTTGGGGCTCCAGCATTGAATTCCGATTATACCTGCGAGAGTGTTGCACGGCTATCGCGTGAAACGGTTCTTGACAGCCGACAATAGTAACGTTCACCCAATGTCTTTTTACGGCCACACTGGTATCGTATGTTGGAGGTTTTGACGGAATTATTGTAGTCACGGTACACCCTTGCAATGGTAGTTAGTGAAAATCCAAACTTCGTTTCTACTTCCGAAATACTATGGCCCATCTCACGAGTGGCAACTATGACGCCACATTAAAAATCAATTAAATCGTTATTACTTGTCATTCTCATGTCGAAAACCGCTCTGACAGCTGACAATGATGTCTATCGCTGTATATACGCACTGGTGGCGGACGCAACCGTGTACGCGCATAGGTGACGTTGCTATGTATTTTGCATAAGCTCGTCTGTACCAATTTTTGTGGCTCTTTAGAGTATATATCCCTAATACTGTAATACAATAATGGAATTACCACTTTTGGCACGGTTAACAGCGGCGAAACGACGTGGCGTGGGCGCAATGAGGTCCTGGAAGGTTGCCGGAGACACACGTGCCCAATAAGACTGCAGCAGAACACGGAGGTAACGGAGAAGACATAGCTGTGGGTCAGCATGTTAAGCCTGCTGATCCACATAGTTACACAAATGTTCTATTTGATTGAGGTCGTGTGATTTCGCCGGAGTAGGAAGAACGGAGGCATCGCTGTCGTGTTTCTCGGACCAGTCACGCACCCACTTAGCGAATTGGAACGGCGCATTGTCCTGTTTGTTTACACAACTGACATTATCGTATAGAATTACTTTTTCGTCACCCATAACAACGAGTTCCAAGAGCGGTTTAATTTGGTTACGTGCAAACAGAGAAAATCATACACTCATGCGACTTCCCTTCTACTCAACTTTGATTTCATGAGGTACACAAACTCCCCTCTTATTGACCTTCCCAAGCTGGAGGACGTTGCGTGATAATGCTCGTGTGGGTAGATACCAAGGGTGCTGGACAACTCTTGCGTGGTCACACGTGGGTTTGTCTTCATTAAGATTTTCAGCATGTCCATATCGAACGTTGCGTGTCTTCTGGCTTTGGGACAGTGTCACAAGTCAAACTGCCCTATTGAAACCGTTTAATCAAATGACAGTACTGATTACGTGGTATGGCATTAGGGTACACATTGGTGATGTTCATTACTGCACTCACGGCGATGCAACCACGACGAAATCCATGCAGCATTCAATGGCGAATATTCTCCTTGTCCATTTCTATGATCACTGGCGCTTACACTAGTCACTATTTGACCGCTAACTGCCACTGAATTAAGACAGATACCTGTTGATGTCATGCTGGAGTGCTGTGCAATCTCAGTGGCCAATATGCTCGATGGCCAGAGCTTCGACTTCGGGTACCTTGCCACCGGGTGTTAATTTCTTTCCAACACAATATATCATCATCATCATCATTGTCAACCATTATCAATCCACTGCTGGACGAAGGTCTCCCCAAGTTTCCTCCACAACGGTCTGTCTTGTGCCAGTCTCCTCCATGTCACTCCCGCATATTTACGAATTTCATCCACCCATCTCCCATGTGGTCTTTTTCTGGGTCTTTTCCTGTCCCTTGGAATCCAATCTAAAATTTCGGCTGTCCATCTATGGTCTGTCCTTCTGGCAGTATGTCCAGCCCATTGCCATTTCAGGGATTTAACTCTGATCATGATGTCTTCCACTCTCGTCATTTTTCGGATCCACGAGTTCCTCTTCTTATCTCTCCTGGTTATACCAAGCATGCACCTCTCCATGCTTCTTTGAGTTGTCTGCAGCCTTTGTATGTCTCTTTTAGTTAAGGTCCACGTCTCTGCACCATACGTAAGCACTGGAAGGATGCATTGATCAAACACTTTTCTTTTAAGACATAATGGCATATTGCTCTTGAAAATTATGCTGTTTCTTCCAAAAGCTCTCCAGGCAAGTTTTGTACGCCGATTAATTTCTTCATCAATGTGACCCTCACTTGATATCTGCTGTCCAAGATAAACATACGTATCTGTTATCTCCAGTTTTTCTCCATCAATCGATAAATCTTCATTTCTTGTAAAAGCATTGAACATCACTTTTGTCTTCTGAAAGTTCATTTTTAATCCCACTTCTTTACTCTTGTCAGCAAGTTCCTGGATCATGCTCTGATGGGGTAGTTGCAAAAATGACTACGTCATCAGCAAAACGAAGGTGGGTTAGATAATCTCCATTAATCTTTATCCCTTTGTTCTCCCAGTTCAGTGATTGAAAGACATTTTCCAATGTGGCATTAAAGAGCTTCGGAGATATGGTGTCACCTTGTCTCACTCCCTTTCCAATTTTTATGTGTGTTGTATTTTCAAACAGCCGAATCTTTGCACTTGCATTTTCATAGATGTTATTAATAATATTAATGTATGCATCTTCAATACCGCAGGATTTCAGAGCCATTTCAACTGCTGATGGTTTCACCGAATCAAAGGCTTTTTCATAATCGATAAAAGCCATGCACAATGGAAGTTCATATTCCCTCGCTCTTTCAATTAGTTCTCTCAGTACGTGGATATGATCTATTGTGCTGTAGCCACTCCTGAATCCAGCTTGTTCTCTCGGTTGGGCCATGTCCAGTGTTACCTTCAAGCGGTGTGAAAGAACTTTAGTGAAGATTTTATAAACCACTGATAGGAGGCTGATAGGTCTGTAGTTCCTGAGATCCTCAATGTCACCTTTTTTATGTAGCAGGATCATTGTAGCATTGTTCCAATCCTCAGGAATCTTCCCTTCATTAAGGCATCGAGTGAAAATTTGGGCGAGTACTGTTTCAATTTCTCCACTTGCTTCTTGTATGATGTCTATAGTAATTCCATCTTCTCCTGGAGCTTTCCCCCACTTCATGTTCTTGATTGCATGAGCAACTTCTTCTGGGAGGACTGGAAGAACTCTGGTACCTTTCATGATGTCTGGAGTACATGTATCATCCCTTTCATATAATTTGGAGTAGAAATCTTTCACTCTTGTCAAAATTTCGCCTCTATTTCTTGTTATAGAACCATCTTCTTTTCTCAGAGCCATAATCTGTTTTCTTCCCTTACTGAGATGTCCCTTTGCTATCTTTAGGCTTTGGTTGTTTTCAATTGCTTTCCTCACTAGCTCACAGTTGAATTTCCTTACGTCTTCAGTGATACTTTTTCGTGCTGTCTTGCATAGCTCTATATATTCCACTTTGGAAGTCACATCTTCTTTAGTTGTCCTCATCTCTCTTCTTTTTTGCATCAACATTTTGGTTTTTCCTGATAATTTGTTTACATGCAACTTGTTCTTAGACCCAGCTAATTTTGTTGCTGTTTCCATAAGAGCTTTGGTTACTTTTCTGTTAACTTCCGAAATATCCACTTCTTCCGATGTTAGGCCTTCTAAAGCAGAGAATCTGTTCTTCAGTTCCAACTTGAAAGTATTATGGTGTTTTTAAGGTTGGTTATGTCAATACATTTTGTTTGTCTTATGAGCTTGCCACGTTCCAGTTTAGTGTTGAGGTGCATCTTACATCTCACCAATCTATGGTCACTACCTGTGTTGAACTTGTTCAGCACACTGCAGTCTTCGATGACGAATTTTTTGTTACACATAATAAAATCAATTTCACTTGTCGTCCCAATTGGATGTCTCCATGTCCATTTCCTGTGTGGCTTTTTCTTGAAAAAGGAATTCAAGATGAAAATCCTTCTGCCTCTGCAAACTCAACCAGAGTATTTCCACGCTCGTTTCTGTTGCCGTGACCGAATTTACCTACTGAAGTTTCATTCTGTTGCCGGTGCCCTATTTTTGCATTGAAATCTCCCATAATTATCTTCAAGTGCTGCTTACCTTTATTATTTAGATGACGAATTTCCTCATAAAATTCTTCAATTTCTTCTTCAGGATGACTTGTGGTGGGTGCATAAGTTTGAATAATCTGAGCCTGGTATCTTCTCGATAGTTGGATAACGAGTCGTGCAGCTCTGCCAGAGGAACTTTCAACTTCTACCACTTTATCCTTCAGTTTCTTGTTTATTATAAATCCAACACCACTAGTTCTGCCAGTATCTGTCCCACGATAATAGAAGAGATGTCCACTTTTCAGTTCAATGAGATCTTCTCCTTTTCTCCTTACCTCACTTAGCCCGACGATGTCCCACTTGATCCTTTGTAGTTCCTCTTCCAATTCAAGAAGCCTTGAATCAGAAGATAGGGAGCGTCCGTTGTAGGTAGCCAAGGTCAGCATCAAATGGCAGCCTAGTCCGGTCCTCCGGGGATTCTTAGCACCCTCTGCCTTCATGTCGCACTGGCCGCTGCCTTGGCCAGGTACATTCCAGCTGCCGGAGACTGAGGGCCAAGATTTAAGTTGTAGAGTCATTTTGGAGGTGTTTGGCCATAACTCACCACGCTGGCCAAGCGGGTTGGTGAGTGTGGGATAGCATTTCCTCTGATCCCGATGGTATAGTTATACCGCTATTTGCGGTCGTCAGAGCCCCTTTAGTGGGAACAGGATGCACCACGAGAAGGCTGGGTTGACATTTGTCAAGGAGAGGCTGTGATGTTACGCATCACCTGACCTTACATCCCACACAATATATATCAGCTGAGAAATGTGAAATACCGTTCTTACGGTAAAAATGTACAACAACGTTTTATTCGAAGTGCCCTAATTTTATTATTTGTCGCATTTATTTGAATCAAAACTTGCTGGCTATGAACACAAATGACATTGATCACGGTTCCAAATATCACTCCGTACAGTGCAGTCTTACGCTTTAAAGCGGGAGTTATAACTCCCTTAAACAAACAATGTTAAAAAAAGCAACTGAATGGTATATTAAATCAGCGTTTAATATCTTAGGTTTACAAACCTGAACCCACAGCGCCCTGCGCCTTTTGGCAGGTGAAAAATGGAAAAGTGAAAGAAGTGGGAACTTTGTGTCCTGATGGGATAGTATAAAAGAAAAGTACGGAAGAATTAGAGTGCAAGGAGTGTACGGTTTCTCGTTAGATAAGGAAGTTATAAACTAACCTACATACTTACCTGCAGCAGCATCACACTCCGAGCAATAACATTAGTAACCAACATCCAGCGGTAGCAAACGCAGAAAGGACAGGAGAAGGGCGAGTCTGAAAAGAAACAGACAGCACACACGAACAATTCTTCCAAAGAACATTCAGTTCTCTCGCAAAACAAAACTATTAAAATACGTTTCACTTTTAAAAGTTAGACACCTGATAAAACAAAATTGCCGTTTGCTCAGTGTTCTGGTAGGTCGACTATTGCCTCATTATTCAGGAGCCAATAAGGGAAAAAATGTTTTCCCATTGATGGGCTAGAGAGAGTTTGGTATTGCAACTTAATGGAAAACATATGCATATATACACTATCTACCAACAAGTAATTGGACAATCACAAAAACTTAAGGTAGCAATCTTAAAAGCACGATAATTAAAACACTGCGAAAGTTCTTGTGGCTTTATTTTTAATCTTTTAACTTATACATTACATAATTTCTTCACTTCACCGGGAGCCTGCGTAGTGTTTTAATTATCGTGCTTTTAAGATTCCTACCTTAAGCTTTTGTGATTGACTCATCCCGCACGAGAACCTGATATCTTGAAGTAATTGGACACCTGTGACAGCAAAGGAAAACGAAGTTTATTCACCTTCAATAGTTGGTGGAGCCTCTACGAGCGGTGATAACAGCTGCGACCCTCGGGGGCATATTCTGAACCAGGCGTTGTACGACGGCTAGCGGTATTTTCTTCCACTCGGCTGGGAGAAGACAGGGCAGTTCCTTCACCGATTTCGGACGGTGGGGGCACCCCTTAAGTCGACGCTCCAACTCGTCACAGAGGTGCTCGATAGGGTTATGGTCCGGGGTCTGCGCAGGCAAGTCCATTCGATTAACCCCATTGTCACCATACCAAGCCATAATGGACCTCGCAACATGAGAGGTGGCATTGTCATCCTGAAAGTAACATGGGTCCACCCCGTAAAACTGCCACAACGTAGGAAGCGCATGGTCATCCAGAATGGTGCAGTAGGTCTCGGCGTTGAGTCTACCAGGAATTGCGATTAAGGATCCTGTGCCATTCCAGGAGAAACACCCCCATGGCACATTTCCACCGCCGCCGAACTTCACAGTTGGCACAATACATTCCGGCAGGAGGTGTTCTCCAGGCACACGCCAAACCCAGACCCTGCCATCCGAACGGTAGAGGGTGAACATTTATTCGTCGCTCCAGATAACCTGTTTTCCCTGTTCAACGGTCCACTGTCGACGTTCGTTGCACCACGTCAGCCGAGCAGCGCTATTGGACTTGGTGGTCAAAGGCTTGTGGGCGGCAGCACGTCCATGATAACTGAGCAGATGGGCTTCCTTACGGATGGTATTCATCGAAAGAACACTCCTGGATGCCTGTTAAAACTCCTCGAGGATGTGGCTTATCGATTTAGTGCGGTTCTTCCGAATTTCTCTCACCAGCACCCGTCGGTCTCTAACTCCCAGTTTTGTGGGTCTGCCGGTTCAGGGCACAATCCGACAGTCACCTCTCATCTTCCACTTGCCAATCACGTAGGCACTGTCGATTTTGGGTATTTCAACTTGTTGGATATGTCACGTATGGATCGGCCATTTCTGTGTTACCCGACGATTACACCTTTCTCGAAATCAGAGAGCTCCGAACTGCGTGACATCTTGCATGTGACTGGTTGCGTTGTTGTTTCCCACACGATATTTAACGGCGGCGGCCGTGACGTGTATCAGGATCGCAGATATCGTCGATTTTAGGGGTGTCCTAATCCTTTTTGGTAGATAGTATATATATATATATATATATATATATATATATATATATATAATTTTTACGAATATTTTAACGCAAATTCTTACAAATATTTTCTTTGAAACCATAAATGTTAATGACATGTCACAACTGAGTGTCAAGAAATAATGAATATAAAATAAAATATCAGGAACATGAAATATCTTTTTTTACAAAAGTAAATTTTGCAATACTTACCTTTCGTGTCGTTTTTCTAAACTTTCTGTACAATACTTATTCGTTCGACTGGAATATACATTTGTTTCATCATTCGGTCAGTTTTTATCCAGAAAATTTAATTCCTATTAAACTTACTTTACTTTAAATGTCTCTGTGGTACAGTTGTTACAGCGGAAGTTCCATGGAAACGGGTTAGGGAAAATCTTTATGTGAAATCTGAGACTCCTCACGAGCAGAGAAGTCGAGTCTGGCGATTAAGCAAGCTTCACAGGGCACGGTGGAGATTCGTGGCTTAATGGAGCAGCTGCAAGCAAAGTAAGCTTTACACTGGGATGCGTTATAGAGAAGAAAATGAAATTTCAATAAGTAATATTTTAAATTTATTTTGTGTGATGATAATCGCATGCATTTTTGTGGATTGTGCATTGTTTTCTCTTTCGGATAATTTTTGGGAGATATCGTTTGCAAAAAGCATTTGAAAATCTCGCAGTGCCATGCACTTTCATGTACCTACCAGACCGTATTTGTTTATATATCTTGCTTTAGACTTAGGTTCGTTTCTTTTCCATATTTCTGTTTTCCTTCGCTTAAAGAGTGAGAAAATTGTACGATTCCTTACGAAATCCGTTTTTATTCCACCTGTGTCATTTGAAACATAGATTTCCTGCAATCTCTAAAAACTCTTTGGATTTCAAAGTTATTAAAATCACGAAAATGCGGTAACCTTTGTAATCTCATTTAATTGCAAACAAGAAACGAACCAGGTAAAAACCTGTCTTGTGTAATTTTCTTTATATTTTAACCCTTTATATGGATATGTACAAATGAATGTTAGGTCTCCATTTGTTGGCTATCTGAAGACAAAAAAATGTAGCCTATTCATATCGAAATTTCTCGACTGGTCATGGTAATCTGGTCCAGATAAGTTTTTTATGTGAACACCTCCGGGATGCAATTAGGAATCCTTTAGTAATGTGTAGCCTTCAGTATTTAACAATATATTCTTTAAACTCAAAAGTAAAAAGCTAAAATTTCGTAAACTTCAGACTTTTTTGTGAAAGGCTGAAAACAGGTTGAAAATAACGTTGGCGCAGTGGTCTAACCGATGGTATTTGATCATTCTTTTGAGTTGGGTTCGAATTCCGGTGAGTCATGGATGTTGCGTTTGTCTTATGACCATGTTTCTCTGCTTTCCTTGGAACCATTTTCCCAAAATTAGGTGCGGACGACTGCTTATAACTCACTGAGTTGCTCACAGTGGTCGTTAAACCTCCAATAAAAACACAGAAAAATACATTACATTGATTCTTCCGTTCTAATGCAGACGAAAGGATCAATTACTACAAGCCCAATATCTATTGCTTTTTGTGGTCCCAAAGTAGTTCAGTCTTTTTATATATTCTTTAAATTACAATTCCAAAAACTATTTTGTACTGAGTTATTTTGCCCGATTATCTGTTTCTTTTTCAATGGGAAAAACTTTGTGAAATGATCATGATTTTAAACAGTAAAACGCAGTAGCACGATGCTGCGGATGATATTTGATATCACACATTTAATACACTCCTGTCTGTTGAAAATTCTGCACGAAGAAATGCTTGTGATATTGAAGTGAAATGTATACAGTTCATTATTTAAAAAGAAGATGAATTGATAAGAACCGACTTGTTTTGGATATGATATGAAACACAATAATCAGTGCATTGTGTACTCACCACAAGAGAGGAAAACGCCTGGTGACTGCGTGTCTTCGACAGGAAGTCATGTGGATCGCAGTGCGGAAAGTCATTCAGTGCTGCCTGGATTCGTTCCAAACTCATCTTGGGGAACAGGGGCGTAGCCTAACATACCAGGCGTTAAAAGACCATATCCACAATTGTTCAATGATCAAAAACTCAAACGTTTGCGCTTGCAAAGGAAGACGTTATCCATGTCGGGCATCCATCAATTGTAAGGCATTCGGCGCCAAATAAAGTCAACCTTTGTCCTGTTGCAAAGTAGCAGCGTGGACCGTCTACATTTATGGCAACACTTCAGCTTCCATAACGCACAACTGGCTGATAGTGGTCCCTACAATGCATAGGATGTGGGAATATGAGCGGAACCTAACAGAGCTCATAATATAACGCTTTGTTTCGGGTCCGTACGACGATACATATTGCATGCCTAGAGCAAGTTTTCACCACGGCGTTGCCGTTCAAGAATTCGTCATCCCAGTGCTATGAGATGAAACTACTACTCTTTGTAAAGCACTATGGACTTCCATTCATGCGTTCTTGACTTCATTGCCGCCGCTGGCGTCTGTCGTTTAAGGTCAAGAGAAGTGGAAGCAACGAATGGCAAGCTTCTGTCCTATGTGAAGCAAACACCGTTAGACATATCTTGCAGGTAACCCTTGATATGTTCGAGACCACCATTGTCGTGCCAGCTTTCAGGACGTGGATGTTGGTACAACTAATCCCATATTTAGCGATACTTATTTTTGCAGTGCGTTCGTCATCCCTTGGGCACCAGATCCAACATCAGAACTTTATTTTTGCTAGGTTGTGAAGTCAGATTCGTCACCCCAAAATATGCCTTTACATTGATCTAGAATCTATTGTCGTGGAGTTTTATACCAAACATCGCTTGCCGTTAATCTTGCTCATAGTCAAATAAATGTTACAGGCACATGGATGAAAAATCAATCAAACAAGTTTACATACATCAGACAGCTTGACAATTACATCGTGCTTGAACGGGAATCGAACCCGGAGTCTTGGAGATTCCTTGTTCAATGTGGTAACGGTAACAAACTGGAACGAAAATCGGGAAATGCGGGTTTGATTCCTCTTCCAGGACGATATAATATTCAAGTTTTATGAGGCATGTAAACTTACTTCATCTTGAGGATGTTAGGCTTAATTTCAGCTGCTTGACCGTTGAGACTCATTCCTTTCAGCTCACAATAAAAGTTTATCGTTCTGGCGTTGCTTCCAGAGGCATTGTGGATTTCATTGGTGAGTGTTGCAAACAAGGACCGCTTTAGCTCCCAGTGGTTCTGCACTTGCGTTTTACCAGATCGCGATTACGCGTTTCTTTACTTCCTAGCGTTCTCACTTAACAGTAATATCACTTCCAGTTGATCATGGCATCTACAGCTGGCAAGAGGTTTCACGAAATGACCAGTTCTTAAGATGCTATCCTACAACGGTGTCACATTGAAAGTTACTGAGCTTTGCCTTATGACCGATTCTGCTATTTGTGCTTGTCCGTAATGCGTGCTAAGTCATGCGTGTCTTTTTTTTACCTGTATGGGTGATGGGTCTGACGTAAAAAGTCAAATCTACTTCCCAAAATTGGGTGTCGGGATACTTTCATTACATAAGGTCTATAAACACTCTAAAAACAAATATGGAATCCTTACCAAAAAGTAATTTAAAGTTAATAAAACATCGCACAGATTCAAAATAAAAAGCATTTCCTTTCCAGGTATGTGAGCGGAATTCAACGTCATCTAATATGGCAGGTTTCCAAAAAGAAGCAAAGCCCATACATTAACGATCGATTTGTTTCGCTTTTCAAATTTCAGTAATTTTTAAATGCACTGAAAGTGTTGTTAGTGATATTGTAAAAATGTGGTTATATCAGACTTATTTGTTTGTAGGAAGCACCATAAAGCATTGCTCAAAAATGCGTGAAGTATCCATGTTACCCAACGAAATCGCCAATGTTAAAATACACTTCGCGCTCAATTCTGTATAGCAGGTGAGAGCAACTGCATGTATACAAAACTAAACGAATCGGAATTTACCCTTTGATTAATGAATTTCTTTTCTCAAGGAGCATACTGCACTAACTGAACGATTACGCAAATATGCACTAGTAAAAATACTTGCGGGGTTGTGCGTGAGCGCGCGCGCGCGCGTTTGTGTGTGTGTGTGTGTGTGCCGATAGATATAACAGAATTTCATTTTATCCCAGACTAACACCAAGCACCCTTCAGCCTTTTCTATCAAAATTATTATCATCTTTTAAGCACCCGTGGTCGTTTTATTAGTAACAGTTATAATACTTGGGAAAGGTGTTGCCCTTAAATTACGAAATTTCCATAGTTTTCGGTAGGTAAAGGTATTGTGTTCTGTATCACAAAGTGACATTGCTTTCTAGGTGAAATACACGTATAACTGCCGAAAATAATCAGAATTGTTACAATTACTATGCCTCACCTTGGGGAAAACGTTTGAAAGGGAAATATAGTTCTGAATATACGAAGTAAATAATGTTAAATGTTCATGAAACTCACCGTACGTTAGTATGTTTGAACTCTCACTAAAAATACCCTACTCTTTTGTTTAAAGAATTTCGTCTTTCATCAAACAAGCAACAGACAATTTCGTAGAAACATTATACATGAATAAGATAGTATAATAAGATAAATATAAAACTGTGTATTTTAAAATTATGCGATGAAACAAGGCGATGGTTTCTATGGAACTGACAGTTCGTAAAAGGCTTGAACAATATTAGTCAAACAAAATCTAAGGAAGTTTACCTTCAAAGCATTTCGTTTCATTAATTCACATCGGGTGATTACGGAATTATGACAAACCCCATAAAATGCGGAAGCTGCCTGTTGACCAAGTGCTTTCCGAGAAGGCCCGGTTAGTCGACCGACAAACCATATATAATGCGTGAGTGCAGCAGTATGTAAGTAGTTCAAGTCGGAACGTGATGGATAAATGGAAGGATTTATTGGAATCTGAGAAAGGACAGATTGCGGAATCTCAGCGGATGCCTGGATTTACCAGACGGCTGAACTGGTCGGTGCAGCCGGGTTTTTTTCTTCTGTTAGTTAATAAAACAACCAACGGGCGAAATTATCACTTATGATTTAATCAATGAAACTACTACTAATATTAGGTGTATGGTATATAACAGCACCATTTTGTTTAAGTCGTTCAAAATATAATTTTTATGATTACTGGGATGCCCAAAATCTCTGCCTTCGAATATTCCCTTACAAAATTCTATATCTGTTCAGTCGTGGGGACTGGAACTTTGCTCAAAAATTTCGAACAAATTTGTACATTTCATCTAAGTATTCTACGTTCATTCTCTTAGTGCAAAATCTATCAAATTAATTAGTAATTCCATTTAAATGCTACCATTTTAATCGTTTTCTGCGGTATAATTCTTAGTTTTTTAGTAAAATGGTTCCATATTTCTTTAAGTATCCGTAAAACCATCGAAGTAATTTTTCAGGTTCGTCGAAATAGTAGATGTTCCTTCACTTGGTGCTCCAACTTTAAAAAAATACATTTATTCATTTTAAATACATTTTGTTGATTTTTAAGTAGAACCTTCGAAGTGATTTGTTAGGTTGGTTTAATTAATTTCGTCTGAAAATTCGTATATCGTGCCGCAAATTTTGAAGCAATATGTCAAGAAAGCAACTGCACAATTTATTCATTTTACTGCGGACACTTTCAAATTTCCTAAGTTCCCATCGGCTCGCATTCTAAGCAAAAATGTGTGAAGTAATTTTTTAAGTTTCGTCTAAACATTAACATTTCTTTCATTCTGCGTGAAACTTTCAAATTTAAATGTTAGACAAGTTTATTTCCCTTCAGCTTTTTGCAACAACTTTCTAAATAATTCGTGAAATAATATTAGCACATTTTACTCATATTGTAACATCAACATTCGCTAATCAACATTGATGATTGCAATGAAAGTGATTCACTAAGACCCTGCAAAGGAAACTCTGCGATGTATACAAATGCAGAAACACGGCGTTGGAAGCAACTGATCGTCCACTCTGAACGAAAGCAAGTTCCATTTGACCGGAACGTCAAATCCCTGCTTTGAACGTCAACCCAGTCCCATCCAAGATGTTAAAGCTGCATTCAGTATAACAAAGGCTCAACCCTCCATAGCTGATATTCAATGTAGTGGTTTTCTCTAAAACGTCTTTAACATACGGTATAATGGGAGATACATAATAAAAATAAATTTCTCTAACATTTTGTACGTCGTTGGCCTACAGACACCAGTCTGTGATTTTCAGGAACAGTTAAGATTTTTTTAGGGTGGGGAATGACATATCCAAATGATTTAAAAACACCATATTTTAAAAAGAGAAGAAACTACATATTGCCATGAATACAACCCGTCATTGAGCTAAAGGACAGTGCAGACGTTTTGTCTTCAAAGATCAAAGCACCCCATGGAAAACACTACAAAGTGTTCTCGTTGGGGATCTTTGACGTACGTGTCGGTGTCATTCTTCCCCAAAGGCGAGGGATTCACAGAATATACATTAAAACACTCTCCGGCATCTAACACATTGAATGAATTTGAGGGTCTACACTGTCAGACCCCATTCATTCATCTGCTTTCACGCAACATTTTTTCCCTCTCTTATACTACACACAGTGATATTTCACGTTAATTTGTAAGCTTTATATCCTTTAAAATGGGGATCCATACCAATTGTGAATGCTTAGAGCTCTCACAACGGACAAATTTTTCGAGCTTTTTAACCTTAGCCTATTAGCTGAGGTAATATCACGAAAGTTGTAGGAAGCAAATATGTTATTCAGAAATTGTACGTGTTTTTATATATAAATATCTTTTCCAAACTAAGTACTCTATGTAAAACCGAATATGCCCAAATGTTGTTTTCAGGCATCAACGATCAAAAGTTGATGAAATTAAATGTTTTTAAAAATGGAAAGTTGGGTTACAAAAAAAGTAACTATTTATTGCCAGTTCCTGTGCTTCATTAACAGTGTTCTCACTCTCCTTGGCCATATTGATAATCTCACCAGCATATATCATCACTCGTGAAGACGCTAATGTAAACAAATAAAGTGTTCGAGGATTTTTACAGGGTAGGACGTAAAATCGCGGCTTGTAATGTATATCTAATGTTCATTTATTACGAGATATTGTAATGGAAGATTTTTTGCTAGTTACATAATGCACACTGCAGGATATTAAAAGTTCAACACCAGGAATATCGCATCCCAGTGGCTCGAAACTTGGCAGAAGTGTCGAACACAGAGACACATGTAAGTTATTAACCGGGAACCACATATGTTAATCATGTGGGACAGTTACGCCTATTAGAAATCGTGTAAGAGGAGTGAACAAGGAGCCGGTGTTAAGTACTCGATATGTGTTTGCTCGCCGTTCCTGGCCACGGACAGCTGCAGCATACCCCGTCGAAGATAACGGCAGCCTTACTAGCACGGTTCCGACTTCCATCGCGAGAGAATTTTGACACATCAGGATTATCATTCCGAGACATCGGTGCTCGTGTGGGATGGCAGGCGTTCTCGGTGGGAAGAATATGTCGTCAGTGGGTAGCGGAGAAACGAACACACCGACATGGGGGTCCCAATGGCCCCGTCTCCCACCGAACGCGAGGACCGATATCTGGTGCGCGTGGATATGACAGATCGTGCAGCCAAATCGACCACCATAGCTCAACAGTTCGGGTGTGCTGCACAACATCCTGTCTCCTCACGGACGGTTCGACTTCGTCTGAAGCAGCGGGGAAATTTTACACTGTTCCCACTGCTTCAGCTGCCTCTTACTGTACAACACCGGCGTCTGCGCTTGCAATGGTGTCAAGAACAAAGCGCATGGAAGAGCGAATGACAAGGAATCGTCTTTTCCGACGAATCCCGTTTCCCTTTGCAGCCCCGTTATGCACAAATCCGTGTGTAGCTGTACCGTGGCGACCGTCTGAGGGATTCCTGAATTATACTGCGCTATGTCGAACCGGTACCCATCGCTATGGTATGGTGTGCATTTGGATTCCACTCTTGCAAGCTCCTAGTCCAAATTACCGGTACGTAGAACAGCCATCGTTAGATCACTGAGGTGTTGGAGCCTGTTGTTGTACCCTCTCTTCAGGGACTGTTTGGTACCATTTAATAAGAGGAAAATGCACGACCGCATGTAGCACGCAACGTCCAAGAATTCCTGGATCGCCAAGACTATTTGGATGTGCCACGTCTTCCTTGGCCCGTGCGATTCCTGGATAAGTTTCCTATTGAACACGTGTTGTTCACGATCGCCGGGCAATCAGCACGCCAGCGACCACCCCGCTTGCAACTGAGGAACTGTTGCATCGTATAGAAGCTGTGTGCACGGACATCACCCAAGCACCATCCAACGTCTCTTCCTTCTTTCCATGCTAGGACGTGTAGCAGCTTCAAATGCCGTCTGTGGTGGCTACACCAGATAGTGATTGCTATATAATCTCCTTGTCATTTCGTGCTGTATTTGTAATCGATTCACCTTTGTATCATCTACTTTCTGTACAATTAATGTAGCTTCAATATCTCTTGTCTTTCGTGGTGTTGCACTTTTAATGGACAGCAGCGTATATTAAATCATGCTACTTAGGTTTCATTATTTGCTGCCTATGACGTGGCTATGTACTTTACTGCGCATTACATCTGCTGTGTATTTGGCTTATGAGGTAAATACACCATCATCATCTTATTATGCAAATCCGATGATCAACAGGAAACATACAAGTTGATGGTAGGTATTCGGGAGACCTTCGTCATGTTAGACTACCTAAAAATTTATTTGGAAATGCTTCACAATACGAGTGAAGAGCCTGCAAGAAGTGTAAAACTCATACTTTTGAAAATGAATATATTCTCCATTATGGGAATGATTTCGCAGAAAACAATTAATGCAGTAATAATCACAACTTCGGCTAATAATGTTTCATAGTTGAAGCTAGTAGAATTAATAAAGAGGAATAAATATCATCTACGCCATTTATTTATCGTAGCTAGTTAAAGAAATACAGAAAATAATACCACTGGTTGTTCATTTTGCAAAGCAAATTGGAGAAATATAGTAAATGCCACCTTCTTCATTTTACTACTAGAAATAAATAAGATGGATATAATAACAAAAAGAAAAGAAGGCAACGTAAAATGGAAAGATCCCTACTAAACATAAGACTTCAAGGTAAAGTAAAGAATACAGATATACGATCGAAAAAAAATTTTAACCATGGGTGAAAAGATACTTAATTTCAAATCGAAATGGGCTGTCCATATAGCAAGAATGGAAAATAAGAGATGGACAAAAATAATAACAGAATGTACACCATATAAAGGAAAGAGAGGAGTAAGAAGACCAGAGATCAAATGGATGGATGATATAAACAAACCTGCAGGAAAACTGTGGAATAAACAAACCCAGGACAGAAATATTTAGAAAGATATGATTGTAACCTATAGCCTCAATTGCCTATTAAAGGGTTGAAAAAAGAAGATAATGACAATAAGAAAACATACACATTCCTTCATCATACAGTTAGAAAACACAATTTACCAAATACAAAATAATAATAATAATAAAATCATCCTGCAATATGCAAAAACTACTTTGGAAATTCAGAAAATATCTAACGTAGTAATAATATTAGATAATTTAAGTCACTTTTTTTTCCTTGCTATAATGCAGAAACATTTTAGAAATATGAAATATAATACGAAAAAATATCGGTGCCCGAAAACACTTGTAACAAACAATCCAGGACTAACAAAGACAAGAGTAATAGCAAATGATAGACGTTAGCACCACGTCACACAGTAAGTTGGCAAGTATGAAAAATCATTGATGATTATGACGGTGTGTGCAGGCTAAAAATTAAATGATAAGGTAGAAACGCTGTGTTATGCACGATAAAAACGAAGTCTGAAGATGACAGATGTACTTCGTAAAGTTATATTTAATGAACTATATACAAGGTTAAACGATACTCATAAGATCGTTAGACTCCCCTGGAGTCTTTCATCAGATGAAAATGACCTCATAAAAAGCTGTCATGGTATATAAATAAGGTAGTTTTTGCCACTTAATTCAAATCACAGAAGCAAATAAAAAGTCAAGCAATTTACATACCGGAGGCCTTCACCAAACACAGGTAGGAGGTGGTCCCAGGCTTGGAAAGCCATTGTACCTGTAAAAGGTAAAGAGAATTACATTCCACCTGGAAGTCTGGCACAGTGTAGGTCACCTCCTACCTGTGTTTGGTACAGGCCTCCGGTTTGTAAATTTCTTGACTTTTTATTTGCTTCTGTGATTTGAGTTAAGTGGCAACAACTACTTTATTTATATGCCATGACAACTTTTTATGCGGTCATTTTCAACTGATGAAGGACTTCAGGGGAATCTGAAAGATCTTATGAGTGTTTTTAACCTTGTATATAGTTCATTAAATGTTATTTTACGAAGTACTTCTGTCATCTTCAACCTTCGTTTTTATCGTGCATAACACAGAGTTTCTAACTTATCATTTAATGAAAAATCATGTTGCCAAAAGTTAATTTATGACTCATATTTTTGTTTGAAAGGGTGTTGCTTTATTAAGTAAAGCGCTAAAGACCACCCTTTGTATGAGACAAGCATATTCCTTTTTAGAGGAGAGAATACGTGATCTCACCTTCTGGAGCTATAGAGAATTGTAAACTTCGGGATGAATGAAGAGATCCAACACTTTTTTCCAATCGTGTTTCTTGTTCTGACTTCAGAGCCCAGCGCTGTTTAAATCTAAAGAAATTGATTAATTTTTATCGTATTTTGCTTGAACTAGTCACCAGATAACAAGTATATAAAATTAATCCCCTCTCTTCAAATTCAACTTATTGCCATAAGCGAAATACAGTTTCTGAGAATAGTGTCTTCAAACTGACCTGTACGTCTAATATCATACGCGCTTTCCGAAATAGTATCGCATCGTGGGCAGCCCTGTGGTTGGAGAAAGGTAACGAACGGACGTCACCGTAAACGTCAACGGAGAGCGACAGTAGCATAAATCGCGGCTTACTTCAACAAGGGAGCTACAAGAAACGTATCTGTAAAGCAAACCAGGTTTTATTAGCCCCAATAGGTTATGGAAGCACCGACGCAAGAGTCCCCCATTGCCAAGTTCACATCACTGGACTATGCCTTTTAACAGGGCAAAGCATCATAAATCTTTACCGTGGAAGATTACAGATGGGTTTCCTGGGCCGATGATTCCCATTTTACGTTATTTTGTGCAGACGTGAGTGTGCGGATCTGGTCGATACCCAACGAAGCTATGGACCTCGAATATATACGGAGAACAGTTTAGGCTCGTGGTAGTTCACTTTTTGTGTGATAAGTGTTTTATTTTTTGTTTTTATTTTGGTTGCAGGTGTAACTACAACCGTAAGTAGCTCAGATGAATAAAAGGCGCCAGTCCTTAAATTAGGGCCACTGATTCCAAGGAAGGGAGAGATCTATTGCAGGAAGACAGACACAATGCCTATGCTTTACTTGGATTCGGACTCGAACCCATCACGGACGAATGGTCAGAAAGAAGGCAGCACTTCGACCATTTCGCCACCAGTGGTCGAGCAATGTTCAACTTTCAGACGTTGCAACCTCTGCTACCTTTGATGCCTCTATCAATGGCATATGTTACGTGTCCATGATTTTAGACCATCCGCATCAGTTAATGGTCAACATTTATCAACAGAGCAAGGGATTCTTTTAGGAGAATGATGCTCCCCTTCCGCACAGTGCCGTTGTGTTGAGAACACGGTTACCAGAACATTTCGCAAAAGATCGCACCTTGGAATGTCCTCAACATTCACCGGACATGAAATCTTTGGACAGTCTCTTAAACACTGTGGAATGGTGCTACACAGCTTTTAAATCCCTAGGATTGAGACGAAATTATACTGAAAGGTACAGTAAGCATGGTGTAAACACCTGCGGAACTGCTTAGCTACATAGGGAAATCAATGCTTCAAACATTTAACTGTTTTTCTAATGAGAAACATTGGCCTAGGCTTTTGCAGGTATGTATCCCATTATTTCTGACCACTTAGTGTATATTTAAATATTTACTTCAGGTATTAGAAATTGTCTTTTTACGCTTTCCAACCGTAGGT
Organism: Macrothele yani; assembly: GCA_039090855.1. Taxonomy (NCBI): domain Eukaryota; kingdom Metazoa; phylum Arthropoda; class Arachnida; order Araneae; family Macrothelidae; genus Macrothele; species Macrothele yani. The sequence continues at coordinate 101,497,299 of CM077015.1, forward strand.
TGAAGAAGCGTACATGCTCCAGCTCTGTCCGGTCCGTCTGCCTGTCGGCACGATAACTCGCGCATAAATTGTTCGATTTTGATGAAATTTTAGTATGTGGTTGGGGCCCACCTGGGGACGAACCCTATTGAAAATGGACGAAATGGGGGTCAAAGTCACGGCATAGGAGCGAGATCTATTCCATTGCCCTCATGCGTCATAACTTGCGTACATATGGCTCAATGTCGATGAACTTTTATTATATTGTAGGGGACGACCTGGGAATGTACCCTATTGAAAATTGGTGAAGTGGGTTCAAAGTTCAGGACGTAGGAGATGGATGCATTCCAATTGCCTTTATGCTTCATAACGTGCGTAAAAATGGTTCGATTACGATGAAATTTTATTACGTAGTAGGGGACCACCTGGGGACGATCTTATGACGTCACAATCTCGCGCTTGATATGTTGGCGCGCGGTCACGCCATCTGTCTCATTACGTCACGCGTTGTGTGTGAATCCTATTAAAGTTTGATGATGTCATACTCTTGCGAGAAGATGGCCGCGATTCCCATCTGCCTCATTACGTCACGCGTTGTGTGCGTATGTTCGTCTGCACGATAATTCCCGTAAAAATTGTTCGATTTCGATGAGCTTTTAGTATGTGGAAGGGGATCACCTGGTAAGGAACCCTATTGAACGCGAACGAAATGGGTTCAAAATTTAGCACATAGGAGCGGGATCCATTCCACTGCTCTCATGCGTCATAACTTACGTAAAAAAGGTTCGATTTCGATTAAATTTTAGTATATGGTAGGGGACCACCTAGGGGCAAACCCTATTGAAAATGGGCGAAATGGGGTTAAAGGTCAGGACATAGGAGCGGAATCACTTCCATCGCCATTATATGCCATAACGTACGTAAACATTCTTCGATCTGGATGAAATGTTAGTATGTTTTAGGGGTTTGCCAATTAAATGGGCGAAATGGGATCAAAGGTTAGGACACAGGAGCGGAATGTATTCCATAGCCCTTATGCATCATAGCTTGCGTAAAAATGCTTCCATTCGGACAAATCTTTATCATGTTATTTCGGAGCTATACTGAACCGGTTCTTTAGAATATCATCGAAATGGGATCAAAGTTCAGGGCACAAGACCGAGATTTATTCCACAGCCATTATCCTCATAACTTGAGTAATGATTTATGGTATGTTGGAAAGCGTATCATAATAATCAATGCATTGCATGATTTTACTAACTTGTTTAAATGTAGTATGAAAACCGCTGTTAATGTATAACGTATTCATTTGAATGAGGCCGTAAACATTTGGTTTAAACCCTATCCAACTGTTTGAATGTGTCAAATGTACTTAATATCAATGAATGAAATACGGAATTACACCATTGTGAAAACAAAGTTGGAAGACGGGATTTAACATCCATGATTATATTACTTAGCATTCATGTCATATTTACACCAACAAAAGGATTCGCATCTTCCAAACACGCTTAATAGTTCCAAATATAAGTGAGTTGCCAAATAGACGATACGAATTAAACGCATCATTAGTACATCATGGGAATAAGACATGCCGGTCGGAAGTCAAGACATTAATACACGTCGTGCGACCGACTGAACGAACTGCCAACAGAAAACAATATGTGAAACATGGGCTAATATGATTCCAATTAAAAATATGTATGGTGACAAAAATCCAAACATACAGATACTTGAGAAATTTTTTACGGCAGCTTCCCTCGTTGCACGATACTTTAAAAACCTTAAAAACCCATATAAGTTAGAATCCCTCACAAGTCCTAAAGGATTTTATTTGATTACTAAAACATGAAAATTAAAACATGAGACCTTTCGGGCTTCCACTAAGCTCATTTTCAGATGAGTAAAATAGTAACACATATGAAGAAGACTTAAGTGTACATTTCTCGTTGAGATTTGTGACGATAAGAAACGGGCAGGTTTTGAGTGCGCCATGGATATAGTAGCGAACATGAACATTCAATGAAACAATATTTGATAATAAAAACGTGTTTTGAAAGAAATTAAATCCAAATAATAGTTATAGCTGTCCTTTACACAACCGAATAGGAACACTTGATTTAATACAAAGAAGGTTATAACCGGTCAAATAGTTCGGTATTTAAAGTCCAAATAATATTTGATGTATGAGAGAAATATAAGAGTTTAAATTGTTGAATGATTTAAAGTCATGTAATATTAAGGAGAAAGAAAAGTCACTTCCCCAAAAGAGTTGTCACTTCCACAAAAGAGTTTGTATGTTCATGGGGGAATTTGAAGTTTCGAGATGTTGTACTTAAAGTAGAAGCTATGATGTCGAGTACATATAATGGTTTCCTCCTGTTTAAATAGTTTAGGATTCCAAGTCCATGTTATATTAATGTACAAGGAAAGTTCATAATCAACACCCAAAATAGCTCAGACATCCGGTCCGCTCAATACTTACAAAGTGTTGCGAAGCCATGTAATACTCCTGATGTGTAATAAACTTAACCGTTGTTCTCATCATGCCTCTCGCAGGGATGGAGTTTAACCAATCGTCGCCACGGCATCGGGACGAAAATAGGTGTGTTATCCTTGCAATTTGTGAATCCTTTGCTGATTATAACCAAACTCTCTGTAAACAGCAGAGATGATCTCGTGTACGGTATCACCAGAATATTAGCTTCTTCCCAAGTACGGTTATGCGTCTCTTCCCCCACTTTACGCACTATGAGGTCCTGATTGATCCATTTTGACATCGTATTTTTAAGGCATTGCATTATTAAATGGATTAACAAGTTCAACTCACGTCATTTGCACCCGGTTTCTTCGCAATTTAAGGAAGATAAAAGACAACTAAAAGAACTGCACTACTATCCTAGCATAGTGGTGATACCTGCAGACAATACCTCACAAATTATCATCCTGAACAAGAAAGACTATATTTGTAAAATAAAAGAGGCGATTAACAAAATCCCACGTGTTATTATAACGAATGACCCTACAAATGCAACATTGACAGCAGTAAGTAAACTCAAAAACTATTCAACGTTTCCAACTTCCATCATGAAATCAGGACATGAAATCAACCCTTGGTCCGAGTGTTCCCGAAAAGTTCGGGAAAGTAAATATTCACAAAGATGGGCACCCTATGCGCCCATTAGTATCCGAGTTTGCTTCCCCAACGAGACCATTGGAAAGAGCCCTCAAAAAATCCCTCAACACTTTAACCAGGGGTTCAGCCTACTCTGTTAGCGGTACAGTACATGCGCTTAGTAGAATAAAAAAAACTTCCCACTTGAAAGCAAATCGTTTGTTCTGGCCTCGCTCGATGTGATTGCGTTGTTCCCTAATATACCTGTATCTGTTGCTCATCCTTAGGGTATGAGCTTCAGGAAATTAAATCGATAATCGGTGCTTTGAAACTACACTGCTGACCACCCAAAATGCAACACCAAGAAGAAAGCATCCAATTCGCCTGAAATTCGCAGCATGCGTCGCCCGCGAGAGGACATGCAAACGATTAGCATTGCAGAGTATATGCAAATCATGTGCGCCCGGCATGCCACCTAGACGCACTATAAGAAGGGTGCACAGAAGCCGGGGTGTAACTAGTGGAAGTGTGTTGTGCTGCCGGACCTGTGCGTGGGAAACTTCCTGATGCCTCGTCGACGAATACGGCAGTCATTCCAGCACGTCCCGGAGTTCGGCATAGGACGAATAGTGGCTTATTGCGACAGCGGTTTATCGTACGGATACATCGGCGCCCGTGCGGGACGACATCCAGCCACAGTGAGGCGAGTATGGATTCGGTGGGTGCAGGAGTGACGGACGGACCGACGTGAGCGATTGCCGCATCCGCGGCACACCGGCGTACGAGAGGACCGGCATGTTGTGCGGTGGGCATTGACGGCTCGCACCGCCGCATTACAAACGTTAGCGCTGGAATTAGGGTGTGTTGCGCAACAACCTGTGTCAGCACGTAACGTTCGAAGTCGTCTGCAGGAGCGGGGACTTGTCGCATAGCACCCATTGCTCTGATTACCGTTGACGTTAAACCACCGGCGAGTGCGGCGGCAGTGGCCCTTTGAACGCGGCACCTGGACTACGGAATGGCACGACATTGTCTTCTCCGACGAATCCCGCTTCTGCCTTCAACACCACCATGGTCGGATCCTCGCGTGGAAGCACTGCGGTGAGAGGCTGTATTTCTCCTGCGTTATGCATCGCCATACTGGTCCGTCGCCTGGCGTTATGGTTTGGGTGGCAATTGGATATGACACCCGCACCCCTCTGGTGCTCATCGCCGGTACACCCAACAGCCACCGCTACATCTCGGACGTTTTGGAGCCTGTAGTTCTCCCTTACCTGCAGGACCTGCCAGCGGCTACTTTTCAACAGGACAATGCGTGCCCGCACGTGGCACGCTGATCGGCAACCGAGTGGCCCGGGAAGCACCACCCGCGGTTATGCCTGATAAACTGTGGCAACGTGCGGAAGCAGCCTGGACCGACATACCCCAAGCCCACATCTACAGCCTCTTTCGTTCGATGCCTCGGCGTGTGGAGGCCGTTGTTGCCAGCCATGGGGGGCCGCACGAACTATTGATGTCTGAGTGTTCCGCATGTCGCACGGGCCTGTAAGATCAATCGTTTCATCTTTGTATCTGTTGTTATGTGTCCAGTACATCTGGCTTTGCTATCTCGTGTCCTTCTTGGTGTTGCATTTTGGGTGGCCAGCAGTGTAGTTCAGAACCGTTCATTTTTAAGCTCCAAGGTACAATTTACAGACAAACAGAGGGACTCCCAAGGGGATCACCCCTCTAACCAGTAATTGCTGAGATAGTCCTACAGCATATTGAGGGCAAGGTTCTGGACGAATACAACGCACGACCATGTTTTTTCATAAGGTATGTGGACGATATACTATTATTCTGGAATCACGACCTCGCAGATTAACGAAATTTGAGTTCTCTCAGCTCCCAACTACAAGGTTTACTGTAGAACTTGAGAAGGATGGCACTTTGCAATTTTTGGATTTTTTGATTGAAAGAGATTTGGTTCCTAACGATCTCCAATATTCAGTATATAAAAAACCTACAGCTTTAACAACTATTATACCAGCTGCAGCTGCTCACCCGAGAAGCTATAAATTGTCCGTCATTACTTTTGTGTTGATGCGTGTCTTCACTCACTCATCAAACATTCATAAACGACGAAACGAAATATCCAAGGTATTCCAGATTTCTGTTGATCACGACTTCTCAGAATTCACAGTGAACAAAATTCTGCAGAATATACATAGAGAAAGATCGATCACTCTTTAAAGAAACGGTTGTAATAGGAGGTACGTCGGTTCAATGACCTATTACCCAATGGTCACCCCATTTCTAAAAAATACCTGCAGACATTATGGACGTCATTTTGGTACTAAAACTAACAACCTTTCCGCAATGGTCAAAAAGACCGTGGCCAAGTATCAAAGAATAATAAATACGATGTATATTGCGTTCCGCTCAAACGTCTAGAAGAAGATATACCTAACAGCTTACACATAGGATCAACACAACGTTTCCAGATAAAAAGAACATAAATACGATGTCAAAAATGGATCAATGAGGACCTCATTAGCACGTAAAGTGGGAGAATGATCGCATGCCCCTACTTGAGAAGAAGCCAATATTCTGGTGTCACCGTACACGAGATCATCTATGCTGTTTACAGAGAGTCTGGATATAATCTGCAAAGGATTCACCTGTTGCAAGGATAACACACCTTTTTTTGTCCCGGTGCCGTGGCGACGATTGGTTAAACCCCATCCCTGCGAGGGGCATGATGAGAACAACCGTTAAGTGTATTAGACATGGTGACATTTACATGGCTTCGCAACACTTTCTAAGAAGAGAGCGGCCCGGGTGTCTGAGCTCTTTTGTGGTGTTCACCATGAACTTTCCCTGTACATTAATACAGCATGAACTTGGAATCAAAAACTATTTATACAGGAGGAAACCTTTATATGTGCTCGACATCATAGCTTCTACTTTAATTACAACATCTCGAAACTTCAAAGTCCCCCAGGAACTTATAAACTCTTTTGTAGAAAGGACTACTCGTTTGGTAAAGTGACTACTCGTTTGTGGAAGTGGCTACTCGTTTGTGGAAATGACTACTCGTTTGTGGAAGTGACTTTTCTTTCCCTTCAATATTACATGAATTAAAATCATTCAACAATTTAAACTCTTAGATTTCTCTCATTCATCAAATATTATTTTGACTTTAAATACCGAACTATTTGACCTGTTATATCATCCTTCGTATTAATTCAAGTTATCCTATTCGGTTGTGTAAAGGACAGGTACAACTATTATTTTGATTTAATTTCTTTCAAATTACCTTTTTATTATCAGGCAATGTTCAATTGGATGTGCATGCTCGCTACTATGTCCACAGAGTACTCAAAAACTGCGCGTTTCTTAACGTCCCAAATCCCAACGACAAATGTATACTTAAGTCTTCTCTATATGAGTTACTATTTTACTCATCGGAAGATGGGCTTGGTGGAAGCCCGAAAGGTTTCATATTTTAATTTGCATGTTTTAGTAATCAAATAAATTCCTTTTGGAACAGTGAGGGTTTTTAACTCCTATGGGTCTTTAAGGTTTTTAAAGTATCGTGCAACGAGGGAAGCCGCCCTAAAATGTTTATTTTATGGCTCGCACGAATAAAACACGGTCTTCACAAATACTTGAGTTTTTGAAATAACGAAGTTTTAGGAACAGTATTTTTAACTTCAATTTTACATACGTTATTATGAGACTAATATGACTACTGCTATGCTTGAATTTATGTTTTTCATGAAAGTTGTTGTTCGGAAACTTTCCAGTAAGCTATTGCTTGCACTGACAGAATTTGCAGTTCCAAGCTACTTCAAAAATTCGCAATTTTTGTTTTTTTTTTGTTTTTTTTAAGAGTAGATCCTCTTATAGAAATCAGTTTTGCCTCTCATTTTCAATCCAGTTCACATTCATGTTGTTTTCATCTTCATAAGTTACGTGGCGGTACCTTTTCCTTCACCTGTTTTAATTTCATTCCCAGTCGTTCAGCATTTCAATTTTCTTTTGCATAATGTTTCCTACTTGTGGTTATCCACAATTGAACTTGCGGCCAACTGTCTCAACGATAACCAGTAATACCTATTGTAACTTCTGTATGTTTTTATAATGCTGAACTTTCAATCTGTTATGTTCCTTGCCATTTTGTAATTTAGGAACGCATGTACTTTGCTGCAAATTGTGCGCTTTTACCAAATGTGTCCCCGGAGGAAATGAGAAGTAAGTTGCCACGCATATTAGCAGCTCTACTGCAGTTAAGACGTGAGGCAAATTCAACTCCTCCCATTCATTGTATTCCTTCAAATGAACGATGGGTTATTTTTCCTTCTGAAGTGCAACATCAATCTGCTCAAACAGTAAGGTCTCTGGGTGAGAAGGCTTTGTTCGTTAGGATGAGGGGGACGAACTGCTCCCCGAGCTTCACGGTATCATTTTAGACAATAAATGACCGAAAATCGGTACCCCAGTAAAAGAAAACTGTATCGTCTCTCACAAAATACTAAGAACCTGATAGACTCAACCAAGGACCGTCCACCATTCGCAATCTCGTGAGGTGTGGTTACAGACAGAGGAAAAGTCACAGGCGTCGCAATGATTTATGCTCAAGGTATTTTCCTTATCTTTTCAGAAACTTAGGAACAAGGGCAATGGAGTTTCAATACGTTTCACACATTTCCGACCTCGAAAGGTAAGTACATTAATATGTTTTTCAAAAATGGCTTTTCGTGGCCGCCAAATAATAGTTTCTTATGCATTGTTTTTGTGTGTGATAGCATCCGTCCCAGACAAACTGACCGCCTTGGCTGGTGACGGAGGAGTACGGGTGACAGCTATCACGAGTTTCACTGTGTTTCGATTCATAAAACTAATCATACAGAATATTCTATTTCTGTTGACGTGTTCAGTTACATTAAATTTTTATCAATGAATAGAAGAGGAAAAACTATTTCAATGAAGCGCTCTCAAAAAATTGCTAAATCATCGCATTGTGAAAATACGATACTTATTCCGTTCAGAAGTTTATCAAATCCACAGGAAAAAGCTAATTTTCATGATGTGAAGGAAACCCTATATTTTAGACACTTATTTTCTAACTAATTCTGTTTTTTTTTAATGATTGGAGGTTAAACCGTCCCTACGTTATGGCCACCGACACCAGGGAACAGTAAGATCCAGTGCGGTAAGAAAAACACAAAATCCATGCCTCAAGGATTCGAACCCGGACCAATCTCGGAAGAATGGTCATAAGCCACAGCTTATATCACTTAGCCACCGGCGCTGCCTAATTCTGTTTAATATGCGTAGAATAAAAATTGTGTCCTTCGTCTTCTATTGAGAAAAACTACTTTTCTCTTATTACCCTTCTTGATTAATTCATGACCATATTAATGCTTTTGTTGTTAGACAACTAAGTAGTTTATAAAAAATGCTCTTTTTTATTGAACACCTTTCAGAAATTAGGTTTTGCTGTGTTATATATGTGTTTAACGCCTAAAGAATATTGTCTCTTATCTTACGGTAATTTGCGAATAAGATTTAATATAATACTTTAAATGTGAAGACGTCCGCTGACAAATTAACAATCAGGTTTGCTCTGTATACGTGAGCAATCGCTCACTTGCAAATTGAAACTTCCATTTTTGTTCAGCTTGCGTGAGACATCGCTTACCTGCAAATATTAGATAGTCTTACTGGAACAATTTCACTGTTTGTCTGCCTAGTAGTAGGTATTTATCACGATTACCCCACTTTTCTGGAAGCAGGAATACTTGTATGCAAGACCTTCTTCTTAGAAACGCCTTTAATAGAAGGATATATGATGGCATGGACCGAATTCAATGACCTCCGACGAGAAGAATATACGAAAATAGGCTTTTCGTCAACAGGTGCATAAGCTTCATGACCGTTGTATGCAGCATTGGGACGATGAAGAAGTTTTTTAATAAAGATAAATCATAATTGAATTCCACTTTTTATGACACGAAATTCAACATTCTAATACACTTGTCTATTTTTGATTCGTCATCACAGCAGCATTTCCTATATTTTGCTAACATCCAGATACGAATTTCCGGAGGTTTCTCCCAGAACGTGCTTTATATTTCTTTCACAAGAAATTTAAGTTGCTATTGCACTGTCTGTTTTATTGTAACACGTTTTTGAAAACAGATCAGATCACATGTAGAGGATTTTAGGAAGGGAAGTGTATGACCCCAGGTCTTAACAAACTCTTAGAAATAGGAATCTAGGAGATATGGGCCGTATAGGAAACTGACCCGTATAGGAACGTGCCGTATAGGAAACTGACACAGAAGCGAGGTAGAAAGTGGGAGGAAGACGCAATTATTTATTACCGAGGGGCCAGTACCCGGGGTCCGACAGCTTTACGTGCACATCCAACGCATGGTGGGGATTTACCACCAAGTGAGTAAAATCATGCAATGCATTGATTATGATACGCTTTCCAACATACCAAAATTATTACTCAAGTTATGTGGATAATGGCTGTGGAATAAATCTCGCTTCTGTCCTGACCTTTGACCCAATTTCGATGATATTCTTTGACCACATTTCGATCATATTCTAATGTTTTGTCGCAATAGAAGGAGTTTTACGCAAGTTATGATAATAATGGCTGTGGGATAAATCTTGCCTTTGTGCAATGACCTTTGACTCCATTTCATTGATATTCAACAGAACCGGTTCACAATACATCCGGAACAACATGATAACGTTTTATCGCAATCAAAGCATTTTTAGGTAAGTTATGATGCACAAGGGCAATGGAGTGGATCCCACTCCAGTGTCCTGACCTTTGACCCCATTCCGGCCATTTCAATACGGTTCTTCCCCAGTTGGTTCCTTACTACATACTAAAATTTCATCGATATCGAACCATTTTTACGCAAGTTATGCTGCCTGACCTTTGACCCCATTTCGCCCATTTTCAATGCGCTTCGTGCCCAGTTAGTTCCCTACCACATACTAAACTTTTATCGAAATCGAACCATGTTTACACATGTTATGATGCATAAAGGCAATGGAATGGATCCACGCTTTTATGTCCTAACCTTTGACCCTATTCCGCCCATATTAAATAGCATACGTCCGCAGGTGGTTTCTTACCACATACTAAGGTTTCATCGAAATTGAACCATTTTTACGCAAGTTATGACGCATAAAGGCAATGGAATGAATCCCGCTCCTATGTCTTGACGTTTGACCCTATTTCACCCATTTTCAATAGGGATCGTCCCCAGGCGGTTCCCTACCACATGCTAAATTTTCATCGAAATCGAACTATTTTTACGCAAGTTATGTCGCATAAGACAATAGAATAAATCCCGCTCTTATGTCCTGCCTGACCTTTGACCCCATTTCGCCCATTTTCAATAGGGCTCGTGCCCAGGAGGTTCCCTACCACATAATAAAAATTAAATTGAAATCGAACCATTTTTACGCGAGTTATGACGCATAAAGGCGGTGTAATGGATCTAGTTCCTATGTCCTGACCTTTGACGTTATTTCACACATTTTCAACAGGGTTCGTCCCCCGGTAGTTCCCTACCACATACTAGAATTTCATCGAAATCGAACCATTTTTACGCAAGTTATGACGCACAAAGTTATTGGAATGGATCCCGCTCCTATGTCCTGACCTTTAACCCTATTTCACCCATTTTCAATAGGGATCGTCCCCAGGTGGTTACCTACCACATACTAAAATTTCATCGAAATCGAACCATTTTTACGCAAGTTATGACGCGTTAGAGCATGGAATGAATCCCGCTCCTATGTCTTGACCTTTGACAATGCTTCGCCCATTTTCAAAGGGTTCGTCCCCAGTTGCTCCCCTACCACATATTAAAATTTCGTCGAAATCGAACCATTTTCACGTGAGTGTTCGTGCGGACGGACAGACAAAGCTGGAGCATATACTCTGCTTCAACCTATGGTTGGAAACGTAAACAAAAAAAAAATTGCAGTACTGTAAATGTTGTTTTTATTTTGATGAATTTACTGCACATATACTTCCGAAAGAAGAATAAAGGTTTTGGTGTTTTATATACTATTTTTATTGGAAGAATAACGACCACTGTGAGCAACTCAGTGGGCTATAAGCCGTAGCTTGTCCCTAATTTTTGGCCACTGGTTTCAGGGAAGGGAGAGGGCCAAGACCTTAAAATTACACTACACTCATGCCTCACCAGAATTCGAAAGCGGACCCATCTCGGACGAATGATCAGAAGCCGTCGCTTAGACCACGGCGCCAGGGGGGAAGGGGGCAAATACTTTTTTGTTTTAAACAAAATTTCCCTTTTCAATTTATCAAACATAAAGAGAAGGTGCATATTTTCACAAATACACTATCTACCAGCAAGTAATTGGACACCCCAGCAATCGACGATATCTGCGGTCCTGATACACGTCACTGCCGCCACCGTTAAATATCGTGTGGGAAACAACAACGCAACCAGTCGCATGCAAGTTGCCACGCAGTTCGGTGCTCTCGGATTTCGGGAAAGGTGTAATCGTCAGGTATCACAGAAATGGCCGATCCATACGTGACATATCCAGGGAGTTGAAGTACCCAAAATCTACAGTGGCCTACGTGATTGGCCAGTGGAAGATGAGAGGTGACTGTCGGAATGTGCCGCGATCCGGCAGACCCACAAAACTGGGAGTTAGAGACCGACGGGTGCTGGCCAGAAAAATTCGGAAGAACCGCACCAAATCGATGGACCACATCCGCGAGAAATTTCAACAGGCATCCAGGAGTGTTCTTTCGATGAATACCATCAATAAGGAAGCCCATCTGCTCGGTTATCATGGACGTGCTGCCGCCCACAAGCCTTTGATCACCAAGTCCAATAGCGCTGCACGGCTAACGTGGTGCAAAGAACGTCGACAGTGGACCGTTGAACAGTGGAAACAGGTTCTCTGGAGCGACGAATCAAAGTTCACCCTCTACCGTTCGGATGGCTGGGTCTGGGTTTAGCGTCCTCCTGGAGAACACCTCCTGCCGGAATGTATAGTGCCAACTGTGAAGTTCTGAGGCGGTGGAATTATGCTGTGGGGGTGTTTCTCCTGGTATAGCACAGGACCCTTGGTCGCATTTCCTGGTAGACTCAACGCCGAGACCTACTGAACCATTTGGATGACCATGCGCTTCCTACGTTGTGGCAGTTTTACTGAGTTGACCCATGTTACCTTCAGGATGACAATGCCACCTGTCATGTTACGAGGTTCACCATGGCTTGGTATGGTGACAATGGGGTTAATCGAATGGACTGGCCTGCGCAGAGCCCGGACCTTAACAATATCGAGCACCTCTGGGACGACTTGGACCGTGGACTTAAAGGATGCCTCATCCGTCCGAAATCTGTGAAGGAACTGATCTGTCTTCTCCAAGCCGATTGGAAGAAAATACCGCTAGCCGTCGTGAAACGCCTGGTTGAGAGTATGCCCTGGAGGGTCGCAGCTGTAATCGCCGCTCGTGGAGGCTCCACCAACTGTTGTAGGTGAATAAACTTCCTCTTCCTTTGCTATCAGAGGTGTCCAATTACTTGTTGGTAGATAGTGTTTCCCTTGATACCTTACATGATGCCTAACGTGAGCATTGGACTTTTGCAATGGATAACAATTCACGTGTTTGTAATGCGTTACATATAAGTTTAATACGCGTGCTCTTGTCTTATATTAAAATCCAAATGGATCGTTGTTGAAATGTAAGTTTCGCCTTAATAAAGCCTCCTGTTGGAAGGCGAAAGCTTGGCATGATTAAAATTTTTGAGATACACCATTCTGACGGATTATTTTACTTTGTTTTCTCCTTAGTTACTATTCGTGTACATAATATATTTTGAAAGTTTCCTGAAAATCATTATTACGAACTTGGTATGTTTGCAGATATTAGGTGTGCAACTTAATTCTCGGCCGCAGGCACGGCACGTGGAGAGCAAATTATACCAAATCGAATACGTACCTAATCAGGGAAATAATCCCCGTAGTGTTGGATACACTTAAGCCATCGGTCAGGGAGCGGCCAAATGCCACTTCGAAAAAACGAGGGCTATTTCAAGTTGATAAAATCATCAATACTTGTGTCGACCTCCTCGACAAAATTGAAATGCGTATCACTCAGGTGATGATTCAGGGAGCGGAAGAGGTGATAATCCGACGGGGCGAAGAATGGAAAATACGCCGTGTGGGACAGAATCTCCAATCCCAGGTCGGTGCTCGTGTTTAAAGTCGTTTCGGCGGTGTGCGTACGCGCGTTATCCTGAAGCAACAGGCTCGACCTTCTGCCTTCGCCGGATTAAGGCCTTTTCGCCTCCATTGCGTCACTCACACGAATGTGATGCTGACAATAACGCTCAGCATTGACCGTTTCACCAGGTTTGAGCAACTCATAGTGTGTGACACCTCGCTGATTCCACCATATGCACAGCAACAACTTCCTGGCACGGAAATTCGTTTGGCGGTATTGGTGGTAGGCTGACCTTGATAAACCCACAATTTGTGCCTCTTAAGAATATCGTAGAGGATCCACTTCTTATCACAAGTCAAAATCTTGTGGAGGAAATCCTTCTTCTTGAATCGGGAGAGCAAGGATACAGCAACATCGTAGCGCCTAGACTTGTTCGCAGCTGTGACTTGGTGGGCCACACAACGGTCCTCCTTGTCAATCCGTCCAAGCTTATGCAAGCGCTTTGTAATGGCTTTCCCTGTTACTCCGAGTTCCTGGGCGATCTCTGACTGTATGGGACAGGGATCCGCGTCCAACAGTTGTCCCAGTTCCTCATCGTCAAATTTCTGTGGCTGTCCCGGACGTTCCAGCCCGGAAATTGAAATTTCCCTGCTTTAACCGCTGGAACCGCTTCTTACACGTACTGTAGAACACAGCAGCCTCACCTAAAGGAGCACAAATCATTTGCTGGGCTTCCGCGGCCCGTTTTGTCAGCTAAACCGCGAACAGGAGGATGTGCCTCAAATATTGCTTCTCGAACTACATTACTTTCACCATAAACTTTCGTCCCTTATGTCACTAGAGCTGTGAGCTGTTACGATTGCGTGGAAACCTGTTGTATGGCGCTGCAATTAGCCATTATCGCACACAGCTGTTTGCATTTTCCGACGTTCTATGATCGCTTGCGGTTAGGTGCCGAGAATTAAGTTGCACACCTAATAAATAGGAAAACAATATGATAAATAAAAATAAAAAAATAAAAACACCTCTATGCCCCCTCTACTTTTTTTTGTTGATGTGCATATGGAAGAAGAATTAATGCATATCTAGGTGGTACGTGTTAGAAATTTATGGCTGCACTGCGAAGATGTTTTAGACACTGAGTGACGTCATATTTAATGGGGTATTCTTCTGCTTTTTAAGCTAGCATTCCGTTGGATTTATCTACATAAAACAGGTAGACAAAATATATGTTTTATTTACCCATAGTACACCATATCTTTTAAGATTTATTTCGTAGTAATTTGCGCATGTTAAAATAAAAATAAAAACAAAACTTTTGCATTTCCCATAATGATCACACTTCTGTAATTCCTGCGTTTGCGTATACCACTGTTCCATGTTTAATACAGCTATTTATATCCATTGTAAACAGGCAAAGGAACTAGCTCCGGAATATATTCTATTAAAAAATCATTTAAACGCTGTAATAACACTGGCTTTTTACGCAAACGTGTGAATCCTTTATGTTGAGGTAACGCTGAACAACAACGCAATATTAATCTAACGCTCACGCTCTATTTAGGACTCGTGAAACTTTCTAATGACTGAACATACGTAAAAATCGATTAAGGTTACAAACATACATTACTGGTTTAAAGACATTTTACTATTAATGGGAGTTTTTCAATTTAAATTTAATGCTCTTAATGAAAGGCAATACAATGCTCCTACTAATAAATTACCCTTTTTGTGTTGTACGCAGACCCTTTGATTTTGTATCGGGTTACGCCAGAGCAATAGATATTAAATTTATCTTAAACCAATCGATCACCTATATGTATTCCTTTGTTTTCACAAGTACAGCACACGCACTTACTTGTTGTTGCAAGGTGAAAAGATGGTACAGTCGTCTTAACACTAGCCCCCTCCATATTCTGGAATAACTTTCTCCTAAGTTAGAAACCTCCAAATAAATACAGCCTGTCGTATTGTTCAAGGTGGTCATTTAGTTCCCAACGAAAAACAAAGAATAATATAGAAAGCTAAGGTCAGGTGATGCGTAACATCACAGCCTCTCCTTGACAAATGTCAACCCCGCCTTCTCGTGGTGCATCCTGTTCCCACTAAAGGGGCTCTGACGACCGCAAATAGCGGTATAACTATACCATCGGGATCAGAGGAGATTCTATCCCACACTCACCAACCCGCTTGGCCAGCGTGGTGAGTTATGGCCAAACCCTCCAAAATGACTCCACAACTTAAATCTTGGCCCTCAGTCTCCGGCAGCTGGAATGTACCTGGCCAAGGCAGCGGCCAGTGCGACATGCAGGCAGAGGGTGCTAAGAATCCCCGGAGGACCGGACTAGGCTGCCATTTGATGCTGACCTTGGCTACCTACAACGGACGCTCCCTATCTTCTGATTCAAGGCTTCTTGAATTGGAAGAGGAACTACAAAGGATCAAGTGGGACATCGTCGGGCTAAGTGAGGTAAGGAGAAAAGGAGAAGATCTCATTGAACTGAAAAGTGGACATCTCTTCTATTATCAAGGGACAGATACTGGCAGAACTAGTGGTGTTGGATTTATAATAAACAAGAAACTGAAGGATAAAGTGGTAGAAGTTGAAAGTTCCTCTGACAGAGCTGCACGACTCGTTATCCAACTATCGAGAAGATACCAGGCTCAGATTATTCAAACTTATGCACCCACCACAAGTCATGCTGAAGAAGAAATTGAAGAATTTTATGAGGAAATTCGTCATCTAAATAATAAAGGTAAGCAGCACTTGAAGATAATTATGGGAGATTTCAATGCAAAAATAGGGCACCGGCAACAGAATGAAACTTCAGTAGGTAAATTCGGTCACGGCAACAGAAACCAGCGTGGAAATACTCTCGTTGAGTTTGCAGAGGCAGAAGGATTTTTCATCTTGAATTCCTTTTTCAAGAAAAAGCCACACAGGAAATGGACATGGAGACATCCAATTGGGACGACAAGTGAAATTGATTTTATTATGTGTAACAAAAAATTCGTCATCGAAGACTGCAGTGTGCTGAACAAGTTCAACACAGGTAGTGACCATAGATTGGTGAGATGTAAGATGCACCTCAACACTAAACTGGAACGTGGCAAGCTCATAAGACAAACAGAATGTATTGACATAACCAACCTTAAAAAACACCATAATACTTTCAAGTTGGAACTGAAGAACAGATTCTCTGCTTTAGAAGGCCTAAGATCGGAAGAAGTGGATATTTCGGAAGTTAACAGAAAAGTAACCAAAGCTCTTATGGAAACAGCAAAAAAATTAGCTGGGTCTAAGAACAAGTTGCATGTAAACAAATTATCAGGAAAAACCAAAATGTTGATGCAAAAAAGAAGAGAGATGAGGACAACTAAAGAAGATGTGACTTCCAAAGTGGAATATATTGAGCTATGCAAGACAGCACGAAAAAGTATCACTGAAGACGTAAGGAAATTCAACTGTGAACTAGTGAGGAAAGCAATTGAAAACAACCAAAGCCTAAAGATAGCAAAGGGACATCTCAGTAAGGGGAAAAACAGATTATGGCACTGAGAAAAGAAGATGGTTCTGTAACAAGAAATAGAGGCGAAATTTTGACAAGAGTGAAAGATTTCGACTCCAAATTATATGAAAGGGATGATACATGTACTCCAGACATCATGAAAGGTACCAGAGTTCTTCCAGTCCTTCCAGCAGAAGTTGCACATGCAATCAAGAACATGAAGCGGGGAAAAGCTCCAGGAGAAGATGGAATTACTGTAGACATCATACAAGAAGCAAGTGGAGAAATCGAAACAGTACTTGCCCAAATTTTCACTCGATGCCTTAATGAAGGGAAAATTCCTGAGGATTGGAACAACGCTACAATGATCTTGCTACATAAAAAAGGTGACATTGAGGATCTCGGGAACTACAGACCTATCAGCCTCCTATCAGTGGTTTATAAAATCTTCACTAAAGTTCTTTCACACCGCTTGAAGGTGACACTGGACATGGCTCAACCGAGAGAACAAGCTGGATTCAGGAGTGGCTACAGCACAATAGATCATATCCACGTACTGAGAGAACTAATTGAAAGAGCGAGGGAATATGAACTTCCATTGTGCATGGCTTTTATCGATTATGAAAAAGCCTTTGATTCGGTGAAACCATCAGCAGTTGCAATGGCTCTGAAATCCTGTGGTATTGAAGATGCATACATTAATATTATTAATAACATCTATGAAAATGCAAGTGCAAAGATTCGGCTGTTTGAAAATACAACGCACATAAAAATTGGAAAAGGAGTGAGACAAGGTGACACCATATCTCCGAAGCTTTTTAATGCCACATTGGAAAATGTCTTTCAATCACTGTACTATGAAAACAAAGGGATAAAGATTAATGGAGATTAGCTAACCCACCTTCGTTTTGCTGATGACATAGTCATTTTTGCAACTACCCCATCAGAGCTACAGAGTATGATCCAGGAACTTGCTGACAAAAGTAAAGAAGTGGGATTAAAAATGAACTTTCAGAAGACAAAAGTGATGTACAATGCTTTTACAAGAAATGAGGATTTATCGATTGATGGAGAAAAGCTGGAGATAACAAACACGTACGTTTATCTTGGACAGCAGATATCAAGTGAGGGTCACATTGGTGAAGAAATTAATCGGCGTACAAAACTTGCCTGGAGAGCTTTTGGAAGAAACAGCATAATTTTCAAGAGCAATATGCCATTATGTCTTAAAAGAAAAGTGTTTGATCAATGCATCCTTCCAGTGCTTACGTATGGTGCAGAGACGTGGACCTTAACTAAAAGAGACATACAAAGGCTGCAGACAACTCAAAGCAGCATGGAGAGGTGCATGCTTGGTGTAACCAGGAGAGATAAGAAGAGGAACACGTGGATCCGAAAAATGACAAGAGTGGAAGACATCATGATCAGAGTTAAGTCCCTGAAATGGCAATGGGCTGGACATACTGCCAGAAGAACAGACCATCGATGGACAGCCGAAATTTTAGATTGGATTCCAAGGGACAGGAAAAGACCCAGAAGAAGACCACATGGAAGATGGGTGGATGAAATTCGAAAGTATGCGGGAGTGACATGGAGGAGACTGGCACAAGACAGACCGTTATGGAGGAAACTTGGGGAGACCTTCGTCCAGCAGTGGATTGATAATGGTTGACAATGATGATGATGATGATATGTGAAGTCGGCTGGTTTACCTAATAGAATGGAATTTCAGCATCCGCAAGCGTGTCAATTCTGGCGCTTACTTAAGCACCAACATTTTAACGGGTTGAACATAGAAACGTACTTTTATCCCTGATGTTTACATACAGTGTTTTTTTCATTGAAGAACACAGCATATCACAGAATTACCATTCATCTGATGCTCATTTTCGAAATGTAGGTTAATTCCTGTCTTCGAGTGGTTGGCTCCAGAAGTTGTAGAAGAGACATGGCACAATCAGAAGGAGAAAGCATCTACAAGGGTTGACCAAAAAGTAGTGACAACAGGTATCTAACACACATTACGCTTTACTTCGGCATGAATTCAATTTCCCAGGCCCTAAATGTAATCACCGGCCATATGAATCATTTTGGCCCATACCTGCGGGAGACCGTCTGTGTTGTCAGCAGATCATTTTCTATTGACAGCTGCAATAGTTTGGTCTATGGCAAGGAGTACCTCTGGCATACCACGAAAACGTTGTCTTCATATGTGTGCCTTCAATTGCGAAACAGATTAAAGTCACGTGGACTCATGTCTGGAAAATATGGTTATTCCAAAGTTTCCCAACGTCATCTAGTAAAAATTATCTGCACAGTTTCGGCAACATGACAACGAGCATTGTCCTGAATGAACAATGGTGGATTATGTTTAATGAAATGTTGCAACTTCTTCTGTAGTGCGGGAAGTTGGTGTTTTTCCAGAACTGGGCATTCACATTTTGTTTCTCGATAACAACATGACGGAGGATTGCACCTCACATGTCATAGGCCACAATCAGCTACACTTTCACTTCACTAAGTCCCTCCCGTAAATTTATCGGGCGTGTGGATCAGTAATGCTCCCATTTCTTTGATTTCCGTTTCAGTGCCGACTCCTACGCCAAATTTTTGTCGATGGCAATGGTTCGAGGAAGGAATTCATCACTCTCATACCACTCTACATGGAGTTTTGCTGTGGCGTATTGGAGCCACTTTTGCACTTCTGTGAGGTGATGTGGGGACCACTTTGCTGCGATGTTTCGCATGCCAAGGAAATCGTGCAAAATGTGGCTTACTGGGGAATCATTGATTCCAATTTCATTTCCAAATTAGTGCCTGGCCTAGTGTTTATCACGATCAAGTAAAGATTGCCCAAAGCGCCCCTTTTCCTGTAGGATGTGTGGACGTCCCGGTCATTTTACATGTTGGATGTTCTCAACCGCTGCGAAAAGCATTCACCCATCGTGCAATTGTACGACAGGTTAGCGCTTCATCCTAGCACGCATCCTTCAGACCTAAGCAGAATTTCTTTGCCTCGAGACTGCGTGCAAACCTAATTTTTATCCAGCTGCGTTCTTCCGACTTTGTAAAAATGCTTTTAACGCCTTCCTATAAAAGCTTTACTTTAAGTGCTCCATGAGCTGCATTTTCGTTCCACACAAACACTGATGTAACATCCAACACTCAAATCCTATACTTGATTGTGTTATCAGTAGAGTACGCTACAGTTCTGTGCGCTGATCATCGCTGCGTTAATAATACCTTTTATTCAACACATTATATTTTTTTAAACAAATTTTGTTTGTTAATACATACAGTCCAACAGCATTCCTACTTCGCTATGCATTATATGTGTGAAATTACTTATTCACGAAAATCTGAATTTGCACCGAATGTCGTGAATAGTAGAAGGCGTACATTTTTAACCATTTGACAGAAATGTTTTCGTACTTGAATCCCATGTGTACCATGTATGGAGTGTTTCCTTATGTTACTGACTCCTCCTATCTATACAAATTAGGTACGGACGATTGAAATTTGCACTAAATTAGGAATGGACGATTGCTTATAGCCAACTGAGTTTGTCATCTTCTTCATTAATCCAACAAACTGACAAAATATAAATCAAAGTTCGTAAATATGAATGTCTCTTTTTCACATATACTTTTGAGTATTTACGTATGGAAACCAGAAAAATGGAATTTAATTTTCTCAAGTAGCTTTTGGTCATATCTCTGTTGGTGAATTTGCTATAGGATACGCAAGCATTACACTTCGGAAACGAAATAAAGCTCAGGCATTATCAGATTACTTGCTATAATAGACTGCATCACATGGATATAATTTTAATTTTAGGAGCGCCTAAGTTTCTCTTTTTTAATTAAAAATAAAAAAAAATATAAGCCGATGCAAAATTACGTGTTTTATATATACATTTTTTTTCTTTTTAATACTAGATACAATAGAAAGCAAAACTGCTGGAAAAAATAACCGAAGATTTTCCAATATAATTGAAATCCATTTTAACAAAACGAGTATCTTTTCTGCAAAGAATAAAATGCGGAACTCATTAATTTGGAAAATGACGATTTTAATCGTGTCATGTATGTTGCCAAATACAAGAAATCCAATAATGCTGGAACAACTGACCATTTTTGTCCGAATGATATGCTTACTGTAGTTTACAGAATAGGAACAGATTAATAAGAAGATCACGTGAGAGATGGGAGAATGGAATTTGAAATAAAGTCAGTGTATCAGGGAAGTCGCTGGCTTAAGACAGAAAGATGTTTAAAGATAATCAGAATATTTTCATCCAAAAATGCCTCGTTCCTTTTGTGAAAGTTCAAATTACGGACCTGTTCCCAGTGGTGTAATGATATCGTTTCATAATATAAATGCAATAAATGCATTCCAAGTGAAGCTTTCATGCGTTATTTATATACACTGCTGGCCACCCAAAATGCAACAACAAGAAGGAAGCATCCGATTGGCCTAAAATTCGCCGCATGCGTCGCCAGCGAGAGGGCATGCAAACGATTAGCATTGCAGGGCACATGCAAATCATGCGCGCCCGGCACGCCACCGAGAAACACTGTATGAAGGGTGCACAAAAGGCGGGGTATGAGTGGTGGAAGTGTGTTGTGCTGCCGGAACTGTGCGTGGGAAGCTTCCTGATGCCTCGTCGCAGAATACGGCAGTCATTCCAGCATGTTTAGGAGTTCGACAGAGGACGAATAGTGGCTTATCGCGACAGCGGTTTATGGTACCGAGATATCGGTGCCCGTGTGGGACGACATCTAGCCACAGTGAGACAAGTATGGATTCGGTAGGTGCAGGAGGAACGGGCGGACCGACGGGAGCGATTGTCGTAGCCGCAGTACACCATTGAACGAGAGGACCGGCATGTTGTGCGGCGGACATTGACGGCTCGCACCACCACATCACGAACGTTAACACAGGAATTAGGGTGTGTTGCGCAACAACCTGTGTCAGCACGTACCGTTCGACGTTGTCTCCAGGAGCGGGGACTTGTCGCACGGCGCCTACTGCTCCGATTAGCATTTACGATAAACCACCGGTGAGTGCGGCGGCAGTGGGCCGTTGAACGCCGCACCTGGACTACGGAATGGCACGACATTGTCTTCTCCGACGAATCCCGCTTCTGCCTGCAACACCACGATAGTCGGATCCGCGTGTGGCGGCACCGCGGCGAGAAACTGTATGACGCCTGCATTATGCATCGCCATACCGGTCCGTCGCCCCGCGTCACGCTTTGGGGCGCAATTGGATATGACACCCGCACCCCTCTGGTACGCATCGCCGGAACGCTCAACACCCACCTCTACATCTTCGACGTTTTGGAGACTGTAGTCCTCCCCTGCCAGCGGCCACGTTTCAACAGGACAATGCTCGCCCGCTCGTGACACGCATAGTGCAACAATTTTTCATGGCACACCAGGTTTCACTGCTGCCGTGGCCCGTCTGTTTTCCCGATATTTCGCCCATCGAACACGTCTGGTCGCCGATCGGCAACCGAGTGGCCCGGCAAGCACCGCCCGCGTCTGCGCTTGATGAACTGTGACAACGTTTGGAAGCAGCCTGGACAGACATACCCCAAGCCCACATCCAAAGCCTCTTTCGTTCGATGCCGCGGCGTGTAGCGGCCGTTATTGCCAGCCATGGGCGCCACACGAACTATTGATGTCTGCGTGTTCCGCAAGTCGCATTGGCCTGTAAGCTGAATCGTTTCATCTTTGTATCTGCTGTTATGTGTGCAGTCAATCTGGCTTTGCTATCTCGTGTCCTTCTTGGTGTTGCATTTTGGGTGGCCAGCAGTGTATTTCTTTTATATAATTTTATTTTTCGATTTTCGCCACAAAAGGTTTTCCAGAAAGTGTAAATTAGTTCTTATTACTAATTTATTTCCTTATCTCTGCTCAGCTTACAATGTGTCTGAGAGAAGGTCAGTAATCCTATAAGTGACACAAGCAGTAAGCCAATGCAGTGTTAAGAGCAGCCTAATGAACGCTTTAAAGACACCCGAATATCGATAAGTGGCGTTACTAATGTCAAGGTTCACCAAGGTAGGCGCAGCGCGAAACAATCTGCAGGGTTTTTTCGGGCTGGGCTCAGTTGTAAAAACCCATCAAAAGCCACACCTGGGATTTTTAAAAATTGGATTCTATTTTTGCTCTTTCAATATTTTAAATTTAATCAGCACCCAATATAATTTTTGCTTTCACAATTAGTTTGACCAACCAATTGCGTTCATTAGCTGTTTTGTCACATGGATAGAAACTGAGGCCTTTTTGGCCTGCGGGAGGGAAGGGTGAGTAAACAACCATTAGTCATCAATTGTTCCATCCATAGGACCTAACTGCTATCAGGTTTTGGCTACCTATCGTAAAACGTGAAAAATTTGCTTTCCGAGCTGCTCGCCAGATATGTTACTGGAAAAAATTCGTCTGGTAGCTCCGTGGTTTTTTTATTTCCAAATTTTTAGGAAATATAACATTTTTGCAAAAAAGCATTCATTATACTACTGATTCCTAAATTACCAGGTATTACTAATTTTGTAAATATTTTGCGGGATATTACCGATTCACATAAACATAACGTTTAAGAGTGGGACCAGACCGAAAGGCAACGAGTGTTGTTTGTTTCGTCAGTAAGATTTAGATTTTCATTTTCCATGAGCCATTCTATTCTTTATCGTCAACCTTGCATTGGGTTTTTAAATTTTCCTTTTGCCACTATATATTTTGACCCTTAGATTTTTAGTCGCTCTTTTTTATGCAACCTCTCTCTCTTTCGCAGTGAATTTGTTGTGATCTGCGAAATATGCGGCAAATGAACAATATCGAAAATATACAAAAGTGAGTTTGCTGAAGCAAAAACTTAAGTGAAAAAGGGATATATTTATCTCAGTAAAAGGAAGAGAATATATAAACTGATGGTCTCCCCAGGATGCAACAGATTATTGCAGAATGTTTAAAAAAAAATTTAATAATTTTTTTATAAGAAAACTATCTGAATACTTACATTTGGCCCAAAATGTTTGAGGGCAGATTGTACGAGGGTTACGGTAAACTTGTGATTTTTTTAACTATTTCACGCACGTATGTAAATAACGTAATTTTCCTACACACTCACCGTACCTAAAACATTTTTATGCATGAGTTACTTTTAAAAAACATGAACTAATAAATTAAGATAAATTCAAATTTCCGATAAATTTCAAATAATTTTCAGCTATGGAAATAAGATATCAAAAAGAAAAAAGAAAATTAGAAAAACTCAAAGAAGTCCTATAAAACTCGAAAAAAATCCTAAAAATTCCGAACAAACCAAGGGAGTTGGGTATTTTCAAAAATGCCGGTTTTTTAAAGCACTGTTAAAGCTGTTAGTACACTTAAGATTTTATTGGAAAATTGTATTCAATTATTATAACATATGATATAAGTAAAAAATTCATATTGGAAAAATTCATCTAGGAAACACAATAAAATATTTTGTTTCACAGCTCTAGGGATAAAGAATTATAGACAAAACAAAGAAAATATCCTCCTAATTTCAAGAGCGTTCACTTCTTCCGTTGAAATGTGGAAAATTTCATATATTTGAAATATTTCAGGAAGTTCTGCGTATACCACTAGACAAAGGCGTTCGTTGGAAACCACGCTTTTATTTTAAAGGCAAAAGGTATCAGTAAGCTTAGAAACACACAAAATAACAAAACTCTTTACACGCTCTAAATTAACTAAAATCATGTTTTAATTAGGAGACAGTTGAACATCCCATAAAATTATTTACTAATTCTTCGCTAAATGAACGCAGTTTTAGGTAGAAATACGTAGAGCGCTTCAATTTTTTCTGAATTTCTTAGCTGATTGATGGCTTTTGTATATAAAATCAAAACTTGTCGTTTTCAACTAATGTACATATGATAATACGCACGAAAATTCTAAGAAAATATATAAAACTTTAGAGTTTTTAAACAACGCGCATGGGTATGCAACGAGCATTCATCGAGGACAGATTGTTGTCCATCAAACACTTAATTTTTTTTCTCATTCTTTCCTTTGTCAAACATCTGGTGCTCCACACTTTCCCGTTTACTTTCCAAACAGAAGATATCGTTTATCAGCCGAGGAATGTGACACATCTTACAATAACGCAACTTATGTAACACACACAAACAAAATTATGAACATTAACAAATTTTCGATTAGGCAAGAATGGATGTTATTTCAAATAATATGTTCACAAATTTTTGCTTCTAACTTCTTGAAGACAGGGAAATTAAAGAGGAATAAATTCTTGCCGTGCAAAGTTATACATAATTTCTTGAATTCACTTTATGTTAAATTATGAAATTTCAGTTCTAGTAACTTGAAGCGTATTTCCCGTAGATGTTTTAATATGGATTTTGTGATTATATTTCTGTCAAAACTGCCAAATTACGTGCTTATTTTCAACGTCCCCATGAAACGCATATATCATTGTAGTAACCATCTCCTTGGTGCTGACATTCAAAAGGGAGATTACTTACTTTATGGCGAAACGATCCTTGGTTAAATTTAAAGCAATGGAAATTAAAAATTAAATGACTTTAACATGAAGTAAATTTAAAAGAAATTCTGTGTACTACCGAAAATAGGAAACTAAAAGTTTAAAAATAAGATTCGTCTTGTTTACGAAAATTTGGTTCTAGTTTGAATACCTTGGTGTATTTGAATTATTTCAGCTAGTATTTCCTTCGCAATCTTCTTAATTCCATTCTAAAATTCTGTATCTGTTTTTTCAGTAATTCTTTTCACTGTAACGCCGGCGTACTTTCGAATTTCATACACTTGTCTTGCACTCAGAGTTCCGTTTGGTATAGGATTGGTAAGAAAGCTATGTCTGAAAACGCCACGCAACAGAAAAGTATTAATTATCTTACGTACAAATAAAAATCAGTTCAAAATGTAAACGTCTTCGTTTGTCACGAAATGCTACCATCATCTGGGTAGCTGTTGGATACCGTTCCTCTGGAAGTGTGGCGTTTTCGTCTCAAAGAAGTGAGGATATGCGAGTTCGAGATCATCCCGTTTTGTTAACAGATGTCCACCCAGGAAATGCTGCAACGACCGAAAAAGGTTACAATCGCTTTGGGCAAAGTGCTGGGAATTGCTCCGAAAGCAGGTCACTGATCTTCTGACAAGTCACCAGTTCTTTATGAAGTCTCGGACCACCCTGTTGTTGGAAGATTCCCTTGCAGTTAAGCAGTTCTCGTAGTTTCGACGTGAACGATGCGTGCAAATCGTCCAGCAATCAGCAGTACACATCGTCTGAGACAGTTTGTCCGGAAGCAGCTAAAAGGACACGAAACCCAGACTATCCCCTGAACAGAGAGCAGGATATAACGTGGGTGTAAGATGGCTTTGGGCGTCAACAGGGACTTCTGGTTTGGGTCAAACAACTGTTTCCGGGTGTCGACACTGTCATACAGACCCATTTCTAGTTTCGTCTCACAATGCGGTATAAGAACGGTTCAGCTCGGTCTTGTGCGAGCAAAGAAAGGCATGTACTCATGTGATTTGCTTTCTGCTTAAATGTGAGTTGATATTGAAACCAAACACCATTCTCCATATCCAGTGCTGCGAATCTTCCGGCATTGGGATGGCCTGATAGGTGAAAATTTCCCTCTCGGAAACGTTTGAACCAATGACAGCACTGATGATGTTATATTTCCCAGGGGTACACCCTGGTAATTTTCCATACCAGATTTGTGCAGCGCCGGGAGGGGGGGGAGAGGCTACCGTTCAAAACTCATACAGCAAGCAAAGGTGGATGTGCTCTTTGTCCAATTACATGTTGATTGGCGCTTCCGCTCTTAGTTTTCAGACGGCTGACTGCCACTGACTTAGGACACCGGCCTGTTGATGTCATGCCGATGAGCGGCGTAATCTCAATGGCCAATTTGCGCAGTGGATGATGATTCAACTTCGGGTACCTCGACATCGAAAATTACTTTTTACCATCGCAATATTTTCATGTGACTTTGTGCCCAGTCAATTTTGTTTGGTGGGGGGGGGGAGATAGAAATTTTAACGACCGCTGTAAGCAACTCAATCGGCTATAAGGAGTTGCAACTCCATTATGTAGTGCCAGTTGTTCCAGAGGAAGGAGCGAACCACTGCCGTAAGACAAACACCATATCCATGTTTTACCGGGTTTCTAATCCGGACACTACTGGGACGAAGAGTCATAAGCCAGTGCTTAGACCACTGTGCCACAGCGGCTGCATAATTTATTTCACCAACGGTGTCATATTTTCTATATATATCTCCATCCAATTGTTTTTTCTGGGTCTTTATTTTGATCATGGTGTAACATGTCCTGCTCTTACACCTATTGTATCTTACTAGGCTTTGTGTGTGTGTGTGTGTTTTGGCTAACTGACTTTATAAGGAATTTGTTAATTTTATCTTTATGGCCATAGTAATAGAGTTGTTTGAAAAGAAAGACGAGAAATCATTTATAATATCCTGGTAGAATGTGAATATGAAAATCCAAATGATGTCATTCCTTAAATGCTGGACTAAAGATTTTTCATAACTCTTAAAATTGCGTTAAGCTCAAAACAAATACTCTTGGTCCACATTTGAATCATTCGGGATAAAATGTTTACACTTGCTGCACTTTTGTCGTTATTTTCGCCTTTATGTTTTGGACGTTTGGAATTAGTTAGAATAACAGTATTATTACTATAAATTTTTTCTCGAAACGCAATGTAATTCAAAATTTTAAGAATATTATAAAAAATGATATGTAAACCCTGCTTGAAAAACTTTCAAGTAGGGTTCACCATGTGAGAGAATCATGAGAGACAAATATGAATTATTTAAATTAAATTTCATATTTGTTCTTTCTAAAATATGACCGATCATTAAAGTGTTTTAAAATTTTGCGTACTCGTATCACCTTTAAAACAAAGATTTTCAGTAATATATTAGAAACTAAATCTTAATATACAAAATCGTATTTAAGTAGAATGTTAATTCTTTTAATAGTCAAAACTATTCTTTAAAGTGGGTAACTCCGCTGTTTATTATGAAATAATCATTAGTTGTGGTAACCATCGGAATGGAGTCGAATTCATTGCGAAGTGACGAGGGCATTTTTTATGAGAGTCGTAAATGACGTAGCTGTGGAGGGAATCGTTAGCTTTGGTGGTTTGTTTGCCTTATAGAATTTCACGACCGAGTCTCTGTGATGCAGGAGATAGTTCTCTGAAATGGATTAACAAAACAAGTGCTGCTCGTTTCTTTCCTATTCCGAAAAAACCGGGGTGAGAGTTTTTTAAACCGACATCGTTTGTGTAAAATTTGTGGAAATTGTTTCATTACTGTGGATTTTTGTGAGGAAACTCCACAACCACATTATGCGTTATTATGTCGTTACAAACACTATCTATGAGAAAAAAATGTCATAACTTCAGAATTATCATTTTAATAAAAATACTGACCTGGAAAACAAGTGTGGCACTCAATGAAATGAACTGAAATTTCGTACCACTGCTGACTAGATTTCACGAAAATAGAGTAATGGTGCCACTGGGCTTTCGTGTTCTCCTTGATTGGTACTGGATTAAACGCTGTTGGCATCACCAGTATTTCTCTGGCGGCGAAAGGACATTTGATATCTTGAGCATTACCGCCCAAAGAAATTTATGTTCATGTATCAAGCATAGTGTGTACACCACAATCCAGAGTTGGATCATTTTTATTTTTTCTTAGAGTCTTAAAAATCATAGAGGTACATCAGTGAGAGTGGTCAGCTTACAGCTAACGGTTCCATTTGGTGGTTCCATCTAAGGATTCGGGAACATTACCCAGTGAGTTGCGGTCTTTTCGCCAATGTCACACAGAACTAGCTGGTACCTCTCCATATTTGCAATACATGCTGCAACTAAATATGCCATGGCAAAATGTTACATTTCTGTTACACATTTATAAATTCCGGTGACAATTGGTATTTTAGGAATTCACTTTCATAACTGATCTGACTGTTTATTCACCTCTTCTGATGCCTATGATAAATTATTCAAATCGGAAATGTCAAAACTGCCAGAAATACAGTTAAATATCCCCTTTGGAGGCGGGGTTATCTGGGGGACTTCTACGAGGATTTCCAGATGAATATAAATATTCGTTTGGATCATGTTTCTAAAAAAATAAACGATAAAATAATAATTTAACAGATTGAGTTGAATAAAATTAAATTTCACAAAAATTACTCCTTCTACGATGGGTGAGGCTCGACTTACAAGTAGAACAGGTGCTCTATATACACAAAAATAATATATCCTAAAATAACGAACTCCTACACGACGAACATATTTTTTTAAAAGGATGTAATTCGTGGCGATTACGACAGGTACCTTTAAAATACAAAATAAAGATTATACGAAATGCGTCTTCATCGTGGTGTCATCATACAGCATTTGATCCCCACGACCACAACGAACACATTTTCTGAATGTGAACACCCGCTAGTCGTGATCAAGCATTTGATCCCCACGACCACAACGAACGAATTTCCTGCATGCGAACAATTTTACAAAGTGGACAAAATGGCCGCAACTGATGCAGTCAGTTTTGGGAGTTGCACGGAAACAAAGGT
This sequence comes from Macrothele yani, assembly GCA_039090855.1. Lineage (NCBI taxonomy): Eukaryota > Metazoa > Arthropoda > Arachnida > Araneae > Macrothelidae > Macrothele > Macrothele yani. Next base: position 101,526,784 of record CM077015.1, read on the forward strand.
CACCATCTTTTAAACCACTTCTTTAATGCAGGAGCTTGTACGTTTTCACAATTTCATAGGATTCAATATCCTGAACGCAACACAACTCATGTACTTCTTCAGGACAGTCGCTGAAAGGTAAGTTCAAAAATATTTCACATTCCGCTAAGAAGGGAGATGTCAACCGAAGGAATTAACCAGTTTTTTACTAGTTTTGGAAACAAATTCCTAAAGATTTATTTTTATATAAAATTCAATGTGCAGAGAAATTACTGCAAAAATATGTAATTTAGCCTTGAGAAGCCTTGTAAAGTTTTCTGGTCATTAGACAAATTACAAAAAGCTATTCGCTTAAAATACAAAATTAAAGAGAAGCATTAATTGTGTGTGCTACAGTAAAATATCTCAGAGATTCCGATCAGTTCAATAAGTATTTGATTTAATGTCGATAATTTGTATTTATGAATAAGTAAAAAATGCGACTTCAAATGGAAGGATTAGGTTTACATTTCTATAATTATATGTAATAGTCGTTGTTCAATAGGGGTTTCAAACATATAGAGGAATTCGCAGCAACTAATAATGTGCTGAAGGTACTTTCGTCAGATGACACAAAAATTGAAGCATCGAATTCACGCCAGTAGGATTTGCAGAGACCTCAAGCATTTTGTATCAGACCATTTTGTTTGAAATCAATAACTTAAATTACCTGAACAAAACATAGTAGAGTCTGGACTACAGCCCATATTTAAAGAAAAACCTTTATGTTTCTATCACCTGTTATGAGATTCGGAAAATAATTATCTGCAGGCAAGGGTGTTTGAAAGGCCGCCACGGTTGCGCAGTTGTCTAAGCGATGGATTCTGATCATTCGGCATAGATAAGTCCGGGTTTGAAACCCGTGACGCATGGGTGCTGTGTGTTGTCTTATGGCCCTGGTTCTTTCCCTTTCCTGTAGTCAGTGGCCCTAAATTAGGGACGGACGACTGCTTATAGCCCACTGAGTTGCTCACGCTGCGCGTTAAACCTCCAATTAAAACGGAATGGGGGGGGGGGTGTGAAGGGGAGCCCAACAGGTTGAATAGTGTGTCCTTGTAAACGATACACTTTGCTTCTTGCACAGTGAATGGTTCCAAACTCAGATGCCTCTTCTAATAATGCCTGGTAGTTAAGGCCCTTAGAGGATGCGTTATTCTATTCAAAAGGACCTTCTAGCGCAGAATGAAAGAAGTCCAAGAAAGTGTATAGGCGATCAGCCAGCACATCCTTGTAGCAAGCAATTGTTAAGAACCCTCCAGACCACTGAGATACCTAATGTGTTCCACGAAAATAATCCTGAAGCAATACCGAAACACTACCGTCTTGAACATAGCCGACCTAGCACAACGGTTCCATGGCCTCATGCTGCTGAAGTCGACTTGATACTCAAGGCACCAAACAAGGTATAATGTACAATGACGTGACACACGTTTGAGGAATCTGCTCCCGTAGCCCAGGATATCCACCGTGCAACTTACTGTTTGCTCGCTGTCGCATCGTGCCTTGTAAAAGGGCAATGCGACAGTGAGGGCCATGTAAAGTTTAGATGTACAATGGTATGGACAAAAGAGGTCGTAGTACTCTAATGGAGCAGAAGTATTTCTCTACCAATGTACTAACTCAGTTTTGAATTTCATTCCCCACCTTTACAATCCAGTCGGGCTTTTCTAGGTTACTACTAAAACTAAAATTCGTACACTGGCCCATTAGTGGTCCCGCAGTTGAATGCCATCATATTTTGAAGCTGCCGGCTCTATCCCTTATCTACGCTGCGGGACTTAGCTGCATCTACTGGTGTATTTCAGAATTGCTTGTGTGAGGATAACTTTTCCTAGGCTAAGCATTATATTTGCGTTCAAATTTGCTTAACTATCAGAAAATACAGTTATTAGTTCTTTACTTGAAAATAGTAATAATAAAGAAATCTCGGCCAAAGCTGTGATTGATTTAATGGGCTAATGCCATAGTCACAGGCGATGAAAAATCACCTACAAAGAGGAACACACGAGTTGTTCTAGATTAAATTCTAAATGTATATGAATCTTTTAAATCTACATATCACACATTGCTTACAATGGAATTTAGATTTCTGAAATTTTGCTTCCCATATGGGAAAACTAATGTTCGCTTTCTGACTAAAAAGTAACACAAAATTCGATTCCACCATACATCCCTCTTTTACTCCGTCTGAGGAAAAATGCATGTTAAAGGTTTATCGGTTTCGCATATTTCCTCTTCTTCTGCTTACTCTGTTCCACAAATTGACGGTCATTCTCTTTTTTTCTGAAGAACGAACGACAATGCGGACAAGTATTGGATTCCACATTTTCTGTGAATTTGCATAGAGGATTTAAAAGACATGCGGGGTAAATCTTTAAATTAAACTAAGCAGCCGACAAAGTATTAGGTGCCGTATGAATTTTCCAGTTTTTTGACCCTATAATGAGAATTAAATTGGAAACTTCAAATAAATTCCAAGATAAATTTCTATGTAAGTTATGTAAGAATTGTAGTTTCATTTGGAAGAAGACAATCTTCGTGCAAAATACCTATACTCACAAACTGAATGCCGTCTATGCACGATATAAACCAGGGCTCACCGTGGAACCTACGGTTACGTTTAATTAAAATACACCGAGTATAAGAGCAAAACGTATATGATCTTTCGGACATAACGCACCGGGTTCCATTATCAGATACATAAAAAAGAGGTAGTATGGGCTGGATACAGACAATTTATAATTTCAACATGTAACGCAATTTGCGAACTGCCATCTGGTGTGTAAACGAAAACAAATCGATTACAATAGAATAATGATTACGTCAAGCAGCAACATATTAAATCGGACGATCATGTGCACTGTAATCAGTAAACATACATTTCCACGGTCTAGGTCATTACAACACATATGCCCCTTTGATGCAATAAATAAACTTTCAGTAAATGTTAATTGAGACTTTTTACTTGGTGTGGCGAGGATCTCCGCTTCTGTCCAGATTGGTACATGGGTTCCAGAGTCAACTAATCGTGAGAGAGCGGTTGTTTTGGCACCCACTCGGACATTGTACATGTGTTCCTTCACTCCGGTATTCAAAGATCTTGAAGTGGAACCGATGTACTCTTGGTGAACCGCAGACGGGTCTGTCGCTTTGAGGGGGATGATATACACACCAAATTTGTTGTTCTTATGTACTGAGTCTCGATTTTTCCTAACGCTCTGAAAAACATTTCTTGTTTGGACCCCAAAACCGATTTCATGCGTTTTACACACATTCTTTAAAATATTGACCAAACATGGTACAAAACCAGTAGATCCCACATACCTTCTACTTCTGGGCTCTCTCGATAAGGTGATGTCATGTACATGCAATAATTCACGAAAAATGCTATGTACAAAGGAGTGAGTATAGCCCGATGATGGAACCCGGTGCGAGGTGTGCGGAAGATCTTATACCTTTTTTCTTTTATACTCGGTGTATTTTAATTAAACGTAACCGGCGGTTCCACGGTGAGCCCTGGTTTATATCGTGCATAGACGGCAGTCAGTTTATTAATATAGTTATTTTGCTTGATTTTGATTTCTTACTTACTTGCCGCCACTGATGGTATGCGTTTTTATGCCTTCCTTTTTATTTCGGTTATATGGAGCTGGCTCAAGAGACACATTTTTTACTTAGACGCAAACTTGCGGTTGAACAAACACACCTCGTCTTCTTAATCAACTCCAGAGATTTGAATGTGTTACCTAGGTTTTTAAAATTGACCTGCCAACCGAGATCTCGTAAAGATGCCGATGTTTTGAGAAATGCTGAGAGACTTCGACTTGCAACATGAAATTAGGCTAAAACGCCGTTTCATTGATCAACTAAAAAGACCCACTTATTTGGCATACACTTCGTTGAAAATGGTTTCCCATCGAATTATTTTTGACAGGTTTTTGATTGTTACCTTGGCTATCATTTCCACGGAGGTTCTGAGATGTCAAGAGCGGCATATTAATAAACTGCGAGGACTTGTTGCTTGTAGCTAAAAGGGACAACATTACTTTAGGGATAAGAAATCTTGTAATCCCAGCAGCCAACAACAGCCATACATCAATTTTAGTAATGTACACCTTAGCCGAAGCCAGATTGGAGCCTTAGAAAGGGGTGTCAAGTTTGCCTACCTTGTCCATAGAGTCAATAGGTTTAAGTTTGTTCCACAGGCTGAGGCTATAATTAAAGCTCCTTCCGTTGGAGGACCAAGACGGCACAAGACACAAGCTTGTCAGAATCCTGAATCGGACAAATTCTTTGGACTCATCGCATAATATTAAGTTTTCAGGAAAAAAGTAACCTACTTAGGCAGCTACATGACAATCCCGAACTCGCTATTAGTAAAGCAGATAAGTCACATCAAATCGTTATTATTGATAAGGCCGATTATCAAGCTAAAATGATGGAAGCTATAGCCAACATCCCACATCATCATCATCATCCTTGTCAACCATTATCAATCCACTGCAGGACGAAGGTCTCCCCAAGTTTCCTCCACAACGGTCTGTCTTGTGCCAGTCTCCTCCATGTCACTCCCGCATACTTTCGAATTTCATCCACCCAACTTCCATGTGGTCTTCTTCTGGGTCTTTTCCTGTCCCTTGGAATCCAATCTAAAATTTCGGCTGTCCATCGATGGTCTGTTCTTCTGGCAGTATGTCCAGCCCATTGCCATTTCAGGGATTTAACTCTGATCATGATGTCTTCCACTCTTGTCATTTTTCGGATCCACGTGTTCCTCTTCTTATCTCTCCTGGTTACACCAAGCATGCACCTCTCCATGCTGCTTTGAGTTGTCTGCAGCCTTTGTATGTCTCTTTTAGCTAAGCTCCACGTCTCTGCACCATACGTAAGCACTGAAAGGATGCATTGATCAAGCACTTTTCTTTTAAGACATAATGGCATATTGCTCTTGAAATTATGCTGTTTCTTCCAAAAGCTCTCCAGGCAAGTTTTGTACGCCGATTAATTTCTTCATCAATGTGACCCTCACTTGATATCTGCTGTCCAAGATAAACGTACATGTCTATTATCTCCAGCTTTTCTCCATCAATCGATAAATCTTCATTTCTTGTAAAAGCATTGTACATCACTTTTGTCTTCTGAAAGTTCATTTTTAATCCCACTTCTTTACTCTTGTCAGCAAGTTCCTGGATCATACCCTGTAGCTCTGATGGGGTAGTTGCAAAAATGACTATGTCATCAGCAAAACGAAGGTGATTTAGATAATCTCCATTAATCTTTATCCCTTTGTTTTCCTAGTTCAGTGATTGAAAGACATTTTCCAATGTGGCATTAAGGAGCTTCGGAGATATGGTGTCACCTTGTCTCACTCCTTTTCCAATTTTTATGTGTGTTGTATTTTCAAACAGCCGAATCTTTGCACTTGCATTTTCATAGATGTTAATAATAATATTAATGTATGCATCTTCAATACCGCAGGATTTCAGAGCCATTTCAACTGCTGATGGTTTCACCGAATCAAAGGCTTTTTCATAATCAATAAAAGCCATGCACAATGGAAGTTCATATTCCCTCGCTCTTTCAATTAGTTCATTCAGTACGTGGATATGATCTATTGAGCTGTAGCCACTCCTGAATCCAGCTTGTTCTCTTGGTTGAGCCATGTCCAGTGTCACCTTCAAGCGGTGTGAAAGAACTTTAGTGAAGATTTTATAAACCACTGATAGAAGGCTGATAGGTCTGTAGTTCCTGAGATCCTCAATGTCACCCTTTTTATGTAGCAAGATTATTGTAGCGTTGTTCTAATCCTCAGGAATTTTCCCTTCATTAAGGCATGGAGTGAAAATTTGGACGAGTACTGTTTCGATTTCTCCACTTGCTTCTTGTATGATGTCTACAGTAATTCCATCTTCTCCTGGGGCTTTTTCCCGCTTCATGTTCTTGATTGCATGTGCAACTTCTGCTGGAAGGACTGGAAGAACTCTGGTACTGGTACCTTTCATGATGTCTGGAGTACATGTATCATCCCTTTCATATAATTTGGAGTCGAAATCTTTCACTCTTGTCAAAATTTCGCCTCTATTTCTTGTTACAGAACCATCTTCTTTTCTCAGTGCCATAATCTGTTTTTCCCCTTACTGAGATGTCCCTTTGCTATCTTTAGGCTTTGGTTGTTTTCAATTGCTTTCCTTACTAGTTCACAGTTGAACTTCCTTACGTCTTCAGTGATACTTTTTCGTACTGTCTTGCATAGCTCTATATATTCCACTTTGGAAGTCACATCTTCTTTAGTTGTCCTCATCACTCTTCTTTTTGCATCAACATTTTGTTTTTTCCTGATAATTTGTTCACATGCAAGTTGTTCTTAGACCCAGCTAATTTTGTTGCTGTTTCCATAAGAGCTTTGGTTACTTTTCTGTTAACTTCAGAAATATCCACTTCTTCCGATGTTAGGCCTTCTAAAGCAGAGAACCTGTTCTTCAGTTCCAATTTGAAGGTATTATGGTGTTTTTTAAGGTTGGTTATGTCAATACATTTTGTTTGTCTTATGAGCTTGCTACGTTCGAGTTTAGTGTTAAGGTGCATCTTACATCTCATCAATCTGTGGTCACTGCCTGTGTTGAACTTGTTTAGCACACTGCAGTCTTCTATGACGAATTATTTGTTACACATAATAAAATCAATTTCACTTGTCGTCCCATTTGGATGTCTCCATGTCCATTTCCTGTGTGGCTTTTTCTTGAAAAAGGAGTTCAAGATGAAAAACCCTTCTGCCTCTGCAAACTCTACGAGAGTATTTCCACGCTGAAGTTTTGTTGCTGTGACCGAATTTACCTACTGAAGTTTCATTCTGTTGCCGTTGCTCTATTTTTGCATTGAAATCTCCCATAATTATCTTCAAGTGCTGCTTACCTTTATTATTTAGATCACGAATTTCCTCATAAATTCTTCAATTTCTTCTTCAGCATGGCTTGTGGTGGGTGCATAAGTTTGTATAATCTGAGCCTGGTATCTTCTCAAGAGTTGGATAACGAGTCGTGCAGCTCTGTCAGATGAACTTTCAACTTCTAGAACTTTATCCTTCAGTTTCTTGTTTATTATAAATCCAACACCACTAGTTCTGCCAGTATCTGTCCCACGATAGTAGAAGAGATGTCCACTTTTCAGTTCAATGAGATCTTCTCCTTTTCTCCTTACCTCACTTAGCCCGACGATGTCCCACTTGATCCTTTGTAGTTCCTCTTCCAATTCAAGAAGCCTTGAATCAGAAGATAAGGAGCGTCCGTTATATGTAGCCAAGGTCAGCATCAGATGGCAGCCTAGTCCGGTCCTCCGGGGATTCTTAGCACCCTCTGCCTTCATGTCGCACTGGCCGCTGCCTTGGCCAGGTACATTCCAGCTGCCGGAGACTGAGGGCCAAGATTTAACTTGTGGAGTCATTTTGGAGGATTTTGGCCATAACTCACCACGCTGGCCAAGCGGGTTGGTGAGTGTGGGATAGCATTTCCTCTAATTCCGATGGTATAGTTATACCGCTATTGGCGGTCGTCAGAGCCCCTTTAGTAAGAACAGGATGTACCACGAGAAGGAGCGGTTGACCGTTGTCAAGGAGAGGCTTTGATGTTACGCATCACCTGACTTTACATCCTACATATTGGTTATTAAATCAGACCCTACCTCAGCCACTGTGGGAGACATTGCCAAACTTAGAAATGGATGTATGCTACTGTAGGGCATAACTAACAGCTTATACCCGACATATGGACCCAGAGTGTTAGAACAATTCGGGACACTGAAAACCCATAAAGAAGGTTTCCCTCTAAGACCCTTGGTTTCAGGACAGTCGAGTGCTACCTGTCCATTAGAAAAGAGTTTGGCTACCTTTTTGAAGCCTCTTACTACCAGTTCCCAATACTCAATTTCTAGCTCAATACAGTCACCGGACATGATTAAGGCCTATGAACATATCGGAACACATTTTATTATGGCATCTTTAGATGTAGTCTTGTTGTTCCGAAACGTACCTGCTGATTCGGCTCGTGAGATTATATAAACCAAGTTAACTGATACTGAACTCTTTTCGCCAGAAAAGATAAGGGGCACCTTGTCAGAGTTAAAATTGCTCCAAAAACGTACTTACTTTAAGTTTGAAGATATTATCTATCGCCAATGAAGTGAGGCGTCTATGGGCTGCCCACTGTCACCAATCCTTGCTGAAATTATCTTGCAACATCGTGAAGAAAAATTGCTGTCAGAATTACCAAGAGTACCAAGTTTTTATGTGAAGTATGTGGATGACATTTTGTTGTTCTGGACATTTGGTTTGGAAGAACTCCACTCATTCACGGAATCTATGTCATCGGTGTTCCCCTCCATAAAATTTACCTTGGAATGTGAAAAGAATTACTCCATCTCATTTCTGGATTTCACTTTAGTGAGAAACCCTACAACTCAGTGTTTACAAACTTCGGTATACCGAAAACCGACTTCCACTAATGACATCATCCCGGCTAAGTCGTTTCTTCCAATGACACACAAATTAGCTGCCATAAGATTGCTTGTGCGTAAAGCCATTTCTCACCCGTCAAATATCAAAATTAGGAAATTGCAACTTAAAAAGGTGTGTGAAATTGGCAGGACTTATGCCTATACTGACTCCCTCGTGCATAGCATTTTTCGTCAATTATTGCATGTACATGACATATCCTTATCGACACAGCCCAGGAGTAGTAGGTATGTGGGATCGATTGGTTTTGTACCATGTTTGGTCAACATTTTAAAATATGTGCGTAAAACGCATGGAATCGGTTTTGGTGTCAAAACAAGAAATATTTTTCAGAGCATTAGGAAAAATCGAGACTCAGTACATAAAAACAATATATTTCGTGTATATAGCTTCCCACCCAAAGCGACAGACCCGTCTGCGGTTGACCAAGAGCACATCGGTTCCACTTCAAGATCTTTGAACACCAGAGCAAAGGAACACATGTACAATGTCCGAGTGGGTGCCAAAACAACCGCTCTCTCGCGATTAGTTGACTCTGGAACCCATGTACCAATCTGGACAGAAGCGGAGATCCTGGCCACACCAAGTAAGAAGTCTCAATTAACATTTACTGAAAGTTTATTTATTGCATGGAAGGGGCATATGTTTTGTAATGACTTTGTTCCATACGTCATACCTAAACCGTGGACATTTATGTTTACTGATTACAGTGCACATGACCGTCCAATTAAATATGTTGCTGCTTGACTTAATCATTATTCTATTGTAATCCATTTGTTTTCGTTTACACACCAGATGGCAGTTTGCAAATTGCGTCACATGTTGAAATTATAAATTGTCTGTATCCAACCCATACTACCTCTTTTTTATGTATCTGATGATGGAACCCGGTGCGGGGTGTCCGAAAGATCCTATACGTTTTGCTTTTATACTCGGTGTATTTTAATTAAACGTAACCGGAGGTTCCACGGTGAATCCTGGTTTATATCATGCATAGACAGCATTCAGTTTATTAGTATAGTTTCATTTGGGATAATGAATTGCCATGACTTAGCATTTCTTTTTAAACTACGGTGTTGGACGATACACGGGCATTACAGTATGACTCGTGCTATATTCGGAAAAGGGCGATACTTTACACACACAGCACAGAATATTTTATATACGTTACAGATACGTAACAATGAAACATAGAGACATTTCAGATACGTTGCTCAATGTAACAGTAACGTTTCAGGAACCTTACGGTTACGGCAAAATGTCTTCTAACGTTACATAACTTCGAAACGTAACCGATACGTTACAGTGAAACGTCTTTGCAACTTCACCATACCAACTTCACGTTACTGTTACATATCTGAAAGATATTTGTAACTTTGTTACATTACCGTTACGTATCTGAAAGATATGTGTAACTTTGTTACATTACTGTTACGTATCTGAAAGATCACTGTTACGTATCTGAAAGATATTTGTAACATTACTGTTAGGTATCTGAAAGATCTTTGTTACATTACTGTTCCGTATCTGAAAGATATTTGTAACTTTGTTACATAACTGTTGCGTATTTGAAAGATCTTTGTAAGTTCGTTACATTACTGTTACGTATTTGTAAAATCATAAAAAAATATTACACTTGACAGCTGCTTCACAAGCAACAAACTTTCTTCTTCAGGAAGAAAAAAGCATGTGTGAACTTAATTAAAGCCACAAAAGTGTTGTGTCACTGCTGCTTTGTGGCTTTTGTAATACACTATATGGAGAAGCTCACAAGCTTTTTTTTTTTAAGAAAGCTTATTTGTTGTTTTTGAAACAGCCGTCGAGTGTTATATTTTTTAGTGTTTCACAAGATTTATCTGTTTATCATATTTTATCACCAGTTAAAGGTCAGTTTTGGAATGATAAGTTGTTTTTTTTGCCATTTTTCCAAATAACATGGTTATACATATGGCAAATAGCTTTGTTCTGTACTTACTGTCTCACGTATTTGACAGATATTTGTGACATCATATTACTGTTATGTATATGCCACGTTGAACATTATAGTTTTAATAAAATTTGTAAAATCATAATAAAAAATATTACACTTGACAGCTGCTTCACAAGCAACAAACTTTTTCTTCAGGAAGAAAAAAGCTTGTGTGAACTTCACAATTAAAGCCACAAAAGTGTTGTGTCATTGCTGTTTTGTGGCTTTCGTAATACAATATATTGAGAAGCTCACAAGTTTTTTTTTGTTTTGTTTTTTTAAGAAAGCTTATTTGTTGCTTTTAAAACAGCCGGTGAGTTAATATTTTGTAGTGTTTTACAAAATTTATCTGTTTATCATATTTTATCACCAGTCAAAGGTCAGTTTTGGAATGATAGTTTTTTTTTTGCCATTTTTCCAAATATCGTGGAGTTATACATATGGCTAATAGCTTTGTTCTGTACTTACTGTCTCTCATGATTCAGGAAGAAATATGGCATCTTTTTTTTGTACCAGTCACTGACACTGATTAAACTGACATAAACAATAGTTTCATTTTTGAATTACAAATTTTATTAATAAAATGGCCTGGATTATTGCACTTAAAAATTCATGGAAACAAAACTATAATGAAATCAATGGGTATGCTTTTCTACAGGACTTTTCTTCCGCATCTTCTGCCTAAAATGAAAAATAAGAAGAATTACTACCAAAATAAATTAGGGATGCCTTCATTGCTACAAATCTGCATCACAACACATGAAATGAACAACTGTATTCAGGGGCATGGTTGCGTGAATCGAGGTGTCTAATGTCCAGGGGTCGAGAAATGCAGTCGCCTAGTCACCCAGGGCGACCAAAAAATTTGTTCAGGCCACCATAGAAAACATCACCGAAAAACATGTAATTCAATAATTTGTGAACCCCGGGAAAAAATGTGTATTGTTTCCCCCAGGTATGTTGTCTTTTCCTTTCTTTCTTCTACTGTGTTCTTATCTTAGTGGAGCTAAGAGCTCATTAAGAACTTTCTGAAAATTTTATATACAAGCAGATAAAACAAGCTTGTTCAGTGAAGAAAAGGAATAACAGGCAAGTGGGGGAAGAGGCAGAAGCAGTAAGGTTCATCAAGGTCAAAAAGACTTAGGTAGCCAAGAGGCGATATGTGCGGGAGGAGGAATGGGGGTGGGAATGGAGTTGCATACGTGTAGTTTGGAGAGAGAGAGGTGTTTGCTCACTAAGGAATAATACAGCAAACGTCACGGTGGGTGATACAGTGCAGGTTTTTCAGTGTGAGTGGATATAATAAGTTTGATGCATAATCACTGCAAATGAAAGCAGAAATTAGTACTTATATATTACCTGAATTAATATTGTTTGTGCACCTTCTGAAAGCTGCAAAAGTAGCGAATCTACGGAATATCATCCACTTGTTGGAAAAGAAATTCCCCAAAAAACAGTTTTTCTGTTTTTATTCCTGAATTTTTACAATACCGTTTATGCTGGCATACAATTCGGTCCCTAATTTTCAGCATAAAAACTTGTTTTTACCCATATTCACCTCTCCAAAACTATTTATCTGGAAGCATGATGAACATCTAAGAATAATATATTTTTACAGCAATTACTTGATTTTTTTTCAATGGGCTGGAAAAATCTGCTATCATCCTTAAGTGCGAAAACAAAGTAGATCTTCTGATTGACATTCAGAGAACTCTGTGTTGGTGCCACGGAGAGTAGTATTTTTTCAAACTACATTTACTGGTCAAGGATGATGTAAACTTTTTCATGCTAAATGAAAAATGTGGACAAAACTGACTAACTCATAATATCTGCCAAAATATATTACAGACTAATTTTCCAAGTATCCTCAGATATTTATAATTTTAAATTTTTGATGAAATTGGAGATACGCTCACACATTTTCTGTTGTCTACCATCCATACTTAAAAAATATGTGTTATATAAAACAGTGGTAAATGCAGTGACCAGATGTTTTTATTTATTAAAAATGCCCAGAAAGCTTAAAGGAAAATAAAATTATTTCATTTTCCTTGTTCCACGCTCAAGAAATGGCCACTTTCTGCTTAGCGATAAAATCAGGGGGAAGCAAATTAAATCTCCTATTCACTAGCACAGACACACTTACACCATTTTTGTTCTGAGTTGGTGAGAAACAAAGTTTGGCACACAGCCAAGTGTAGTGCAGTAGTATGATTCAGTTGAAAAAACTAAATATATTTTATTAGCATTCATATTTGAGCTTTATATAAAATTATTCAATGTTTTACTTTTAAACAATAAGTAATTTTGTACATTAATACTTCTGAGTTTTAAATCATGCAAGGGATTACAGATTGATAAATATGCAAGCAATTATCTAGAATAAAAAATTGAAGGAAATTATTGATAACATTTACTCTTCAGCTCTCTCTTGTCTTAATTTGGCTCGGACTAGCCATCGAGCGATTATTTCTGAGAGCTCCGCATCAGTTAAACTGGGACGATGAAGTCTGACGGTGCCTGGAAATAAATTTCTCTCATGAGGAAACTAAACATAACTATACAACACTTACTACTGCAAAAAATAAACTATATATATAGTTCAGTTAACATCCATATGGATGTTCAAGGAAAATAAGAACACACATCAGGTAGTCATGATCATTAAATTTAACTAAATATATGTTTAACTGTTTATAATGCCTAACTATATCTGTACATCAGCTATGAGAGATGGAGATGTCACAGCTACACACAACAAAAAATGCAAAAAAGACACTTGTTCCTGATGCTTTGATGAACATAAACTCTTTGCAGTACTTTTTGGAAAACGCTTGAGATTGGCATCAAAAATCATAAATAAGACAATTTCACATATTTTCCAGATAAAATACAGCGAAATGAAACTGAATATAACATGATTTTGTATATTAGATATCCAATCGTTACAAACTGATTTATATTTTATTTAAAATGTGTTTGAAAACTTAAATAATTGTATTGTTGAAATTAAATACAGGAACTTTTAATTAACGGCTGTGACAATTTGTCCCATGATGCTTTGACATACTGGGTAATGGTTGCATAAGATGCAGAACGTTGTATCTCGCCCTTGGTGAATTCACTATTACCAGATAATCATTTCATACACCTCCATCAGTGTGTTAAATAGTTGTTGTTTTTTTCCAAAGACAATCCATGACGACCTATCCAAGGGGTTGTTGAACTTATTTTGTCCAGTGGCTACCTTTACTCTACATAAATTTGCAACACCTCCCAAATATACAAAAACATGGAAAGCATGTTATAAATTCATATATGCCTCTATTAGAGTGAAAAGCTTATTACCTTTAAATATATTTTTTTCAATTCAACAGAGGTGTTTGCAAGGCAAGGCACAAAACCCTGAAATCATCGGTGTCTCTCAAAGGTTCCAATGAATAAACTCGACACATAAATGAACATGTGAGGGTTACCCCCCCCCCACACACACACACACCCACACCCCCACCACAAAAGTATTTCCGTTACTACTAGTACCTCTAGTTTTTATACTTATCAGCAAAGCTGTTACCGATACTTCGAAAGATAAAATGGTTTCACTTTGGGAATTACTAACTACCTACCTATACCTTTTGCTCACAACAGTAAATTATTTTGGGGTTGAGCATGGAGTATTAATTTGTTGCTAAAAAAATAAATTCCTTCAGTGAAATTTAAGTAACTTTGATTTCTACAACTACATGATATTGTCTTTAACATATACCACACTAAGAACATTAATAAAAATTTTGCATTTGTATAAAATAAACCAATTACACACATAACATACCTTTTAAAAAAGTTTTGCCTTTCTTTCTAATTGTAAAAATTACCCATTTGGCAAATAAATAAAAGAAAATCTGCAGTCAAGTTTTTATGTTACAAGACGGGCAACTCCTCTTTTTCATAGGATATTGATCTTTTTTTAACAGAAATTTTAGTCGTTACGTTTCAGTCAGGTGGTATTGACCTAAAGTTCTATTTACTAATAAAATAACAGTATATTTAGCAAATTGGATGTTGATCTAAGTTCCATTTATGAATAAAAAAAAACTATCAGTCTGGTGTGGTGTTAATCTAAAGTTATATTTACTAATAAAATAACACTATTTCTTAAAAAAAGTGTGTAACCTTCATTTGTTTTTTAGTGGAGGCGCTATCAGACTAACGCTTACGTTTCCAACATCCTTCATTTGCAGTGTCTTGTTTGTGTACCGAAGAGGAGAAGAACCTTTACTATTACAAGTAGCCGTTATAATTGCTTCAACAGGTTTTGGAGGCAGAACTGTAGCACGTACTCCATTTATATACGCAGAAACATGACCCAGCTGTATCAATTTTCCGACACCATATCCTAGCTTTCTCCTTTTGGGTGTCTTTTTTCTAGCCAATCCCACCGGAATTTATTTTTGAATGAAGCCTCTAATGTCTTGAGATTGTCAGTTTTGGTTAAAAATTTCATCGTTGATGACGAACTTAACTTAAACCGTGTAAACTTTCAAATTTCTAAAAACATTCATACATCACACACACGCACACACAAAAAAAACCCATCACTTTTACCTAAACAAAAAACCACAACCGTTTCATCAAGGAAACAAAGACACCTCCTTTCCGTCACTGACTTACTAATACAATGAGGCAGGCTGCTCCCGCGTGTAGGTGCAGACATATGAGTGACGTACTTTATGTGCTTTAACTCGCTCCCTCCCCCGTTATCTCCAAGTTCCAATCTCACATCACTCATCAGAGCGAAAACCTGTTTTCTTGCATCGAGGAGCAGAAGCGCCGACGAAATGACTGAGAATTTGCGCGCATGACCTTCCCACAGAACAACGGACAACCACAGCAAGAACTGCCAGCTTCGTGTGTCAAGCTCGAGTCAGCTGCATCGACGATGAAGACAATATTATTATCACATTAATTCATTGGTGAAAAGCAATTTTTTTTGAGCAAATACTTTTGCCATGAATATTTTTGATTTTTTTTTTTTGCTTTGTCGCTTATTAGAACTCAAAATTTAACAGTCGTAAAAATGTCTTCAAAGCTAAATATCAGGAATTCCGGGCATAAAAGATCGCCCAAACCCGGAACACAAACAGCCCTGATTCAATATTAACTTAAACATTACTTATTATTAAACAAAATAAGAAGGTAGGCGTAAATTTTTTTTAATGGAAACAATATTTTCCACACAAAAAAAATCTAACTTAATGCTTGTGTTTCCGTATTAAATCAAGCAATCTCCATGAATGTTTTCTTTTGTATTTGAACAGAAGGGGGTGGGGGAGTGATGTGTGGCTGCCATTATCCCCTCATTTCCGGCCTTTTCAGCAATTTCCAATGGCACAACGGTGCCATTGGAAATCGCTGCAAAGCCCCAAGGAGAGGCGACACACAGTTTGAAAACCTTTCTTTTTATCCTGTTTGTTCACCAATCAATTCATTAAACTGATGATCCCTTGCTGGTCTGAACATTGAGTTTGATCACATACCAGCTGCTCAGAGTTTAATACCAGAAGATGGCATGCTGTAGCAGTTCCGGATGACAACATCTAGGTCTTTCAATAATTCCTTCACCTGTGCCTGCTGTTTTGTCTAATCCTGAATACATCATCTTGCTATCTGAAAATATTTCACTGTTCCACTTACATTACCATGAAGTATGTCTAATTTAGTTAGCTCTTTAAGACAAAGTATCTATTGCCGCTAAAATGCGAGCCATCTGAATTTATGCCACAAAGCGTGAAAGGGGGTGGCAAAAAAACTGTGGGATAACGAACACAGCATAAGAACCACTGAGAACACAACAGTTTTTGGGGCATTGTTCAGCAGCAAAACAATGATTTTTGAGGTGTGCATGGATGTTTGGGAGCGGAGATATGTATGAATTTAAATTTTTAGATTTCCATATGATATGAAATTTTCATTGCATCAGGAAGTTATTGACATGAAATTAAGATTTAAAAGAACAGTAAAGGAAAAGAAACACATTGTTTGTCATATACTTAAGTAAACAAAGTAGAATCTAACCTAATGTCACTTTACATATCAGCAAATCTTTGAATGGCATCTTCTTTTTTGCTCCTGCCCAGCTATACATTGCAGCTACTTCATTACTCAATATTTTCTTTAAAATGCCTGTTGTTAGACTGTAAGCATCTTGGCCACAAATGTTCTTCAATGTTTGCATCTAAAATATGATGAATAAAGCATAAAACTTTCCACATAATATATTCCAATATATCTTTTTTTTTTTTTTTTTTTTTAAGGTTTAGGTCCAATTCACATTAAGTTGTATGGAGCGAAGAAGAAGTAGATAGATTTGGGGTAGGGTCCCCTGATTGGAAAGGTTGAAAGAAGAATAGGAAAATAGAGTTTTAGATTTATACTGCTAAAAGTGAGCGCAAGAGAATTGCACTTTTAACAGTTAAGAGAAAAGTAACAGCTGACGTCAACTGATTGATCCGACCACTATAAACCATACCATAGTGATATATATATTTTGTTTTGGGAAAAGAAAATTTGTCTTTAATTTAGCAAAACTTTTAGTTATCGTGGTTCGACTGTATTAGATAATATATTTTTACAAATGGATAAAAGACAATGGATATAACTATTACCACCCCTTGACCAGGAGTGGTTAGGAGGGACATAAAGATAACTATTAAATCGATCGTCAAAAGTGAGCCAAATAGTTGTGTTTTCTTCCTAGGATGGAGACACAAATTTTTGGCCAGACAAACCGTTGTGTTTTCATATGAGAGTGTACGCAGAACGTACACCCTCATATGCTGCAATATTTTTTGAAGATTAAATTTGGAAAGAAAAGATCGAATGGTTTAAAATAAAAGACAAAATCCAACTCTGACTAGATAGGTTACCCCACGATCCCTATTCTCTAGATTGCCCACGTAAAACCTTAAGTTTAGGATTCAACACTGAAAGTCACAGAGAATATAAAGAAAAAAGATATATGAAATAACGATAAACTGTTTATTGGAATGAGGAGACAACTTATCCTAGTACATTGTGGGTGAAGAACCATTCAGTTAAAAATGTTATGTTAAATTGCCCTAATAAATGTAATGACCTCTAGAGATTGCTTTAATCGGTTTAAAGTTCTAATAAAACTCCAATTAAGTATTGCTGCTGAACTTCTATAACTCTCAATAAATCAGTAATGCACTTCGAAAATCTCAAATAATTATGACCTCGATATTATACACATCAACAATAAGCATTCTTACTAATATAACTTCAAGAATTTACTCTTAACACTTTGCTCAACTGGTTTGTTTATTGATTCAAATTAATCCTTCCTATCACACTATAGCTTCGTTACTTTAAACAACTGAAATTTAACTTTACTGGCTTATGCTTCTCAAAGTATTGACATACAAGTATACAGAAAGTACTTAATCCAATACACAATATACTGCACTTAACAATCAAATGACATGGTAAATACACTTGTTTCGGTTACTGATATTCTAGATTTCAATTTTACTGGCAGTTCCCTTCCAAAACTCAACTGTATATATATATCATCAAATCAACAGTTAAGATTGCAATTGAATTCTATTAAGCTTCTTGCTACCTGGCTGTTAATTCATTCTGCTAATCCACTTAAAACATCTAATTTACAATTATGCCTCTGCCCGTTCCCAGCAGATATCTACAATACTTCTTAACACAAAATTTTAATCAAGATACCAACCCTGGCACTTAATTTTACTCTACTTATTACATGGAAAATTAATTACATTTAACACTTCTTAATCCCTGCTTCTTATCTGGCATCATTCATCACCTATAATAATCAAGAAAATACTCTTTGTAGAAATTCACGCTTAAGTGTCTGGAGAAAGTATGCCTATTTCACCTAACACTAAATCATGGAATTTTATATACTTCGCTACTAAAATATGTGAATTGTCAGGGAAATTAGGATTTACTCTACCTTGAACCTTGGCTGCCGACATCAGCGGCGGGCGTTGTAGAAGTAACGTTGTCCTCTGATTCTCTCAGAGAAAATGGGGCCATTTTTCATCATCATTGGAATATTAAGTCTCTGGCCTCGCTCTTTTTTGGGAAACTGGAGCATCCGTAAGATGCTTTAATCAGAAAACTGCACTCAATGTCTGGATGGCCGTAATTTGGGGGTATAATCACTTCCGTGGCGTGGGCACTGTCGGGGTATAGGGTTGTAAATCGAGGAAGTTTCCCACAATTCATACTCATTAAATGTATAAAGTTCTAAGGGTCACCTCTTGGTTTTCCTTTAAAGGTGGGCCCGTTAGCTACTTCTGGGCTCGCAAGATGGGACCGGTCCTGTTGTCCTTCTGGCGTCGGCACAGCCTTGCTATCTTCCTCACTTAGGAACTTTGGACTCCTCCGTCCTGGGAAAATGATATACATTCTCAGATATGCGTGAAGATCTTTTTCTCATTGCCTCCCATCAGTGGAGGACGACTTCGAGCTGGGCACTCTAGTTACGAGGGCCGTAGATTAAAGACTTAGCATCTCGGCCACTTACGTAAACCCTCCTCGAACTCCGGTGACTCCCACTGCACACGGTGAGAAAAAGTCCATTCTCTAATATTTTCTGAGCAAAATGGCTGTCCAAATCTGGTGGTCAGTTCAAGCCAAGGCTTTGCAGCACCACTGACTGACTAGGGCTGCATAAAGAAAAATCTAAGTTTACTTGTTATTTATGCAATCCTTTGCCTCTGCTATGCTAAAAGCAGCTCAGCGAATCACGTAATGACACCTACCGTGAGATTCCCTGAAATCGCCTACCAGTGTAATAAATCTACTTGTTTGTATCATATCAACTATACTGTTCCAATGCTCTAAATTTGGTGCATAACATAACAAATGGATAAAAACATCTTACCAACTGTGTAAAAAAGAAGCTGTCTTGCAGCTTCTTTTCTATCTCATGCAGATCACCAGGACTTTTTATTGGAAATGTATTTTCCATTTCCACTGCTGCTGGTGCCTCAACTTCTTTGTCAGTCTCCACCATCCGCCTCTCGATAATTTCTAATCTTTGATTAATTTTATTCAGCTTTCGAAATATCTCTCCTATAGATGTCTTCATGAACTCCCTAAATTCTAAAAACAAATTAAACTTAAATAAGTGTTATATAAATAAATGTTGTATTTAGAATTTTATTTAAATATCCTAGGTATCACAAGGCATTTCTTGCTAGTTATTAATATATATATCATCATCATCATCATTGTCAACCATTATCAATCCACTGCTGGACGAAGGTCTCCCCAAATTTCCTCCACAACGGTCTGTCTTGTGCCAGTCTCCTCCCTGTCACTCCCGCATACTTTCGAATTTCATCCACCCATCTTCCATGTGGTCTTCTTCTGGGTCTTTTCCTGTCCCTTGGAATCCAATCTAAAATTTCGGCTGTCCATCGATGGTCTGTTCTTCTGGCAGTATGTCCAGCCCATTGCCATTTCAGGGATTTAACTCTGATCATGATGTCTTCCACTCTTGTCATTTTTCGGATCCACGTGTTCCTCTTCTTATCTCTCCTGGTTACACCAAGCATGCACCTCTCCATGCATCTTTGAGTTGTCTGCAGCCTTTGTATGTCTCTTTTAGCTAAGGTCCACGTCTCTGCACCATACGTAAGCACTGGAAGGATGCATTGATCAAACACTTTTCTTTTAAGACATAATGGCATATTGCTCTTGAAATTATGCTGTTTCTTCCAAAAGCTCTCCAGGCAAGTTTTGTACGCCGATTAATTTCTTCACCAATGTGACCCTCACTTGATATCTGCTGTCCAAGATAAACGTACGTGTCTGTCATCTCCAGCTTTTCTCCATCAATCGATAAATGTTCATTTCTTATAAAAGCATTGAACATCACTTTTGTCTTCTGAAAGTTCATTTTTAATCCCACTTCTTTACTCTTGTCAGCAAGTTCCTGCATCATACTCTGTAGCTCTGATGGGGTAGTTGCAAAAATGACTATGTCATCAGCAAAACGAAGGTGGGTTAGAAAATCTCCATTAATCTTTATGCCTTTGTTTTCCCAGTTCAGTGATTGAAAGACATTTTCCAATGTGGCATTAAAGAGCTTGGGAGATATGGTGTCACCTTGTCTCACTCCTTTTCCAATGTTTATGTGTGTTGTATTTTCAAATAGCAGAACCTTTGCACTTGCATTTTCATAGATGTTATTAATAATATTAATGTATGCATCTTTAATACCGCAGGATTTCAGAGCCATTGCAACTGCTGATGGTTTCACCGAATCAAAGGCTTTTTTCATAATCGATAAAAGCCATGCACAATGGAAGTTCATATTCCCTCGCTCTTTCAATTAGTTCTCTCAGTACGTGGATATGATCTATTGTGCTGTAGCCACTCCTGAATCCAGCTTGTTCTCTCGGTTGAGCCATGTCCAGTGTTACCTTCAAGCGGTGTGAAAGAACTTTAGTGAAGATTTTATAAACCACTGATAGGAGGCTGATTGGTCTGTAGTTCCTGAGATCCTCAATGTCACCTTTTTTATGTAGCAAGATCATTGTAGCGTTGTTCCAATCCTCAGGAATTTTCCCTTCATTATGGCATCGAGTGAAAATTTGGGCGAGTACTGTTTCGATTTCTCCACTTGCTTCTTGTATCATGTCTACAGTAATTCCATCTTCTCCTGGAGCTTTTCCCCGCTTCATGTTCTTGATTGCATGTGCAACTTCTGCTGGAAGGACTGGCAGAACTCTGGTACCTTTCATGATGCATGGAGTACATGTATCATCCCTTTCATATAATTTGGAGTAGAAATCTTTCACTCTTGTCAAAATTTCGCATCTATTTCTTGTTACAGAACCATCTTCTTTTCTCAGTGCCATAATCTGTTTTTTTCCCTTACTGAGATGTCCCTTTGCTATCTTAAGGCTTTGGTTGTTTTCAATTGCTTTCCTTACTAGTTCACAGTTGAATTTCCTTACGTCTTCAGAGATACTTTTTCGTACTGTCTTGCATAGCTCTATATATTCCACTTTGGAAGTCACATCTTCTTTAGTTGTCCTCATCTCTCTTCTTTTTTGCATTAACATTTTGGTTTTTCCTGATAATTTGTTCACATGCAATTTGTTCTTAGACCCAGCTAATTTTGTTGCTGTTTCCATAAGAGCATTGGTTACTTTTCTGTTAACTTCAGAAATATCTACTTCTTCCGATGTTAGGCCTTCTAAAGCAGAGAATCTGTTCTTCAGTTCCAATTTGAAGGTATTATGGTGTTTTTTAAGGTTGGTTATGTCAATACATTTTGTTTGTCTTATGAGCTTGTTACGTTCGAGTTTAGTGTTGAGGTGCATCTTACATCTCACCAATCCATGGTCACTGCCTGTGTTGAACTTGTTTAGCACACTGCAGTCTTCTATGACGAATTTTTTGTTACACATAATAAAATCAATTTCACTTGTCGTCCCATTTGTATGTCTCCATGTCCATTTCCTGTGTGGCTTTTTCTTGAAAAAGGAGTTCAAGATGAAAAACCCTTCTGCCTCTGCAAACTCTACGAGAGTATTTCCACGCTGGTTTCTGTTGCTGTGACCGAATTTACCTACTGAAGTTTCATTCTGTTGCCGTTGCTCTATTTTTGCATTGAAATCTCCCATAATTATCTTCAAGTGCTGCTTACCTTTATTATTTAGATCACGAATTTCCTCATAAATTCTTCAATTTCTTCTTCAGCATGGCTTGTGGTGGGTGCATAAGTTTGAATAATCTGAGCCTGGTATCTTCTCGAGAGTTGGATAACGAGTCGTGCAGCTCTGTCAGAGGAACTTTCAACTTCTAGAACTTTATCCTTCAGTTTCTTGTTTATTATAAGTCCAACACCACTAGTTCTGCCAGTATCTGTCCCACGATAGTTGAAGAGATGTCCACTTTTCAGTTCAATGAGATCTTCTCCTTTTCTCCTTACCTCACTTAGATCGACGATGACCCACTTGATCCTTTGTAGTTCCTCTTCCAATTCAAGAAGCCTTGAATCAGAAAATAGGGAGCGTCCATTATACGTAGCCAAGGTCAGCATCAGATGACAGCCTAGTCCGGTCCTCCGGGGATTCATGACCCACTTGATCCTTTGTAGTTCCTCTTCCAATTCAAGAAGCCTTGAATCAGAAGATAGGGAGCGTCCATTATACGTAGCCAAGGTCAGCATCAGATGACAGCCTAGTCCGGTCCTCCGGGGATTCTTAGCACCCTCTGCCTTCATGTCGCACAGGCCGCTGCCTTGGCCAGGTACATTCCAGCTGCCGGAGACTGAGGGCCAAGATTTAAGTTGTGGAGTCATTTTGGAGGGGTTTGGCCATAACTCACCACGCTGGCCAAGCGGGTTGGTGAGTGTGGGATAGCATTTCCTCTAATCCCGATGGTATAGTTATACCGCTATTGGCGGTCGTCAGAGCCCCTTTAGTGGGAACAAGATGTACCACGAGAAGGCGGGGTTGACATTTGTCAAGGAGAGGCTGTGATGTTACGCATCACCTGACCTTACATCCCTAATATATATATATATATAATGATTATTTTTACGAAAATTTCTTATCTCAATTTCTTTCTTCTTGTGCCTCTAGATCAGAATGATTAAAGCTGTTCCTCAAAAAGGATTGTTGTGGAGAAGAACATGTAGGCTGTGGTAGTTCAATCTCTATTTCCTGATCTTGTTGGGAAGGCCTTAGTGTCGGTAAGGTTGGTAGAATTTTTTCAGCAGGGGGTAGAAATTCCTCATCAGATTCATCATGAATGTAAAGATGCTTCTGCTTTCGTTTCTTTTTTTTGCCTGAGCTCCCTTTCAGGAACTTCCACTTCTGTATCAACTTCCGAAAATTGGGTGGCCAATTTTAATTTATGAATGCCTTGTTCATAAGTTGCTAGAAAGCAATTGATAAGAAAAACAAATAGAAAATTTTAAGAACTTCAGAAAGAAGTTATGTTCCCTTCAAATACATTTATATTTTCTAATTAGACACAAAGACAAATACATTTTTTAACTTAATAGGTTCTAATAGAAATGCAATTTTATTAAAATAGAAATGCAATTTTATTTTTATTCGTAAAAGACAAATGTAAGGAGAAATATGCTAAATGTTCTTTAATATAAATAAATAATTATATAAAAAAATGTAATATATACAGAATATATATACGGGGATTGAAAACTAAGGTCATCTGCGACGATTGAAAACTGACAAGTAAAAAATTCAGTAGAGCAGTTTAAATTCAATAGACAATTATTTATAAGTTATTATGTCTATTGTTTGCAGGGCTTGAAAAATATCTGAGAAGTTACATGCCCAGCTGGGCATATGCAGAAAATATTTACTTGCCCAGAAGTAAAATGTACATGCCCAGAAAAATGTATCTTTTAAAATAACAAAACAGAAGCCACATGTTTTTAAGTTAAAAATTATGATAAACTTTTTATACATCTTTTGCATCACCAGTATTCAAAATGTGCAAAAACATATATCTTAAGTTCCAAGAAAGATAATCTATGGCATTT
The DNA here is from genome assembly GCA_039090855.1 of Macrothele yani. Taxonomy (NCBI): domain Eukaryota; kingdom Metazoa; phylum Arthropoda; class Arachnida; order Araneae; family Macrothelidae; genus Macrothele; species Macrothele yani. Next base: position 101,550,865 of record CM077015.1, read on the forward strand.
GAGATTTTTTTAACTATCCCATGTTCAAGAATTTTTAATATATGTCCTGTGTTTTACAAAAATAATAATCCATAAAGTACGGCTATTTTGACCATCAGTCTGCGTCCTCCTGTTTCGTGGCAGAGTACACATTTTGTCACTGAAGGCTAGTTTCATCCAAAGCATGCATCCTGTCATTAACTGTTAATGACATCTGGAGCAAAACTATGTATTGCCCCAATTTCTGGACCTAGAGCATAATATAACTAAAGAAGCACTATTCTCCTGGCCTTCGCACTTATTCTATAACAATACAACTTCTGGTGATTTACAGTATTTAAAATGAAAAAACATGTGACGACCGTCTTTTTTTCTAGAGTAGAAAATTCTCCATTCCAAACTTTTTTTTTCTTTAAAACTAGTTGCCCAGTCAGGCAATTAGATTTCATTTTTACTTGCCCAGGCCAATAATTTACATGTCCGGGCATGGTATTTTTCAAGCCCTGTGTTGGATACATAAAACTATTAGTTTTTTTATAAAAAGGTTATTTTAATTCACAAAAGTGATGCATAATTGTGTGCCAGCATAGGAAACCAATTGCTCCACGAAAGAAATTGGACAGTGAATGCCATAAGCCAAAACACCCGGGCACAGTGTGTGTAACAAGGAACACTTGGCAAGATGCCGTAAGCCTGGTAGAATGATTTCCCTAAACGCTGTGTGAAAAGATAGTCCATGCAAAAGTAACATGCGCCTCGCGATTCTGTGGTAGGTCAAAGGGCAAACACGGGAATCTGCATTTCCACGGAGCCGTTAGGAAAGTTCTAAAACATTAAAGGATTATTGCATCATCTACTCTAGAGGGAGAAAACTAAGTTTGGTTATTATACAAGGGTTAATCTTTTAAATTAGGTTAGCGATAAAATGTTATTCAAGAGATGTGTATAATTTTTTAACAAATCAAATTTTAAAACACGAAACAAAATCGACAGCCCTTCGAGGCTGTTGATATTTAGCTGGAGAGAGATATTTGCCTAATTGATGAACCAAAATGAAATTTTTCCAGCCCTGTATATATATATACCAGTGGCAAAGCGTGGTTTTCTGTGTTGGGGAGACTAAAAAATGGTTTGATATTTTTTGTAGTTTTTTTTTAATTGGAGGTTTAACGACCACCGTGAGCAACTCAATGGGCTATAAGCAGTAGTCCATCTTTAATTTAGGGCCAGTGCCGTATGACAAACACAACATCCATGCTTCACCGGGATTCGAACCTGGACCCCTTTCGGATGAATGATCAGAGGCCATCGCTTAGACCACCGCCCCACCGGGGTGGCATTTTTTGTAGTTAAACTAATAGTGTAATGTGGCACGTTATCTAAGATGTATATTATATTCATGTTAATATTTTAGACCTTTAGTATCAGCATATTGATTTGCATTGTCATTGTTTGCTGTACCGTATCTCTGAAAAAATTCAGCTACATAAATGCACTTTTTTTTCACAACTTGTGCAACCTAATCACAGATTAGACTGTTAGGAAATTAAGCTGTTGCCAAAGCGATCATGAAAACGAAAAAAAGTAATGATTTCCATTTTGAACCCAGAAACATTGTATTTTTTTTAATGCACATTGTGCTATATTTGCATATTTACTTATTTGCAGATTTAACAAAACTTTCGTGGGCTATTTTTAGTATTACTGATTTTATTTAGGTTCGAGTGATTTGTTCCTGCATCCGTGTGCGAAAAGAAAGAAAGCTTTGCTAATATTTTTGAAAGGAGGAAAACAGCTTTGAGAAAACAAATGTGAAATGTCCATGGGCAGGCCAGACGGATGAACAGACATACATACGTGATTATGACATTACATTAAATACTTTTCAAATCCTGAGTAAAAATAAAAAATTAAACAGTAAGCAACAGCACTGACATACTGACACAATGCACTCATTAGTCACAAGTTCCACTTTAACATAACAACAAACCTGTGAGCAGACTGCTTACGTGCTCTCTCATGTGCTAAGGCCAAAAGCAGCTGAGATTCTCAAGTAAGGAACAACCAATCAGCATCGTTCGAAACTATAGTCTCTTAGTGGAGTCCTCTAAGACACCAGAAAGCTATAAGTAACTTTCCTGCGGGTGCAGTTGTGCTTGTATGTTCATCGGGGTGAGACTCACGATTTCAAGTATCTTTTTTCATTCCCAGATAACACAATTGAAAGAAAATGTTGGAGATAACGTTATTTTGCAAATACATTGTCCAGCAGTGTCTTTAATTATGAGATTTTTTTCCCACTGTATTTATGAAAAACTAAATAAATATAATAAGTAACAAGAAAATCAGTTTTGACATTTTCCTCTTGGGTAGACTTAGTCTCGAAGTCTACCCCGACACTTTGCCCATGATATATATAAATATAATGTAGTGAACTCCCTAGAGCCTTTTTTAGTGGGTGGCCCACCCAGCTAATTTTCTCTGCCGCCCATCTAAATTTCCTGTAATGGATGTTTTCACAACACACATAATAGTAAGAGTGCAAAACTTACTCCCACATACACCATAAATATTGGTGAAAACAACTGAAATCTGTCTTGAACATGATTTATCAATAAGTATTTAATACGTACAGTCATGTTAAGCAAAACATCCTTTCTTTTTTTTTCGATTGAAGAAGGGGTCATTTAAAGTACCACCCAGCTACAATGTCTTGCCACCCAGCTGTATAAAAACTCGAGGGAGAACACTATAATGACTAATTAAGCATAAAATCACTCAAGTTCTAAAAATGCACTTACGAGCTGTTCCAAATATTCGTAATACACGGTACACCGTCCAGTCTTTCTGGGGAACTTCTTGATTTTCAATGGCCTTATTAATGCGCGACCGGAAATTAAAAGGTGGATACCAGCAATTTTTATTTCCGTCGATTAGCCATGTTGTTGCCACCAACTGTAGGCCATCTTAAAATTCCAAAACTGTGAACATCTGCTAAAACAGAACTACATCAGCTCATTATGATCAAATGGAAAGTCTTTGAATAAGATTAATATGATTGAGGTGGTAGACAGCAGCTACAAACGTTTTTGCTGGGTGAATGGGATGGCTTTTTTGATACATTTTTGAGGTCTAGGCACTTGCTGTAAATTTGATTATTAGAGATCTATGGTAGGTAATATAATAAAGCACTGCTTATACGTCTTTCGAGGGACTGTTCATAAAAGACGTATACCTGAAATTAAAGTCCAAAACGTGAAGCGAATTTCTGTAGTACATATGTGTAATACGTACAGTACTACGGTAGTACCTATTACGTATAATGAAAATATATTTTATGTATTGAATCATCATCATCATCATTGTCAACCATTATCAATCCACTGCTGGATGAAGGTCTCCCCAAGTTTCCTCCACAACGGTCTGTCTTGTGCCAGTCTCCTCCATGTCACTCCCGCATATTTACGAATTTCATCCACCCATCTCCCATGTGGCCTTTTTCTGGGTCTTTTCCTGTCCCTTGGAATCCAATCTAAAATTTCGGCTGTCCATCTATGGTCTGTCCTTCTGGCAGTATGTCCAGCCCATTGCCATTTCAGGGATTTAACTCTGATCTTTTTTTACATTATTTATACAGTACATTGAAGAAATTTTTTTAAATTTAATTAAAAAAAATCAAATTGTACTAAAATTACATATATGTAACGTACAACTAAGAAAAACTTATACCTTTATTTCAGCATCACATCTTGATTAAATATGTTAACTTTCTTTCGAACAAGAAAAACTGCTGGATCACATCGATAAGCACTATTAAATTCATGTGAAAAAGTGTTTTTAGTGATGTTTGCCAGGTTGTTTGATTTTGCGTTTTAGGAAGAGTACTTTGGATTGAATTAAATTCTCCAAACGTTTTCTCACTGGTGTTGGAAAGAAAAACAAACAAATTTCTCAGTGTATCAATACAATGCAGGGCTTGAAAAATATCTGAGAAGATACATGCCCAGCTGGGCAAGTGCAGAAAATATTTACTTGCTCCGAAGTAAAATATACATGCCCAGAAAAATTTATCTTTTAAGATAACAAATAAGAAGCCTCATTTTTTAAAGTTAAAAATTATGAACCTTTTTATACATCTTTTGCACCACCATTTTAAAGTGTCTGTGTTCAAAGTGCACAAAGAAAGGTAATCGATGGCATTTGAGAAATTTAGTGATGATGCCATGTTCAAGAATTTTTAATATACGTCCTGTGTTTTGCAAAAAAAAAAAAAAAAAAAATCATAGTTAACTGTATAGCAGTTTAAGTAGTTTTCAACATTTTTTAATGTAAAAATTATTTACCTTTTTCTCTTGTGCAAACAGATAAGTGATTTTGCATCATAAAATATCCCAAGAATTGTTTAGGAATGAAGACAATACTTATGTTTTCAACTACTGTTGTGTGCACTTATAGTTATTAAACTATAATATCACCTGACCCCCACATTCCTTGAAAAAATTGCTTGTGCTATCTGCAATTTCAGGATAGTTTAGGAAGCAGTGCACCACTTAAATAGTCTTGTAATTTGACTTTAGCCAATTAAATGTTTTTATCCAAGATTCCTGAACTGTGCCATGCCGGGTTTTTTTTTTCATACTCCGTTTGCCTAAGTTACAATTTTGCCGACGACGGAGATTCCGATTTTGAAATTACATCACTCAGCAATGCAGAAGACGAATTTGTAACAACTGCTGTCGCATTGGGAATTTTACGTAACTGCCTACTATGAGATATACTCTCATTGCTGGATTTTTTTCCAAAGAAACCCCTCTTATATCCATTACTAAATACACTTATATCTGCAGCGAACACAAACTACTGTTCTTTCAGACAAACTAGGTTAATTTCTCGGAGTCAGCAATTTTCGCTCTACTCCCGGCTAAGTGTGTAGGCTCGTTCTTAAACGAAACTTAGCCTTTGTTTCAGTAGTACTGCTGTTGTTCATGTGTGTGGGGGAAACTTAATTTGTATGTATTACAGGAAATACTACATGAGAACTTCCTTCATAAGGCATCTTCCACATTTTTGCTTTAATTTCATTAATATGCCAGAAATGAGTACTTTTGCTTGTTCCAACAATCTGAATGCCAAATTCTTTGGATTCACAAGGCAAATTAAAAATGTTTCCTATGAAAGGGTGTTTGCAGGCAATAAAAAATTGTTCTCTTTTTTCATTTTCTATAAAACTTTCAACTGTAACAATAGTTCCGTCTTTTAGCATGCAGCAGTTTTTTTTATTATTCTTGCAATCTATTTCAAAATTTTTTGTACTCCACATTTGATACTCAAATTCATGTTGCGGGTTTGTTCTAATTTTTTTATTAAATTTATTTTTCATAATATTATTTGCTTTGAATACTGGTTCGGCTTCTTTACACCTTCTCATTAGTTGCTGCAATGGAAATTCATCTTTTCTTAACATCTTTTTAATGAAAGTCATGTGATTTTCAAATCGAAAAGCACTGAATAAGTCTAAATGACCAAAAGTTCGAAAATCCTGACAAATGTGCAGCACATTATGCACATTATGACTAACATTTTGCCATACAGTATTTCAAAGGACTTCACAAAATGGCTGAGTAATGATTCTGCAAAGATGAGATATTGTGAGTTCTTTATGAGATATGGGTTTGCTAGTATTTTTATGGCTACATGCAAAGTTATGAAATGAGAATATAACTCACTTCTGAGAGCAGATTTCAAGCAAATGGGACCAGTATACAGCAAGAATTGCCTGAATTCTACAGCTTTCCAATGTTTGATTCCGTCCAGGTCTCTAGGTCGCCGAACATATTCTTTTGGTGCTGTTGGCTTTAATGTTTTTAAATTCTTCTAAATTATCTTTATAAAATTTGATGATAATCTTACAGAGAGTGGCCCCATAATCCAAAAATACGGAAATTTTTTCATAACCCCTAAACATATTAAATGCATATAGTCTAATGGTACATTAGAAACAAGTCCAAAATTAGGAATCCTCTTCAAAATTGTTTCACCCATGTGAAAATCTTCATAACTATTACTTTGCAAAACCATCATTTGTTCGCTCAGAATTTGTAGAATGTGGAAAACATACCCTTTCATTGTAATACTTTCCTCCGATAGTACACTTTGTGCAACTATTATAACCGGTGTGTCCTTTAACACAAAGTACAAATGATTTCGTTTATGCATCACATATCAATCCTATTATAATCACTTTTAGTTTTTGTTCGTTAAAATAAATGCCATGTGTGATAAGATGAACTGCCTCATTTACAAATGGTTGTAAAAACTCATTTGCATTTTGTGGTTTTTCATAACCATGAAAAGCACCAATCATAAAAACTTTTTTAAATCAAATCACAACAAAGAATTGGCCACAAACAGGATGTGGATGATTTTGCAAGTGGGAGACCATCAACATTAACAAAAAGCTTAACTTCTTCTGTTTTTATGTCTGCAGACACATATTCTTCTAAAATAGGCTTAATACCAGCCTCAATTCCAAAATGGAAATAGGATCCACCACTTATTTGAACTACGTTAGTAGACCTAGGAGTTTGCAATAATGTTCTACTGTCTTTTGGCAGTTTAAAATTTGTATGTTTCTTAAAAATACCTAAAAGTTCAGTGGCTACGTTTTGGGGAATATTAAATTTTATGCACCATGAACGCAAATCTTCTTTAATGGCATCATCCGGATTTTGAAATTTTTCTTCAGTTTTACATGTATCTCTCTCTGATTCACTATCTGAACTAACTGAGACACTACCACTGTCACTCAGGTTTGTGGGTAACATATGAAGTGAATCATCTAAAGAACTCTAAGAAAATTCATCCGAAATACTTTCATTATGTAGAATTGGCTGACTGATAGAAGGAGCATTTATTTTTTTATTTTCTGAATGTTTAGATATAACATTTGAAATAGGTCTTTTAACAGGCACCTCATCTTCAGATGAAGTTATGTTATCAATATTATACTTCGTTTTCTTTGCAACTATTCTTCTACGATGACGTTCTGAATAGCTCAGAATTTTTCTTTTCTTTCTATCCATAACAACCTAAATAAAAAAAAAGATGAAACCTTAATTAAATTATTATAATTAAAATAAATATTAAAATTCAAATTTTGGCTAATCTCAGTTGTACGGTCATAAATCACCAAGATACTTTTATCGCCATATCTTGGGCGCCATTCTTCGGTAAATATGGCTCGCCTTCATGAGGTCAATGGGCAGTATGGTTTGTCACATTTTTTATGACTCCCCTGCCTTATATGAATATTTTTTTTGCTGTCCGTATTATAATAATAATCTCCGCATCATAATTTTTTATGACTCCCCTGCTTCATTTGAATAATTTTTTGCTGTCAGTATCACATAAAGCATCTTCTTTTGAATTCCTTCACGTTTTGTATTAATGTGTAGCAAAATGTCTGATGTAAATTTTAAGAATTTGGTACGGAGCTTTAAAGTGGTAATACAAGTGACTGATTGGTACATGATGAATGGAGCAATTAGAAAGCATTACCTCTGCCCTAAGTGTGGTTCGTGAATGGATTTAGTTGAAAGCACAGATATTTCCAATGGGGGTGAATGGCAGCATTATCATGTAAAAGAACTGAGTGAATGCACATGATGATGTGAAAAGAACCCAAACAGATCGTTTATGTCCTTTACGAAATGTATTTCTACAGTATGGATTTCGTGGTCTTTGATCAGCTATCGGAGGATAATTAAAGCCAAGTTTTCATATTTTTCTCGCCATTATTTTTACATTTCATATAATAATCATTCATTGGTTTACACAAAAACAAAGCAGTCATAACATACTCATTTGTGCATGCACTAACAAATCATAGAGAAGTATCTGTACTTAGCGACATTTTTCGCTTGGTGAGCAAGCGGGGGATGACTGTACAACTCAGTTTTACCTGTTTTTCCATTTGTATCAAAAACAACTTTTTAGTCCACAAATCAGAGTAGCTACAGAATATGAGATCAAAAATTTCATGTCGATTTCCAGAAAAATACATTCAAAATTTCCTGAGAAATATGTTGTGCGTCTGCTGAAAAAATCTACCAGACAGGGAGGATGGTGGTGGTGAAGGGTTGTCTATGGGTGGCAAAACTGAAAATCCACCACTGATCTGTGGGTAACATAGCGATTTGGAAATATTTCATGAAATGAAATGGTCCAGCAGTCAAAAAAAAAAAAAGCTATTAAAACGGAAATGCTAGAGAAAAATTATTGCTGTTGGTTCACAAGGTTCCCGTTCAGCAGTCATGACAAACCACAGCAAGGGCAACGCCCTCCTGCCAAAAATGGGGGAAGAGGTTTCGGTAAAATTATTGCAAGATGAACGATAATAGCTACGATAATGTGGTTAAAATGACCTTTAAATTAAGCAATGAAAAGCTGATGTTAAATAATAACAGCTATATTAACATGGTTAAAATAACCTTTCAATTAAGTGATAAAAAGTTGATGTTAAACGTACCGTCGTTTCCAACGTCAGAGCATTGCCCCGTAGTGGATACGCCACAATATGTTGCAATTTAAAGGAACGGCGTGGTGTGCATGGTTATAAACCTCTTCGGAAACCCAAATGATAGGCAAAAGCTCTCGGCAGGTGTACATAATCCTTACAAAAAAATTTAAGGGAATATCGCGGTCACTGTTGTATTCTGAGATAGTCAGGTTAAAATGGCGTTAGTCTTCTCTTCCTTAGAAGTGAGTTAAGTAAGCAGAGCTGTATCAATCCGCCATCCATCCTACAGCGATCCTTTCATTCAACAAGGATCGCTGTAAGTAGTAGTTCCAAGGAGAAAAAAACAACCCCCCCCCCAAAAGCCAGCCCTACATGAGACCGATGCTTTTATTAAAGAAATATCAATAGGAATATGGTAAATCAAAAAAAAAGTCAACATATATAGTTCAAAGTCCTGCTAGACAGCTACCCACAGATCAAATTTTACATAATATAAGTATCTTTGAGTTTGTAAAACACTTTATAAACCATAACTAATTAGTGCAACCCTACTGTTAAAATAACATTGATTTTTAAAATAATAAAAACATCAATATCAAATTCTTGTAATTTGGTTTAAAATTACTGAAATAAAATTTTATTTACATGGTAGCAGTTCCGTATGTTGACGAATTGCCTTTTTTTCGAATATTTCTCCGGAAATTTACCGAGGAAGCATTACTACATTGGAAATGCAAAGGGAATCCACCGCTTAGCGAAAAATGGATTGGATTTTTTTTTCCCAAAATGTATACAAAGCAGTACGTCAGCAAAATGCTGTTGCGAAAAGCGGAAGCCATGTTAACAACTGTGCTGAAAAAGTAGTGCTACTGCATCACCACAAAAAATGAGACGAAGTCAGCTGTCACGAGCAATAGAAATGAAGCAGTAGTAGCAAAAAAGAAACCCAAAGTTAAAAAACAAACAAAAAAAAACCCCAGCAGTCTCCGGAACACGAGACCAAATTGCAAGTTTTACAAAAGGAAAATAAGTATTTGGGACCATAAAAAAGCCCTGTAATTTTAGTTCATCAACACATGGAATTGCAACCTATTTACGAGAACAGTATTTTTTTTACTCTAATTATATCTTTTACAACAAGATTAATCACACTTTATTTGGCCGATAATATGAAGGTACTGGTTTAGAAAAATGATGAATTATTTTTTTTATTTTTTGTTGGATATTACTCGTTACTTCAGTAGAAAAATCAATTATGGTATGCTGGGTTGATTTTTAGTTTTTTGTTATTGATTTTTGAAGTCGGGACTATTTTACGTTATACCTCATGTTTAGTATATTGATGGCGGATAAATAATACATTGCGTCGGGGTTTTTTTCGTAATGCGGTTATATGCCAACAATGATTCGGATTGCGAACTCTCCAATGGTATCATTTTACTTTGACTACGCATTGTTTCGGTAAAAAGTAAATGGAACATCTGATGTGTCTTACTGAACGATAATAGTATCCATTTGTCCTGAAAGGGGCAGAAGCTCACTTTTTTTATGGATTTGTAAGTATAGCATTTTAGGTACTTGGAACAAGAATGAGTGCCGGAGCCTAGCATTGGTTTTTGCTAATGCCGTATTCTAGATTGCAATTAGTCATATTGCACTTTTGGTGCGATTCTTTATTTTTCTGAATTTTTTCTGTGACAGCAATATTCCAGATTTGTTTCTCTTTGTTTAAAATATCCGTCGGGCCTATGGATATTTTCTGATTGCCATATAGTGGCGATCTTTCTACCGTATTTCACGGCTTCATTTGGTGAAATGGTGGATTGCCGTTTTGGCAGACAGCCATTTGGGAGTGACGAGTTGTCGTTGTCTACATACTGCATCACCGCAAGTGCACAGCTAAGTGTACTTCCACCATCAATAGTAAATGAACGGGCGTACAGAAAAGAGTCCCGATACTTAAAAATTAATTAAAAAACCCAACAGAACGGCTGCCTCTTGTAAGACGAACGGATATCATTATCACACGTGGTGGTTAAAAAATTTCTACCAAAAATCCTGCGAAGTCAAAGTAAAAAATTACTCCGTTTCCGAGAGTTTGGATTAGGGCTACAACTTGGACACACAAAATTCTACTGCTTCCTCTGTGAATGGAACAGTAGGGACAGAAATTCTCATTACATTAAAAAGACCTGGTCTAAAAGAGAGTCCATAATTCCAGGTAATAAAAATGTTGTCGGGGAGTCTTTAGTAAATCCTGATAGCATGTACGTAACACCGCTTCACATCAAACTGGATTTGATAAAAAAATTTGTTAAGGCATTGAATAAAGATAAATAAGCCTTTATTCCATAAAGCAAAAATTAAACAAGGCATTTTTATTGGTTCATAAATAAAGTAACTTATGCGTGATCTTGCATTATTGAAGGTACTTTCAATGAGACTGTAGCTGCTGCATGGAACTCCTTTAAAGATGTGGTACTGAATGTTTTATGTAACTGGAAGGCAGAAAATTATACAGAACTTGTTACTGAGCTTCTAGAAAACTATGAGGCCATTGGATGCAATATGTCCCTTAAAATGCATTTCCTTCACTCGCATCTGGACTTTTCCCCACAGAACTTAGGAACTGTAAGCGACGAGCACGGAGAACATTTTCATCAGGACATGTTATCTACCATTGAAAACCGCTATAAAGGAAAATGGAGCCCTAAAATGCTAGCTGATTACTATTGAACTCTAAAAAGGAATGTAGTTCAACCAAAGTACAGAAGAAAATCTAAAATAACTACTTGTGTAATTAATTACTTGTAGCAAAATATGCATTCCAAAATGAAGGCTTATTGTACACGGGAATCACTAGGTTATTCAAGAACTATGTCCGATAGCACAATTTAGCAAACAAATTTGCAATCAGCATGACAAATACTGTAGGATTCAGTATATGCAGTCTTCATAACACACTAAAAGTTCAATTTTGTTGTTCAGTGTTATTGATTCCATAATACTATACTGTTTGTTAGTAAACAATCCCTCAGCTTCCAAGTTTTTAGGGGCTGATTATTAGTTTTAAGTGATTTCGGAATTTATATATTTCAGTATAAGTTTAAGTGATTTTGGAATTTATGTATATCTTTATTAGTTTAAGTGATTTCGGAATTTAAATATATACCGTACATCCGGATTTCGAATATCGTTTATACATGTCTAATATAAGTAAACTAGAGAAAGAAAAATAAATTAGTTATCCGTTTTAATAAATAGATTCCTTTTTTTTTTGCTCTTATATATTGTCCTATTACGAGTTGTTTACGTGTTCACAAATTCAACTCAGTCCGCTGTCCAACAGAAACAGTGGTGGCGTTTATATATTCACAAAAAAGGAATTAAAAATCGGTCCCGAATGAGAGTGTCGAATTTCTGTTATACATGTGGAATAGACTATACAAAGAAGGAAAATCAAATTCGTCATTTCTCTAAATACCTATACCAATATGAAATTTCTCAGCTTCGATGTAAAAAAAAACATGCTGGTACAGTTTAACACAGTCATCTACTTAGATTTTATAAAATGGTTTTTAGAATTTAAAAATTATAATAATCAAAACAGTTACTTACTTTCAGATGATCTTGAATCACAAAACAAATGTGAAATAGAGCTAACTAGAGTATGACAATATTACCAAAGATATTTGTAACAATAGCACATGGATCGAAACACAACTGCCAGAGTCAAATCCACTTAGTTTGAAGACGGTGCTTCGTTGAAATGGCACAAATGCGCATGAGCATCCAAGCCGTTGCCAAGCCGAAAATCTTAAATATCGCCAGAACGTAACATCAAGGAAGCAGTTACGTTCCATGGAAACTATAAAACTGTAGTATCCGTGAAAGCTATTTGCAACGTAACCGTAACGTACAAAAAGTTACCTTCCGAAATAGATGTTGCTGATACGTAATTGTAAGATATCTCTGAAACTGTAACGAAAATGAGAGATTGTAACATTACTGATACGTATCTGAAACGTTTTGTGCTGTATAGGTAGTTGTTTGCAACAGAAGAGGAAAGACAGGGTTCCAACTCCGTTGTTTAAGACAGCGCCCAAGTGTTCGGACATAAGACTACGATAGCATTTGCAATGTGATACGGTCCAGGAAGAGCATTGTAAACAATAGAAAAAAAGAGGCGGTTACGGTTCCACGTTTTAGTTCCATGTCCGTCCGCTGGTACTCTTCTATTGAGATATTCAGGGCCACATTTTTACCTTGTGTCTCTTATGAAAGATTAACCTCGGAGTCTCTTGCTCTGAGGTTGTTTGTTGTTCTTTTAAAAGCAATGAAATGTATTCATTTATCAAAACAGTTATTCTGAATTCATCTATTAGTACATTTCCTTTTTTCTATCTTTTGATCTGTAACACTTAGTAGAATATGGTCTAATTAAAATCGGAATTGGACTGAAATGTGAATTCATATTATCAGGGTGTTCAGGACGTGCCTATTTTCATGAAAGGTGTATGTGTTCTTTTTAAGCTCCAGTATTTTCGGGGATTTTGCAGTTTCCACTCAGGCCATAAATGCCAAAAGAGTGTTCACAAAGAGAGGAGATTCAGTCATTAAAAGTGGCTGAATTCCAACTATGCTCGACCGGTTTTGTGTTGTCTGCTATTTTCTACTCTGATCTTAAATTAGGAATTCCTACAAAACAGATTTGAGCTTGTGAGTGTAAAGGACAACCGGAGTGTTGGAAATTGAATAGGCATTCGTGTGGCACTCTTTTGCGTTAATGGCGTTCGATGTGTAAATTCCCAATAAGAAATGAAATATGACAATAATAGTAAAGTAACTTAAAATTCGTTCGACGAAATTATAGCATTGTTTTAGAAATACGTTCAGTAATTTAGACAGAAAACAAATTTTAAGTACACACAGTTCGCTAACAATCACTTTGGTACTGCAAGCTCTTTAAAAAAAGAATCAAGTACAGATGGCAAACCGTATTAAAGTCATGAAACTGGGACGGATTGTACGGAATAATCTTATTTAACTG